>CM073500.1:30278188-31500688 GCA_037074585.1 Biancaea sappan | reverse complement strand
CATATCACTACTAAAAGTCTCATATTGTATTTGCAATGTTTAGGTGCCAAGCCACCAAGAGAACTATAACATTAGAGGTGCACTATGGAGGGAAGTTAGTATTTTTCCCGTCTATGTGCTATGTCGAAGGGAGGAAGGAGATGACTAAGAACCATGACCTTAATTGCATCACAGTCACTAACATCATATCATTTGTAAAAGAAAGCAGTTATAATACTCAGGTTGATATGTGGTACAAGTTCGATGATAAAGATATGAGCATCATTACCCTGTTTAAGAATGATAGAGATGTGGTTGAAATTTTGGAGAAGCTTGAGGCAAAAGATTTCACGATGTTACAAGTGTATGTAGACCACAAGGTTGGAGAACCATCTTTGCCTAGTGATCAAATTGAAGAAGGAGGGGCTGACCAACTTGATGACACTGCAAGTGACAATGGCCAATCTAATGTTGCAGAAGTGGACTCAAGTGTGACTTTCCAGATAGCGAGGTCGACCAACCTGACTTATTCTTTGACAACCTCGGTGTTGGGATTGAGAACGAGGTGGATGAATGGATATCACACATTATGGGTGCAATATCAACCACTACTGACACTGAGGTTATACCCATTATCGATGGGGTTAAGTAGGATGGAGATGCTTAATCAAAGTATAGTGATAGTGATGAGTTACTAAGCTTAGACGAGTCTTCTGATGAAGACTAAGTTAAGAGGCCTAAAGACTAAACTTCTAATGAGAAGATTGACTTCAATAGGCTTATAAATCTTTATATCGACTTTGGGAACTTTAAAATCTATAGAGATGAACTAAAGCAGTATGTAATTGAGAATATGATCGATTTCAAGTACATAAAGAATGAATCAAGGATGATCATAATTCTTTGTAAGCAAGCATGTGGCTAGAAGATCTATGCTTCTTGAACACAATCATTAAGCTTTTAAAATTAAATTATTTTATGGAAAAGACCATAATTGTGGATGGGTTAGGGCGAATAAGAAAGTGACATCAAGATGGTTAACAAATAAGTATATTGAGAATGTTAGGGATCAACCAGATTGGAAAGTGACAGAGTTTGCTAACCAAGTACAAAGGGACCATAATGTTTCGGTCTTAAGGGTCTAAGCCTATCAGGCGAAAAGAAAGGCCATTGCATGGATTGAGGGTGGTCATGATGAATAATTTGCTAAATTATGGGATTATTGTGAGGTCGTTAGGCAACATAATCTTGGGAGTACACTTAAGGGCAAGCGAGAGGGATCTTGATTCCAGATACTGTATATTTGTCTAGATGCATGTAAGAAGGGGTTCCTTGCAACATGTCAGCCAATAATATGTGAAGATGGATGCTTCCTCAAGGGAAGCTTTGGTAGACAGCTTCTAAGTGTCATTGGGAGGGATGCCAATGAGAACATATACCCTATAACATATGCCATTATAAAGGTAGAATGCACCGGTAACTGGGAATGGTTTCTTGACTTACTCTTTGATGACATTGGGAGACCAAATGAAAAAGGACAGGTGATTATGTCTGACATGCAAATGGTAGGTGTGAATGATTTTTTTCTTTTTTCTTTTAACTATTTGTTACAAAGATTGCACATTTATGTAAATTCTTTTTTTATTTGAAGGGATTGCAAAATGTGTTGAACACCATTGGGTGTGATCATCGATCTTGTATATGGCATTTGTATGCTAACTTAAAAAGGAAATTTGAGGGTCAAAGTTTGAAGAAGAATTGTGGAATGCTTGTTGAGTCACCACGAGGCACGAGTTTGATCGCTACATGAACTTGTTGAAGGAACTTGACAATAAAGCATATAATTGGCTAATTAAACATGATCCCAAACTGTGGAGTAAACATGCATTCGACAGTAACGTTAAGTGTGACATTGTACAAAACAATATTACAGAGACATTCAATTTATTCATACTTGAGGCTAGGGATAAGCCAATAATCACCATGTGTGAGATCATTTAGAGAATGTTTATGAAACGGTATACCACAAAGATCGAGGGCATGGAGAGATATAAGGGTCCAATATGTCAAAGAATTTAAAACAAGTTAGAGTGCGCCAAGGATCAATCACGAAACTTCATATGTTAGATGTAATGTCTACACTATTTATGAATCTGTTGGGTGATATGATAGATTTTAAAAATAAAACACTTATAAAATATTCGAGCTTTCGAAATAATTAGACTTTGGTATAACTAAAATACAAAAATTTCAAATTTGACGTTTAGCAATCAGTCGACCGATCCTTGGCTATCAGTTGACTGTTCGATTAAGGTTTTATTTAAACTTGAAACAGAGAAGCATCAGTCGACTGGCGTAAACTGATCGGTCGACTAGTGTACTACTGACTTTAATTTTTCGGTAAAAAACAATTCCAAGCATAGTGGGTTTCTCTCTAAAATTTACATATAATCCACAATCATACTTAAATGATCATTTGTAGATTTGACTAGAATATTAAGAGTTTAATTACAAATATATAGTATGATCTCAAAATTACAAAACATGATATTCCATACATTATATGACCATTTTTCCATATTTCTACCTAAGGAAACAACATGGTTAGTTATGCAACCTATACTATTTCTTTTCTTTCCCTTATTTTTCTGCTTCAGTTCCTGAAATGGTAATTCATCACAAAACAAGATGAGACATAAAATCCCAGTAGCTAGCATATTGAAAAATATTTCTACCATTTCAGTCATAAAAGCTATTTTAATAATATAAACCATTTCCAAGAAATGAGATGCCATCATATTAATACACATGCATAATAGGTCACACTTAACTTAATGTCCTATACTTGACTCTTTCCCATTAAAAGCAATTCATGTCTTATGAGGAATTTCTGTCATCTCATGGGGAATTCTCTAGTTCTTTCATCCTATAAGGACTTTCACATCCTATGAGGAATTTCTGAATATCCCATGAGGATTTCTTGTTCTATCATCCCATAGAGACATGTGATATACTTTTCATGAGAAAGATGTGTTTTATGCATTCATGAAGACTCTAAAACAATAATCATGCATTAAAAGCTAATATAACACAACAAATATCTAACATATATAGCTTTTATGAGAACTAGCTACCTTGCTTCCCTTAGAATTGAATTTGGAGTATTATCTTCTAGCTTCTTCCTTCTTTCTCTTTTCTCTAACCTGAAAATCTCCTTTCTATGATTTTTCAAGCTCTAGAATTAAGTTAAATAGAGGAAACAAGCTAGAAGCTTACCTATGATGGTTCCTTTGTCAAAAAAAACTTGCTAAAACTTCGTTTTCTTCCTCTTCACGTTTTTTTTTCTCTCTCTCTCTCCTTGCTAAATTTTTAGAATTAGCTTCTTTTTCCCTCTTCTCTCTTCTAAAAGAGTCTCAAGGGCTCTATTAGGTTGGAATTTTCCCTTTTAACCCTAATATCTCATTTTTAAGTCTCAATAGCATACTAGGGGTAATTAAGTAAGTTTCCTCTCATTAATTTTCAGTTAAACCGACCTATTGTCGCACTTCAGCAAATAATCAGTCGACTAACTTCCTCCCGATAGTCAACTGATACCATCAGTCAACTGATTCATATAAATTAGTCGACTGATTTCATCTGGACCTAAAATATTTACTTGGCATAGAAGAATCAGTCGACTGATCACCTCTCATCAGTCAACCAATTGCAGATATCAGTAACTTGATCCAATTGCTAAGGCAATCAGTCTACTGTTCCTATCAATCAATCGAATGATGCCATCAGAACTCTCTTTTGCCTTTATTCTTCACTAAAGTACCCTAATTTCTCATGCCTCTTTTTTTTGTCACTTCATCCTAAGTATCCAAAAACATCAATTTCTCAATTTCTAACACTATTTCGAATTGAAATGAAAAAAATATAACTTAAGTGCAAGAAAATATGGGATGTTACATTAGATGGTTAGAGACGGTTTAAGGTCAAAAATCCTTGGAAACGAGAAATTGTCAACTTGCGTGAGAGGACTTGCACTTGTAATTGTTGGGACTTGATCGACATACCTTGTGGACATGTTGTTGTAGCCATATATAGGATGAGAGATATCCCAGAGAATTATGTCCACTATTGGTATAGTAAGGATGCTTTCTTGCAAGCATATTCCAACGTGATAGGTCCTGTACCAAGCAACGTGTATTAGCCGAAGATAAGTTCTAATCAAATCTTGCCTCCACAGTACAAGAAAGCCCTTGGTAGGCCTAAAAAGTGAGGAGAAAAGCTACAGATAAGCCAAAGAACCCCTTCATGCTCAAAAAAGGATGGGTCTACATTGAAATGCGGTAATTGTGATGTAGTTGGTCACAATGCACGTGAATGAAAGGGACCAATAAACCTCGCTAGTAAGAAATACAAGAAAAAATCGAATAAAGCGAGCCAAGCCTCGGTTGCCCCACCCACTGTTAGTATTTATGCATATTGTAGTTCATAGATCATAATTGAAATAATTTGAAGTTATTAATGTGTTGCTATTTGTGTAGACAAGCCAACCATCACCTACACAAAGCACTCAAGCATCTGTGCAAGGAGATCGTGGTCACATCGTATGAGCAAGATGAGTCATGCGTAACCATTGTGATTTTAGGACACTTTTTGTTATGATGTAACTCTTGTATATGCTATTTTGGTTGTAATTAGTGATTTTGGAGCACTTTTGTTATAATGTAACTCTTGTGCACTTTATTTGGTTATAAGTATTGATTCTGGGGGCCCTTTTTGTTGTAATGTAACTCTTGTGCATCTTATTTGGTTATAATTAGTGATTTTGAGGCCCTTTTTGATATAATATATGTGCACCTTATTTGGTTATAAGTAGTGCACAGAAGTGGAATTAAACACAATCAAAGGGATTTACACTATTCATAAAGATAAAACAAGTACTACTTGTTCATTACATAGGCATAATGTTACATTCACTTGTTCATGACTTAGAACAACATCATAATTCCAAATATGATTAAATTTATTACAACAAACAATTTCATCTCTTGTACAATGTCGTCTACTCTAACCATTGCATGTTTAAGATATGCAACATCAACCTTCAATGCATTGATGTCATTTTGCATGTTGAGCATTTCCTTTCCAACACAGGCAGATTGGATATTTCTTGCATCAATTGTCTTCTCATCGGTGTCAATCGGGGTTAACCAATCAAAGTAATTACAACATTGGTCCTCATACTTAGCATATAATCTATCTTGATTCTTTTTTGACCCAGATATTTTAATGCATGTTTTTTTTTCCTGCAAAAGCATTGCTTGCTTCGCGCTCTCAAAGCACCCATTTTTTTACTTTCCCCAATGATAGAGGTAGCCATCCTACAAACAACAACCAATGAACCAGTCAAACAGATAACAATCAGTGAACCAGTCAAACAAATAATAAACAAAAAACAATGAACCAGTCCAACAGATAACAGACAACAAAAAAACAACAAATGAACTAGTCAAATAGATAACAGACAACAACTAACAACAAATGAACTAGTCAAATAGATAACAGACAACAACTAACAACCAGTGAATAGTCAAACAGATAATAGACATTATGCAACAGACAACAAGCAATAACCAGTGAACCAATCAAACAGATAACAAACAACCACCAATGAACCAATCAAACAGATAATAGACAACATACAACAGACAATGACCAATGAACTAGTCATATAGATAACATACAACAGACAACCACCAATGAACCAGTCAAACAGAGAACAACCTATGCCATAACCAACCATGTGTAATGACTGGGCCATAAGCAAAAAAAACAGGATGGTCACTTTACTATGATATTTAGTTGCTCTGTAAATAATGATTTATTGTGATATTTTCAGAGAAGAATCAATAATCAGGTCATCGCATGACCAATTTTACTGAATTTACAGGAGTAAAAGGGAAATAGAGCCAAGTATGAAAGTAAATACTAAAATTACTTCATCTATACAATGATATGGGATGTATGCAAAGTAGACATGATAGGTGACTATATCAGGGGATTACTAAGAATGTATATCCCAAACCAAAATGATAAGAATGTATGCAAAGCTCATATAAGGATGAAAGTAAATAGAGATAGGTGACTATATCGGGATGCAAGTTAAGTGTTATACATAGTGCCTATCCACATTTCTACATAAAAATCTTTTCTTCCCCTCCCTTCCCCTTTTCCCTCATTTTACTTAGGATACCTATTGTCTCATGTTGCAGGTGGAAACTGCCATCTTTGCTATGAATTTTAAGAAGCCTCCATCTTCCATACTAATAAAATTTCATACTTCTACTTGTCAACTAGACATGGTACTAGTATATCTTTTACTACTGGTTTCAAATAGTGTGTAAAAATTTTTGCAAATAGACAGATACCAACTATTCAAGATTAAAGGTAACATAAATTTGAAAGACCGAATTTCTTAAAAAGGGGTAATACTGTGATACCTACAGTTAAAATCTCTTTGACTTGTTAGCTTTCTGTTTGCATATGGCAACTATGTTTAACTGTTTGTATGTGTGCAAGTGGGAAAAATGGATACATTAGATATCCATGTTGCATGAATTATGTGGAATGATGAATTTTGTGAGATAATATATGATGTTGTATGATGTTGTGTGTTGTACCATTGTTTTCACATGTGAAATGTAGTTCAGGCTGCACAAGGACTAAAACAAAAAAAATAAAATTTAGTCAGGGGTGGAACAAAAATTCACCAAATGGGACCAATAGGTAGGGACTGAGTTAGGAAACACATGTGTGGTGTTAAAAATTAAAAAGTAGACAAAATGAAGGAAAAAAATTCCTTTATTTATTTAACCAAAAAGGAAAGTAAATAAGATGATTAGGTTTGATTAAGGGCCCAATTATGAGTTGGTTAAGTTTAATTAAAAAGGGTCTAAATGTGAATTAGTACAACAAAAAGCTTAAAAATGAACCAAGTTATACAAAAGCCCAATTAGGTTAGGCCTAGTTTAACTAAGTAGACTAGTACCTTGAAAAGTCTCAAAACAGGTCAAGATGCCATTAGAGATATTAACAAATGAACTGGCCCAACACTTGAGTGTGGCGTGAAGCCACTAAAGGAGAAGGTGGTGTGAAGCCCATAACGTAAGGGATAAGTCTTAACTAAATAATTAAATAAAATAATCAATCATTAGGTGATGTCTTTCTAGAAGATGTGAATGAAAATACGATTAGCATGGTTAAAATATGAAACAAAGGTAAAGAGATGAGATAATGTTAGCAAGAAGATAAGGATATGCATGTTCATAATAAACTAATGATAATTAAAAAGAAAAAAGAAATGGGGCTAAACCAAGATAATGATCACAATAGAAAGATCACAATAAAATAACAAAGTTAAGATAATTAGATAAATATGAAATAAGACCTAACCTAAAATCCAAATTTTGATGTATGGAATTAGGCTTGATAAATACAAAGGATTAATACTAAAACAAGAGTCTAGAAGCAAATTAAATTAAATAAAGATAATGCCATCTAGAAACTAAAATATAATAAATAAAAAGGTATTAGATAAATTATGTATTAAGATTATAAAGGGATAAGGATTACACTACAATAATAATTTAAGAAAAGCTAGAGATGGATTAAGAAACCAATTGAAATTAAACAATACCATTAATCCAAAGAAGCTATGTGAAGCGTGACACCCTTCTTGAAAACAATTAAACTAAATTAAAATCAACACACACTTATCTAAATTAAACTAAACTAATCTAGTAAAATCATATCCTAATTGAAAATTTAAATTCAAATAAAACAAGATTCTAAATCAAACTAAACAATATCTATTCAAACTTAACCTAGATGCTAATAAACCAACTAAACCTAGTTCTCCCACACACTAGCGGCAACATACACCACAAAAGCAACCTAACCTAGATTAAGCTACTAAAAGATGAAAAATAACCCACTGCTACCACAAAGACCCTAGAAGAAAAGTCCCTTTTTGCTACCTCTCACGAGAAGAAAAATCCAATTTAGCCTCCCCCTTCAATCATCCATTCGGCCACCTGTTAAGCAACTATTTTATCTCTCCCTTCCACCACATCGTACACATAACACTCTCCTAGCTCTTCCTCCTTTCACTCCCTTCCCAATCACCTAGCTGCCACACCTTTTTCTATACACACACCATCACGCTATTCAACTCCACCTACATACATTCGATCACGCCATCTTTATCTTCATACACCCACACACACACTAAGATTAAAGCCGCCACATCCTTTCTCTTCATCACCTACGCCATATACTCACCTTGAACCCAAAGTCCTATACAAGCTTCATTCAAACAACAAACATCAACAAGAAGGATTTCTGAAAAAGGGTAAGAATCCAAGAAAGCTCAACCTACGTTATTTCTTTGCATAGTTAGATTCTAAACATTGACCTTAAGATCATGTTAAACATGTACACAACTTGTAGCACCTCTTAGGCGTCTACAGCAGCACCAAAATTCAAAATTCCTTCCCACACAGATTCGAGAAAAAAAAATTAGAACAAAAATCTTAAAGCAAGGTACGAAATCCTAAACCTAAAATTTTGACAGTTTATATTAAAAATTTAGGTTTTGAAATTAAAAGGCTAATTTGAATAAGATGCCTAATATAATCTACATAAATTAAAAACATCACATTGTAGTTGTCCGAATTCACGTTTGTGGCTAAGCAATCAGGCTTTGGAAGAAGTTGTCAAAACTCAGGTGAGTGAACGACACCTTGTTGATTTAATCATAGTACAACTAATTACGGATTAGTGCTAGAAGAATTCCCAGAAGTTATAGATTAAGGAATAGGGATTGGAATAACAATTGTAATGGTAATTTGATGATAATTAAATAAAAAAGGAAAACGTTACATCTATATTATAAGTTAATGAGATGTGTAATGAATTATGAGAATGTGTTGGTGCATAATTATATGTGCCCTCATTACTTTGATTGTGAAAGTGGTTTGGTATCCCCCCACTTGTGTGGGAGTAATCCAAAAAGTCTCAGGGAGTCATTTGGGGGTTACAGATTTCCTCACAGTAGGTTATTGGACGCCCTAGTGGCATTACCAGACCTGTGAGGCTCCTTACTGGTGAGATGGTTAGGTCGTGCGTCATTGAGGGCGAGTGGGGTTGGAGGTAGAGCGATGCTCCCGGGGCGGCCTTGCCTTGTGACGAGTACCATACCTTGTGTGGATTGTGATTCTGTGATATTATGTGTTAAACTAATCCGGTAAGTTTCTTATTATGCTTTTGGTTGATATTCAGACTTGTTTATGATTGGTATGTAATTTTGATTTTATCACTGAGTTGCCATACATTCATTGAGTTTTTATAAATTTACACTCTCTGTTTCCTTTTTTTTTATATGCAGCGGAAGAAGAACTCTCACTCGAGGAGTAGCAGGAAGTTTTTATCGTGAACCTTTCATTTGTAGGAAGGTTTGTTGATTCTTTTGAGTTTAGTAGGTGTTCTGTAGTTGTTAGGACACTGAGGATTAGGACATGAAATTTTTATTGGAAATTGAAAACAAGTATAAATATTAGAATTTTTAGAAATTTGTTTAATTATTATCATTATGACATTATTCATATTGATGGAATGAGATGATAATTGATATGTTAAATATCAAATTTATGACATAGAATAATAAATGATTTAGTGAATTTATTTCGAATTAATGTTGTATGATAAATTGTAAAATGCCGTTGTAAGCAGCAAGGATGCCAAGTACGTTTGCTTGACATTGAATGTTAGTAAAAAACATGTGGTTATTAATGATTAAACAAATATAAAAATGATAAGAAAAAATTTATATGCTTCCGCATAAGTAAATAACACGAAAAAGGTACTAAAATAAGAGGCTTACAATGATAGAGAATAGTGTCACTGTGCCGGTCACGGACCTGGTAGCGGGTCGTGACAAATAGGATCATAATTATGGCAGAAAGCTAAAACACTGAGAATGAAAAAATTATGGATAGATAAGGAAGAAGGGAAGGGGCTATTGGGTAGATAAAAGTGAAAGCATTGAATTAATATGTATCTTGTGATAATCATCTTTAAATAAGAAAGTATAATAGGATAAAGATATTTATTATCTTTATCATCATCTTTAGGAGCTTCGACCCTTTTGAAGCTTTATCTTGTGTACTTAGTATAGTATAAAACTAAAAATATATAAAAGGGGTTGCTCTTTATAGCTTTTTAACAGTCATGTTCATTTCTTTGTAACAAGTTGGGGAGCTTATACAATTTTTAGCTTAAGGGAAAATGTTGAAACAAGTTACATCCTCATATTAGCTTTGTAACAAGCACGTCTCCTTTTAACAAAGCTTGGGAATGAAAGTAGACATGATAGGTGTCAGGGGACTACAAATGATTAACTAGCTTCTAAATCAGGGGACTGCGTGCTAAATTATGTATAAGAGGCATATATATTTTACTCTTAGCAAAGAAATAGACCACTCTACAGGAAGTAAATAATTTAAAAATGGGCCCAAGTTAGCAAGAATTTGTCTCCCCCAACCCAAGTTAGCAAAAATTCCAATCATTGTTTCTCATTCGTCCCACTGCAACCAAGGTTTTAACAGTGATTCTAACCCAAAATGATTATTGTTTGGTTTGGGACCAATACACGTCGTCTCCCCTAATTCGTCTCTCCACTACAACCATGGTTCTAACAACGATTCTAACCCAAAATTCCCTTTGAACCCTAAATCACAAAAACATGGGGATTCTACCCAACATCAACAACAATTCACAGTGTGTCTTGAAAGTAAGTTAATTTCATACTCACCTGAGTCGGGTTTGGACGTCGTTTTCCTTTTTGGCTAGAGAGTGTTTTGCGTCGAGTTTGGCGGAGATAGAAGAGAGTCTTATGTATAAGGGGTTATGGGTCTGGTTTAGGCAATTGGCTTCAATAAGAAGAATGATGTTGCCAGAAAGCTAGTGTGGAGCCTGTGATATGATAACATGGTGTATGAAGTGTCAAAAATGAAGCTGACATGACGTTTCAGATTATATGTCAATATTGACCGTTAATTTGATTAATGATCAACTGAAGGAATGAGTCTTTTGCACAAAAATAAAAGTTTATAGGGTTTTTTTATTGAATTTCAAAATTCATGGGGTTTTTTTTTAACACATTGGACAAAGATCATGTGGGTAAAGTGCAATTTTTCCAAAATCAATTATCGAAGTAAAGCTTGTCTGAATTCATTGTTCCAAAAATTAATGCACAATTAAGTTTATTTATCATGTCTCCCTATCGTCCATTCTCGTGTTTATGTGGTGTTCTTACAATAGTCAAAACTCAATTTTTATTTCTAAAAGTTATACTCCAATTTCGTTTTAATTTAATTGTTTACTTTATTTGAATATAATTCGCAAAATTTTTATAATAAACAGTACCATCAATTTATAATGCTGTTACCTTTATTATCATTTGGTGTTATGTCACATTTCACTTTTTTAAGTTGAATAACAACTTAGTTTTGTACTTAGACTTAAATTATACTATTTTACACACAAGATACAAAAAATTGCTGAAAAGATTAATTTTTTAGCTTTAGAGTTATTATAAAAAAAATAAAATCATGTAATATAAGTTAGAATTAAATTTAAATTGTCATTTCAATGTCTTGTTTAGCCAACAAAATTATATAACTAACAGCATTAAAAGATAATATCAGTCGATTTTTTAAAATTTGAGAACTATATTAAATTTAAATTTAAAGGCTAAAATGAACTAGAAGTAAACTCTCGAAGATGAAAGATAAATTTTGCCCTTATAATGTATCAACTTAATATAACATCCTAAAATGATGATTAATTTATTTAAAATTCATAAAATAACCTATATATATTT
Source organism: Biancaea sappan (assembly GCA_037074585.1). NCBI lineage: Eukaryota > Viridiplantae > Streptophyta > Magnoliopsida > Fabales > Fabaceae > Biancaea > Biancaea sappan. Next base: position 31,488,777 of record CM073500.1, on the reverse strand, counting down.
GTCCGTGTGACTCATAATACTTTTAGGTGTTTAATTCTAAATTATATATTAATTTTTCTTTAAAATAAAAATTTTCCATAAATGGTTAGCATTTGCTGCAGCGTGGCTTTGGATGCTTGCCACTTGTATAGAAAGAAGATCGAAAGGTTAAAATGAATTGCCAAGCTGGTTCGGTGAGCTGGATGTGCTTGTCCAAGGCAAAAGGCCAGACATTTTTGCGAGATTTATCTGAAAAAAAAAAAAGAATCTGAGATTTGATTTTGTAAGAAGAGATGGTATGTTAGGATTTTAATCCTGGTGACAAGGATGTTGAACATTTCATTTTTGTAATATGACCCAAAATATTTTGTATTTCAATCCTGTATTTGATACCCCTCAGGATTTAAGCTCCATGATGCCTAGTAATTAGATGGTTCTTTCTCTCTCTCTCTCTCTCTCTCTCTCTCTCTCTCTCTCTCTCTTTTTTTGTTTTTGGCCGGTTAAAAATAGTTTCTTTTAACTTAAAAATGGTACAAAATTAGAGGACAAAGGTGACATCAGAATAATCAAATACTCACTATCAGAACTCCATAAAACTTATATTTAAAGGAAATGCTACTTAAACTAAGGGGCCATTTGTTTTTTTTTTAAGATTAAGATATCTAAATTTAAATGCACATATTAATATTAAGATATTGTCTTTGAATTTAAATATTGAATAATTAAGACCTTTTTTTAATAACATCTTAATATATAAAAAATTATTTATTAGTAAAAAATAATATTCAAATAAATTAGCATTTAAATGTATATTATGAAAAAAATAATGAAATTAAAATTGAAAATTCAATTATATATCAAATAAAATAATTTAAAACTTAACAAATAAATATTGATTGTTAATCTAGTTAACCAAATATTTAACAAAATAATTGTTTTACATGAATTGTAAAGTTTGAGAGGATTATTTATTAAATTTTAAAGTTTGGGGGATAAAGTATATATAAGACAAATTTTGTGGAGGTAAAGTGTATTTTTGCTTAAATTAAATAATATGTGAATGGTATTAAGACTTGTCACAATATCTAATTTATTAAAAGGCATTTAGACCTATTAAGTACATAAAAAAATAAAAAGGAACAAATACGCTTAATGAGGGTCTAAATAAATTAAATTTAAATTTTTATTAAGTGCAAACAAATAAAGTCTAAATCACTTGAACAAATATTACAATATATGAATTATTATTTTGCATTTATACATTGTTCCAATTTTATCAAGATAAGGTACGCTGACTTTTGTAAATTTAATATTTTTTATTTAGAAAAATTACAATTAACTATTTTAACATATTATATATTGTAGAAATATTTTTTTCTAATTCTTAAAATTAATTTTTTTATACAATATATGTTCATTTCAAAAAGAAAATTATTAAGATATTTTTTATTAAGTAAAATCATAATTTTATATTGAAGTATAACATTAATTAAATTTCCTTTGATATTATATTTAAAAAATGGTTAAAAGGAGGCAAAACCAAAATCATATTATATTAAAATATTATTATTTCATATTGTACGTAAATTTAACTTCAAATTTTAAATTGAAAATTGCGTCAACTTTTATTCATTAACTTGTGGATATTTAGCTAAAGAGTGATGATCTAACATTGGTAGTGGCATGTTTAATTCTTATTTTTTTAATAAGTAATTAATGGCTTTAAATATATTTTTTTACATGAAGAAACAAAAGTTTGGAGCTATAATCTCTTATTTAACTATTCACATCTCTTTTCACTAGTCACCATTTAGTCGCTTTAATACCTTTAAATATAAATATCAGTTATTCAATTAATTAGTCAAGTCATTTAATTAAATTAAATTTTAAGCATTTATAAAAATTAATTTCAATTACATATTTAATGTTAAAATCTAATCAATATAATATGTTCGAAATGGTTTTTATATTTTTTTACAATAAATACAAAATTAAAAGTAGAACAGAAAAATATACCTCTGACCAAGTTGCTTGTTTTCAAAACAAATAAATACCTGCCTCACACTCCTTTGACTTTTGAATTTTCCCTTGGGCAACAATGCACTATACATGTTAGTTCTAAGGAGGCACTTTCAAAAGTCATATAATACTATATATTGATTTAGATTTTTTGTTTAATCTAATTTGGGTTGTTGAAGTAATGATTCAAAATTTTAGATATTGTCAACCATCCTATTTGATTTGAAGTTAAGGAAGAGATTCTCTTTCAATATATACAACGTGCTACAAAACCTTTATTAAAAAGAAAAAAAATTGTATGTGTTTGTTGGTTAGAAGGATTACCTGGTTAGTAAGCTAATGGTTCCAATGAGTATATACAATGGCGGATCTAGGAACCTTTTAGTAAGGGGGGCAAAATATAAATTTTAAAATATTGTAAGAGCTAAAATTTAAAAAAAGTTTAAAATTTAGGGCTAAAATATAAATTTTTAAAATATTATATTTAAAATTGTAATTTTAGCCAAAAAAAGGGGCTAAAGTAAAAAGGAGGTTTAAAATTTAGGACTACAATATAAATATTCAAAATATTATACTTATAAATATAACTTTTGCAAAAACTTAGAGTGCACAACATGGGTCCCTCCTAAAAATATAAGGTTCAAAAAATTTTGGGGGTCAAAAATAAAAATTAAGGGGGGGCAAAAAGTAAGAAAGTAAATTTTTGTATGAAGTTTTTGAAATATCTGCACCCTCTCACCAAAACGTGGCTCCGCCACTAAGTATATACACTACTTAAATTTTTTCTATATTGAAATTATCTTATTTATATTTTTGGAGAATCAAAATTTATTATGATTAATTATTTTTGTAAGACATAATAACTAAAAAAGGTTAATAAATTAGTATCTCATTAATACCTTATTTTTTATTCATAAAATATTAAAATTAAATTCAACACGTCTTACAAACATGTATGCGAGATCACCAATCTAAAGAGATCGTCTTAATTAAAAATTTTACTAAGTAAATAAAAAAGCTTATTTTCCAGACGGTTAAATTAAATAAACAAATTTTAGAGACTAAATCATTATTTTAGTTTACCTTTTAAGTTTGGTTATTTTAAAAAATAAAAATTTGCCGAAAGAGGATAGAAGATAGCAGAAAGGAGTTGACTCTCAATATAGGAAAGAACATGAACTGTCCATGAAGGGAATCCTTTATTGGTCTCTTCTGTTTTTCCTATCAGTCGGACAACACTCACACGCACAAGGTACTATCTTTTAAGCCCCATCACGACACATATTTACGAAAAGCAAAGATATCGTAGCGATCTGGTAGTAACGGCTATTATCATTTGTTAAAGGAGACTTTTCGTTTGCCTCCCCAAACTGATCTTCACAGGTCACTTCAGCTTCCATTGCAGCGCTCACTCCTATGTTTGCTGACTCAAAGTCCTTGGTCTCCAAATAATGCGCGGCATCTTCTATATCCGATGTGGCATCATCGTACAAGGTAGAGCAGTCTTGTAAGCAACCCTTCGCAGCTGCACTGAACTTTGGATCATTTAAGAGCTTCGAAATTTCTGAAAAGATATTGGCTGCTGTGGAATTGAGTAGCTTAAGTGTGGAGACAGTGAGCACTGTTAAGTTGGGGGGTTCGGTCTTGATATTGGCCTCGAGGAATGATACGCAAAAATCATAGTTGATGGTTGGGTTGTTCTTTGAGGCTGTCTTGCAAGACTGGCGTATCAGGGCGGAGCCATATGAGCTTTGGAAGAGGGAGACTAGGAAAATAATCAACAGGAAGCTTGTGGTTAAGCCGGACTTCTTCATTGTTATTGGATGCTTCGATCTTCTCTCCTGAGCAAGAAATTGGTGAAAATTAGAGGGATAGAGATGGTGATATATATATATATATATATATATATACTGATAAGGGGAACTCATTAAATGTGTTGTGGAATTTGATGCTAATGTAATTAATTAATTAATATTTTACCGATTGAATTCAGAATCAGATTATTCAAGTAATTAACGCACCATTAGTGTGGGAATTGAGCAACTGCAATATATTAATGCACCATTATATTGGCCAATAATATTAATAATGCTTCCTTTTTTTTCATGCATTATGATTTGAGAATTTGTTCATGCTTATCTCTCCGTGAATCATTAAATTTGATAATCTAAATTTTAATTTTTTTTCAAAAAATTATCATTTAAAATCTTAGTCATTAAATCTATAAAAAAATAAACATATTGTCAGATCCTCTCTAATAGAAAACATGTATACGTTCTATGTACTGTAAAATTGATCAAAGGTGTGTGATTTGATAAAATCTCATGATAAATTCAACGTCATCTTGAATGCAAAATCAAATTATTCAATAAAAATCCATTACTAAAGATATAATTACTACAATAAATGCACCATTATACTGATCAGCAGTTACTGGTTTCGTCTCCAGGGAGCCTTAAATATTGAATTCTCCCATTAAATTCAAATTAGAGCTACATTCACACTAGGATAGTTAAACATCTTATATAATATTATATTTACAAGCTCTTTTGCACATTTTTAATTGATCATCCCTTTTATGAGCAAATTTTTTATTTTTTCTCTCTGTATCCTTTCATATTTGAGCAGTACCATAATTCATAATGCACGACTTATAATTAATATTGAACTTATATACTGGCAAATAAATATATAAAATAAACTAGATTTGGATCCGTGCAATGCAAGGATTATAATTAATATTATTATGACATTATTTTATTAAATAATCTTAGTATGAGCAAATATATTGCAACATAAGATAATAAAGTTAAAAAAATTATAATAAATAAAGAAGTTATACAATGATTATCAAAATACATTTTGGAAAACTTCTCTATAAAATATATTTGACACTTCTAAAACTTAATTATCTTTTATTTCTCTAAAGTCTTTCTTCTTCATATTGAAGATTTTTTTTTTATTTCTCTGATGTATTAATCTTTAATATTAGTAAATTATGTTAACAATTAAATCATAGATTTTGAAGATTATTTGTTTGAGGGAACTCATTGAAAAATGTTAAATTCTTGAATTACGTTTGATATCATTGCAAAATTTATTTATGTGTGACATAAATACACTTTGCTGTCAAGAGTCATTTGCACACAATGTAAGTGTCTCTTCATTATTTAAGTGAATCTCAATGAAGCTTCAATCCCTCCCACTTAATGGTTGTTTTCCAATGTGTTTTGATCCTCATGTAGTTTAGTTTGTTAGATCCATTAATTCTCTTTATTAGAATTTAGACTAGATGTATGCCTTCGCGAAAAATGAAGAGTGAGAGATTTGATGAGAAAAATATCAATTGCATATTCATATTTCAAGGAATTTTTCACATTTTAAAACGTTGATAATGCAGTTATGAACAAAAAACTAATAGATAAGCATTGACGGTAAAGATTTAAATAAGAACATAATTTATATATAAATAAGAAAATTATATGGGGAGACTATATCCATATTCCAAAAAAGATTTAAATATGGGGCAAATTTCCCAATGAAACTACATATTTTTCCAAAAAATTATTACACTATATCCTAATAGCAGATGTTGGAATAGGAAAAGACCCATAAAAAAACAAAAACGATAAGGCAATCAATGAGATCCAAAATCAAAAATAAAGTACATTAAAAAAATTAAATTATTAATGTTAAATACTTGCATTATTAAACTTTAAATCATAGGTTTTGAAGATTATCTCTATGAAAGAGCTCATTAGAAAATGTTAAATTCTTAAATTACATTTGACATCATTGCAAAGTTTATTTATGTGTGACATAAGTACATTTTGCCATCGAGAGTTATTTGCATCCAATGTGGGTGTCTCTTTGTTATTTGAGTGAATCCTAGTGAAGCTTCAACCCCTCCCACTTAACAGTTGTTTTTTCAATGTGACGTTTTGATCCTCATGTAGTTTAGTTTGCCAGATCTATTAATTTTCTTTATTGGAATTTAGACTAGATGTATGTGTTTTAAAACAATGAAGGGTGAGAGACTTGATGAGAAAAAAAAATATCAATTGCATATTCACATTTCAAGGAATATTTCACATTCTAAGACCTTGACTGCAATTATGAACAAAAAAAATTAGTAGATGATCATTGGCTGTAAAGATTTAAACAAGAACATAATATACACATAAATAAGAAAATATTATGGAGATTATTCATATTCCAAAAAAGATTTAAATATGGGGTAGATTTCCCAATGAAACTGCATCTTTTTTTAAAAAAAGTATTACACCATGTCCTAACAGCAGATGTTGGAATATGAAAAAAAAACTCATAAAAACATGAAAAGATAAGGCGATTGGTGTATCCAAAATCGAAAATAAATTATTTTAAAAAATTAAATTATTAATGTTAAATACCTACATTATTAAACTTTAAATCCTGAGTTTTGAAAATCATCTCTATGAGGGAACTCTTTGGAAAATGTTAAATTATTGAATTACATCTGACATCATTGTAAAGTGTACTTACGTGTGACATAAGTGCACTTTGCCATCGAATGTCATTTGCACACAATGTGAGAGTCTCTTTATTACTTGAATGAATATGAGAGAAGCTTCAATCCCTCCCATGCAACAAAATTATTGTCATGACATTATCTTGAATATGTTAAATCCATATTGATGAATCTGGTTATCAAAATACAAATTTACTCAAATTTTTTACACACACACATGTATATATATATATATATATATATATATATCTTGAATAGGTTAAATCCATATTAATAAATCTGGTTGTCAAAATACAAATTTACTCAAATCTGGTTGTCAATATATATATATATATCACTATTTTCATGATCGGACCAGACCTGCCAGTTTGACCGAGAACCGGTCTGATCGACCCTTAAAAATCAGATAGCCTTTGAACCGGTCAAAAATGGGTTGAATCGGCTTTAAATCGGTTAAATCGACCAAACTAGTCTGTTCAATAATCTGACCGGTTCTTAGTTTTTTTTGGGTCACTTTGCTTTTTTTTTTTTGGGTCACTTTGGTCACTTTGCTTTTTTTATTTTATAATTAGGTGTTGAAGAAATTGAAGACCAACCAATTATAGAGTCAATTGATGAAGTAATGACTGATAAATAATAATTTTTTTGGTTAGTTGGTTTATTTTTGTTGTTACTTGTAAAAATTTATTTGAATATGTTATCTTGTCAAAACACCTTTTGTGTAATTGAATATCAAATATTATTTTTAATTAATTTTGTATTTTCATATATATGAATTATAATATGTTGATATGTAATTATATAGCTATTTCACTATTTTTATGTATATATTTTATTTTTTTAATTACCATCGATTCAATTACGGTTCAACCGCATTTCGACCATTGACCATTGAACCGGTACCCCCTCCAGTTCAATGACTAGTTTGATTATAAAAACATTAATATATATATATATATATATATATATATCACTATAAGAAATACGACAATCAGCACGAAAATTTTGTCGCTAAAACAATTTATTTTTGAAACTTTTGTCGCTATTTTATGTTTTTCTTGTAATGTATATATATAAATCCATATTGATGAATCTGGTTGTCAACAATTGGTTCAATTATCAATTAATTTATTGTTAATTAATTTTAATATTGATATGGGTTCAAGTATTTAATGCTTTAAATTTTTCAGGTTGATTAAACTATATAACATGTACAATTATATTTCAAGTATTTAATGATTTACGTGCTTAGAAATTTTCTAGATTTATTAAACTATATTACATTCCAAGTATTTAAAATTAGTTTATTCATGAATGATCAATTTGTGTTTTTTTTAAATTATAACAATTATATTTGGTGATAGACTTAATAGAAAAAGATAAAGATTGAAAGAAAATAATATATATCAAGGAATTAATGAATCATAAATTGTTGGGTAAACATAAATAACTAAACTGAAACATCGAAAGAGATAACCTTTTTTTTCTTCTCAAGAATAAAAAAATTATAGAAAACTGGTTAACACTCAATCTAATAAAGCCCTATATCATCACACGACATTCGTATTTATATCACCAGATCAATCACATCTGTTGCAAGGCCAGAAGTCCTCCTTGTTTCCAGAGTAACACTTTTAGGATTGGTAATATCTTCAAACTCAATAGTACTTGTATTTATCAATATTTGAAAATCATAACTGTTAACAAACACTGAAGGAATTAAACTTCATATATCTATATTTAAATGATGACAGAGAATCAAAAATACATGGATGGTAATCACTTTAGTCATAGAAAATGCTCCTCCTTTTGCAGTAACAATTTCACAATTAGTTCCAACTTCAGAATCAATAGTGGCTGAGATATTATGTAGCAATTAATTATAAAGGAAAAAAAATCAATATAGGATATCAAAAACCACAGACAATGAATATTGGAGGTTGAAACTTCATATAACCTTATCAATATCATCAAGCTTTGAGTAGATAGAGGACAATCAAAATCAGTGACACTATCTTGAAAAATAAATAAGTTCTAATTATATCTTCATCATCACTTATTTTCTAAACCAAATAAATATGTTCATGCATGAATGTACATGGGTGTGTTTATATTTATAATTTTTCCCTTAATTTGTATTATCATATATGGTTGTGTGTGTAATAACTCGGTATGGGTTGGGACTGTGTTGAGAGTGCTTGGGCACTAAGGGTGCAGAATAAGGTATATGTCTATGACCGAGAGAGGTTGAGATCGGGGATGTGGCAGTTCATGAATAGACATATATATGTGTACATATATATATATATATATATATATATATATATATATATATATGTTATGATATGTAGAATTGTATGTTTGTGTAGAATAAGACTATTTTAGGTGAGTCAATAGATTAGACTCACCCCCTCATAGTTGCAGGTACAGAAGGATAATTTGTTCGATGACTCGTGGACTGAGGATACCTCCTCATTACTCAGGGTAAAAAAATTTTATTTGTTTTTAAGTTAACTTCTCTAATACGCTTTATAATCGGGTAGGCCACCTAGGATGTAGTGTATTTTAGTTGGGTTATTTTGAAGATATTTAGGCTTGTAGCGGTGTAGGTGCCACATCGTCTACGTCGATCACGGGCTTAGTTTTCAGGTCGTGACAGAAGGGGTATAATTTTGTTTCATTCTTTATCAGTGCTTCCATTTATCATTCTAAAAATAATTGAGTTTGATGAAGATTTATCAAGTGCTTTTGGAATTTCTGGTTGTTTCCTTTTCTTAAAAGAAAAAGTGTGAGATTTGATGTGTGTGACAATAGTTTAATGAGTCTACTCATGATGTGGTTTAATATTGAATGGTTTACGGAAAGTTTTGAAGGTACCATTAAAACATCTACTGCAATTAAAAGAGTTGACCGATACTTCTGCTAAAAGTGTAGAAGGTGCTTCTGATACTTATGCTTTTGGCTTTTAGAAGTCAATTTTTATAAACTATATGCATGTAGCATGTTCTTCAGCATGGAAAGACAATTTTAATGGATGTATTGTAAGAGATTCCAATGTACTGTACCTTTCCTCTCTAATCTTGTTTTATTTAAGTAAATCACTCTCCAAATTAACTAGAAGTATGTCAGATTATGATATATTAATCAGTAAAAGTTGAGTAAAACATGATAATTTATAAAATATGGAATATCCATATTGTCTCTCTTGATTTGAGGATGGGATTCTAGTAATTTTATTGTCTAGAATATCATCTTTTTTTCTATTGTTTGTATTTGTTAGTGTTGCAATATTTCATATCCACTTCCTCCTCATAAACACATATGGTGACATTAGATTTCATTTTGATGAGTAATGCTAGCTCATATTTTACATCTAGAACAGAGCCATAGGCTAAGAACTAAATATTGATTTTTTACAAATTATGTAACTTAAAAGTGAGTGTGACATTGGATTTTTGTCATGCCCCTTAATCCAGGGCAGACTGGCATGGTCCTTGACCGTTAGCTTTAGATAGAAATCAAGATAACTTGAGAAAAAAAAAGATATGGAATAATGCTTTTTATAATACCAGAATAATACATACATAAGGTCCTTCATGTTTCAATTCATTCCTACAACTGACAATCAAGGAATGTGAGGAAACATGACAAAAGAATAATTCATCTATAATCGTACATTACATTTGCTTCCCAAAACAAGAACCCTAGGAGTTCTGTGTAGCTATAGAGCACTTCTAGAGTTCCAAAAGATATTGCAACTGAGAAATATATGCAACACCAACCCAAGGAACAAAATGAGGATTGTGGTCGGACTTATGCTACTCCTCAAGCGGAGGATCCGCTATAGTCTTAGGATTTGAAAGGGGAAACATAATAACGATGAGATGATAATCCCAGTGAATAAATAACACAATCACAAAGAAAGATGTATATGAGAATTCAATCACAACAAAAAAATTGGAGGAAAATCTCGTAATCATGTCTCTAATGAATCCAACCTAGCCAAGAGTTTTTATAGACTTCATGAACCACATGCCACCAAACCTCATGGGTAGGAATCATGTTCTGTCAACCCTCATAGGCTTCATGAATTACGTGTCACCAGGTCTCATGGCTCGCCCGAGGCTGACACATTAAGGGGAGTCTATAAGCCTCATAGACCACATAACATCGGGCCTCATGGGTGAGAACATTGTTCTACTGACCCATAGGCTTCATGAACGATTTGCCACTGTGCCTATCAGAACATCAGTAATGATCATGCACAGAGGTACCCAACCAAACCAAATATATAGTAATAGCGATTAATACCATACACAACAAGGCCAAACCTATCCATAACTACTTATTCCTCATGTCTAACAAAATGGTAAAAACATACATGAGATACTAAGTAAGCAAGTTCTTTCTTATTGCAACTTCAGATTTCCCAGTAGTTGAATCATTACTATATTACCTATTCAATTCCTATGCAATAGACATACCTTGATGTTTCCCCTTTTCCTTTCATTGGAGATAATTAAGTAGCATGCTTAGTTACTCACCTAGAATGTTGAAATGCAATTATTGAACAAGAAAATTCCTACTTATCAAGTTACCAGTCTTACACCATGCCTAAATCAAGAGTCAAACATGCATTTTAGGATAAATTTTAAGTGAGACAACTTCAGGATGTGGCACCTAATTCGCCATCCCCCTAAATTCTTAGCTACTCAAGGCTTCAGCCAAGCGCCACACCCCAAACTCTCGGGTAGCCTCTGTCTCTAGGGCATCTCGAGTGCCTAAGTTTGGTACCTCAGCTAACATCAGAAAAAAATGGGGAGAAAGTGTGAGTTTTGGTTCCATTTTCATTCCCTTTCAAAAGAGTTGGGTTGGGTGATGAAAATGCTTCTTTTCTAGTTATATTTAACCCTTTTTAATCAGCACATACAGAGATTGCAAGAAGGATTCACCCTTTTCCCTCTTTTTCTTTCAAAAACTCTTAGGTTACATGAAATCTTCCAATTGTTCAAGAAATTCAAGCATTCCCAAAATTTCAACACACAATCTAACCAACATCAATAAAATATTTCAAAGAAGGAGAATAGAACTCAAATCTCACCAAGTTTATGACAATACAAAGATCCAAGAAGCACATTCAATGAAAACCTTAGAAGAGAAGTGATTCTAATTCATTTTACATACCTATTTCTCAAACCAAGAGGAGAGAAATATGAATAAAAGAAAAATCTTCCCCCCTTCCTTTATAACCCACGATGTGCAACACAGGAGGAAAGGCAAGATGGGGGTTCTCTGAGCTTTAAATGTTTCTTTGAGTCTAAGTATGTGTGGGGAGGGGGGCATAAGAAGGGACGAGTGTGAGTGCTCCAATAAGTTATGGTTCAAGAGTAGGTTATGCCAAAAAGGCCCATCACTTATGGGTGAAAAAATTTTAGAAAAGCTTTCTTTGGCCTAGGCCTAACATGACAATTCCTAGAGCCGTCAAAACAGGCCCAACTCACTTTTAGAGCGGACCGAGTTTTGTAAAAAAGGCAAATTTTTTACTAGGTTTTTGAGGCCCGGCCTGGGTAACTCACGAATTACTCGCCAACCTGCTGAATTTTTTTTATTTTTGCAATTTTAATAATGCTGAACCCTCAATCCGACACCTCACGATCTTCAACCTAGTCCTCCTCGCCTCTGCCTCCTCACACACAACACTAACGTACCCTCCCTCAGTCCCCACTCTCATGGCCATCGTCTATCACGCAAAATAGGAGCCTTCCTCGTCATCACATCTTACAACACCAAGAGACTTCTCCACTCTTCTTCCATCTGTCACTGTGACCGTCCATTTGATTCATTCTCTTCTCTGCACACAGCTCATCAGCAGCACCAACAGGTAGTCACGATGAATACATGAGCTGAGTTCCGACGAAGGTGAGCTGAGACTGTGAGGTGAGACATAGGCAGAAGCTAAGACCGTGAGGTGTGGGAGAGAGAGAGGCGTAGGCAGTAGCTATCATGATGAAGATGAGGATGAGGTGTGTAAAGTGAGAGAAAGAGAGACGCAGCATGAGCAAATGGTTTTCATTGACTCATCCTCCCACTTTCCCATTCCCAATGCCATTATGTGATGTTGCAAGTTGTACCCCATTACAAATTGTTAAAAGTAATAAAGTTTTTTTTTCATATTATTGTAATTTTGACCCCAAAAAAAGTGAGTTGGCGAGCCAGCCCATGTAGCTCGCTAACCCTCCGAAATACGAGCCAGGCCCTGAAAATATAGGCTCACTGGAAAAGTGGACAAGCCCGGCCCAGCCCACTTTTTCTTTGGCTTGTGACAGGCCAGCCCGATTTGACAACTCTAACAATTCCCATCCTTTTATTTAAACTTCTTATCTAAAGGTCAGCAATTTTTTAGCTCACAAAAGCATGACATTATGGAAATTTTTCCATAGCATGAAAATAAATAATTCTCAATATGAATCAATATTTTCCAAATAATAACATAATGCATGTATCAAAATTATCTATCACTCATAATTAAAATGGAATGTATCAAGATTAAAATAAAATGACTTAAACACAAATGAATAGATTAATCTAATAATAAAATAGAATAATAATTGACAGATGTCACAATTTTATAATTACCTAACCTACCTGTTTTAGTAAACTTTGATACAATGTACTTTCTTTAGGTTAAACAAGAGCAGGTTGGAATATATACATATATTTTTTGACTTCATTTTATATTTGATCTTTTAGAATTGATTATTGGAGAAGCATTGCACTTCAGTTTCTTATAGTCGAGAAGCATTGTTTATTTTAGTTTTGTTGGTTTTAATCATACTTTATATGTTGGTGGGTTAGTGTAGGATAAAGCTTTGGTCGCCTTAGGAATTGAGGATGAGAAAGGGCAGTATATTGCGATTGAAAAGTATCTTGAAGATGTATTGCATTTAGCACTTTCTAGCCTAGAGTGATGTATCGTAATATGATTATTTTTTTCATTTGTTTGATCCTTCTTTTTTTGATCTTTTGTTGTTGAATTGGAGTTAAAAATGAAAATGTCTATAATAATGTATCTATCAAGATGTTTTTGCCATTAGTTTGAAACAATGAAGTTATTTGCATATGCAAAGAGTCTTATGCTTTCTACATTATCTTATAATGCTAATTTCAATGCCTCTAAGTTCCGTATAAGTTGATCCAAATACAATTTTAATTTACGTAATGAACATTTAAGATCTTTCAATTGAATCATTAAACAATTAATTGTAAAGGCAACGGTCTAAAAGTGTTACTAAAATTTGTGAAATGCATTGTAAATATTAAAAATTATTTCCAATGCAACAGTTAAAATATGTTGCTTAAAATATGTTTTCAATAATAACTTAAAAACGTTGCTTAAGATGATAAAAAAAAGTGTTGCGATCTTTATTGTATCAGCTAAAAAATGTTACTTAAGATGATAAAACAATGTTGCCTATGATAAGATAAAAACTGTTGCAAAAGATTAAAAAAGCATTGCATAATGTTGTTGCAAACAATCGTTACATTTGCTTTTCAAACTTGTCGCTTAAGAATAAAAGTAACAGCAAAAGATGTAATGCTTGAAAATTGTAAAACCGTTGCAGAAAGCATAGGCAACAATTCTTTTATTTTTTGCAATAGCTTTTCAATTTTGTGTATTGAATAAAATGTTGTAGTGTTTTGAAGTTTTAGAAGTTTGGTTAAATCAAGATAGCAAGTAAATTTGACTAGATATATTTATAATAGACTAAAAAATTTTATACGAAATTCAATGATTTTAATTAGCATTTAATTGTTCAATGCATATTGAAACAAAAACATATATTTTAGATTAAAAAGATAGTAAAATATGAATTTTTACAAAAACTTGATTTTGACATTTGATAACTATTTTTTACATATCTCCTAAAATTTAAAATTTTTTAATAAAACTTTTCTCATTTAAAACTAAACTTAAAAAAAAGCTTTCCAACAATAAATTAATTAATTAAAATGAGGTTCAAATGACAAAGTGATGAATGTTTAAAATAAATTTAAAAATTTTAAGTCGATTGGTAACACTCAAAAATTAATTGGAAATTTCTAAAAAGTGACCAATCGATTAGCTTGCTAAACTTTAAATCTTAAACTCTAAACATTTCTCTGATATGCTTTATTTGTTTCTTCTATTTTTCCTATTGGTCGGACAACACATGGATTTACACACGCAGAAGGTACTATATTTTAAGCCCCTCCACGACACATATTTATGAAAGTCAAAGATATCGCAGCGATCTGATTGTAACGGTTATTATCATTTGTTAAAGGAGACTTTTCGCTTCTCTCCCCAAACTGATCTTCACAGTTAGTGGAAGCGTCCATTGCAGCCTCACTCTTATGTTTGCTCCCGCGAAGTCCTTGGTCTCCAAACAACGCTCGGCATCTTTTAAATCCGATGTAGCATCCTTGTACATGGAAGAGCAGTCTTTTAAGCAAGCCTTCGCATATGCACTGAACTTTGGGTCATTCAAGAGCTTCGGAATTTCTGAAACGATATTGACTGCGGTGGAACCAAGTAGCTTAAGTGCGATGCCTGTGAGCACTGTTATATTGGGGGGTTCGGTCTTGACATTGGCTTCAAGGAACGATACGCAAAAATCATAGTTGATAACGTTTGGGTCCATCTTTGAGGCTGTCATGCAAGACTGGCGGATCAGGGTGGAGCCATTTGAGCTTTGGAAGAGGGAGACTAGGAAAATAATCAATAGGAAGCTTGTGGTTAAGCCGGACTTCTCCATTGTTATTGGATGCTTCAATCTTCTCTCCTGAGCAAGAAATTGGTGAAAATTAGAGGATAGAGATGGTGATATATATACCGATAAGGGGAACTCATATTAAATGTATTGGTGGAATTTGATGTTAATGTAATTAATTGATATTTTATGTATGTGGTTAATGCATTAAATAATTGACCGTGTGTTCGTAATATCTCAGCGTTGAATTCAAAATCAGATTATTCAAGTAATTAATGCACCATTATTCACTGCAAAATTTGGAGGCATTTGCAACATTTTGCAATGCAACTAGAACTATCAAATGAGTCGGGCCAGTCCACCCCAATTTAAGTCCTGCAGGTCAATAGTGAGTATACGTTAAGCTGAGTTAAACCTTATATAATTCATAATTAAAAAATTCTGACTTATTTCAAATCATTATGGGCTAAGGCCTGATCCTGTGTGCTTATTTATTTTATTTTAAAAAATATATTTTTAGTTATTTTAATATTAGAAACTAGATATTAGAACAATTGAATTTCAAAAAATTAAAATAAACTTCTAAAAAAATATATTAAACCTTAAAATAGATCATTTTTCTGTTTTAAAATGTAATTTTAATTATTTCGAACGATAAAAAATAAATATTAGAACTATGAAACTTAAAAAAAACTAAATTTTTAAAATAATAGAATAAAGCTTAAAATATAAAAAATAAAATAAAATAAATACCCATAAGAGCCAGCTCACCCAAACCCACATAATCTTAAAGACTTTGATGGGTTGAGCTAAAAACTTTTCTTCAAAATAGGCTATGAAATTATTAGCATACCTCATCCTATTTACAGGGCTGAGGTGGCCTAGCCTATAAGTCAAACATATTTTAACAATTCTAAATGCAACCCTTGAAAAATGTTGCAGTTGATAGCATATGTAACAGTTCCTAGTGTTGCACTTTTGTAAGAAAATTTTTGAAAGTTTTGGCAGTAGTTTTTTGAAACAAGCATAAATTGTTGCCTTTTAGTCTAATTTGCTACACTTCTAGATAAACTAGCAAAAAATTATGTAAAGTTACTCCATGGCATGGTTATGAGCAACATTTTTATACACTAATAACGATAGAAAACCATTGAAGACTTATTATGGGCGTCATGAAATTTCTAAGAATTAGTATTTTAGGAAAACACATAATACTTTTGAAAATTGTTGTTGCATTTATAAACCTTGGAACTATTCATGCATTTATTTTCTTTGAAACTAGCCTATGCATCTAGGACTTAGTTCATGCATTTAATTCTCTGTGATTGGACTCCCTATATAAAGGGTATCTCATATGTTGTAAACAGACTTTGAATGAATTAAAACATAAATTTATATCTCCTCCCTCTCTTATATGTTGTTCTCTCCTCTCTAGTCTTCCCACTCTTTGTTCTACATCAACTTGGTATAAGAGAAAGGTCATTTTGTTCCACCCACACTCCTTGTTGCCCAACCCATTGTCGAAAGCACCCAAGACTCGATAGAAAACCCACCATACCCTATTTTCATCATTGTCTAAGCCTATTAACCCATTTCCAATCTCTAAACCAAGAAACTATATTATTCAAATACATATTAGAAGCATTTCTTGTAAACTAACTTTTTCAAAAACTATTGGCATGTTTGCAGTACTTATTAAATGAAATAGAATCCTATTCTCATGGCTTGACAAAATTCTTTGGTAGCAATTTCAGACCTAAAATAAGATTCCACTGGAAAGAAAATGTACAAACTCTTTCCATCCAAAATTGGATGGAATCAAATTCCATTGTCATTATCTTGCTGTAAAAAGATCAATTTGCTTTTGGTAACTTACAAATATTTTCTTGCCCTTTTTATCTTGTTGTCGCTACGCCACTATGCTTCACCCTTTCTGGCTGTCACTCACGATGTATGACACTGCAACTACCAACTCGAACCTTGCAATGGGGATCTAGCCCAGATAGGGGAGAGAACAAAGCAATAGAGGCCTTGTTCCCACCAACAAGCACCATCGCGAAAATAGTGACATAGGGGAATAAAGTGGTAAGACCTTCGATTACAAGAGGGAGGGGGAGAGAGAGAGACGATAAAGATGATGCATCGAAGAAAAATTCTTTTTTTTTGTCTGGTTATGTTTACCTTTTTACTAAGGGACAATGTGGTAAAAATACAATAAATTATTTTATTTCCCTCATTTTAAAATCTATACCAAACAAAATAATTTATTTTCTTTTCATTTCATATCAAACACTTTTTTTTTTCATTTTCATTGCCTATCTCATTCCTATTTTTATTCTCTATGCCTCTCCATCAAAATTATTTTGACATATTGTTGGATAATTATCTTTTAAATATATAATTATCGACAAAAGTTATGTTGCTTGGCTGACAATAAATCAAATTCGACAGTGCAACAAAATAGTTCCGATTGTAGAAGTGTCAAACTAGAAATTTGGCACATAGATTTGACAAAAACTAGAAATTTGACAGAAAGAAATTCGACAAAAGAAAACAAGTAGAATGGATGAGTCAGTTTGAAATAGTTTACGACAACATTATCAAGTATAAATCTGTCAAAGTAGAATCATTGAGAGCACATCATTCGACAAGCGAGTTCGAAAGACTAAGTTGTCTAATGTCGAAGATATGCTGATTAACGACGTGACCAAATTGTCAAAGGACGAAGAGATGCTGATTAATGGCATGACCGAGTTGTCAAACGTCAAAGACAAAATGGGCAGAAATTGCTGAACAAAAGTTATCAAAGGCAGTTACTTCCATCATCAAATAATTATAGCAATTGTGTCGAACAATGTAAATCATCACTTACGTAGCAATGGATTCGATAAGCAGTTATTTTCACCATTTGACTATAAATATTAAGTGTTTTGTTGTAAACAGAGTTGGCATCTCTTGATTAAACATCGTAACATCTTACATGAGTAAATTAACAGATTGACATTAAAGTATGTTGTCCCATTTAACATTCCAGTCATTTTAATTTAAGTCTATCCTTTAAACTTCTTCGTTCTTACTTCTTTTATCATTTCTTGTAATTTAATTTCAGTTGTTTATCGCTTTATTTTACTTTTTGCAATTTACTACATTTTGGTTAATATTTTTGTCATTTACTTTCTACCAATTACATTCCACACTTTACTTTCTGCTATTTACTTTCAGCAATTACTTTCTTCCATTTACCTTATGTAATTTACCTTTATGTACTTTTTATTCTGCAATCTACTTTCTGTATCTTACATTACTTTTTACTGTTTTCATTTAACTTTTCTGTAAAAAAGTGTATTTCCAGTCTTACATTCTTTTATGCAGTTATATGTAATGTTTTTGATATATTTTCTGCCTATTGATGAGATTACCGCATAACTTTAAAATCGCATCATTCTCGATTTTATTATTTGTTGTTAGATTTGGATTAAACCAAAAATCACCGTAAACACATGCCAAACATGACCTATATATATATATATATAAGTTTTTTCCTCATACATGCTCTCTGTTGAACCGAGTTATGAAGTCACTTGTCACAACCCAAACAATGCGGAGAGGAAAAAACAAGGGAAAATCGTTTTGGATTTTTTAATTAAAATTTTATTTTAGTCCCTCATAGATGTCTCTTTTTTAATTTAGTCATTCACATATGTTTCTTTAATTTTCCTTTTAAAAAAAAATTGGTCAAGAGTTCAATGAAATTAAGAAGAAATTGATTTAAAAAACAATATATATACTTAACAATTTATGTCAATGAGTTAACTGTCACATTATCTATGTTAAATTATTAACAACAACTATATAGAAAAATCAAATTGAAAACATTTGAATTAATAAAAAACAATTTAAGAATAAAAATATGCGAGCAATTAAATTGAGAAAATAAACATTTAGAAAGGACCAAATTAAAAATAAAATTTATAAGGTACCAAATGATTTGAGTGTAGCCACTTTATATTATACGGTTTTGCATTGCAGAAAGAAGACACGAGTACACGACGTACCCTAGGCCAGGTGTGATTATCATTGCTTCGTGGCATTATCAGACTCCAAATTGCAAACACTTCACTTCATCAGTAACAAGGGAGAATCGCGCTCGGGTCTTCCACGTTTTGCGCATCAATCATCGTCTTCCTTTCTACCGCACATTGCAAACTCGGAGAAGCTAGTAAGAAGAGGCATGTCAGCGTCGCAGGTGGATCCTCACCACAAGATGAGGGCCAGAGACGTGAGCAAGGTGACCCGGGGAGAGCAAGCTCCGAGGCCTCCTCATGAATACGGCACCGTTTCGCCGCCCCCTCCTCCTTCTTCAACCGACCACATCAAGAAGAAGAAGGTCGAAAAGTCAGACACTGATTACCTCACGCGCCAGTGCTATGTCAGATACGTGGACTACCATAGGTAAGCTAACTAAGCGTGAAGCGTCTCTCACTCCAAAGGATCAAAACCCACTGTACTATATGTTGCTTGTTATATGTCTGTAAATTTATTCAATAGCTCGTGGGATTATAGGTGCACCGAGCAGAAGGGCAAAAAGGACCCTGAGTGCGAGAAGCTTGCAACATATTTCAGGACGCTCTGTCCTACCGAATGGGTGATCATCCACTCAAAAACCTTTATCTACTTATTATTTCGTACAATGAAACCCTCTGTTGATTATTTTGTCAAAAAAATCTAATACTACTTGTAAAACAAATACATTTAACAAGTCATCTTAAAAGACTTTTTTTTTTTAATGTTGAAAAATTACTAGGTGATGACCAACTGATTAGAGGGATGGATTAACGAGTTAATTCAAGTTTTGGCTTTGATAAGTCTGAAAATAGATTTTTGTATTGCAAAAATATAGAAAAATTGATAAAATAAGGTTTTATAACTTGATTTTGTTTTTAAGTTTATATGGATAATTGGTATTAAAATTTTAGATGAAAAAGTTTACATAAAATTAAAAATTTAGAAGGATTTATTATCAATCTTTAAAGTTGAATAGAAAATTATACAAATATCAAGGTTGAAGTGTTTTTTGTAGTTTAGTATATTTGTTTTTTGCATTTTGAGTTAGGGGTAATTTTGGTTCGTCTTGAACGTTGCAGGTTGCACAGTGGGATGAAGAGAGAGAAGGTGGGGCTTTCCCTGACTCAATATAGGGAAGAGCATACATTTGGTTTACTAGCAGAAAAGTTACCTACTAGTATATTAACAAGCTCTTTCACAATCTGAATTTTTTTTTGTTTATACGCAATTACGCATAATATATCAGACAGTCCTCGAAGTTCAAGTGTCATTTCCTTTTACTTTGCTATTTTCAAAATGTTTTCTTGCTGTGTAAATATATGTGAAAATGGGTGAGCTAGGTTCATGTTTCTCAGCAAAAATATTTATAGTACTATTACGAAAAGTATCAAACAACCTAGGCGACAAATATATAATAAAAGGGTTTATAATAATACATAGGATTGTGTTGGATATTTTTGTTTGATTCACTAAAATGTTCAGTTTATCACTGTAGTGGACACTATACACATAGCGAGAGCAAAAATATTATGTCAAACCAATTCAAATTGATGTGAGTGGTAAGGGTTCTTACCACTTAAGTAAGTGGTTGGGAGTTTGATTTTTAATTCTTGTGAATGGAGCGGACTTACTTGGTTAATGATCTACTCTTTGCCTTCAGTATTCTAAAGGAGATTAGTCCTTATGATCGGCAAGAGATACTCTTTGTGAAAGCAAAAAAAAAAATTATGTCAATAATTTGTAGATCTGTAAATTAAAATGTTATATATATATGTGTCGGATATTATTCATTCACCTTTGGCAATAAGTATTTCAAATTAATATTTTCCTGTTTTGCCTTCTCTACAAATATCTGTCCTTTGGCAATAAGTATTTCAAATTAATATTTTCCTGTTTTGCCTTCTCTACAAATATCTGTCAGTATACCGAGTTATTTGCTTTGGAATTTTATATTGTTGATAGTATAAAAATCGATATTTTTAAAATTGGACAAGTTATTCAATAAGTGAAATTATTAATTAAGATCCGATTGTGGTTGAAATTTTTTTACATAAGTTTAAATAAGTTATGGATATTGAGGCTTTCATATCTGAAGGAAAAGAAATGGGAAGGTGACGGGTATACATGGGAGGAGATCCCCTCCTTTGATGAGAATCATTGAATCTTGATCTAACAATTTTCATTTATTTAGTTATATTTTTATTTTTTAAATTAAAACTATTTTACATTTTGTTTTTTAAATTCAAATTATTATTTTATGTATATTTTTGTCCTTACAATATTCATTAAATCAATTGATACTTGAAAATAAAATTTCAAATAAAATTTTGTAAAGAAAATAAAAAGATACTGAATAAATAAAAGTTGTTGGATCAAACTGTGTTCAGGAGGAGATCTCCTCCAGGATACATAGCTTTGAAGTTAGACATGTGGAATGTTTACGATCACATGAACTAGCGGTCTTTTTACTTAGTGTTTTTGAAGGTATGGGATTTCCTCCGCAATTTATTGGCCTTATTCTTTTGCATTGTACTCAATTCTAAGTAATGGTAAGTCATGGCTAAGGTTTGTGCATAACAAAGGATTGCAGAAAGGGCATAGGATAGGAGTCCGACTCCTCTGGATTTCACGCACTAACTAAACTCTATAGTTTGCGTGTGAGTTGTCCAATGATGCTCCATCCAACCATTCGCACGAGTCCACGTGGCTTTGTCTTTCATCTTTGATTATGCTGCATCATGTCCCTTCCATCCTAAATTGTGTCGTCCATTTGGCGACACATGGCACTCTAAATCCTTCTCCTTCCTACTTCCCTCATTCCAGAATCCAGTGGACTCTGCAAATTTGCGAAGGACGGAGCAAGTAAAAGTGAACAAGAGCAAGAAAGAAAGGGAAAGAGAAAGTGATAGGTAGAGAGTGGAGAGTGTGAATCTGAATATCATATTTGATAATTTTCATGGAGATGAAGAACATATGGTTTTTACTTGAAAAGAAGATATGGATGTGTCACATGCTAGAGGCCCCTTCTTTTCACTTTTGGAAGATAGAGAAGTGCAAATTCCAGAGGGATATCTTATTCTTTTCAGATTCAGATTGTGGGTGAGAGAAAAAAGAGAAAGTTACAAAGGGAGAAGAGCCACTCAAGCATGCTTTCCCAAAGTATGTTCATCGATTCCTTTTTACTTGTGTCTTTGGTTTTTTGTTCTTCCAAGATCTAATTAACCAATGTGGATTCAGGTTGAAAAAAAAGAAAGAGTTGGCACATGGACGCAGAAGGAAAATGATTTAGTTTTGCTGAAGGAATAATGACGCAATAGGGAGGGCCACGTGGACTCATGTGAACAGTTGGATGGAGTAGCATCGGATGGCTCACTCACGAACTACAGAGTGTAGTTCTCATGTGAAATCCAGAGGAGCTGGACTCATAGGATAGAGGGAAAATCCATAGGGTTCGAATTGGTCATTCATCTCCTCCTATCTCACATTCATTTTTTTTTTGTTGATAATACAATTATTTTCTCTAGATCTTGATAGACTAGGATTGGAAATGTGTAAAACTAGGGACTTCTTAAATCTTATTCAAACATAATTGCTTCTTAGCACAAATGTTCTTATTTGAATCCAAAAGCGACATAAAAATGGAACTTGTTTTAATTATTATAATTTACCTTGTTTTGTTGACAATTTCAGACCTCTAACTTCAACAATTTTCTGGAACTTCTACATATTTTAAATTTCACAATATTTGACATGTAAGTTATATATCCCCATCACAATATCATCAACCAAGCCATTTCCTTCTCTATACTCTGTAGATCATAACCTTTCTTATGCTCCAACTAATGGGACTTAAACCCATGTCATACGCCAACGAAATAGCTAATAACAAGCACATGCAACAATTTTCAACATACATGCTAATTTCATGTAATAGTAACCATTAATCACAATCAAGGCTTAACACACATTTTCATAATTATTATAACATAATCTTGACGGTTAGTTATATGTCTACGTATTCTCATGAATATAATAATGTTCATAACCCAAAAAGTAGTATGCACACAAAAAGTGATCAAGCATCATTATTATGAATAAAACTAAACTTTCACTATACTAAGAGTAACACAAAGAATATAAGAAAGGACACGCTATGATACTTAGATAGAGTGAGGCTGCTTACTCACTTGGGCTAGCAGCTAAGGGTATTTTACTATTTTTCCTTTGAGTTAAGATCCAAAGACCCTATGAAGATAACATAAAAAATTAGGAAAGAGATAAGAATGAGTTGTGTGCAAGCTTAGGGGCCAGGAAAAGCCTTGGGTGGCCTCTCAGCCATCCTAGCACTAGCTAGGCCAAGAGCTCTCCTTCCTACTTGGCTAACGCCTAGGATGTCCAATATTGTAGACGTAGCACTAACCTTCAAAACTTGCATTTTTCTCACCCAAATTCCCACTGAACCTTCCCTTATCATTGATATACTCCTTGGGACAACATAAATATCCCAACCACTCAACTTTTACTTTTAAAACCTTCATTTAACAAGAAATTCAAAGTTACACCATGAAATTCAATTATTAACTTCAAATTTCCCAATTCCACTCCATTAGGGTTCTATGAGTTCTTCAAAGATGCTAACCACAAAACCACAATTCTGACACACATAAGATTACATTTATCACTAGAGACCCCAAGGGAACCTTCTCTCATCATTCCACAAGAGTTTTACATAAGTTTTACACAATTCCACTTATGGGTTTGCAATCAAAGGTGGAGCTACATAATTTTAAATATTTACATATAACACCATATATATTTTTTAAATTTTGCCCCCCTTTTTTTTGAACCCCTAACCATTAAAATTTTTGAACCCCCTTTTCATTCATCTTCTTTCTCGATCCCCAGGATCCCATCAACTCTTCGTCTCTCCCTCTCAAGTTTGTCCACCACTGGCCTGCCTTTGAAGTTTGACTACTAGTCTTCCAATCTAACCAGGCGACCACTATCTTCATCTCCTCTCTCAATCTCCAATCAACTATCCCTCTCTAGTTCTCAACAGTCCGCTACTGGCCCACCACCTTCGACCGCCACCAGTCACCAGTTGCGGTCGCAAGTGAGTCCACCCCTCCCTCTTTCTTATTGCATTGTTAGGGACTTCTTATAAAAGCTTGAAATTTGGGGTTGTACATAGGTCTAATTCTATCAAATTAGCTGATTGATTATGCAATTATGATTATGAGTAACATTGTAAAGTCAATTTTATAAAATTTTTTCTTAATGATAGTTAATTTCTCATTCTAGTGTTAGGGAGCTTTTTGTAAAAGCTTGAAATTTGGGGTTTTTGTACATATGTCTAATTCTATCAAATTGGTTAATTGATTATGTAATTAGGATATAGAAGATGAAAGATTTTTGTAATGGAAAAAAGGTTTGAAGAGAAAATTACCATTAAATGAGTAACAAATTGAAATTAATTTAGAAGAGTTGCCATTAAATCCAGGAAAACAAATAAAAATTTCAGTATATAATTCTAATGATTGAGATAAGATACGAAGAACATATTTATAAAGAGGACCATGCCAACCTACTCAACATAATTTTCCCCAAAGAAAAATTAGAAATTCTTTAATGAGATTTTGTCCCTCTTGGTTTAATGAATTTGACAACTGGTTAGAGTACAATATAGAAAAAGATGATACATTTTTCTTATGTCGTTATCTTTTTAAGTCTGATTTTGGAAAGCAATCAGGTGGTGATACATTTGTCACAAAGGGATTCACAAAATGGAATAAGAAAGAAAGGCTCTCATCTAATGTTAGAGGTCCTAATAGTGCTCATAACATTGCTTGGAAGAAGAGTCAAGATTTGATGAATCAGAATCAACATATTGAAGTTGCAATATTTAAGTAATATTGTTAAAATTAAAGAAGGTAAATTAAGAGAGAATAATTTCCCAAAAAGGAAAGATAAGAGATTAGAGGATATAGTGAAATATTCTCTTATTATTGGAATATGAAAACAATACAAGATACAAAGTATTTATAGAGATTTATACAATAATAGAAAATTAACTAAAACTAACTATAATTCCAACACTCCCCCTTCAAGTTGAAGATATAGTGAAATGAATGAAGCCCAACTTGAAAAACAAAATACCAAAAACAAAAAAACTTTCATAAGAAAGTCTACAAACAAGGTTTACAAGGACCACATAAATTCACGCTCTAAAACTCAATGTAAAAAGAAAAAAATTTGCATCGCACAACGATTGCAAACAAGAAAAATAACACAACCAAATGTGCTACAAATAAAAGCCCATCAATTAAACTAAAAGAAAGATGATAACAGCCCACATACAACTGTAGACCAATTACAGCAACAATTGGAACATCATCCAGGAATAAAAAAAAGCTGATAACCACCACTGAAACTCCTCCAAACAGTAAAAGTCTCCTTCCAAGTCTATCAACTACACCAATAACACCTCCAGTCATCATCAACTTCAACTTGTACCTTAGCAATTACCCATATTAAGTTTCTTTTGCACTCTGGCGTGGAACCAAAGCCATCACCAAGAAGCCCAAGAGTCTTTACATGATAAAGTGCAGTTCTTGCAGATGGGCATTGTCACATCCCAAAAATTAAACATGTGAAAAGATACTACTCATGAAATAAAATTTTCAAACATACGTCATTTACATATATTCTGTAAGGTTTTACATTCAACCTTAATCATTCATTCCACACTACAGAATTATATTCATCTGATAAGCAAATATAGACATACATAGTCTGATATTTCTATCTCATCGCAAGCCTAGGAGACCTATAGAAAGTACAGAGCGTTCCTAGTATCCACATTAATAAGTACTGGTATCCCAGCAGACAGAAATAGAAGATAATTCCAATGGGCTTCTATTCTTCAAATGGATACTCTTGTTATTTGTTTTCTGTATCTGAAAAAAATAATCATAGGGAGTGTGAGTTTATTTAAAAACTCAGTAAGTAAATAACTGTACTATATAAAATATCAAAAGTACAAATACCACATTTACTCATAATTAATTATCTTATACATCGAGTAGTATGGGACTCTAACCCTTTCAAACTCATGAATAAGATTTCATAGATATACACCGAGTAGTATGGGACTCTAACCCTTTCAAACTCGTGAATAAGATTTCTTAGATATACGCCGAGTAGTATGAGACTCTAACCCTTTCAACTCGGGTATAGGTTTCATAGATATACACTGAGTAGTATGGGACTTTAACCCTTTCAAACTCATGTATTAGATCCCGTAGATCTTTACTCATTAATAAGATAGAGAGAATTTATCACATAGTACAATTGCCATGAAATAAAATAATTTCTACATACTCTTATTTCTACCGATCATCTTATACTCCCATATGAAAAATTGATTGCTTATTATCCCAATAATATTGTAAATGGGACTTATATTGTACTTTGACTAGTAATATCAAATTAGCTTAGCAAGGTTATTCACTCACCTTGATGTTTGTCCAAGTTTACCTTGTTCCACACTAGAATTTGTGTAGGAAAATTTCCTAGTAAAATATATTACAAGGAAACATAAGAAAGGAAACAAAATCACGAAAATACGTAAAATTTTCTGATTGCTACAGTAACGGTTTGCTACAGTAACGGTTCGCTACAGTGTCGGTTCGCTACAGTAACGTTGACTGCCGACACTACAGTAACTGCTACAGTACCGAAGAAAATTTTTCAGATTTTTTTCCGAAATTTCTGGTCGCTACAGTAACTCGAAGAAAAATTCCAGATTTCCAGTTGCTACAGTACTTCGAATTTTGCAGAAAATCTTTCAAAAAATTCATCCTTTCCTTTCTTTTGATTCAAAACTAGAATCTCAACTCTTTTAACCGATTATAACTCAAATATAACTTCTAAAACAACTGAGATTCACGAATTATCATCAAAATCTTCAAGAACAAAACCTACTCTAATCTTCCATATAAACTGAAATTTAAGGAAAATAATGAGATTAAAGCTTATCTTTGATCCTTACAAAGCTTTTGAACCGAACAAACAATCAAAACTCTGAAGATCAAAGAAAGGATTTGAAAAGAGGATGAAGAAGAGAGAAAACGTTTTTTCTGCCTTCCTTCGGCTGAGTGAAAAATGAGGGGGTACTATTGAAACTTTATATTAAATATTTCTAATGGGTTATTCAATAACCCATGGGTATCCATAACCCAACATCCAAACTCATCCAGTCAATTTACAATAAATGGACTAATTGACCATTGTGAAACCACTTTTCCATGAATTTCACCATTCTTAGAATATATCCCACATTGTGCAAATATTTAGTCCAGTCATTTAACTCAATTTTCATAAATAATATTCAAAGAGAACAATTAAATATGAAAATTAAAAATGACCAAAATAAATAACTAAAGTAACGTTGTACATTCTAAAATACTCTTAAGCGAATTATATTCCGAAATTAACGGGTATTACATTCTATCCCCCTTAAAAGAATTCGGTCCTCCGAATTAAAATCTTACCTCAAGTTTCAAATAAATATGGATAGTTTTTCCACATTTCATCTTCTGCCTCCCACGTAGCTTCCTCGCGAGAATGATTTCTCCAAAGAACCTTGACAGTAGGAATTTCTTTAGTGCGCAATTTCTTGACTTTTCTATCAAGGATAGCTACTGGTACCTCTTCGTAGGTGAGAGTTTCATCAAAATGAACTTCTTGGTGTTGAATGACATGAGAAGGATCAGGAAGATACTTCCGTAGCATGGACACATGAAATATTGGATGAACTCCCTCTAGGTTGGAAGGTAGGTCTAGGCGATATGCCACATTACCCACTCTGTCTACAACCTCATATGGGCCAACATACCTCGGACTAAGCTTGCCTTTCTTCCCGAATCTCATTACTCCCTTCATAGGTGAGATTCGTAAGAAAATCATATCACCTATTGCAAATTCAAGGTCACATCGTCGGTTGTCCGCATAAGACTTCTGTCTACTCTGAGCAGTTAACAACTTCTCTCTGATCAGTTTAACTTTATTTATATCTTCCTGTATCATCTCAGGTCCAAATATTTTGGTTTCACCAAGTTCAAACCAACCTATAGGAGATCGACACCGTCTCCCATATAAAGCCTCAAAAGGTGCCATCTGAATACTGGCTTGGTAACTGTTATTATAAGCAAATTCAATAAGAGACAAATGATCTTCCCAACTTCCACTGAAATCCATCACACAAGCTCTTAGCATATCCTCTAAAGTCTGAATTGTCCTTTCGGACTGTCCATCAGTCTGAGGATGGAATGCTGTGCTAAGATTCACTTTGGTACCCAAAGCCTCTTGAAAGACTTTCCAGAACCGAGAAGTAAACTGAGGTCCTCGGTCTGATATAATGGATATTGGTACACCATGAAGTTTCACTATTTCTTTAACATAAAGTCGAGCAAGTTTTGCTATACTGAAAGTGGTATGAACATGAAGAAAATGTGCTAACTTAGTAAGTCGATCCACTATGACCCATATTGAGTCATTTCCTTTTGTTGACCGAGGTAAACCTACTACAAAATCCATAGTGATCCTTTCCCACTTCCACTCGGGAATATCTAATTTTTGCATCAAACCAGGTGGTCGTCGATGTTCAGCTTTAACTTGCTGACAAGTCAAACATCGAGCTACAAAGTCAGTCACATCTCGCTTCATGCCCTCCCACCAGTAAACTTGTTTCAAGTCCTGATACATTTTCACAGCACCAAGATGTACAACGTAGGGCGAACCATGAGCTTCCATTAAGATTTCATGTTTCAAAGATTCAATGTTGGGGACACAAAGTCTCCCATTAAACCATAAGACTCCTTCTTCATCTACCAAGAAACTTGGTGCTAGACCTTGCCTTGCCTTATCTCTGATTTTGACCATATCAATATCATTTTCTAAAGTTGCTTTTACTTTTTCAATAAGGGATGATCTAACTGTTAAATGAGCCAGAAATGTACCTGACTCAGTGATCTTGAAGAATACTCCATCAGCTTCCAATTCTTGTAGTTCATGTATTAGAGACTTCCTTATAATGGCAATGTGAGCTAAACTTCCCATAAACTTTCGACTTAGAGCATCAGCCACTATATTTGCTTTACCTGGATGGTAAAGGATGGTACAATCATAATCTTTCAAAAGTTCCATCCATCTTCGTTGCCTTAGATTGAGATCTCTCTGCTCAAAAATGTACTTAAGGCTTTTGTGATCTGTAAAAATTTGACAAGTCTCCCCATACAAGTAATGTCTCCAAATCTTTAGGGCAAACACTACAGCTGCCATTTCCAAATCATGAGTGGGGTAATTCAATTCATGCTTTTTAAGCTGACGTGAGCCATAAGCTATGACTTTACCATGTTGCATCAACACACACCCTAAGCTTATCTTTGAGGCATCACAGAATACAGAGTAACCCCCTGGTCCTGATGGTAGGATTAAGACTGGTGCAGAAGTTAAACACTTTTTCAATTGGGTGAAACTTTGCTCACATGAATCATCCCAAATGTATTTAACATTCTTTCGGGTTAACTTATTTAATGGGAGAGCCGTCTTAGAGAAATCTTTGACAAAGCGACGGTAATATCCTGCTAAGTCGAGAAAACTACGTACTTCAGACACAGTTGTTGGTCTAGGCCATTGTTTTACTGCTTCAATTTTACTTGGATCAACATAAATACCTTCTTGGGAAATAACATGTCCCAAAAACGTTACATGACTCATCCAGAATTCACATTTTGAGAGCTTTGTGTACAACTGATGCTCTCTCAAGGTCTGAAGCACTATTCTCAAATGCTCAGTATGTTCCTCATGACTCTTTGAATATACCAAAATATCATCAATGAATATAATTACAAACTTATCAAGGAATGATTTGAACACTCTGTTCATTAAATCTATAAATGCTGCTGGTGCATTTGTCAACCCAAAAGACATCACAAGAAACTCATAATGTCCATACCGTGTACGAAAAGCAGTGTTAGGTATATCATCATTCTTAATTCATAACTGATGATATCCAGACCTTAGATCAATCTTTGAGAAGTATTTTGCTCCTTGAAGCTGATCAAACAAATCATCTATCCTTGGTAAAGGATACTTATTCTTCACTGTGACTTTATTCAGCTGACGATAATCTATACATAATCTCATAGAACCATCTTTCTTTTTCACAAAAAGAACAGGAGCACCCCAAGGTGAAAAACTTAGGCGAATGAACCCTTTGTTTAACAAATCTTCCAATTGTTCTTTGAGTTCTTTTAGCTCAACAGGAGCCATACGATAAGGTGGAATAGAAATTGGTCGTGTGTCTGGGACCAAATCAATACTGAACTCAATATCTCTTTCTGGCGGTAATCCAGGTAAATCTTCTGGGAATACATCTGGGAATTCATTAACCACATGAATGTCTTCTAACTTCTGTTCTTTCTTTTCTAAATCTTTGATAAAAGCTAGAAATCCCTGACATCTCTTTCGCAACATACGCCGGGCACTTAACATAGATATCATATTGCAAGGTACATCACTTCTATCTCCTTGAAACACAAAATTACTCCTCCCCGGCATATTAAAGGAAATAACTTTGTCACGACAATTTATAGTAGCATGACAAGAAGATAGCCAGTCCATCCCTAAAATCACATCAAAATCTAACATATTGAGAACCATAAGATCTATCTCAGTTTCCGTGCCTCCAACGATTATTTTACAAGAACGATAACATGTTTTAACCATCAAAGTCTCTCTCATCGGTGTGGAAACCAAGAATGGTTCTTTAAGAGTAATTGAATCAAATGCAAATCTCTTGGAAAATAGGGGTGACACATATGAGTGAGTAGAACTGGGGTCAAACAAAATACGTGCAGTAAAAGTATTAACAGATAATATACCTGTAACTACAGCATTGGATGTTTGAGCATCCTGTCGGGTTAGAGCATATACTCTTGCATTTCCTCTGCCAGCAGCTTATTTTCCACGGTCACCTTGGCCTCTTCTAGAACCTCTTCCCATACTACCCCCTATTGAAGGGGTTGGTGTTCGAGTAATAGAAGCAGAAATAGACTGTGGTCGAGGTGGCAAAGTAGACCCTTGACCTGGTCTTGTCATGAGCTGAGGGCACTCCCTTATAAAATGTCCTTTTTGTCTACAGTGAAAACAGCCTGTACCAATAGTGTTTAACCTGCATTCTCCGAAGTGAAACTTTCCACATTCAGGACATTGAGGTTTTTCCCTTCTACCTTGAGTACCTCCTCTACTAGAAGAGCTAAAACCACCCCTGTTCTCTGAACGAGGCTTAGCCACACTGGCTATAGAATAAGATGACTTAGTAGGAGTGGCTGGAGCATGTTGTGATGCAGTAAAAGTCCCTGAGTCTTCCCCTTGATCAAAAGATCTCCTATATCTGGCCTTCTTCTTTTGACGATATTCTTCTTTATTCTTTGACCTCCTTTCCATTCTTCGGGCCACATCAACAGCTTCTGAGTACGAAGAGTAATCATTCATATTAGAACCCACTTGATCATATAAGGCATCACGAAGCCCTTCCACAAACTTTTCTATTTTCTTCCTTTCAGAAGGAATGATTTCAGGGGTATATTCAGATAATTTAACAAACTGAGCTGAATATTCATCAACAGTCATGGTTCCCTGTCATAGATACAGAAAATCCCTGGCCCTAGATGATCGTTCACTTGCCGGAAGAAATTCACCCATAACCAATCTGTAAAATTCTGTCCACATAACTGGCGGTGCGCCTTGAATTCTAGCTTTCTTCCAGTTCCTCCACCATTTACCAGCCCTACCCTTTAACTGAAAAGAAGTAAATTCTACCTTTTGAGTAGGAGAACACCCTATAGCATCACAGATTGCTTCACAATATTCAAGGAAACATTGTGGGTCCTCTTTGGGATCTTCCCCTGAAAAAGTAGGAGGCCTCATTTCTGGAATTCAGACATTCTTACCTCTCTTACGTTATCTCCTCCAGCTAACTGAGCTGGTGGTACAATTTCAGCTTCGACAATAGGAGGATCCACTGGCAGGTTAGCTTGTGCAGCTCGACCCCTCATTTCAGCCTCAAATCGGTCAAATCGTTCATTCATCAAATTAATCACATGTGCAATAGTTGCATTGCCAACGTGAGCATTAGGTTCGACTCTCCTTGCTTGCTCACTAGTTGTGCCCTCAGTACTTTGAGCATGTAAACTATCACCACGGTTAGGATCATCTTGCACATGTACTGGTGGATTTATGGCCCTCCTTGGACCCATATGCTCATTATTATTAGAAGATCCTTTTGACATTGTACTGTCACAGATCTACACACATAACAAACAATTTTCAGACATAATCAAAATATCACTTACTAGCTCTACTGAGAAGTTATCTATAAAATGACGTTATACTCTACAAGGTCTTTTATGGAACCTAATCCTATGGTCATGCCGCGGCTCATGACAATAGGGAAGGGCTCACAAAGATCACTTTGCTCTGTACTCTATAAGGGACCTATAAAACCTATCCTCTGATACCAAATTTGTCACATCCCAAAAATTGAACATGTGAAAAGATACTACTCATGAAATAAAATTTTCAAACATACGTCATTTACATATATTCTGTAAGGTTTTACATTCAACCTTAATCATTCATTCCACACTACAGAATTATATTCATCTAATAAGCAAATATAGACATACATAGTCTGATATTTCTATCTCATCGCAAGCCTAGGAGACCTATAGAAAGTACAGAGCGTTCCTAGTATCCACATTAATAAGTACTGGTATCCCAGCAGACAGAAATAGAGGATAATTCCAATGGGCTTCTATTCTTCAAATGGATACTCTTGTTATTTGTTTTCTGTATCTGAAAAAAGTAATCATAGGGAGTGTGAGTTTATTTAAAAACTCAGTAAGTAAATAACTGTACTATATAAAATATCAAAAGTACAAATACCACATTTACTCATAATTAATTATCTTATACATCGAGTAGTATGAGACTCTAACCCTTTCAAACTCATGAATAAGATTTCATAGATATACACCGAGTAGTATGGGACTCTAACCCTTTCAAACTCGTGA
The DNA here is from genome assembly GCA_037074585.1 of Biancaea sappan. NCBI lineage: Eukaryota > Viridiplantae > Streptophyta > Magnoliopsida > Fabales > Fabaceae > Biancaea > Biancaea sappan. The sequence continues at coordinate 31,455,316 of CM073500.1, read as the reverse complement.
ATAAGATTTCTTAGATATACGCCGAGTAGTATGAGACTCTAACCCTTTCAACTCGGGTATAGGTTTCATAGATATACACTGAGTAGTATGGGACTTTAACCCTTTCAAACTCATGTATTAGATCCCGTAGATCTTTACTCATTAATAAGATAGAGAGAATTTATCACATAGTACAATTGCCATGAAATAAAATAATTTCTACATACTCTTATTTCTACCGATCATCTTATACTCCCATATGAAAAATTGATTGCTTATTATCCCAATAATATTGTAAATGGGACTTATATTGTACTTTGACTAGTAATATCAAATTAGCTTAGCAAGGTTATTCACTCACCTTGATGTTTGTCCAAGTTTACCTTGTTCCACACTAGAATTTGTGTAGGAAAATTTCCTAGTAAAATATATTACAAGGAAACATAAGAAAGGAAACAAAATCACGAAAATACGTAAAATTTTCTGATTGCTACAGTAACGGTTTGCTACAGTAACGGTTCGCTACAGTGTCGGTTCGCTACAGTAACGTTGACTGCCGACACTACAGTAACTACTACAGTACCGAAGAAAATTTTTCAGATTTTTTTCCGAAATTTCTGGTCGCTACAGTAACTCGAAGAAAAATTCCAGATTTCCAGTTGCTACAGTACTTCGAATTTTGCAGAAAATCTTTCAAAAAATTCATCCTTTCCTTTCTTTTGATTCAAAACCAGAATCTCAACTCTTTTAACCGATTATAACTCAAATATAACTTCTAAAACAACTGAGATTCACGAATTATCATCAAAATCTTCAAGAATAAAACCTCCTCTAATCTTCCATATAAACTGAAATTTAAGGAAAATAATGAGATTAAAGCTTACCTTTTATCCTTACAAAGCTTTTGAACCGAACAAACAATCAAAACTCTGAAGATCAAAGAAAGGATTTGAAAAGAGGATGAAGAAGAGAGAAAACGTTTTTTCTGCCTTCCTTCGACTGAGTGAAAAATGAGGGGGTACTATTGAAACTTTATATTAAATATTTCTAATGGGTTATTCAATAACCCATGGGTATCCATAACCCAACATCCAAACCCATCCAGTCAATTTACAATAAATGGACTAATTGACCATTCTGAAACCACTTTTCCATGAATTTCACCATTCTTAGAATATATCCCACATTGTGCAAATATTTAGTCCAGTCATTTAACTCAATTTTCATAAATAATATTCAAAGAGAACAATTAAATATGAAAATTAAAAATGACCAAAATAAATAACTAAAGTAACGTTGTACATTCTAAAATACTCTTAAGCGAATTATATTCTGAAATTAACGGGTATTACAGGCATAAAGAAAACCAGCAAGACAATATTGAAAAGCAAAATCATTTACAACCAAAGTTTATACAAAGGAAAATAAACTGTAATTTCAGTTTATTTAAACCAAAGAAGCCAAACAATAGTAAGCTTCACATTCTCCTTAGTCCAAAAACCTTCAACAGATCCTAGGAAAAAGAAGATCAAAACTGCATAATAACAGCACCAGCCAAGAAGCCAATAATGGAATCCTTCATACAAAGCCAACGACGCCAATACATTAAGCCACATGTGGGTCATAATCAAAACTACCACAATGATTATACCAAGACCCAATAGACAAGCCAAAGTAATCCACTGCATAAAACTTCCTACAATAAATTGATTACCTACAATAAACCCTTCTTTCCCAACAAGAAACATTCTTCAAGAAAGTAAAATTCCCAATCATTTGGGCAATGAAGAAACGCCCCAAAGCTCTTTCTCGAACAAAGGTTTTCACTATAGAAGCTATGAAACATTTGAAAGGACCGAATCCTTAATCGACAAAATTCGGCCTTGAATGTGCCGAAAAGAGAAGACTGATTCAGTCCTCGACCACCTTTGAAGAAGAAGCAGAGGCCAACATTCATAATAAGTCATTGAACAAGAAAACCCTTAACAGCCCGGTTGAAAACACCTTATCAATGAAGCATGATTGAAGAATTTTGCAGAATCGTAGTGCTCTCCAATCGGGAAAAATAAGAACCAGATTTCAAGAAGACGAAGGCGTGGACCTTGATTTGCATGAACCTTGATACCTTTAAGTAAGCTTGCAAGCAATCACATGACTTAATTCATGCAGAAACACGGTGATGAGCTTAAGAGGTGTAGATAGAAAGGTCCTCCATAGCAAAAGGATTGCCCTACCTTAGTTTAGTATAAATCATACCCATCTCCTTCTTGGGTCTTCTGAAGTGCCACAAGAACATTGCCAAGAACAGAGTATATTCCACAAGAACAGTGATCAGTGAACAGTGACCAGGTGATAATCCACAAGAATAGCGAACAGCTGGCGATAACCCAAAGAACAACGAAATCTAGTCTCGAATGATCAAAAAATCAAAAACTTCCCTCACGTCAATGAAATATCAGAAAATTTGACTGGCAAAGGTGTGAAAACAGATCGGTGATGGTGATGAATAACAGTCGATGATGAGGAATCACTGGTAGAGGAGAAAGAAGGTTCCTGCGGAAAAATTTCTTCAACCCCAACTCCCTATTGAAGAAAAGAAGGTCAGACCGGTACTAGTAGGAATGTTCGATTCAAGAAAAGAAGCTTGGATAAAGATTGAAGGCGAGAATGAGAATACCAATGCTGGAAAGAGAACAAAAAATGGTCGTCGAACTGGATAGCTGAACATAAACCAAAAAGCACGATCGAACTGGAACAATGAGGATGAATGTTGAAGAACAGAGGTGTCGAACTCAAAAAAGAAATTAGGGCAAAATTTTGGGAATGCCTGAAGCATTTAGAAATTTGGCAAAACCAAGCTTTGACACCATGTTAAAATTAAAGAAAGTAAATTAAGAGAGAATAATTTCCCAAAAAGGAAAGATAAGAGATTAGAGGATATAGAAAAATATTCTCTTATTATTGGAATATGAAAACAATACAAGAAACAAAGTATTTATAGAGATTTATACAATAATAGAAAATTAACTAAAACTAACTATAATTCCAACATGAACAAGTTCGTGACTTATATCGATTGATGAATTGTTTTGCAAACATAGACTTAGTATATCAAGGGTTCGTGGACAAGGTTATGATGTTGCTAGCAACATGCAAGGGGAATTTTGTGGCCTCAAAAGTTTGATCTTAAGGAAGAATCCATCTGCATTTTATGTACATTGTTTTGCTCACAAATTACAACTTACGTTAGTTGCTATTGTCAAAAATCACATTGAAGTTGCCTCTCTTTTTAATTTAGTGTCCACATTATTAAATGTTGTTGAGGGATCTTGTAAATGACATGACATACTTTGTGAAAAACAAATAGTCAATGTTGGAGAGGCATTGGGAAAAGGAGAAATTCCAAGTGGGCGAGGTTTGAATCAAGAAGCTAGTCTCAAACAAGCTGCTGATGTTTGTTGGAGTTCACATTATACAACTGTGATTAATTTGAAATTAATGTATTCTGCTATAATTGATGTTCTTAAGATTATAAAATAAGATGGATCAAATGCAGATCAAAGAGCTGAAGTCAATGGTCTTTTACATTTCTTAGAGGATTTTGATTTTGCATTTACATTGCATTTGATAAAAATTGTCTTGGGTATTTCAAATGAATTGTCACAGGCATTGCAAAGGAAATATCAAGACATCATCAATGCTATGAATTTGGTTAACATCAAAAAGCAGTGGTTGCAAACTATGAGGGATAATGGATGGGAGTGCTTACTGCAGGAAGTAACTTTATTTTGCAATATGCATGCCATTAACATTCCTAATATGGCAGATATATATTTTTTTTCTAAGGGGAGATCACAATGTGGAGGCAAAGCTCAAGAATAGAGCATGACTTTCATGTTGAATTATTTTATACTGTTGTCGACATGTAACTTCAGGAACTTAATGATCGTTTCAGTGAGACAAATACTCAGTTGCTCATTCGTATGACTTGTTTGAATCCAATCAATTTGTTCTTTGCTTTTGATAAGGCAATGCTGATTGAATTTGCAAAGTTTTATTTACATGAATTTTCTTCAACTGATTTAGTGATGCTTGATAATCAACTTGAGACTTACATCATTGATATGCATAGCAATGTTGAATTTGCATATTTGAAAGGAATCACTAATCTTTCAGAAAAGTTAGTTGAAATTGGAAAACATATTTTTTATCCATTATCTTCTTTTGAAATTAGCAATGATTTTATCTGTTGCCACAACAATTGTAGAAAGAGCCTTTTTTGCTATGAAAATTGTGAAAAATAGGTTGTGTAATCGAATGGGAGATGCATAGATAAATGATTGTCTAGTGGCTAATATTGAAAGAGAGATTTGTTCAATAATATTGACAATAAACTGATCATTCAACGATTTTAAAATATGAAATTACATAGAAAACAATTATAAAGTATGTAATTTATTTGATTAGATATATTAAAATTGTATGATTTTAACATTTATATCTTTATTTTCATATGATAATTAATTTTTTAATAAATTGCCTCAACTGACTTAGAGGTCCTAGATTCGTCATTGTTTGCAATGGTGCAAATTTTGGGACAAAAGAGAGGGGTGGACGTTCTCCTACCTCAATGCTTTTTGCTTCTTGATGTTGGGGAGGAATATTGAAGTACCCAAATGGTTGGAAAAAAGTATGATGGTGAGGGTTTGTGAAAGGTGCTAGAGGCGTGTGTGGAGGGCAAGAGAAGAGAGAAATTTTGGCTAAGTATGGAAATGGTTCGCAAAATATACATGGGTGGCGGAAGGATCAAAATGAAATCTTTTTAAACAACTACACATCTGAACATTTAGATGCATGAACCATTAGACTCGTCAAGAAATATCATCATAAGTCACATATTTGAAATTTGCAATTTTAGATGCTAACTTTCATTTCAGTTTAGTTCCTCTAGACACATCTAACAATACACACATACAAAATAAACATATCATCCATATATATTCACAAGAATTTGGGGATATCAGACATCTTATCATCGATTTACAACAATAATGCAAGCATTTCAGAATGTATTTGGTTTATGCTTTGAGTATAATACAACCAATATTTCAATAATTCATAACTCTTACCTTCAATTGGGTGGATACTGGATGCCTCTAGGCATAGGTAGATTGAAGCTAAACAACGATGCTGGTCAGAGAACTGATGGCATATGGGGATTGGGTGCTATATTTCGCAATGCAGTGGGAGGAGTTATAGCTACGGCAAGCACGATTATCTCTGGATCTTTCTCTATTGACGAGGCCAATGCTCTTGCCATGAGATGAGCAGTCAAGCTCGCGTACTATAATGAATTCCATAATGTAGAGGCAGAGTTTGGTTGCAAATTAATGGTTGATGCTTTCTCGAGTAATAAAGACATGTCGTTGCTAGAGAATATTGTCCAAGACTTCAAAGTTGCGTTTGATCTTTTCTCTGGTACATATAGGGTCAGTAATAGAGTAGCACATCATATAGTAAAAGTAGGATATGGGTCCGAGTTAAGAGTTTTCTGTTGTTTTTTCCAATTCCATTTTGGACCTTTCTCTTCTGGATTTTCAAGTATTCCAGTTAATGAAATTGATGGCCTCTCTTGGCCTTAAAAAATTAATTGTTTTGTATTTATTTAATAATGGATATTTAATAACATATAATATATGAATGTCTAATAGAATTTAAAATTAATTATAAAATAATATATGGATCATTTCTATTTATGGAAGAACGTATTAGTATTTATAAAATATGAAAAATAAAATATGAACAATTTTTTTAAAAAAAAGAAAAACTAGAACCAATTGAGTTGTCCAATTTTATCAATTCCGATGAATTTTTTAGGTGACTAATTCTCTAAGTCAATTGAACTTGTCATGTGACTAATATAGCAATTTTCGATCAAATTCGCTAGATGGGTCCAATTCTTAAAGCAATGATAACAACATATACTTACATGACCTGTTTGTTTATGTTCAGAGACATGAGTTAATTGATAACGGTAATGCAAGTTAAAATTTGCAACCCAAAAAATACAGATTGGTGTCAATTGACTTTTTTTTTTGGTTTGTTTTTTGAAAACTTTGTTTGGTGCAATATTAATTAGTGTTGCTAGATTATTAGATATGGATGAATTTAAATCAAACCAATTTATATCAATCAAGGTTGAGTTTTAGTGGAAGGATTAGCCTATCACAATGTAACAAAGTAAGATTCAAACTTCTGTTGAAAAATAATTCATATTTAATCTTTAACAATATTTCAAATAAAGATATCAAAAGTGGTCTATCCAACCTTAATCCTCTTTGGCTTTAATATTATTAGGGCCATGCCATTTTAAATACGAGCCAAATTTTTTCCAATATAGCCTAATCGATTAAGACATAGAGAAGGATCAAATCAAGCGATATTTAAAAAAAAAGAATTATTTAACATTTTTAGAGCTGAATTAGGCTAGCTTATTTTTAAAACAGGTTAAAAATTATTTAACTTAACCTTAATTATCTTTTACAAGACTACAAACCAAGTCCTTTAACAACTAATAGCTTTAAATATGATGATTTTTAATGAAAGATACGTGGGGAAAACTAACAAAAGAAGAACAACTTATGAAAAAAAAATCATAATAACCATAAAGAGTCTGTGCTAGCTCTTCTATGCTAAAATGGAAATGTATTTATATTTTAGACAAAATCTAACCCACTTTTTTCTTAGTATACAACTTGTTATCCTCCCAAAAATTATATTTTGACAAAAGAATGACTATAATTTCGTCAATTTTATACCTATGATGCCAAGATTGAAAGGAAGCGATTATAAGATTTGAAAATTATAATATAACCAATTTTATATTATAATTATAGCAAATAAAACAAATGCAATTAATTAAAAATAAAAGATAAAAGATGTAATTGAAAAGTGGTCTAATCATAATTACCGCAAAAATTACTTCATAGAACTTCTGAGAATATTATAAACTTTTATCTTGTATTTCATATAATGTCCTAATTTGTTAATTTTTTTAAGAAAAATAGAAAATGTTCTCTTTTAGTATAAAATAATTTAGGTATTGTAAAATTAGAGTGGAGCGCGTACATAAGCGTATATTCCACCGGTTCCCTCATGACGTGTGTACCCTCAAGCGAATACGCTCATCCCTCGTTTTTACTATGAACTTTAGTGTCTCTCCCACACCATATCTCTCCTTCTCTTCATTCTTCGTACCGAACCCTAACCCTAATTATAACTCCTTTCACCCTTCACAAACCAAAGAAGGCACTATCTTAAAACCCTAAACCTAACAATTCAATTGCTAACGAGAAGATTGCACAATTGTTTGTTTGAAAAATCTTGCTTTACACCTACACGATGGACTCACAACAGGGGAATCTATTCGAGACCGCTTCGCAACCGGACACTGGCAACGACGCATACACTTTTCTTGAATTTAACACTCAGGGGGAGGATTTTGACTACCCGGAGTTCCAAGACCCGATTAGGTCAGCGGTAGCTTGGCCCACTCCGTCCGATTCACTGGTTGACCCTTCGGAACGTGGCGGTGGAGGTTCTGATCACCAGTCTGATGCCTCGCCTGTTTCAGCAGCTCCAGGAAGCGCCACTAAAAGCCGGGCAACCGGGTCGGGCAGCAGCGGGACCAGCCAGATGGTTGACACCCTGGCTGCTGGGATGAGTGGGTTGAATTTTGAGGACACTGGGGATGATGACAATTATGAATTTGGTAAAGGAGATTTCACTGAACATGCTTGCCGGTATTGTGGGGTGTCGAATCCAGCATGTGTTGTGAGGTGTAATGTGCCTTCGTGTCGCAAATGGTTTTGTAATTCACGGGGGAACACGTCGGGTTCACATATCGTAAATCACCTGGTGAGTTGTTATAGCAACATTTGCCTTTTTCGGTTTATTGTATTTGGGTTAGTGGTAGACTTGGTTGCTTGGAAATTGAGAAGGGGGCATGATGCTATGATGTCTAGTTATTATTTTCACCGAAAACATTTCTTTTGGGGAAAAAAGGATTATATTAAGAGAGAAGAAAGATGCTAAAGAAGAGGATTAGGTATCCTCCCAAGAAAACAAATTACCGAACAAGACAGCAAAATAATGGAAAAAGAAAATTTAACATGCAGCAGTGCTGCTCAGTCTATCTCTATATCCAAAAGAGACTTTATAGAGAAAGCAGAACACCGCTAGGAAGCTATAAACAGAATCCTTGAATTTTTGAAAACTTGGAATCTGAGATGAGCTTATGTTAGCAGGAAAGTTTCTAGGCTCAGGAGACCTTGAAGTAATACTTAATAGTATGACTTAGTGCCTTGTTATATTTGTTTCTTAGTCATCTCTTCCATTGTTTCTTCACAAAAGTCATTGAGTTCATTATTATCCTTGAAGTGAAAGTCAGAATTATGGTTGCTCCATGCTTGATTTGAAATTTTGAGTGAACTATTGGAAAACGTTGGATGGTTAAGGAGTATCTGTTATAATGTGAAAGAAATTCCCTCAGTTACCATTTGGGTAAGAAATGTAAAATAAAAGCAAGCACTTTTGCAGTGGAATGTGGAATAAATATATGGATCATTATGTAATTTGACGTTCAATTTTGATAAAGTAAAATGAATGAAGTCATTGACTGTGAATAACTGAATAAGCAAGTCATTTGTGGCCTGGTGGTCATGTACTGCTTCCATGTTCAAGAGCCTCCAACTCTTCTGTTACTCTGTTCGTGGCTAGACACCCCAACCCCTCCCAAAAAAGAAAAAAAATTTGTCCCCATGTTATCCAGTAGAAGTAAAAACAAATGCTTGCTTGTACTTATTTAATTCTAAAATCTGAGATGTTACGGGTATTTTTTTTTTTTTGCAACTAGATTCCAGAACAGGTATTTCACAACTAGTTGCGAGGTGTGTCTCACTATCACATTTTAAGATTTTCCTTTGTACTTAATCTTGGTGTTTGATGTAATGCATAATCATAAGAAGCAAACACAGTCATCTCCTACCCAAACTATATTAATAGTGTTGATTTTACTGACAGAATGGGTTCAATTAATTGGGGCATGCTTAGTTTATTTGTTTTAGGTAATTAAGATAACTTTTTATATCTTTTCTTTCTTGGAAGCAAAAGTTTAGATTCTGTCTGACACAGTTCTTCTTTACCTGCTTGCGACTTGCATTCATCTGTGACTACTAATAAGATTATTGTATAACAATAAAGCTGTTCTGTGTTTCTGAAAGTGACTATTGTTTTTGTTTTCTTAGAAGTCATTGTCTTTCCTTCCTCGATTAGACTAATTATGCTTCTCTTGTTGGGTCTTTTTTTTTTTTTAAAAGGTTTCTTATCAGAATATGCATTGCCGTTCTTAAGACTCCCCCACCCCCCATCCAAAAAAAAAAAAGAATTTGCACTGATTTGGTGCATGCCATTCATGTTTGAATGCTGGCTTCTCAATTAAGCCGCCCTCTCTCCCCTGGGTGTTAATCGAGTTTCTGTGCATGTGTGTGTGTATGGAATTACTTTTGTCTGACTATTGTTTATCCTATTTCATAGGATAACGAAATACAAGTTGAAAAGCAAATTTATTTGTACATTTGTGGCAAGCTTAAATTTATAGTGTTCTTTGCAGATGCAAACACTGCTTAACTTCCCTAATCATTTTGTTGTTCTTTTAGGTTCGAGCAAAGCACAAGGAAGTTTGTCTTCACAAAGATAGTCCTTTGGGGGAAACAATTCTTGAATGCTACAACTGTGGATGCCGTAATGTGTTTCTCCTTGGATTTATTTCTGCCAAGACAGAAAGTGTAGTTGTTCTTCTATGTCGTGAACCTTGCTTGAGTGTTAATGCATTGAAAGATATGAATTGGGATCTCAGTCAATGGTGTCCCTTAATTGATGATAGATGTTTCCTGCAGTGGCTTGTCAAGGTCAATATCTTTCCTATCTAATAGATACATTTTCTTGTTTTTTAGTATTTTTTGCGGTCTTTTCTACAATGTTTTCTTTTGCAGATCCCATCTGAACAGGAGCAGTTGAGGGCACGCCAGATAAGTGCTCAGCAAATTAATAAGGTGGAAGAACTTTGGAAAACAAACCCTGATGCTTCTCTTGAGGACCTCGAGAAACCTGGTGTAGATGATGAACCTCAGCCTGTGGCTTTAAAATATGAAGATGCATATCAGGTGCTCACAATGGCTTATTAATGTGTGACTTTCATAGAACGAGGATGTCACAATTTCCAAGGTTTACTCTTATGTCTTATCTAATATGTTTTTTTATTTTTTCCTTGCTTTTTCAGTATCAAAATGTTTTTGCGCCACTCATTAAGCTTGAAGCTGATTATGATAAGGTAGTGACTTCCATTTTCTCCACTTTTAGCATTTTGTTATTGTCTGCTAACCTTTTCTGTTCATGTAATTCTGGAGACTCCCAGAGGTCAATACAGAAACATGCTTGATTGCAATTTCCCCCTTCTTTTGTAAGGTGTTCACTGGTATCTAATTAGTGCTCTGTTGATGTAGATGATGAAAGAATCTCAAAGCAAGGACAATGTTACAATTCGATGGGATATTGGTCTGAATAAGAAGCGCATTGCATACTTTGTATTCCCAAAGGTGCTCTATCTTTCATTTTCTTTGCTAGGGTTGCTTCCTTTATATTCCTTTTATTGCCTGCTTATCTACTTTTCAGTTTGTCTTGAATATTATTTGCTTTATTTATTTTATCATCTCTTTACTCAAACTTAATATCTGCTTTGTTATTTCATAGGAAGATAATGAGTTGCGTCTTGTACCCGGTGATGAATTACGATTGCGTTACTCTGGAGATGCTGCACATCCAGCATGGCAGTCAGTGGGACATGTGGTATGAGACAAACTACTGAGATGTATTATGGATACCTATCTGTTCTAGCACATGCATGTCTGTGAGTGCATGTGTTTGTGAATTCTTGTAATCTATGTGTTTATCTTTGTCTATTTATTTAATGTTTTGTGTGTATTGTTGCTGTGGTAGAAATGGATGGTTTCAAAATTGGGTCATTGAGCATAGATTTTTGGACACATTGGTACATACAAATGATGTAATTGAAATATTTTTGTTCTGAACTTTAGTTTGATGGGTCCTTTGTCAATTCATCCATGTACAATGACCCTGTGAATATTGGTAAATATGCACACATTAGCATTGGCAATTTTCTACACAGAATCACAGATATTTGTGTTTGTGTAAATCTGCTGTTAGTCAATTTGCATGAGGTTTCTTTCCTTCAATAATTCAATTCATTAATTGTAATGTTTTTTAAATTCTATTTTCAGATTAAGCTAACTGCACAAGAGGAAGTTGCTCTTGAGCTTCGTGCAAATCAGGTAATCCTAGCTTTTAGTTTGCTATATATGTTTCCCGTAGTTCCTTATTTGTTCCCTATGGTCATTGCTGAAGTTGTATGCAGGGGGTTCCAGTTGATGTAAACCATGGCTTCAGTGTTGATTTTGTTTGGAAGAGTACAAGCTTTGATCGGATGCAGGGAGCTATGAAAACCTTTGCTGTGGATGAGACAAGTGTCAGCGGGTAAGTTGGTTCTAGCTTTCAGGTATCTGTGGTTCTGTGAAGTTAATAATTGAAGTTGTAGGTAATGGGTAATCATATAATAGTTCATATACCATATCTATCCTGTCATGATCTGTAACTAAGTGCTGGGTTTGAGTTGAATAATCTTATCTCTGGAGCTAACCGTGGAGTGTAAACTTGAAATTCAAGTGGGAACACGTAATGTCAGGGAACTCCTAATCCATGGTCTTAGTGGCACTGTGGCAGGTTTATGTTGTCTTGACTTATTGTAGGATTTCAGAATTAGAATCATGATTGTCTAACAGAATATTTGGTTCTTTCCATTTTGTTCTTGAAATTATTGTCTAATATACAGGTATATTTACCATCACCTATTGGGTCATGAAGTTGAGGTTCAGATGGTGCGTAATACATTGCCTCGTCGCTTTGGTGCACCTGGGCTTCCAGAGCTTAACGCATCTCAAGTATGTTATTATTCCTATAGATCTTTTATCTCAATCCTTTAGAATATTTTCCTTGATAAGATGTTTGGTATCATTTTGTCCAAGTCGCTCTTTCCTGCTGATTGTCTATGGTTTAATTATCTACATCTTCCTAGATTTTTTCTTAGGAATATTATGTTGGTACATTACTTTTTAAGTATCATGTGGTGAACTCTGTTATTATAACCAGAGAATGCCTTTCGTATGTTTAGGACAGATTTGAGAAAGTTTATATGCTTTTTGACCTTGTGTTCTATTACTATGTTCTGCTTCTACCTATGAATATCTCTTAAATTTCCTTGTTCTGAATGGTAACTGATCTTCCATGTCTGTAGGTTTTTGCAGTTAAGAGTGTTCTTCAGAGGCCTATTAGTTTGATCCAAGGTCCTCCTGGAACTGGTAAGACAGTAACTTCTGCTGCAATTGTATATCACATGGCAAAACAAGGTCAGGGACAGGTAAATCACTTAAACTTTCCTTGTAGGTCAATTGCTCTGCTCTCTTATATCTGTTATATGATTTTATCCTTTTTCTTTTGTCACGTTCAAATCTCAGGTTTTGGTTTGTGCACCCAGTAATGTGGCTGTAGATCAGCTTGCTGAAAAGATAAGTGCTACTGGGTTGAAGGTATGGTTGTGTTTGTTCTTATTTGAAGTTAGTCTTATCATATGTTAATATAGTGAACCTTCATGTCAACAAAGTTCTCCAAACAGCCAGTTGGGAGAAACTAATTAGTAATTACCTCTGGGTTGTTTAGATGATAAATGCTTCCTTTTCTGTCATTACCTCTTTTTGTAACACTTGTTTCTGTCATTCAAGGTTGTTAGACTGTGTGCAAAGTCAAGGGAAGCTGTGAGTTCTCCTGTGGAACACTTAACACTTCATTATCAGGTTATTTTGCATTTTATGCTCTATTGTTTTTCATTCCATTTTATGGACTTTTTTCCTTATGTTTTTTCCCTTGCATGATCAACATGAACAGTGTTCTTTTTGGCATGATGAATGTCAATGGTGATTATTGCAGGTTCGGAATCTTGACACATCTGACAAGAGTGAACTTCACAAATTACAACAACTGAAAGATGAACAAGGTTCGAGCTTTTTGTTGCTTTGTGGATACTAGGTTAAGTTGAGGTTTTGGGTGCTTTACCGCTCTTTTCTTGAGCATAATTAATCATGACAGCTGTGTTGACCCTATTGAAGCTTGGGGCAAAGAAATTGAATTTCCTCTGTGTTTTTTTGTTTTGTTTGCTGCACTATTTGCATGTGCTTGTGATGTTTACATCACTATTTTTTTTAATCGAAAAAGAAATGTTGGAGAGAAAGAAGGATACAAAGGATACAATGAAAACTAAAGAGAAAAGGAGGACTAGATATCCTTCTAAAGAATACAGAACTCAAACAAAAAGCATCCCTAGAACCCCAAAAATAGGGCTAATACTACAAAGCTTTACAATCCTGATGAACATCTATAGAAGAGACCTCTTAAAAAGCCCAATAGCCGAAATCCAAAGAGAAGCCACATAGCAAATTCTATCGTACAGCAGATGAGGAGGCGTAAATTGTTTCTTAAACACTAGCATTTCTTTCCTTCCGAAGACACCCCATAGTTGCAAACATAGTTGCCTTCCACATAGCTAATTCTATCCTACCGCAGATGAGGAGGCATAAATTGTTACTTAAACACTAGCATTTCTTTTCATCCAAAGACACCATACAGTTGCAAACATAGTCGCCTTCCACAAAGCATTGTTCTCCTTTCTTGAACCAAAATCGAAAAAATTAGTGGCCACAAGAACATGAAGGTCACTCAGGCAAACTCAACTCTCCTCAAAGAGGCTAAATAACCTGTTCCAAATATCCCAAACCTCTTGACAGTGCAAGAACAAATGACTATTTGTCTTCGATTTCCTCTGACACATCACACAAATATCAGGAGATAAAGCTTTAGAAGGCTGCCTAATTTGGAACATATTATTAGTATTAATTCTATTGAGAACATCTGTCCAAACAATGGCCTTAACCTTTGAAGGCACCTTCACTTGCCTTAATGACTTTTTCAAAGGCAACGACTCCTGTGGGCTACAGATCAAAAAGTTATAAAAAGAAGCACAAGTATAAGAGCATGAGGAATCCAATTTCCACATCCTCATATCAAGAAAAGAGGAGATGTAGAACGAAGCCAACATGTCCAACATCAAAGTAAGATTGCTTACAAGTCTATCATTTAAATTTTTAGAGAAATGAAAATTTCAAGAAAATTGGTCTCCATAAAAACATAAAAAATTTGCAATGGGGGCATCATGCAAAGAAGACAAGGAATAAAGACGAGGGAACCTTTCTATAAAAGGAGTGTGACCAATCCAACAGTCCTTCCAAAAACGAAAATGGGACCCATCTCCAACACATAAAGTCAACATTGGAGATATAAGTGAAATTGTCTTCCAGGGACTTGCATGTGTAATGACACCCCCCGAGTTTGCATCCTAGCCATTTCAATGTAAACCAAATTTGGCTTTAACCACCTTATGCCAAAGGGAATTAGGCTTTAGAGGGAAGCGCCATAACTACTTAGCTGAAAGGGAAATATTTTTAGACACCAAATTACCAAGACCCAACCCTCCATCTTCCTTAGATCTACAACACACCTCTCAACTGACCAAGTGATCCCTTTTATTCTCCCCTCCATCAAACCCCAAAAATAATCTTCTCAATCCTTTGAGCCACCCCAATCGGAATCTTGAACAGGGACAAAAAATATAATGGCATACTAGATAGAGACGTTTGAACTAATGTAATTCTCTCCCTGAAGAAAAATAAGCCCCTTTCCAAATATCAAACTTCTTAGAGATTCTTTGAACCATAGGATCTCAGAAAAACTCCACGAGGATTACCACCTAAAAGATACCTTGGTATGTAAGAGGCCAACTCAACACTGCATAGCCTGCTAACTTAACTAATCCAAAAACCCCTCCTGAATGTTAATACCAACCACCACTCTTGCTTAAGTGAACATGAAGCCCCGACACCAATTCAAAGACCTGTAGAAGTGAAAGCGCATGAAGAAAATTCTCCCTATCATAAGGCAAGAAAATGATAGTATCATTTGGAAAATGAGACACTTCACACCCATTTACCCTAATCAACAAGCCTCAAACAACCCCTCTATTAGAACCCTTTCTCAATATACGACTTAAAACATCAAACACGAGTAAAACGAACAGGAGACAAGGGATTACCTTGCCTAATCCCATGTTGCCCCTTAAACCACTCTTTAGGTTGACCATGAACAATAATTGAAAAAGCTACTAAGCAAAGGCAAACCTTAATACAAAGTCTCCACCTATTTCCAAACCTCTTATGACACAACCCTATCCAGAAAACTCATAGTTAACCATGTCATAAGCCTTTTCAAAATCCAACTTGGAAACTAACCCCTTCTTTCTATGTTTGATATCCTCAACTAACTCATTAGCAATCAGGATAGCATTCAGGATTTGGCGTTCAACAATGAAAGCACTTTGGTTTTCATAAATGGTGTCCCTAAGCACCTCACCCGATCTCATTAAAAGCACCTCGGCAATGATCTTATAAACACTAGTGACTAGACTAATAGGCCTGAATTCCCTCACCATAATAAACCTATCTTTCTTAGGAGAGAGAACAATGAAGGTAGAATTCATACTAGTGGGTAAACGTCCATTGTGGTGAAATTCTTTAAACACCTTCTGCAGATCATCCTTCACAATCGATCAACAAGCTTGAAAAAGGGCCATATTAAACCCATCAGGCCCAGGTGCCTTCTCTTTTTCCATCTTCCAATTAGCACAAGGTTCTTTCAATTATTTGTGTTACTGTTATCTTATCTGTTGCAAAAATTAACAAAATCTATTCTGCTTGTGGGTGTGTGTAATTTGATGCAGTTTTATATATGGCTCTCTTTTTTGTAATTTTCTGGGGTCAGTCAGTTGTTGCAGTTTTTGTGTTAAATCCTCTTGTAGTGGGTGAGGCAAACATACAAGTGATCTGCTTCAAACTAGGAAGCCACATAGGGCCTTGTCCGTTGATGTTTGTATGATGTGTTATAAAAGTGCTACATCTCTTTCTTCATTGTGAGGTGGCTTGGTATATTTGGTGTAGATTGTTTGCTCTCTTGGAGGAGAGTTGGATTCGGTTGATTTGGGAGCTTTTATTAATATTGATTTTAGATGTTTTGGCAGGAGGAAAGAGTGTAAGGCATTGTGCAATGCTGTTGTGTTTGCGGTAATTTGGTGTATTTGGTCAGAAAGAAACACAAGTTTTTGAAAAAATCAATTCCTCTTGTCGCACTTGCTTTGGGACAGAATTTGTTTTGTAGCTTCTGTTTGGGTGGCTGCCAATAGTGTCTTTAAGGGGGTGTCATTTGCGGATATTCATAGGCATTTGAAGGCTTTGGTGTATTAGGCCTTGGGTGTCTTAGGTTTTTTTTAGTTTGGTTGTTTGGTCCTCTCCTTGTTTTTTGTTTTTTCTTCTTGGCGGATACCTTGCCCTTCCCTTTTTTTCCTTTGTTTTTTTTGTCTTCTTGTATCTCTCTTTAATAAATTTTTATTTTCTTAACCAAAAAAAAAACCCGTGATTTTTTTCCCAATCATATTTATAGGAGAACTTTCCAGTAGTGATGAGAAGAAGTACAAAGCACTTAAGCGAGCAACAGAGAGGGAGATTTCTCAGAGTGCTGATGTGATCTGCTGCACATGTACTGGTGCTGGAGATCCTAGGCTGGCAAATTTTAGGTTCCGTCAGGTTGGAATGGAACGTATGTTATGTGCAAAAATTGATTGATATCTCATGTTAGATGCTTAAAATGTTGAGAACTGTTCAGGTACTTATTGATGAGTCTACTCAAGCAACAGAACCTGAATGCCTCATTCCTTTGGTTCTTGGGGTGAAGCAGGTATTTGAGGTTCAAATCTGTACATTTCTGGTGTGCACTCTTTGGTGATGTTCTAACAGGTAGTTTCTGTTTAGGTTGTTCTTGTCGGTGATCATTGTCAGCTTGGTCCTGTCATTATGTGCAAGAAAGCAGCTCGTGCAGGGCTTGCACAGTCACTCTTTGAACGCCTTGTTCTACTTGGTGTTAAACCAATTAGGTTGCAGGTAATGGACCTTAGTTTCTCAAATGATAACTTACGACTTCAACTGCTTTAAGATGCTTCACCTTCAGCACCTACAGTTTGGTCGATGATGGTAGTTTTTTGTTTGTCACTTGAAGGATCTCTTTATATTGAGTAGTTGAACTTGATAGCCAAGTACTAGTTTTTGTATAGCTTCTTCTCTTGATTTTTCCCATTATATCTTTATATTTTCTATGTTTCAAGCCTCCTACTTGGTTAATTTGTTTTATAGTTTCTGTGTACAAGAGTTTACCATTATGCATAAAGGCTTTAGTTCTGATCTCTGTCACAACCCCTTGGCACTCTCCTGTAACCTGTTTTCATTCTTTGACTTCACTCACAGTCTGTGTTATATTTTAGGAACTATGTAGCTATTTATTCTGTTTACATGTTTGGGCTACTTTCTAGGTATATTTACAAGGTTTCATATTTGATGCTCTTGTATATCAGGTCCAATACCGTATGCATCCATCTCTCTCAGAATTTCCTTCTAATAGTTTTTATGAAGGCACTCTACAAAATGGAGTCACTGTTAATGAAAGGCAATTATCAGGAATTGATTTTCCTTGGCCTGTGCCCAATCGTCCCATGTTTTTTTATGTTCAGGTACTGCAAATGCATTTGTCATGTTTTTCCTTCCTTATGAACTTGATATCAATTCTATGGTTTATTTATTTGGAATTTACATCCATGTTATCTTTTCTATATTTTCTTTTTATTTGATTGTTTAATAGATGGGACAAGAAGAGATAAGTGCTAGTGGGACATCTTATTTAAATAGAACTGAGGCTGCAAATGTTGAAAAGATTGTTACTACTTTCTTGCGGAGTGGTGTAGTCCCTAGTCAGGTATCTTTTTGGCCATATATTAACTCTTAGATTTATGCTGATGGAGCTGATTCTGACATCTTGATTTTTTCTAATTTTTAACAGATTGGTGTGATAACACCTTATGAGGGACAAAGGGCTTATATTGTGAATTACATGTCAAGAAATGGTGCCCTCAGGCAGCAACTTTACAAGGAGATTGAGGTTTGATATAAATGCCAACAAGATTTATATATAACTCATGTCTCATTTGGCCACAATAGCTTGATTAATTTTTTATCATCTCAGGTTGCTAGTGTTGATTCCTTTCAAGGAAGGGAGAAAGACTACATCATTTTATCATGTGTAAGAAGCAATGAGCATCAGGTTTGTCAGCTCCCTTTGCACTGTCACTTGTTTGCTCATAGTTTGTGTTACCTGTCTTCTACATGATTCCACCACTTCCATCTCATAAAATTAGATGTGTCATTGGTTGACTTTACCTGTTTTAGGGCATTGGGTTCCTGAATGATCCCCGGAGGCTCAATGTTGCTTTGACCAGAGCTAGATATGGTATTGTTATTCTGGGAAACCCTAAAGTTCTGAGCAAGCAGCCACTTTGGAATAGCTTGTTGACACACTACAAGGTAGTCTTTGTATTCAAAGATTTTGGTAGTGGTGGTAGTAGTTTAATACAGAATAGTACTTGCCTAGCATGAGCAGGAGGTTTTTTTTGAAATGTTTAGGGTTCTCAAATTTTAGAATGCTTTATGCTTTTGAACTCTCACTTTGTTTTTCTTAAGAAGCAAAGTTCTCCAATTAAGTGTAATTGGCATTTTTAGCCATTTAATACTCATCTCTCTTTGTACCCTGCAAGTCTTCAATTTTTAAAGCATGCCAGGTTTTTTTTGTTTAATTTCTTTTTTCTCTCTTTTCATTTTGAATAGGAACATGAGTGCTTGGTTGAAGGGCCTTTAAGTAATTTAAAGCAGAGTATGGTTCAGTTCCAAAAACCCAAGAAGGTAGGTGTTGAAGGGTTGCAGTGTGTTAATTGATGTGCTGCCTCCTGTGGGCAGGATTAATGCTTTCAATGCAGTGCCTTTATATTGAGGTTTTTCTTACTCAAAAAATAGTTTTCTTATTTATGTTATGGTTGGTCTTATTTTAATGCAGATTTACAATGATAGGAGGCTTTTTTATGGCAGTGGTCCTGGAGTTGTGGCCAGTGATAATTTTGGGTCAATCGTCTCTGGCATAACTTCAGACCGGAAGAGTGGCCGGGGTAGGGGTATGTAATTTCTGGTCTATTGCATTTTGTGTTTCTAGGGTGCATGTCTCATGCCGGGATTCAGGGGATTTATTATCTGAAAGGAGCTTTTGATGTTTAGGACAACAATTTCTGATGTCAAATGCAGGATCTTATATGCCTCCTGGTCCATCAAATGGAACCCATAAGCCTGGTGTGCATCCTACTGGTTATCCTATTCCAAGGGTTCCACTGCCACCTTTTCATGGTGGTCCCCAATCTCAGCCATATGCCATTCCATCTCGTGGTGCTGTTCATGGCCCTGTTGGGGCAGTCCCTCATGTACCACCTCCAGGGAGTAGGGGCTTTGGTGCTGGACGAGGTAATTCTGCTGCCACAGTTGGCAATCATCTTCCGCACCAGCAAGGAACACAACAGTCTATTGGGAATCTTGGATCTTCCTTTAACTTCCCAGCTCTGGAAAATCCCAACAGCCAGCCATCTGTTGGTGGTCCATTGTCACAACCTGGGTTTGCCAATAATGTTTGTGCTTTCCTTGTTCCACTTTCAGATGTTCTTTTCTCATCCTGTGGTTTTTTGGTTAGGAAAATTCTGACCATATCTTTCTTGTATATTTAGATGTCAGTTCAAGGGGCAGGCCAATCATTTAGAGATCAGTTTTCTGTGCCAGGAATGTCTCAGGTACTTTTGGTACTTCAAAGAAGCTTGATGTTAGAGGAAACAAAATGAGTAATTATTATGTGTTGTTTAATGATTGCCTTCAGGATTTCTTGGGTGATGACTTCAAAAGCCAGGGATCTCATGTTCCTTATAATGTTAATGATTTTTCTACACAGGTATGACAATTCTTGTGGTTCATGTAGTATGTTACTCGTGGATTGTGGGACCTATATTTTGTCTTTTCTCAATCAAAACAAGCTTCAGGATTTTATTGTCTCTTGTTGATCTATATGTTAAATTAATCATATCACTGTTTGGGGTACTAAAATTAAAATTTATTGCGCTTTGAGTTTGAAATATGATCTTTTTATTTGTTAGAAAATTATATTTTTCAAATACTTCTAGGCATTTGTCATGCCACTTGAGTTGTAACCTTCTGTTTTACGTGTAATGTGCTGTTTTTCTTCCATATTTGATATATCATACTTTTTAGGTTCTTCCTGATTGCTCACACTTTGTCTACTTTACAGGCTTCTCAGAGTGGGTATGCTGTTGATTATGTCACACAAGGCACACAAGGTGGATTCCCTGGAAACTTTATGAACCAGAATTCTCAAACTGGATATTCGCGTTTTGGTTCTGGAAATGATTTCATGTCTCAGGTTGCTAAAGCTGCTACTAAATGAGCTTTGTTCTTTTTGATTTGGGTTATTTCTTTCTGTTTTTAACTTCCATTGTTATTTCACAGGACTACATGACCCATGGATCACAAGGTCTTTTCACTCAGGTTGGCTTCAATGATCCGCTGCAAGATGAAGCATCACAGAGCCAATTTGGTGTGGCCAATGCCAACCCTCTGCAGTCTCAGGTTTCCTCTAGTTTCAGCTAGTGGATTTTTTGAACATGAAGTATCTCGTGCTTAATGTTTTGCACAGATTTGTAACTTGATTTCATTCTTGTTTGAGCAAGTTGATTATAAGCTGTCTGGTTTTTATGCAGGGCCTGATGAATTCTCTTTACTCCCAGCCTTTTGCTCACTATAACACGCAGCCACTGAACATGCAGGCTTCCCAACCACAGCCTCAGGGTCAGAACTCCCAAAATCAGAAAATACACTATAACAGTTGAGGATCAATAGGAGTTCATTATGGATTTGGGTTATAGTCTTTGCATTCAGCAACTGGGTTTGTGCCTGTCTTGGGGGCAGAAATATGCTTGCATGAGAAATTGGAAGGACAGCCTTCATGGGATCTGTCCGCATAATCCATACTGATCGTTTGGTACCTGTGATCTGAATCGGTGGAACTGTGGGGGGCATTAGGAAGATAGAGGCAGCACATCCTGGGCTGAGAAAGGAAAAGATAACCCCATTACCCCTTGCTGAACTTTTGTATTGTTTGCGATAAAAGGTAAAATTGTTCTACAGAGCATTACATGGAAAGGTTTTGTTGAAAGGGTTTGGATTGGATGGTGGAGAAGCAGAGCCGTTTACAATATTCGCCGTGAATATAATAATCCAAATGGCACTAATTACTGCCACTGCCAAAGGGTTGTTTCTGTACAGAAGGCGGGAATGTGGTCAACCCTTTCAGTTCTTCCTGTCATGTAATTATACTCCCATATTATTTTACAAAAATGATATGTCAGTGTTTTCTTGTGCAACTGTTGCCACTGAGAATTATATAAAAGTGATTATGTTACATGTAAAATAGGCTAGTTCCACGTGAGTAATTGTTAAATGGGAGCTTCTGATGTATCTTTGGGCGCTTAAGGATTTATTGGTGTCTACTTTCGCAACTCGCAATGCTCATCTGGTGCGAAGGTTTGCTTTGACTTAGAACCTATTATTTAATTGCTCCGTTGGAAGACGTGGTATTGGGAAATTCAGTGCGACGAAGTAAAGTTAATTAGAAATGAATAATGGCTTCCTTTCAAGCAAAAATTGAGATTAGTATGAAATTTTGTTTCTATATGGTGGCTACGCATTTATTGTTTGGATAAAAGTGAAATCAATGTTGTATGTATGAACAAATAATCAATGATGCGAGACTTATTCTGAAAATTAAATCAATTTTCAAATGAACGTTGAGTTGATTAGATGATGAACAACACAAACGCATTGATCTTGTACTTAAAAATAAAAACCAAATCAACTAGGGTACGAAGAAACCTTAATGTTTCCTATTCTGAAAAACAACGTTGTTTTTGAAAATAAAAAGAAGTTTGGTAAGTTGTTTTGGAAGAATGTATTTTCAAAAATAGTTCTAAAAATTTTGTTCTCAAGATAAGAAAAAAGAAAACATGTTATATATGTCTTAAAAAACAATGTATAGACAACGGGACAAAAAATAACAGAATTGTAATAATGTAAGTTCATTAATGGCCTTCATGTAAAAGTGGTTTAGATTTAGGGTTTAGGTTTGAGCGTCCAAAAATTTTTAAAAAAAGTTCTTAAATAGTGCGACGGTTATGATCGATGCTATTGTAACTTTTATTTTTCTTCTAATTGCCTATGGAAAGACTTTTTTTTTTAATTTAATTTTTGTGAAGTTGATGCTTTTGGTAACTTTTTTTTTTCATTTTTATACATATTTTTGACTAATTTTTGCCAACCTATTTTATCTTATTAAAACTGTAATTATCTTAAGTTATTATATAAATATATTCTTAATAGTTTATGTAAATTAGATAATAAATTTAATCAGTTGATAACCTTACAAACTATGATAATTAATATATTTTACTTGAATTTACCACCACATTATATAAAAAAAAATTCGCGCCAAATGATTTTTAAATTTGTTTTCAAAACAAATCTTTCAAATATATATTTTTGTTTTATAAAGTTTAAAATTGTTTTCAAAACAAATTATTTAAACGAATTTTTTATTTTTTATTTCCAAAATTAGTTTCTAAAAAATTTTACAAAACTCATTTTCTTAAACCCTTAACTTTGTCTCATTTACGGTTGGCGTGCTTCTGAAAAGTTAAAACTGAATAGTATATGTTTAGAAAACCAACAGGAAGCTTCAAAATCAAGGTTTTAAAGCAAAAAGGAAAAAACTTGTTTGGAAATGCGTTCAAGTGTCCAAAACCACGGTTTGCAGAGGGCTAACCAATAACCGCATTTAGCACCAATCTTTGGATAATCGGTGGGTCTGAACTGGACGTTTGCAGAAAAACCATAGTTTACCTCAACGAGATTCAAGGAAGTTCCTCAGCCAACTGGTTTCATCTGCACTTTCCTCTACTAACCCCGTTCATGTTCAAAATTTTGTGAAATTTTGTTGTTGTTTTGGTTTAATTGAGGTTGAAGTGAGTTAGAAAGGGAGAAAAAAAAATAGAAAAACAAAGAGAAAAGATGGAAAAATGGACTTTAAACCAAGCTTTCTAGTTTCTACCGTCAGCCATGGAGGATTTTGCTCTGACAAGAATTGCAGTTGTTCATCCGCAAAAAGTATATTGTTAAGCATCACTTTTTTTTTCTAAAATTTTACTTTGACCCCAAGTTAAAAACTTTTTCTCAATTTAGTCCCTAAATTATTTGCAATTTAATCCCTTTGTGTTCCGTTTAATTTTTTATTTAATCCCTAATTTTTTTGTTTTAATTTTTTATTAGAACTTTAAATTTTAAGTTTCATAACAATTAAGCCCTTTTTTTATATCATTTTCATTTTAGTCTGTTAAATATGACTTTCTATTTTAGTATTATATTTTTTTTATATAGGACTATTGATTATAATAAGGGTAAATAAAATAAAGTAATAAAAATTTATACCATTTTTAATAATTATACATTCAAAATTGATTCTCTTAATCAACATTTAAACAAAATTCATTTTCCACACACCATAGTTTACATGTATACTCCAAACTTAAATTTATCTAACTATTTTTCAACACATACTAAATAATATTTAGTTTAAAGTTTAAAATAATGTTTTGCAGAATTTACTCTACTCAAATTTTGGTTTAGCATGAAACAATATATATCCAAAACTTTACTCTTGACTATTTTTCAAGAAGCACTAAATGAGTGAAAACTGACCAAATCAAACAACGTGCTTATTTCCTATATACCATTAGATGGAGTGGATTTTACTGGAGTCCACCCCTGATCCAACGACTCGCATGAGACAAACACGATGTTTGCTCCTCTGCAACAAGCAAAGGATCCATGGTCTAATGGGTGATGCTACTGTCATCGCTCTGCCAACGATCTCTACACTAAGCTCTCGAACATCGTCTACGGACCTCTCAGGCGCCAACTTGGCCTTCATACATTAATGGATTCCCGCCACCGCTTAATCTGCTTCCTTACAACCTTGCGCTGCCAATCCTTCAATTCCGTTCAACAGCATCGTCAATTTTGTTTTCCCTTATGCATCTGAGATTTCAACCTAGCAGGTATTGTCTACGTTCCTCTGTTTATGCATTTTTCTTTTGTCTTTTTACCTTCTTTCAGATCTGATGAACCGTTCCCGTTCCACCTAGGGCTTCTTTGTTCATTCTGCTTGTTTTAACCTGACAGTATTGCGGAATAATTTGGAGCAATTATGATATGTTCTCATTCGATCTACGTCTGGACTCTGGTGTGCATTTAAACTGTTGCTCAATTTGATCTTTTAGACTCTAATACGAGATTTTAGCTCATAATAACTAAGCATGGTATTATTACCTGTTCTCTTTCATAGTATCCTCTCCTGAAGTCATAGAGAACATCCATGCAATAGGTAAAAGAATGGCCTCATTATAGCATTTTTAGCAAAATTTAATTGATTTAATGAGCGAATAACTATCAGGCCAAAAGTTGAATATTTTGTATGCTTGCATGATTTAGCCTTTGCCCGAAGGATTTTGCAAACTCCGTAATGTGACTAAGGGCATGCTTGATTTCCTTTTTTTTTTTTTAAAAAAATATTTTTAGAACAATTTTGTCAAGTTTTGAGAATAAAAAAAATCATTTTGTATAAAGTTTTTTAGAAATATGTTTAAAAATAAAAAAGATTATTTGAAAATTTCGTTTTAGAATCAAATTAAAAAAATAAAAACAAATGTTAGAGAGAGTGATAAAGGAGAGGAGTGAGAAGAGAGAGGAGGGAGAGAGAAGAGAGAGAGGAGAGGAGAGAGGAGAGGAGAATGGAGAGAGAAAGGAGAGGGAAAAAAAAGAGAGCGGGAGGAGAAAGAGAGAATAGAGAGAGGAGAGGGAGAAGAGACAGGAGAGAGAAAATCATAAAATTACAAAATTATCATTAATAAAAATAGAAAACACCATTCACAACATCTAAAAAGTTGTTTTTATTGTTTTTAAAACATTTATTTTATTTTTAGAAACAAGTAGACAAAACATTCCTTTCAAATATTTTTTTTTACTTTTCTGTTTTTCTGTCAATATTATCAATTATTCACTAGTTACTCATTAAAATATTTTTTAATTTAAACATTTTAACTAATTATAAATATAATTACTCACTATCTAATTAATTTTGATTTTTATCTAACTTATGCTGGAGTTCCCCTATGTTTTATTAATATATATATATATATATATATATATATATATATATATATATATATATATATATATTGCATGAATATAAATTTACATTATATTTCATAAACTTAATGGTCTCTCGACTCTTTTCCATCGGTCATCGTTATCTCTTGACATCTCCCTGCTCATCGTCTCAGCTCTAGCTGTCTCTACTTGTCATTGTCTCTACTTGTTGTCTCCCTCTGCCTTATCCTTCACTGTTCATTTCTCATCAGCGAAAATCAAAAACATTTTGCGCCTTTGTTTTGTAAATAAAAAATAGATTGTTTTGTAAACAAAAAATAGAGCACCAAAAACATAGTACCAGAAAGTGGATGAGCAGAAAACAATAAGCGGAATGTGAGACACAGACTTACCCAGAGACAACACAAGAAAATATAGTAGTTCACAACAAGGTAGATGAAACGTGGGTGGAAGAAGCTCAATCATGCCGCTGTGGATGAAACATGGGTGGAAAAAGAAACATGGCTTCAAGATGAAGTCCAACGTGTAGCCAAACATGTATGAAATATTTGAAACTTGGTTAAGCTGCTTCAAATGTGAGTTCCCACTCCGCCAACATGCTCTCTAACACATTACTATCTATGTTCTGTAAATCCAAGATAGTCTGCGTATATTATCTACAAACATAGGCAATAACCATTTTCCCAGTGGTATATCTACAAAAATTGAAAGAAAATATGAGTTAACCTAGAATAATAACATGACAGTAAACAAAAAAGAATAATAACATAATAAGAAAAAAATGATACCCCACACAATTTACAAAGCGCATTTTAGCAGTGATAAAAAATGTTACAAGTAATAGATTTTAAGTTGGTCAAAAATTATCAAGGTTAAGCTATTAGAAAATTACATAATTTTTTTGATTATTTTGGTAATGTTAAATGGAGAAAATATTCGAGTATTTTTTATAAATTAAAAATATAAAAATAAAACTCGAAATGAGATCAACAGGCTAAAAACGTAATTTAACTTAACTACAATAAATATAGTGAGCTGAAAATGAACTGTTATAAAATCATTTGTAGACATACATGTTCTTCTTAGCGTCGTATGTTGAAGAGTGATGACTATGGGCTGTCAGAAACTCTTCCATCTGAGAGAGGATCCAGTTCCATCATTTGGTAGGAATGTTGGCATAAATCAATTTATAACTGATTGATTAATTGAAATGTTTCCGATGCCTTGAAATCAATCAATTAGATGGACCAAAGCTATAGAAAGGAGCATAATTAGCTTGAGAAGAGGTGGTGAAAGTGACAGCTGAACATTAATGTCTTGTCAAGTGATTATGAGGATTAAATAAAGCTTATTGAATATTGAGGTGATGCCTTCATTTATTTATTTTTATCATTCGACATTGGATAAGAGGGACTGAGTATTCATGATGCCGTACTAGTTCAGTAGTAACTCAAGCTCCCACTCTTGCTCATGTAGCGCGACTAGTTTAAACTTTAAAAGTCATTTTTAATCCGTTTCGGCTGTTTACTAAGATATTTGCCATTTGGGATGGACAAAATTACAATTATTTATTTTATTTTTAAGGCTTTCGGGTGAAAATTTTCAAATGCACCAATAGCTGATAGCTTGGCCAGAAAGCATATAATCAAAGCGAGAATACACAAAAATCTATTATCAATGACCCGTGTTATTTCTTAGTATTTGATGTTGTCATCAAATTGCTGATTTTTTACCCGTGCTGTGCATGGTTTATTGATCCAAAGTTATCAGAAAGCTTTGTATTCTCATTTCGCAAGGTTCCACTCCCTCTGGTCTACTTTTCATACATCAATGGCTCAGTATATATATACATTGGTTTGGTTGATGCGTTCATTTGTCGGTCTAAAATGGACTTCACTCTTTTGTCTGGTGGAAAAAGTCAGGTAAAGTGTCTAGCGGTTCTTGTCCGTTTGATTTTCTTAGTGAATGGACAAGATTAAATTGTAATGAAAAGTTGTGGGCCATTGAATCAATACGATTTAATAGTACAAATTTCTTTAAAAATTTAAATAAAAAGCACATTTTGCTTCTTTTTTTATTTCTCGAAATGGCCAAAATCACCTGATCCCATGAAGTTCTTCCCTTGGCTGTCATCACCACAACTCTATTAGCGATCTCACAAACTTCCTGTCCACTACAAGTCTTGGTCATGGCAGGAGGATTCCCTTGAAGAACGTGGAGGAAAGCTTCCACGAGCTTTAGCTCCAGGTTGCTAAAACCCCTCCTCAACAATTCAACCATTTCTCCTGCGTTCTCTCGCAATTTGTATTCTCAAAACTTACTACTTTGTTTCTCTACAAAACTTAGAGGGAAGGGGGTAATCAATCTTTCTATATATGGCATCTTTGGAATCAATTGTAGATTCTAATGGTTCATATACATACCAAGAAGGCAATAAGAGAAAATACAGGAAAATTGGGGACGATACCATCAAGCATCATAATTCGTGGAAGCTCTCTACCATGTTCTTTGCAAGAATCCTCCTACCACGACCAAGACTTGCAGCAAATGAGACGTCCGTGAGATCATAGATAGAGTTCTAATGGTGATGGCCAAGGGAAGAATTCTGTGGAGTTTGGCAATTTTGGCCATTCCAAGGGAAGAGGGAAGGAGCTAATTGTACATTTTATTAACACTTACAAGGAGATTTGAATCATTAGATCGTGTTGATCTAACGGCCCATAACTTTTCATCACGATTCAATCTTGTCTATCTATTAAGAGAACGGACAAGAACCACCACACATTGCCTGATTTTTCCCGCCAGGCAGAGAAGTGAAATCCGTTCGAAATGGCCTTGAGGAATGTGATTATGCAGAGCCCAAATATCTCGCTTCATTTACATTTGATGTAACGTG
This sequence comes from Biancaea sappan, assembly GCA_037074585.1. Taxonomy (NCBI): domain Eukaryota; kingdom Viridiplantae; phylum Streptophyta; class Magnoliopsida; order Fabales; family Fabaceae; genus Biancaea; species Biancaea sappan. Next base: position 31,426,945 of record CM073500.1, on the reverse strand, counting down.
TAAAAGCAATAAAATTTTTCAAGAAAAATATCAAATCACTGTTGACAAATTTTGCACTAAATATTCAATAAAGCATTTACATTAGCCTCCATTAATTATCGAAAGTAACAAAAAATATCCAAAATAGAAAAAATAATTTGAAGACTAAAAGAATCACTGAAACATAAAATTTCAACTCAAAACTAAACCTTTCTTTCAGTGGCGTGAGCATCAGACTTAGAATAAGCCTTTTATAAACATAATATTCAAAATTTTATTTGTATTGACCGTCATACTTAAAAGTTAGATCAATTATTTAGACCTCCCTTCCAAGTTCCAACGATCAATTTATTTTATATTTTTATTTACTGCGCCCAATGTCACCTTAAAAAAATTAAAATGATGGTATAGAAAGCTTAGAGATTAATAATATTCACCTTTGAATTCCTATTTTTATTTAGAGATTATTATTTGTCAAATAAAATAACACATTTTTTTAGGCAAAAACTGTGAATTTATTAGTGAAAACATTAACTGTCAAGTCAAGCTTTTCACAACCACACAGCAGGCATCACTGGAGCATCCTATAATAGATCACTCCAGCAACATAACAATCTGATAATCGGCGTTAAGACATCACATAACATATAGGATTTGATCAGGCTTGTCCTTGGAAAAACTGACTTATACCAAGTCCAACTTGACCCGTTAACTAGCCTACTTAAAATTCCAGGGCATGGTATGGTAAATCTGTTGAAATTGTCCTGATGCTCTACAACATCCTCATCCCACTTCCCCGAGCGAAGAAAAAATTAATAATAATAAGGGGCAAAGTAAGATCGGCCGAGGGCCTGTTAAGAGATAGCAAGTGGTTGGAGAAAATAATGATTTATTCACAAGAAGAAATTGACAATAGTTACAGGACAAAAAATAAATTAAAATAAGAAAAGGTCAGTGGGGAACGTGGAAAAGTTGTAGAGGTCAACTAAGATTAAGTACAAAGCCGGTCGCAAGCAAAAAATTATACTTACAACACATGGTGGTGGAGAGTCGAGTCACAGAAATGCATGCAGATGTTAGCTTCCTTTCAATTTGCAGGATTCTTGAGTTTCACTTGGATACAACCGCTAAAATAAATCAAAGTACTGCCTCTCCCATGTCACAACAGCGGTTGTGGATCAGGACGGGATCAGATGTTGACTCAATACATAAGCCCGAGTATGAGTGTAAAACGAAGAACAGGTGTTAGTCAAGGGTCCTGTTATAACTTTGAATGCTGTCTCCAAGGACACCCACCATCAAAAGCATGCTCTAACACATCTTCCACTCGCTTTGCAAGCAGTATCTAGTAAGGAAGTTCAAAAAGCCAACCGTGATCGTGTTTCATTAATATGTTATATAAGAAAATTAAGGACTCAGATTGATCCGCAATGATGTTAAACACTAATATGCAGACACAAGGGACAGGCATATTCTGATCCACAGTATATTGAAAAAGTTGAAACTGGACAATTAAATTAGCAATAATTTCACACCATACACTTGTCTATAACAGTACCAACTACCAACCATGCGCAGTTCATATACGTACTACACGGCTAAGCAAAATTACCTCCAAATTTGCCAGCACTGATGATGGTACTTCAACCAAGTCCTTCAAGTTCCTTTCAGGCAGAATTACTCTCTTGATGCCATATCGGTGTGCAGCTAATACCTGTCGAGAATTGAAAAGGATCAGATTATGTCACCTTTTCATGGCGTTGATCTTTTGCTTTTGCTACTCTTGCTATAGAATATGTTATTCAGGTATGGTATAAGACATCTAGATGGCAAATAGTCAGATATCATTATTTTTTCTGTAGTGTGCTTCCCTGAGAGAATAGGAGAAGTACATTTCGCTTTTTATTAGAGACAAAAACAGGCTCATACAACTCCATTTGATAATTAATTACATTTGATTTTTTTTTTCTCTCCCCCCCCAAAAAAAAAAATAAATAAATAAAGCCTTCCCTTCATAACATCAGATAGGCCTCTTAATTCTCTCAATAACTGAAGTTCACAGCAGCTTTTTAAAATATATTTATATATATATCCCTTCCTAAATCTGCTTATTACCCTATTCTAAAAAACGCACACAAACATGTCTACTCTTTCTCCTTAAACCATGTCATTGCCAAACCTAAACAAGCAAAAAGAGCAATCAAAATTATTTCGCACCCAGTGGATAAATAACATTAATCTAGGCTATCATACTTCATTCAAATTTATATCAGACCACAATGCCCCTCTCCACTACAACTAAAAACAGATGATTATTACATTGTCTAAATCCTTTTTTCTTTTTTAAAAAATCTAAAGTATTGATCATGCAACTATGACTTCCTTAGTGTGCATTGCGAAGTTTCTCTCCTAGATGTACTTAACATGCACCACTCTCATATAGTGGGCTTCTCTGAGCCCTCAGTGCTAATAGGCAATCCAGGAAGTGCCAATATTTAAGCATTTAGGAGCATAATTGTGCCTGTTATTCTGCAAGGAATCACTACTACAGATTTTGAAGCAATGATGATATATCTTTTCTTTTAGTAAAAAGAAAATTTTATCCCAAAATCACAACTATCCTTGTGACATAATCAACATTTTATCCCAAAAATATATATGATTATTTACCAGAAACTTAACACTGATTAATGACATAAGAATTTTTACCTTGTCCTTGATACCACCAACAGGAAGTACAAGACCCCTCAAAGTCATCTCTCCAGTCATAGCTGTATCTGATCTAACTCTCCTCTGACTGAAAAGTGATACTAATGCTGTTACTAAAGTCACACCTGCCGATGGCCCATCTTTAGGTACAGCACCTGCAGGAAAATGTATATGTATATCACGGCCTTCCAACAGATTAATCCCCTCTGCAGAAGCCAGCCTAAGATCAGTTGCCCTCGCCCTTACCTATTAAATCAATCCTTAAATATCAATAAAACAATAATTTTTTAAATTAATACATGTGTCAAGAGAATATGAAAGAATATAACAGTGAGAAGGCAAGTGCTCAGTGAACACAAACTATATCTAGCCAATGTGCATACAGCCTAGAATCCAATTGACCTGACTTAATATAAAATATCAAAGAAAGCTCACTTTTTATATGTGGGACACAATGTTAACATGATTTTATCTTTTAGTAACATTCACACACACACTGAAACACAAGATGCACACCATAATTCCAACTTTAAGACCACTTCCACCATGCTAATCTAAAAGGGAAGAAAGGGACCTAGGATACAATGAGAAGGATACTGAATCATATAGACCTGATAAAGGATTTAATAAATGATATGTACAGAAGCTCATACCATTTCAGACAATAACTTCCAAAGTAATTGTCTTTTGCTTGTAATATTTATTTGATTTTGAAGCACAACATTGAGACTAGCATCATGTTACAAAATATTTTGGCAGCACCTCTTACAATTACAAGTAACATTAAATGTCTCATTTAAAGGCATTTGAGAGCAACAAAGAAATCAAGATAACAGACAAACTAAATTTCGATTAGGTAGAATCAATTACCCATGTTAGTGCAATCTGAGCTGACTCTTTAATTACATCCCCTAGTTGTCCAGTAAGATGCAATTCACCCTTCCCCACCATTGCTGTAGCCTCCACAAACTGAACTTCTCCACCAAAAGCAGTCCAAACCAGCCCAACAGAGACCCCAGGGGATGCAACACGTTCTGCAGTTTCTCTGCCATCAAATCTCGGAGGCTGCATTCATTGATATCAAAATCCTATAAATTATTCCCTTATGAGCATATTACTGAGATTAATTTCCTTTAATAATTTGCTCATGTAAGACCTCTTTCAGGATGACTTCACACACAAGGCACTCATTTTAAGTATAGCATGGTAGAGCAATACTCTGTTTGTGTGCGTTACGTGATAGTTATGATTAGTTAATTAGTATCCTAGTTGGCTTATGTTTCAGTTAGTAGTTAATTGTTCTTAGTTACTTGATTGTGCCCCTAACTGCTGTAGAAGGGAGAGAAAGGCAGACAAGAAGAGTGTGGATTATTCGGAAGTGATAGCTTGAGGCTATCTTTTCTAGTTTTCCTGGAATCAGTGTGTGTGTATAAATAATATAGCAGTACGTTTGCAAAAGCAAATGATAGGGGCAAAGATACTTGCATGCACAACCATCCTGAAAACTTTCAGCCACCAATTTCAGGTTTTGTTCATGTTGGGGTGGAAGGAATAAAGTATTTGAAACTTCAAATAAAATCAAACAGAAAAATGCGCAATATTAATTACCCCAAGCACTTTTTCAAGCATAGCTTCATCAACAACCAATGGTGTGGCAATCCTGAATGTGTTTGAGATTTCACGGTTATTCACACCCATTGGTATCACTTCCATTTCAACTTCAGCAGCATCAGCAAGTCTGTTTTCCAGCAATGGTGTAGCACTAGCAAGTCCCTGCATCCCTTTGTTTAATGGAATTGCTTGTTCTTGCTCTGCAACTCTTACAGCAGCAGCACGAGCCAGAGCAGCCAGATTCCTTTCCAAATTCCGCACACCAGCTTCCCTAGTATATCTCTGAATAACAAGATTCACCATTGCCTACATCAAAATAGCTGTTAATTAAAATTCTACACAACAGAATTGCCTTCTAAAAGTCCAAAGTGTTTGTGTGGCCCAAAAATATGCTTATTTGTTTTTTGTTTTTTGTTTTTTTTTTCCTTTTCTAGTTTTGTTCTATGCTTTAAAACTGATGGACGGAGTACAAGGTTAGAATGCAAACCATAATGACTACTAAATAGAAGAGGAAATTCTAATGTTTGATTATCAAAATAAAATGTATGTGCCACATGGTAAACATCGAATCATTAATCTTCCAAGATTGTGAGACATAAGAGGGAAAGAACTGGTGAATATAAAATTGAATTACAAACCCATTATCCATTTAAACCCAGGTTTAACATATAATATATGCTTACAATATTCCTTTTCTTTGAAATTTGACAAAGTTCAGGTTTCTGTGCCCTAAAAAATAAACATTACAAAATGTACTGTGTACTGAAGGCAAAGTTATTTTTCCTCTCTTTTTTCTGAAAAAGAATTCATTAAGATAAAAGGGAAGGTGCACCTTTTATGTCAGAAAACATGTACCTCTGGAATTTGAAGGAACTCAGAACTCAACCCATGCTGATCCAGAACTCTTGGAATCAAATGTCTCATAGCTATTCTAAGCTTTTCTTCAGGTGTATATCCAGGCAGCTCAATGACCTCCATCCTGTCAAGGAGTGGTGGAGGAATAGGCTGCACCCTATTTGCTGTAGCCACGAAGACCACTTTGGATAGATCAAATGGAACATTCAAATAGCTTGGTAACATTAAGGAAGGACTTAAAAATTTCTTTTAAGAAATATCACCAAAGGGAGGAGAACAAGGTACAAGCGAAAAAGAAAACCAAAAAATTATAGCACCAGTGAAGTAATAGATAGAGAGGATATGCTGAACATAATTCAAACAATTCTCTTATACAAAATAGTTTTTACGAAAATTAGGAAGGCTTGGTAATCATCCCAGAAAGTTTGGTTTTCCATCCAAATGGATGAAGGCAGAAGACAGAATCCATACAGAAATATATTGCTATCAAGATGAAGACCAGAATTAGAAGCTCCTTTAATTATTAGCCAAAACTGACGTGTGCTGACAGCCTGAGTCTCACAATGCAGTAAAGACCATGCAATGATCAGGAAATAGATAATGTAGTACTCAATACATCAATTACAACATTCTAAATTTTAAAAACATGCTATATAAGTATGTACGATATATATATGTATATTGTATTAAAATATAGTCAGAAAAGACTAATTATTGTCCTAAATCAATGAAAGATAACTACATAAATAATTGAACCTACAACTGATTAACCATAAAGCTAAAAAAGGAAGAAATTCCAATCAACATGAGAGGAAAGACACAATTAATTGTATAGGATACTGATCATTGAATGTTTTATTCTGTTCTGGATCTAGAACTTCCAGCAATGCTGAAGATGGATCTCCACGAACATCGGTCCCTGTCTTGTCAATTTCATCCAGCAACATGACAGGATTGCAAACACCTACTTTCTAGGTTGAGTCAAAAGCATTCATTAGTCATAATGAAACCTCAGTGAAGAAATCAGAAAAGAACAAATAAAAAATTTCATTAATCTTGTCATGTTTGGTCCAAAGTTATTGCAGATTTGCAGATACTTGCAGAGATCAAGTATGCGTTTCAGCACGAGTATGGAAGGAAAATAAAAGGACATAGCATCTTGAAAATAGCACTAATAAAGGACTGAGTTATTATTATTTTTTTCTTTTGATGAAAAAAAGAATTTATTGAAGAGGAGAAAGAAAAATTACAAAATGTAACATAACAGAGGACAAGAGTCCTCCCCAGTCAAAAGATCAAACCCACAAAAGACAACTTAGGCTTTAACTCAAATGAGCCTTCCAATCCCCTTGAACATCCATAAGAGACACACCCTAAAAGTTCCATTAGCAGAGACCCATAAGGAAGACATAAAAGTAATTCTCTTCCAAAGAAGATGCAGCAAAAGACATAAAAGATGAAGCACCATGTTAATTAATAACAATAATGGCTTCTCCATTTTTTGTTTATTTATTTTTTATCTCTTTTGATATATTATAAATGAAATAATATACTTTCCCATCTCAGCTAAGAAAAATTCATTTAAAGAGAGAAATGGGGTATATTAGTAAGAGCATAAGATATCTTTCCTAAAAGAATTTGCTAATATCATACATATTGATATGAGGCAGTATTAGAGTAAAACTCAAAAAGGTTCCAGTTTTGAACCTTTAAACCATCTATAAGTCGCCCAGGCATGCTTCCAATGTATGTTCTCCTATGTCCTCTAATATCAGCCTCGTCCTTGACTCCACCAAGAGATATCCGCACAAATTTTCTGCCCAAAGCAGTAGCAATAGAAGATGCCAACGATGTCTTCCCAACACCTGGTGGACCAACAAAGCACAATACAGGACCCCTTGCATCTGGCTTAAGCTGCAATGCACACAGTTAAATTAGAAACATAAAATCCCAAACAGTGCTTAAGACCTTTACAGGCATAATAGTCAAAGGGGTAATTGACAACCTTGCGAACAGCCAGGTATTCAATTATCCGTTGCTTGACCTTCACTAAACCATAGTGATCACTATCCAGGCGATCCTGTGCAGCTCTTAAGTCCAGTTCATGCTCTTCACTGGCCTTCTGCCAGGGCAGATCAGCAAGAAGCTCTAGATAAACTCGTGAACTATTATATCCTGGTTGCTGAGGCTGCATTTTTTTAAGTCTCCTGAGATAGAAGTTACAATAAAATGAACTGATTGTCTTCACCAAAAGTAGAATATCTTGGAGCATGATAATAGCACAGATCTTCATTGTTACTGACAACTATAATCATGTTATCGCAAATATATCACCACCAGTAGTAACTACATTTCCAATAAGAAGTACCTTAACTCTCTGTGTGCATGCTTCCAGATATTCTGGGGCATTCCTGCACTCTGCATCTTTCTTTCCAGGGTAGCCAGGTCATCCTCATCATCATCGTTATCACCAAGTTCCTCTTTTATAGCCCTCATCTACAATATATTTTACACACAACAGGAAAGATGAATAATTTAATCAAACAAAATGCCAATCAAAGCAGCATACTTAGACAAAGCAGTGAAATTCTCTCCTGCAGCCAAGAGAGCCAAGACTTAATAAATACTTGAAATAATAAATAAACATTTACAAGCATATTACTGCCCAAAAAAAAAAAACATGACCATAATCCATTTCATGTGAACCCATAATGATGGCTTGGCCAAGATAGGGCACATTTATGTGAACCCATAATCCATTTTTCTAGTAAATGGCAGTATGCTCAGCCATGACCATATTAACAGAAAGGGTGCACTGATCAACATAAACAAACATACATCTGAACAATGAGAAAGAGATAGAGAGGCACATTTTCATAAGTTCTATCTCTCACAGTAAGGTAGTAGCCTGTATCACCTACTTACTAACATAGACAGCTACATATGAATTTATTATATTAGAGGAATCATTAATGAGTTACAGCAGGGGAATTCTCAGAGGAAATTTCCAGCTTACACCATGATCATAAAAAACCATTGGCTTAAAAATACAATTGAATTTTGGCAAGGTGTAAGTCTTTAACAATATAGTCCCACTATCATAACAAACTACATTGGAAGTCTAGAAGAAAATAATGTGAGAAACCTAACCTGTTGGCGCAGAAGAAATTCTTTTTGTGATTTTGACAATTGTCCTTCAACCTTTTGAGTAATTTTCTCAGCTACACGTATTGACTGTTAGCAGCAGGCACAAACAAAATTACAGATAGATCATAAAAACCCACACTCATATCAAACATCATTGATTCTATCACTTACCTGTAAGTGCCTATCAACTAACTCGGTTGCTTTTGAAAGCCTAACTTTAGGATCAACTGAATCCAACATAGATAGTTGTTCTTCAAAACTTAACTCAAAGCTGGCAACAAATATATCAGCCAACTTGTGAACTGGAACTGTTTCCAAAAGAACTTTTGTCCTTCCTCCAGTTTTTTGTTTCTATGTACAAGCATGAAATGTAAGCTTAAGCTGATATCATGGAAATCAGACAACATCAAAAGAAAGTGTGATAAAATGAACCTATTACTATAATGTAGAAGTCCATACTGATAACACAACCAGTTAGAGTTTCAACCATGTGCAAGGTATCAAGATATATGTCCAGATGCAACATTGCAATAAACATTGTATTTCATGCAAGCACAGATGATAATGATAATTTTTAACCAATTAGACTGGCAAACTAGGATTGGAAAGATCAATGACCAAAGAGCATCTCCATATTTTTATTGGCCTCTGTTTGTCAAAGAAGCATTCAAGTTACAAGCTTTTTTTCTCTTGAAAGAAAAAGTCAAGTTACAAACTTTTTACCTGCTCCAGAACAGAAATAAGCTCCATAGCAGTTGCTTTAAATTGGCGAGACAACAGAATGAAATCAGGGTCTTGCTCCACTTGTTCCACATCTGTGTTAGAAAAATGAAAATAACTCAGCATTTTGAGAGATTATAACTTGAATCTAATCAGGATAATATTGTAGACAACTGTTTGAAAAAAAAAATCCTATATTCCTTGATTATCTAATTGTAAAACTAAAATGCAATGATGCTTGTTAAAAAGAAGAGGAGCACAAATGCTTGAAACTATTTAAAGGCCATGTAGAAGCTCATACTCCAACCAACTTTTTTTTTTTTTCCCTAAATAAGAGGTACATGGTAATATGGATGTTCCTTAAAAGCATACATCTAAAGATATGGCATATCACTGACATTCTATAATGTCCTATCCAGTAAACTCATGCTTTCATCAAATAAAATGTTAAAACATTCCTCAGATCATCATATAAAAATTTATTAACTTCTTAATAGATTTGGGCTTAGCATGCTAAATACTAACAGTGCTCAAGCTTCAATCATCTATGCATTCATAGTAAAAACAAGAAAAAGCCATAACTTAGAACATTTAAATTTAGTAAGTGAAAGGAATAGACTCCTATGTAGTAAAGTACTTTTTTTCTCCTTTTATAACAAAATTTCTAACCTTGGGTGGAACAAGTCAGGTGCACATATCCAACATCATTTTATCATCTAACTTCTAATTGTTTAAAGTTGTCACCAAAAGAACCAGACAAGATTTTGAAAGAAACACCCAGTAAATAAAAATCTCTTTTCTGATTATTAATTAAAAAAAAAAAAGCCTAAGACAAGTGACTTACCAGACTTAGTCATTTCAAGGGAAGCAATCCTTGCAGTATGATATGTCCCTCTTGTGCTTAGTTCCTGGACACTGAATCTGCACAAACCTTCAAGAACAACTATGTATGTGACTCTCCCACTTGGTTTCTCCACTCCCCTTGATAAATGTAACGCTCGAGCAGCAACCCCCCTATAATAAAAGATCTATTAAAATCCATCTCAATTTGCACCTTTTATTTTACAGAAGTGCATAAGTTATTCACTTCTGATATAAAATGAGAACCAAGAGAATGAACAAGAGATCCTATTATGAAAATCTCTGGTTGGAAATAAAGAAGAAGCACCAGTCAATTCAGCAGAAAAGGCCAACAAACTTAATCAAACCCCATTGAAAGAAAGTTTCCTGCTGACACAACTTTATAGACATGATAATATGAACTGTTAGTACAGATATGTCATCAAGTTTTTTGATCCATGGTTCTAAACACAACACAAAAGATGCTCACTAACAGTATACCTGGTATGCCAATGAACGACATCATTCTGATTTTTTGTATCAAGCTTATGAGAATCTGATGGGCCACCTTGATTTTTTGAACTTTGGTCCAGAGAGTCAGATTTTACACCTTGAGATATTGCTGGATTCACTGGTTTAATTTCAGCAGCATCACGTACTGGCAGGATGCCAATCAGTCCCTTCTCTTCTCGCTGCCAAAGTTCTTGTTCCACCAATTTCACACTGAATTAATCAAGAAAACAGTCACACGAATGTTAAACAGCAAAATATACATCAATGTTTGATTAAGCAACTATTTATGTGCCTAACACATGTTAATGTATTACAGATTTCAACTGCCATATAATACCCAGGTAAATGAGAGGCAACCAAATTGAGTTTCTTACTGCCAAAGTCATAAACTCTAAATACAATTCCTGCTCCATATATGGAGACTTATATAGAAGGGAAAGACAAAGAGCATTCTACCATCGAAAAAAATGTTAAAGCACCGTAAATTTGTCTTATGTAGTTTGAGAACTAAGTGGGTGTTTGATCAAACAAGCATTAAGTATATAATTACTACTTGTTAGAGGAAATTAAATATTATTGATCATACTTTCATTTTAGAACAAAGGAAACAATTACCCTTGGTTTAGCTCTGGAGACAATTATATAATATCGATGCGTCTGTTTAAGCTACTTCGTTTTCGAGATGGTAATAATCTACAGACCTTAAACGGAACGATCAAAAATTGAAAAAGTAGACTAGAAAAAAAATTTCTCGGCGACAACAAAGTAGGAGCGTGAAGCCAAAAAGAAATAAGAAAGCGGCGAAGATAAGTAACAAGTACCTGCTGGGCGAAGTGCAGCGAATTCTGATTATGGCACCTGGTAAGAGGACCTTGTTCCTGAAAGGAAGGATTGCTAATCGACTCGGCAGCTCCACCGATTCCGCCATGCTTGCAACTCGCTATACAATAAAGTGAAATGTTCAAATTCAGAGAGAAAAGCAGAATGGCAAGAGAAGGAGGAGAAGTGAAAGAATAAGAGAGAACGAAAGCAAATTTAATTTTGAGGGCTTGGTTCAGTCGACACAAACTGCAGGGCGACGTGCTACCTTCGTTCTCTTCTCTGACTCACGACTTTTCGGTTGTAATTTGGCCACGATTTTTCCATTCGTTGCCCCTATAATTGCAGCTAATTAATTTGGAGTGGTCCAAGGAAGTCCCCACTCCTAATAGGACGGTGACAATCGACAATGACGACGCTGGATAAAATATTAAAAATGTGATTATGTTTTATCGGTGAAAATATGATTCATTATAGATATTTAGAATCCTGTTTACTTTTTATGCACAAAAAGTAGTTTTTAAATATGTATTATGCGATTTGTTGTTAAATTATTTTTTTTCGGTTTCTATAACTTTATTTAACTTTTAAATAAAGTTTTATAATTTAAAAAAATTATAATTATTTTCTTATAATGTAAAAAATTTTAAATTTATTCTTGTTATTAAACTTCTACAATATTTTGTTAGATTTTATTGATACAATTAATCGTGTGTCATCATAACATTTTGAATATGTATAATTTAAATTAAACTTTTTAAAATTAAGTAATATAAGTTATATAATATGTTATATATTTGAATTAATTTCATTAATTATTTATTTGAGAATTATTAATCAGTGCTCTAAATATAATTTTTAAATAAAAAATACCTTTTATTTAATATTTTTAAATTCTCAATTAAATATTAATTCAAATATTTTTTATTAACGCTTCTTATTAATTCTCTTTTGGTTATTGTCATTTGAGTCTATTACTCTCTATTTTTTAATTTAAATTATTTTATAATATTTTTATTAATTCTTTTTATTAACCTGTAATAATTTATTAATTATTATTTAAAACACTTTATAACTTGATATTATACACTCATAAAATACATGTGTAATTTTTATTCATTATTTGTTTTTTATATGTTATTTATTATTTAATATATTTGATAATTTGTATAAATGACTCAACACATTTGAAATGTCAAAAGAAAATTTCTATAAAACTAAAATGAGATGTTAAATAATTTGTCTAAATAACTTAAATTAAGTTTACTATGTTAGAGTAAGGCCAAACTAAGATCAAGAATGTTACAATTATTATAAGCCTGTATGAATTTTGGCGTTGCGTTCAAATAAGAGGCTAATAGAAAGGGGTTTAAAAAAGAATATAAAAATTATTCGAAATTTGAAAAGGTTAATAAAAAGAGCTAATAAAAATTATTTAAATTAAAAAATAGAGAACGATGGGCTCAAATGATAGTAACTCAAAGAGGATTAATAAGAAATGATAATAAAAATTATTTAAATTAATATTAAATTAAGAATTTAAAATGATTAAATAAAGAGTATTGTTTTCTTTTAAAAAATATAATCATACCCACTAAACATTTGTTAACAATTGTCTGACTTTTTTATTAAAATAATGATGTATATGTAAGTCCACTAACATTAAATACTTTTTTAACCATGTTTTAAGAGCATCTCTAATAACGATTTTTAAATAATTATTAAAAATAAAAATTTATTTTTAATGAATTTTGTCATTTGAGTGTAATAATATGACTGTCACATATAAAAATTAATTTTTATAATAAGAAGCCGATAAACAAATTCATGATTTATGTGAATTCTTCAACTCCTATTTGAATAAATTTGTTAAATGAGTGAACAATCAAATTCATTGAGTGAATATAATATTACCAAACTACTGCATAATTATAATTATCAACTTGTATGTTTCAGAACATTAACTACCTTTTACAATAAATCAAAATTTAAAGATTTTTATTAAAAAATAAAAAACAAAAAAATGAATTAGTTGGTGTGATTAATAATAATAGTAAATTTTAAATTTTATCCTCACAATTATCAAAGTGATTTTTGGTTATAAAGACTTAAAAGTTTAATAACAGTAAATTTGATGTTTTAGAATGTGAAAAGACAATTAAATTACACAACATTTTCTAAGAATTAAATTGAGAACATTATAATAATAATGGTAAATTTTAAATTTTATCCTTACATTTATCAAAATGGCTTTTGGTTATAAAAAATTAGAAATTTAATAACTATAAATTACATAAAATTTCTTAAGAATTAAATTAAAATTATTATAATCTTTCAAGGACTAAATAAGATTACTATTATTATTATTGGTATTAATAATAAAATTCAGATAGAACTTATTTTTTTGTTTCCAATAGAAAATTGGATAATTTTCAAAAGATATTTGATTATCACTTACTAACGGTATGTGTGTGTGTGTATATATAAAGAATTATATATGTCCTTTTTTTTTCTCACGTTAATTATCGACAATCAAATTCGTTGAGTGAAATTGATATTGCCAAATGGCTGCTACTTCCATAGGTTTAGTTAACTGCATAATTATGATTATTAACTTATAGGGTTCAGAAAATTAATTACAATTTACAATCAATCAAAATTTAAAGAATTTCATTGAAAAATATAATAAACAAACAACAAATGAATTAGTTGGTGTGATCAATTCCTTAACTTTATTAAAATGACTTTTGGTTACGAAAGCTTAAAAATTAATAACTGTAAATTTGATATTTTAGAATATGCAAGGACAAAAATAAATTTTTATATATATTTTTAAGAATTAAATTGAGATTATTGTAATGGTTAAATATGATTATATTTGTAATACCCGTTAATTTCAGAATATAATTCGCTTAAGAGTATTTTAGAATTCTACAACGTTACTTTAGTTATTTATTTTGGTCATTTTTAATTTTCATATTTAATTGTTCTCTTTGAATATTATTTATGAAAATTGAGTTAAATGACTGGACTAAATATTTGCACAATGAGGGATATATTCTAAGAATAGTGAAATTCATGAAAAAGTGGTTGCTGAATGGTCAATTAATCCATTTATTGTAAATTGACTGGATGAGTTTGGATGTTGGGTTATGGATACCCATGGGTTATTGAATAACCCATTAGAAATATTTAATATAAAGTTTCAATAGTAACCTCATATTTTTCACTCAGCCGAAGGAAGCAGAAAAGATTCTTTCTCAGTTCTTCATTTTCTTCTCAAATCCTTTCCTTGATCTTCAGAAGTTCGATTATTTGTTCGGTTCAAAAGCTTTGTAAGGATCAAAGGTAAGCTTTAATCCGATTATTTTCCTTAAATTTCAGTTTATGTAGAAGATCAGAGGAGGTTTTGTTTTTGAAGATTTTGATGATAATTCATGAATCTCAGTTGTTTTAGAAGTTATATTTGAGTTATAATCGGTTAAAAGAGTTGAAATTATGGTTTTGAAACAAGAAAGGAAAGGATGAATTTTTGAAAGATTTTTCTGCAAAACCGAGTTACTGTAGCGACCAGGGATTTCGAAACAAAATCTGAAAAATTTTCTTCGGGTTACTGTAGCAGTACTGTAGTGTCGGCAGTCAACGGTACTGTAGCAGTCAACGTTACTGTAGCGAACCGTTACTGTAGCAAACCGTACTGTAGCAACCCGTTACTGTAGCAGTCAGAAAATTTTACGTATTTTCGTGATTTTGTTTCCTTTCTTATGATTCCTTGTAATATATTTTACTAGGAAATTTTCCTACACAAATTCTAGTGTGGAACAAGGTAAACTTGGACAAACATCAAGGTGAGTGAATAACCTTGCTCAGCTACTTTGATATTACTAGTCAAAGTACAATATAAGTCCCATTTACAATATTATTTGGATAATAAGCAATTAATTTTTCATATGGGAGTATATGATGATCAGTAGAAATAAGAGTATGAAGAAACTATTTATTTCATGACAATTGTACTATGTGATGAATTCTCACTATTTTATTAATGAGTAAAGATCTACGGGATCTAATACACGAGTGTGAAAGGGTTAAAGTCCCATACTACTCGGTGTATATCTAAGAAATCTTATACACGAGTGTGAAAGGGTTAAAGTCCCATACTACTCAGTGCATATCTATGAAATCTATACACGAGTTGAAAGGGTTAAAGTCCCATACTACTCGGTGTATATCTATGAAATCTTATTCATGAGTTTGAAAGGGTTAGAGTCCCATACTACTCGATGTATAAGATAATTAATTATATGAGTAAATGTGGTATTTGTACTTTTGATATTTTATATAGTACAGTTATTTACTTACTGAGTTTTTAAATAAACTCACACTCCCTATGATTATTTTTTCAGATACAGAAAACAGAGAAGAAGAGAATCTGTTTGAAGATTAGAAGCCCCTTGGGATTATTCTCTATTTCTGTCTGGTGGGACACCAGTACTTATTAATGTGGATATTAGAAAAGCTCTGTATTTTCTATAGGTCTCCTAGGCTTGCGATGAGATAGAAATATCAGACTATGTATGTCTATATTTGCTTATCAGATGAATATAATTCTGTAGTGTGGAATGAATGATTAAGGTTGAATGTAAAACCTTACAGAATATATGTATATAACGTATGTTTGAGAATTATATCAAATGAGTAGTATCTTTTCACATACTCAATTTTTGGGATGTGACAAATTTGGTATCAGAGGAAAGGTTTTATAGGTCCCCTATAGAGTACAGAGCAAAGTGATCTTTGTGGGCCCTTCCCTATTGTCATGAGCCGCGGCATGACCATAGGATTAGGTTCCATAAAAGACCTTGTAGAGTATAACGTCATTTTATAGATAACTTCTCAGTGGGGCTAGTAAGTGATATTTTGTTTATGTCTGAAAATTGTTTGTTATGTGTGTAGATCTGTGACAGATCAATGTCAGAAGGATCTTCTAATAATAATGAGCATATGGGTCCAAGGAGGGCCATAAATCCACCAGTACATGTGCAAGATGATCCTAACCGTGGTGATAGTTTACATGCTCAAAGTACTGAGGGCGCAACTAGTGAGCAAGCAAGAAGAGTCGAACCTGATGCTCATGTCGGTAATGCAACTATTGCACATGTGATTCATTTGATGAATGAACGATTTGACCGATTTGAGGCTGAAATGAGAGGTCGAGCTGCACAAGCTAACCTGCCAGTGGATCCTCCTATTGTTGAAGCTGAAAATGTACCACCAGCTCCGTTAGCGGGAGGAGTTAATGTAAGAGAGGTAAGAATGTCTGAATTCCAGAAAATGATGCCTCCTACTTTTTCAGGGGAAGATCCCAAAGAGGACCCACAATGTTTTCTTGAAGATTGTGAAGCAATCTGTGATGCTATAGGGTGTTCTCCTACTCAAAAGGTAGAATTCACTTCCTTTCAGTTAAAAGGTAGGGCTGGTAAATGGTGGAGGAACTGGAAGAAAGCTAGAATTCAAGGCGCACCGCCAGTTATGTGGACAGAATTTTACAGATTGGTTATGGATGAATTTCTTCCGGCAAGTGAACGATCATCCAGGGCCAGAGATTTTCTGTATCTACGGCAGGGAACCATGACTGTTGATGAATATTCAGCTCAGTTTGTTAAATTATCTGAATATGCCCCTGAAATCATTCCTTCTGAAAGGAAGAAAATAGAAAAGTTTGTGGAAGGGCTTCGTGATGCCTTATATGATCAAGTGGGTTCTAATATGAATGATTACTCTTCGTACTCAGAAGCTGTTGATGTGGCCCAAAGAATGGAAAGGAGGTCAAAGAATAAAGAAGAATATCGTCAAAAGAAGAAGGCCAGATATAGGAGATCTTTTAATCAAGGGGAAGACTCAGGGACTTTTACTGCACCACAACATGCTCCAGCCACTCCTACTAAGTCATCTTATTCTATAGCCAGTGTGGCTAAGCCTCGTTCAGAGAGCAGGGGTGGTTTTAGCTCTTCTAGTAGAGGAGGTACTCAAGGTAGAAGGGAAAAACCTCAATGTCCTGAATGTGGAAAGTTTCACTTCGGAGAATGCAGGTTAAACATTGTTGGTACAGGCTGTTTTCACTGTGGACAAAAAGGACATTTTATAAGGGAGTGCCCTCAGCTCATGACAAGACCAGGTCAGGGGTCTACTTTGCCACCTCGACCACAATCTATTACTCAAACACCAACCCCTTCAACAGGGGGTAGTATGGGAAGAGGTTCTGGAAGAGGCCAAGGTGACCGTGGAAAACAAGCTGCTGGCAGAGGAAATGCAAGAATATATGCTCTAACCCGACAGGATGCTCAAACATCCAATGCTGTAGTTACAGATATATTATCTGTTAATACTTTTGCTGCACGTATTTTGTTTGACCCCGGTTCTACTCACTCATATGTGTCACCCCTATTTGCCAAGAGATTTGCAATTGATTCGATTATTCTTAAAGAACCATTCTTGGTTTCCACACCGATGAGAGAGACTTTGATGGTTAAAACATGTTATCGTTCTTGTAAAATAATCGTTGGAGGCATGGAAACTGAGATAGATCTTATGGTTCTCAATATGTTAGATTTTGATGTGATTCTAGGGATGGACTGGCTATCTTCTTGTCATGCTACTATAAATTGTCGTGACAAAGTTATTTCCTTTAATATACCGGGGAGGAGTAATTTTGTGTTTCAAGGAAATCGAAGTGATGTACCTTGCAACATGATATCTATGTTAAGTGCCCAGCGTATGTTGCGAAAGGGATGTCAGGGATTTCTAGCTTTTATCAAAGATTTAGAAAAGAAAGAACAGAAGTTAGAAGACATTCATGTGGTTAATGAATTCCCAGATGTGTTCCCAGAAGATTTACCTGGATTACCGCCAGGAAGAGATATTGAGTTCAGTATTGATTTGGTCCCAGACACAAGACCAATTTCTATTCCACCTTATCGTATGGCTCCTGTTGAGCTAAAAGAACTTAAAGAACAATTGGAAGATTTGTTAAACAAAGGGTTCATTCGCCCAAGTTTTTCACCTTGGGGTGCTCCTGTTCTTTTTGTGAAAAAGAAAGATGGTTCTATGAGATTATGTATAGATTATCGTCAACTGAATAAAGTCACAGTGAAGAATAAGTATCCTTTACCAAGGATAGATGATTTGTTTGATCAGCTTCAAGGAGCAAAATACTTCTCAAAGATTGATCTAAGGTCTGGATATCATCAGTTACGAATTAAGAGTGATGATATACCTAAGACTGCTTTTCGTACACGGTATGGACATTATGAGTTTCTTGTGATGTCTTTTGGGTTGACAAATGCACCAGCAGCATTTATGGATTTAATGAACATAGTGTTCAAATCATTCCTTGATAAGTTTGTAATTGTGTTTATTGATGATATTTTGGTATATTCAAAGAGTCATGAAGAACATACTGAACATTTGAGAAAAGTGCTTCAGACTTTGAGAGAGCATCAGTTGTACGCAAAGCTCTCAAAATGTGAATTCTGGATGAGTCATGTAACATTTTTGGGACATGTTATTTCCCAAGAAGGTATTCATGTAGATCCAAGTAAAATTGAAGCAGTAAAACAATGGCCTCGACCAACAACTGTGTCTGAAGTACGTAGTTTTCTTGGCTTAGCAGGGTATTACCGTCGCTTTGTCAAAGATTTCTCTAAGACGGCTCTTCCATTAAATAAGTTAACCCGAAAGAATGTTAAATACATTTGGGATGATTCATGTGAACAAAGTTTCACCCAATTGAAAGAGTGTTTAACTTCTGCACCAGTCTTAATTTTACCATCAGGACCAGGGGGTTACTCTGTATTCTGTGATGCCTCAAAGATAGGCTTAGGGTGTGTGTTGATGCAACATGGTAAAGTCATAGCTTATGGCTCACGTCAGCTTAAAAAGCATGAATTGAATTACCCCACTCATGATTTGGAAATGGCAGCTGTAGTGTTTGCCCTAAAGATATGGAGACATTATTTGTATGGGGAAACTTGTAAAATTTTTACAGATCACAAAAGCCTTAAGTACATTTTTAAGCAGAGAGATCTCAATCTAAGGCAACGAAGGTGGATGGAACTTCTGAAAGATTATGATTGTACCATCCTTTACCATCCAGGTAAAGCAAATGTAGTGGCTGATGCTCTAAGTCGAAAGTCTATGGGAAGTTTAGCTCACATTGCCACTATAAGGAGGTCTCTAATATATGAACTACAAGAATTGGAAGCTGATGGAGTATTCTTCGAGATCACTGAGTCAGGTACATTTCTGGCTCATTTAACAGTTAGATCATCCCTTGTTGAAAAAGTAAAAGCAACTTTAGAAGGTGACATTGATATGGTCAAAATAAGAGATAAGGCAAGGCAAGGTCTAGCACCAAGTTTCTTGGTAGATGAAGAAGGAGTCTTATGGTTTAATGGTAGACTCTGTGTCCCCAACATTGAATCTTTGAAGCATGAAATCTTAATGGAAGCTCATGGTTCACCCTACGTTGTACATCCTGGTGCTGTGAAAATGTATCAGGACTTGAAACAAGTTTATTGGTGGGAGGGCATGAAGCGAGACGTGACTGACTTTGTAGCTCGATGTTTGACTTGTCAGCAAGTTAAAGCTGAACATCGACGACCACCTGGATTGATGCAAAAACTAGATATTCCCGAATGGAAGTGGGAAAGGATCACCATGGATTTTGTAGTAGGTTTACCTCGGTCAACAAAAGGAAATGATTCAATATGGGTCATAGTGGATCGACTTACTAAGTCAGCACATTTTCTTCCTGTTCATACCACTTTCAGTGTAGCAAAACTTGCTCGACTTTATGTTAAAGAAATAGTGAAACTTCATGGTGTACCAATATCCATTATATCAGACCGAGGACCTCAGTTTACTTCTCGGTTCTGGAAAGTCTTTCAAGAGGCTTTGGGCACCAAAGTGAATCTTAGCACAGCATTCCATCCTCAGACTGATGGACAGTCCGAAAGGACAATTCAGACTTTAGAGGATATGCTAAGAGCTTGTGTGATGGATTTCAGTGGAAGTTGGGAAGATCATTTGTCTCTTATTGAATTTGCTTATAATAACAGTTACCAAGCCAGTATTCAGATGGCACCTTTTGAGGCTTTGTATGGGAGACGGTGTCGATCTCCTATAGGTTGGTTTGAACTTGGTGAAACCAAAATATTTGGACCTGAGATGATACAGGAAGATATAAATAAAGTTAAACTGATCAGAGAGAAGTTGTTAACTGCTCAGAGTAGACAGAAGTCTTATGCGGACAACCGACGACGTGACCTTGAATTTGCAATAGGTGATATGGTTTTCTTACGAATCTCACCTATGAAAGGAGTAATGAGATTCGGGAAGAAAGGCAAGCTTAGTCCGAGGTATGTTGGCCCATATGAGGTTGTAGACAGAGTGGGTAATGTGGCATATCGCCTAGACCTACCTTCCAACCTAGAGGGAGTTCATCCAATATTTCATGTGTCCATGCTACGGAAGTATCTTCCTGATCCTTCTCATGTCATTCAACCCCAAGAAGTTCATTTTGATGAAACTCTCACCTACGAAGAGGTACCAGTAGCTATCCTTGATAGAAAAGTCAAGAAATTGCGTACCAAAGAAATTCCTACTGTTAAGGTTCTTTGGAGAAATCATTCTCGCGAGGAAGCTACGTGGGAGGCAGAAGATGAGATGTGGAAAAACTATCCACATTTATTTGAAACTTGAGGTAAGATTTTAATTCGGAGGACCGAATTCTTTTAAGGGGGGTAGAATGTAATACCCGTTAATTTCAGAATATAATTCGCTTAAGAGTATTTTAGAATTCTACAACGTTACTTTAGTTATTTATTTTGGTCATTTTTAATTTTCATATTTAATTGTTCTCTTTGAATATTATTTATGAAAATTGAGTTAAATAACTGGACTAAATATTTGCACAATGAGGGATATATTCTAAGAATGGTGAAATTCATGGAAAAGTGGTTGCTGAATGGTCAATTAATCCATTTATTGTAAATTGACTGGATGGGTTTGGATGTTGGGTTATGGATACCCATGGGTTATTGAATAACCCATTAGAAATATTTAATATAAAGTTTCAATAGTAACCTCATATTTTTCACTCAGCCGAAGGAAGCAGAAAAGATTCTTTCTCAGTTCTTCATTTTCTTCTCAAATCCTTTCCTTGATCTTCAGAAGTTCGATTATTTGTTCGGTTCAAAAGCTTTGTAAGGATCAAAGGTAAGCTTTAATCCGATTATTTTCCTTAAATTTCAGTTTATGTAGAAGATCAGAGGAGGTTTTGTTTTTGAAGATTTTGATGATAATTCATGAATCTCAGTTGTTTTAGAAGTTATATTTGAGTTATAATCGGTTAAAAGAGTTGAAATTCTGGTTTCGAAACAAGAAAGGAAAGGATGAATTTTTGAAAGATTTTTCTGCAAAACCGAGTTACTGTAGCGACCAGGGATTTCGAAACAAAATCTGGAAAATTTTCTTCGGGTTACTGTAGCAGTACTGTAGTGTCGGCAGTCAACGGTACTGTAGCAGTCAACGTTACTGTAGCGAACCGTTACTGTAGCAAACCGTACTGTAGCAACCCGTTACTGTA
Organism: Biancaea sappan; assembly: GCA_037074585.1. Classification (NCBI taxonomy): domain Eukaryota; kingdom Viridiplantae; phylum Streptophyta; class Magnoliopsida; order Fabales; family Fabaceae; genus Biancaea; species Biancaea sappan. Next base: position 31,405,104 of record CM073500.1, on the reverse strand, counting down.
GCAGTCAGAAAATTTTACGTATTTTCGTGATTTTGTTTCCTTTCTTATGATTCCTTGTAATATATTTTACTAGGAAATTTTCCTACACAAATTCTAGTGTGGAACAAGGTAAACTTGGACAAACATCAAGGTGAGTGAATAACCTTGCTCAGCTACTTTGATATTACTAGTCAAAGTACAATATAAGTCCCATTTACAATATTATTTGGATAATAAGCAATTAATTTTTCATATGGGAGTATATGATGATCAGTAGAAATAAGAGTATGAAGAAACTATTTATTTCATGACAATTGTACTATGTGATGAATTCTCACTATTTTATTAATGAGTAAAGATCTACGGGATCTAATACACGAGTGTGAAAGGGTTAAAGTCCCATACTACTCGGTGTATATCTAAGAAATCTTATACACGAGTGTGAAAGGGTTAAAGTCCCATACTACTCAGTGCATATCTATGAAATCTATACACGAGTTGAAAGGGTTAAAGTCCCATACTACTCGGTGTATATCTATGAAATCTTATTCATGAGTTTGAAAGGGTTAGAGTCCCATACTACTCGATGTATAAGATAATTAATTATATGAGTAAATGTGGTATTTGTACTTTTGATATTTTATATAGTACAGTTATTTACTTACTGAGTTTTTAAATAAACTCACACTCCCTATGATTATTTTTTCAGATACAGAAAACAGAGAAGAAGAGAATCTGTTTGAAGATTAGAAGCCCCTTGGGATTATTCTCTATTTCTGTCTGGTGGGACACCAGTACTTATTAATGTGGATATTAGAAAAGCTCTGTATTTTCTATAGGTCTCCTAGGCTTGCGATGAGATAGAAATATCAGACTATGTATGTCTATATTTGCTTATCAGATGAATATAATTCTGTAGTGTGGAATGAATGATTAAGGTTGAATGTAAAACCTTACAGAATATATGTATATAACGTATGTTTGAGAATTATATCAAATGAGTAGTATCTTTTCACATACTCAATTTTTGGGATGTGACAATATTATTATTGGTGTTAATAACAAAATTCAAGTAAATATTTTTTGTTTCAAATGAAGAACTAGATATTTTCAAATCATGGTAATCATCTAAACATGTATCTCATTAATTTCTAATGGTTAGGTTGTCAACCGAAAGGGACATTTCATAAAGTTCAATTATTGTTAATTATCACACTTCAGTAGTTCATTTATGCATAAAACTAAAGTATTCGAAATCTAAATTGGATATAACTCTCATTTTTACAATAGAAGTCAATACGTGCAAAATTAGCAAATAAACAAAAAATAGATAAAACTACATTGTTCGTTAAATCAACATTCAAAATAATACTACGAATATCACTTCAAACTTCAAAACACAACAAATTCAAAATGTCTACATATTTAATAACTTAAAAAGAACAGAAAAACACACACAGACAATTTCTATTATTCTTCCGTTTCAACTTTCTTTTCATCAGAGTCACTTCTTTCTCTATTTTCACTTTTTTCCTCAACATTTGATGTCAATTAACTCAACATGGGGTGGATGCTTATCAAGGGTCAACTAGTGTGTATTGGTTGCAACTTTAGATTCTCCAGCAGTAGAAAGTGAGTCCTTACGATCAATTAGTGTTTTACAATTTAGTTATCTAATGACATTTAGATTTAACAAAACATGAGAAAAAGATGAAAAATAATAGCGTTGTGGATACAATATTTTTATTCACATTACCTATTAAATAATTGTCATTGGTTCTTTGTTAAGTAATGTCACAGATTGAGCAAAATTTGAAGCCATATTTTAGCATTGACTAATCATCTTCTGTAATATAGACAATATTATAACTCTTGAAATTTAGCATGAAAGGATGACTTGTATTTCTGTACTCTCTATTATTTTGCAGAACATTGAACTGACTTAAAGCTAATGGTCTTTTTTCTCTTATCAAATTTTTATATTTCCTGATACTAAAGCATATATACAATGATACAATCCTTCTATCAGGAAACAAAGACGGAAAATAGAAAAAACAAACAACAAAGATTATATAGATAAATAAAGAAATGAATACCTAAACATTGATAGATTTGAGTTCTATTGAACTATTTTGGAATCCTATAAAATCATCACTATACTATTAACTTTTTCTAGTGAGATTAAACCAAGTAGATATCCAAAGCTCGATTAAGTTAGCTTTAATTTTCAATTTTCTTGACATACCAATGTTATCTATATCTGCTATGACAACTTCAAACCCCTAAAGGATAAACTCTATATGAATTACAAAAGTTATGTAATGTTTCATTTTTTAAGTTGCGAGTCCTTATTACTATAAATCGATAGTCAATTTCTGAACTCCTGTTTGGATGAGGCATAAAAATTGTAAAATGAAATAGTCATAATGGATATAGGCACATGTAACTTTTCATTTTTTTAACATACAGAATTTATTTGCCACTAAAATGCCATCAATTCCACCAACACATTAGTGGTCCCAACACCATGAAACACACCCAAAATGATATGACATCACACTAATGTTCAGAACCATGCCTACATGGACAAGCAACATGAAGTCAAAAAAGAAAACATGAAGCACATAAGGAGAGCAAGTGCAAATATTATATAGATGAGGTAGTGGATTTAATCATCCTCACACAACGAAGAATATTTGGTTTGATAGTGTTTATATTAGGTCAACATATAACTAACTTGTTTATTAGGCAAATATTTAATATTTATACAGATGTTTAAGCACGGATTATCTTTTCAATATGCAATTATATGACGTTGAAATCTACCTCCGCCTTTATCCTCTTTTTCAAAAACAGAAAATGACACCAAAGAATTATAGTGCGACATAGGATCACATCAAGAAACGATAGAGAAAAGAATAATCCTAGCCGATTGGTAAATTGTCCTCTTGTGAATTGATATTAAGTAAACATCTCTCTGGAAGCTATATGCTAGATAAAATTCAGCCCTTATTTTGTCATTATTTGTATAAATTTATTCGTAAATATTTAATAAAAGATAAAACGTGCAGAAGACCGTACAAAAAATGGAGAAAACAAGCAAGGAGATCTGTGTACTCTTCTAATTAGTTCACGCGATTTGTTATTTATTCTTTTTAAGTAATATTTTAAGTTTTAGTTTTGTAATTGAAAAAATAAATATTTTAAAAAATATTTTTATAATTTAATCTGATTTAATCCAATAAATTTTTCAACGGAAAAAAAAAACCATCAATGGATAAGTCTTAGTGTGTGTCATTTGTGTTACTATTGTTGGCTGTCAGACTTGATTCCAATCCAATGAACGTAGCCTTAACAAGTTATAGACTTTGGTATTAGAAAGATTATAATTTTTTTATTTAAACTTTTTGAAAGATTAAATATTTCTATTTAATTCCTCAAAATATATACCTGTTTTAATTTAATTATTTTTATGCTAGAAAGTAAATCTATCATCAACTTTTATTTTTTTAAATCGAAAGTCACAAGACATAAGTTAAAAATAAAAATAGAGTTTTTAGAGACCAAATAGTAATTTACTCAGAAAAATATTAAAATAGTATAAAAAAGGATCAAAAGAGGACAAAATAATGGGGAGGGTGCATTTTGACATTGGAGTCGTTATCAGTCACTGCTGGAAACAATGCGATAAGGCGTGTGAGACGCGTCGGCACGTGGTGGGTGATTGCCTGAGGCAATCGCATGGCGTCAGTTCGGCTACGTCAGCGTCAAATACATCTCGGCCGTTTGTACGTGGCGGATTTGGATAGGGAAATAAATAGATTATTACAGATGGACTTTAAGCTCGACCTTACATACTGGAGTGGATTCTTTAGATTTGTCTAAACGACGAAGCTTGTGTCCCTTGCAAGTTGCAATTACAACCCAAAAAGAAAAAGAAAAAGAATAAATTAGAGAGGATAAATTTACGTACTTTTAGAGATTGCATTGTATAGGGATAAATTTAAATAACTAAGACATGTACTTTCAAGAATTAAAAATAAAATACATTTTCTGGAAAAAAAATTATTGCTATTTGAACAATGAACATGTAATAAATTTGGGATAAAATCACCAAATTAATAGAAAAACTAAACCTGTCAGTGATCTTTAAATATAAAAATAAATAAATTCAGAAATTTATTTCCAAACGTCGACAGTAATATCTGTACAAAACAGGACAACTACAGATTGAAGAATGAAATTGAAAAGAAAAATTATGAATACACAATGAAAACAAGCAAAATTATTCAAGGACATCATCCGCAACATCAGCGGATTACCCATCATTTGCTTTTAACATATAAGCTCAAAAGATAAATGCAGGATTTTAAGGATTGGACATCGGAGCAAGGATGATTAGCACGCACCCATAGCCAACGTGGACTGAGTCATATTATAGCCATGCTATTGCTATGGCATTTACATACCACTGATGAAGAAACAAATATATTATGCCCTACCAAAATCTCATTTGCCCATCGCGATTTAATATCACGAAGCAGTCATCATCACGGAGAAAACATGAATACAGCTTCCATGATCATTACGAAGAACTTATAAAATGCTCTTATTCAGGCAAGATTGAAATTTTATGACGGGTCTTCTTCAGACTATGAAGTTTTCATTTGCAAGTGATTAAAGGGGTCATCACGGACCCTCGTGGGCTTCCACTCAGACTCTTCCTTGGTTTGTCTGAGAGCAACAAAATGCAAAGCATCACTCTGGACTTGATATATATGACAGGCCCATGGGTAGGAGTCACGTGCAGACCAAATCTTTTGCTGTTCAAATTCTGTCTCCTCAGCGAGTGAATCAGCAACACAGTAGACAAGATTAGGCTCTGGTTCCATATAACCAGCAACTGCAACACATCCAGGAGAAACAAATCCATCTGGAGCCCGCGGGTGCCAAATTGATACTGGAGTAACATAGTCATCTATGCAATTTCGCCACACCTACAAAAGAGTAGAGGGTCATTCCATTCTTGAATGAAGGGGCATAATAAAATTACGTTTAGTCATTGTTGTAAAGAACTTAACACTAAAGAAATTGCAGTGCAACTAGCTCACAATCCTGATATAACCTTACCAGGTCATACCCCACGGGCTCTGCAAAAAATCCATCAATCTTGCGGTAAACAGCAGCAACGTTTGGAGGGTGGCTGCCAACATGAGCAATATCTCCGATAAATGTATACCTGGAAACATAATTGTTTCAACATTTCAAACACTCGCAGTATCCGGCAGCATAAAGGCATAGCATCTCTACTTTTGAGAAAATTCAACTAAATAAGGATTCAATATTTCAGTTGCTGTTAAGAACAATGTGGCTTTTATGTCACCAATAAAATTGATTTAAATGTTTCATGCAGGTTTGCACCAGAGTCACTCCAAAAAATGAAACAACCATAAGCAATACTTTAATTTATAAGTAGAATAAGAGAACCTGACCAGAACAGTGATTGAGTGGTCACTGATAATTCCTTAGTTACTGGAGTTTGTAGTTGGATCAACATTGTTAAGTGATATGGTAGTTCTTAGTTGAAGCCTGTAATTAACTGACAGTTGGTAGTTAATTGTCAGTAACTGTTGGTTCATTCTGTTATGCTTTTCTCTGTATATAAACCTTTGTATACTCGTGTATCAATCATCAGAGAAATACATTCAGTAATCTTTGCATTACCTCCGTTTACTGTTATTCCCTTTCACAATATTTAACATGATATCAGAACCAATGGAAGGTTCATCATGTCCATTGAAAGGTGCCAACACGAATAGCGTCATTTCATTAGGAACAACTTCTACCCAAAGGCATGTTCCCAGTCCTTTACCCATCCTATCTCAATCAAGTTGGAGGATCATTTTTACCTCCAATGGAAGCAGCAGACGCTAGCCACTGTTAAAGGATATAAGCTACAGAACTTTTTGCTAGGTGCAAAAGCCGTTCCTGCATGTTTTTCCTCTGCTGAAAATGTAGCTAAGGGAATCTTTAGTGAAGAATTTCTGCAGTAGGAGCAGCAAGATCAGTTGCTGCTCTCTTGGATGCTTTCTTCAATGTCAGAAGGAATGTCTTCCAGACTTGTTGGGTGCAATCATGCCTATGAAGCATGGGAAAGATTGGAGATCTTCTTTGCCTCACAGACACGGGCAAAAGAAAGGCAACTGAAAACTCAGTTGAGGAACACAGGGAGGACTCACTGTTAATGAGTATCTCTTAAAAGATCAAGAAATCAATAGATGATCTGGCGACTATTGGCTATCCCATTTCTACAGCAGATCATATGGAGGCAATCTTTGATGGTCTGTCCTCAGATTATGACAGTTTGATCACTGTCTTGCTGTCAAGAGCTGAACTTGTCTCAATTGTGGAGTTGGAAGCTCTCTTGATGGCTCAAGAAAGCAGAATAGAGAAGCACAAGAAGGAGACAGAGTATGTCTATGCTAATATAGGAATAACTCAGAAGAATCAAGGATCCCCATAGGAGAACAGAGATGCTGCAGCACTCACCAATTCACTAAAGACTCTTGCAAGAGGCAGAGGAAGAGGAAGACAAATTTGGAAAACTAAGCCACAGTCCAGATCTGTGGAAAATATGGTCTTATGGCATGGAATTGTTATCTATAGATATGATCAACAATTCACAAGCCCCTTCACAAATCTGGCAACAACTTGTCAGACTACAAACATTACTGCACCTAAGGCAAACTTGGCAACTGTGGTAGCTTCTCCACAAACTGTAGCTAACACAGTGGTATCCTACTTTGGGGCCACCAATCATCTTACAGCAGATCAAGAAAACCTTGTGTTAGATCTCCTTACAGTGGTGTTGAGCAGGTTTGCATAAGTAATGGCCAAGGGTTATGTATAGAACAGAACACACTGGGCAATCTAAAATTAACAACTCCTCTGACTCTTCTTTTGTTTGAATCTAAATAATTTGCTCCGTGTCCCTCACATTAGAAAGAATCTTAGCATTTCAAAACTAACAAAAGATAAACCTGTCTTTGTTGAATTTCCATGCTAACTCTTGCTCTATGAAATGTCAGGAAACACAGAAAATCCTGCTTAAAGGGAGTCTAACGGATGGCTTGTATGTGTTTGACAACATACAAATTCTCAAAAGTTTTCAGCTTTTCATTCTGCAAAATCTGCTTGTAATTCAGAATTTCCTGTATGGCATAACAGATTAGGACATGCCTGTAAATCAAGTCCTTCAAAATTGTAATATTGTCTCCAGTAATAAGAAATCCTTTGGTAGATCTCATAAGCTGCCCTTTTAAAATTCTTCTACTGTTTACACCAAACCTCTTCAACTCATTCACTCTGATGTTTGGGGTCCCTCTCTTGTCACTTCCTCAAATGGTTACCATTACTATATTTCCTTCCTTGACTCTTTTCCAAGATATACCTGGGTATACACGATGAAAAACAAATCTGAAGCTTTCCCCATTTTCAAAATTTTCAAGGCTATGGCTGAAATCAGTTTGATACCAAAATAAAAGCCTTGCAAAGTGACTGGGGGGTGAGTATAGGGCCTTTATTGACTTTTAGCAAGAAAATGGTATTGGTCATAGAGTAAGTTGTCCTTATCCCATGAACAAAATGGCCTAGCAAGCATAGGCATTTGGTAGAAATGGGCCTTGCTCTTCTTGCTAATGCTTCCATGCCATTGAAATTCTAGGATGAATCTTTTAGAACAGCAGTTTATGTTATAAATAGCCTGCCTACACCTTTGCTGAAAAATAAAACTCCTATTGAAACCTTATTTCATGAACCACCAAATTACAACTTTTTGAGGGTGTTTGGGTGTGCCTGTTATTCCCATGGTAGACTTTACAACCAGCACAAATTAGAATTCAGATCAAAGCAATGTACTTTTCTTGGCTACAGTACCAAGCATATAGGATATAAGTGTCTTGATGCCACAAACAAAATTATCATTTCCAGAGATGTCATATTTGATGAACATCTCTTCCCTTTCTCTGAGAAGACAAATCCTTCATCTGCTTCTGTCACACCACCTTTGAATCCCTTATCTCCTGTCATTCCTACAACAAAATTTCTGTCACGAGTCTTTGGTTCAAAGTAACTATAATGCTCAGTGTGATTCTTTCTGTACTAACCCTGCTGCAGGCAACCTTGTTGCTGATTCATCTCAAGCAACTGACCAGAATTCTTTGCCTCATAGTAAAGGTGTGGCAAAAGAATCTCCACATCAGATCACTACCACTGTCCCAGTTTCTCTTAAAGCATCTCAGGGTACAACTGGTCCTTCTGCTGTTAATACTCACCCCATGCAAACAACATCCAAATCTGGTATATACAAGCCAAAAGTGTACGTGGCAGAAGCTGAACCAAATCTGTGAAAGCTGCTCTTGCTAATCCAAAATGGTTTGCAGCTATGCATGAAGAATACGCAGCCCTCATGAAAAACAAGACATGGACACTAGTTGAAGCACCTTCTAACAGGGAACCCATTGGTTGCAAATGGGTTTTTCAAGTGAAGAGAAATCCAGATGGTTCAGTCCAAAAGTACAAAGCATAGTTGGTGGCAAAAGGATTTGTATAAAGGAGCTGATCCTTATGTGTAAACTACTTAATTATTTTTAATTTTATAAATTATGATATACTTTCCTAGTAGATAAGTCATTTACTAATTATTTGCTTTCCTAGTTTAGTGAGGATTCTTTATTTAAGAGGGATTCTCCTACTTATTTTTCTCCTAGTTTAGTTAGGATTCCTTTGTATAAATATTAGGTTTTAGTTTCACTCTAAATTAGAGAGAAGAATTTCCTTTCATCAAAATTTCACATGGTATTAGAGCAAGGTTTCTAACCAAGCCATCTCTCTCTCTCTCTCTCAGCTGTGCCTCCAGAATCACTTTAAGTGGTTTTTTCATCTCTGCACAGCTTCAATTGTAACCCAATCTTCTCAGGGTTCACCTCAATTATTGTAGTGCCTCACTGAAATAAGCATATAGCTTCTTCCACCCTCGCACAACCACCGTATTGGCTAAACCACCCTCGAGTTCACCTCAAGAGGTCATCTTTGGGCCATAGCCGTCGACTAGAGCTTCTTCAACCTCTGCACGCGCACCCTATTCTTCTGTTGTGTCTTCTCACGTGCCGGTGCATGACGCCACTGATCTAGTACTCGCTTGGATAGACCTGGTCACCAGTCATCATAGAGTCTAGCCCAGTCCTTATATTCCCCAGTTGGGCTCCTTATCATCACCATGAATACACAGTCCATGTCCTTGAAAGTCAATTCTAGACCTGAGCAAAATTCCTCAATCAATAATTCCTATAATTCCTCGGTCAATATCATTGCGCCTCTCCTTATTACCAGCCACAAACTCAATGGCCACAACTTCCTTTATTGGTCGCAATCCATCCTCATGTATGTTTTTGGTAGAGGAATGGATGATTACCTCACTGGTGATGTTCCCGTTCCTGTAGCAATAGACCCTAAGTATCGAGCCTGGAAGATAGAAAATCACATGGTCATGTCATGGTTAACAAATTCCATGACCACAAAGATTGGAGAGAATTTTCTCCTTTACAACCAAGGAGATTTGGGATGCAGCATGTGAAACCTACTCTAGTTTTGAAAATACCTCTAAACTATTTGAAATTGAAACCAGACTTCATGACCTGCAACAAGGGGAGTTGAGTGTTACTCAATATTTCAACACCATTACGAGGTATAGGCAGCACCTTGACATGATTGAGATCTACCCTTAGAAATGCCCTGATGACGCTACTCTATGCAAAAGGATTGTTGACCAAAAGAGAACGTTCAAATTCTTCCTTGGTCTCGACAAGGATCTGGATGAAGTCAGGTTGAGACTCATGGGAACCAAGCCCCTACCTTCCATTCGAGAGGCCTTTTATGGGGTTTGAAGGGAAGAAAGCTAGTGAAAATTGATGATAACAGAAAATTTGGGCACTCCAGCTGCTGAAGGCTTAACCTTGTACACACATAACTCGTCCCAAGACAATAAACAGAGAAGGGGGAGGCCATGGTGTGGACATTGCAAGAAACCTGGTCACAATAAAGAAACATGTTGGATAATAAAATGGGAAGCCCTCGGATTGGAAGCCTAGTCATGCATGGAGTGATTGGGACAACCATACAAATGCTGCCACTACATTTGACAACAACAAAAATAAGATCAGCTCATTTACCAGGGAGCAGATTGAGGCACTACAAAAGCTAATTGGTCAAATATCCATTCATCTCAATCATCATCGTCCACTGCTGAACAACATACTAGCATGCTGGCACATCAAGGCAATGGATTCGAGGAAGATGATTGGCAGTGTTGAGTTGTGTGGTGGTGAAAGTCCTCCTCTACATAGACAAGTTCAACCAAGCTCGGATTGTATAACATATACAATCTACCTTGAGGGGGAGTGTAGAAAGGAGCCGATCCTTATATTTAAATAATGATAGATTAGGATATACTTTTCTAGTAGATAAGATAAGTTGTTTACTAATTATTGCTTTCCTAGTTTAGTGAGGATTCTTTATTTAAAAGGGATTCTCCTACTTATTTTAATCTTAGTTTAATTAAGATTCCTTTGTATAAATATTAGGTTTAGTTTCATTCTGAATTAGAGAAAATAATTTCCATTCATCAAAATTTCACAAGATTCCATCAAAAAGAAGATTTTGATTTCTCTGAAACTTTCAATCCTGTTGTAAAGCCTTCTACTATAAGGCTAGTTCTAACTATTGCTCTTTCGAAGGGTTGGCATATGAGGCAAATAGGTGTTGACAATGCCTTTCTAAATGGAGATTTGAAAGAATTGTATATGGTATAGCCTTAGGGGTTTGAATCCTCTAATCCCAAGCTGGTCTGCAGGCCCTAGAGCCTAGTTTGACAAGTTAGCCAACACACTCTTCGAGCTTGGTTTTCACTCTGCGAAGTGGGACTCTTCTTTATCCATTTACTCACAATGGCAGTCCTTGATCTATGTATTGATTTACATGAATGATATCATTATCACAGGCACTCCAGAAAAGGCTATGTCTAATCTGGTTTCTAAGCTGTACACTGCCTTCTCCCTAAGGGACTTGGGTTCTCTTCATTATTTCCTTGGAATCCAAGTCCACTAACAGGAAGATGGCAGTTTGTATCTCACACGAAGAAGGTATATTGAAGACCTACTTGAGAGAGCTAAGATGGCAGAAGCCAATTCTATTCGTTCTCCCATGGAAGCCAGCGCCAAACTTTCTAGTGATGGAACAGATATGTTCTCTAATCCTTCCCTCTATAGGACCATTGTTGGTGCTTTGCAGTATTTAACCATCACTAGACCTAACCTTACCTTTTGTGCCAACAAGGTCTGTCAATTTATGCATGAACCTCTTGATTCTCATTGCCAAGATGTCAAGCGAATTTTAAGATATCTTGAGGGTACCATTGACTATGGACTGCACTTGAGGTCAGATTCTAACTCTCTTTTGACAGCATACTCTGATGCAGACTGGGGATCTGATCTCACTGCCAGTGGATATGCTGTGTTTTATAGACGTAGTCTGGTGTCTTAGAGCTCTGAAAAGCAGCTTGTTGTCCCCAGGTCTAGTGCAGAAGCTGAGTATTGCGCTCTTGTCAACACTGCCGCAGAAATTGAGTGGTTAAAATCATTGTTGCAAGAGCTTTAGGTTCCTTTAGCTGCAACTCCTAGAATCTACTGTGATAGTCAGTGCCATTTTGCTTTCTGAAAACCCTTTATTGCACTCTAGGACCAAGCATATGGAGCTTGATCTCTACTTTTTCATGAGAAAGAGGCAAGGAAACAACTTGATGTCTAATATGTTTCCTCAGATTATCAGGTTGCTGATATTATGACCAAGCCCCTTGCAATTGATAGATTTCTGCTTGTTACGATATAGAAGCTTAATTACAGGGATTTGTATTATTGTTATTATTGTCCTGTAAATATGCTTCATTATAGGGATTGATTAGATTAGCATGATTGTAGGGATTGTATTTATGTTTCCTTGTTTGTATATATCAATTGTCTATGAATGAAAGATACTATTCAGATCATCTTCTCTGAAATTACATGGTATCAGAGGCAAGTTGATTTGAGTGTGCGTGTGCGTTCCTGTCTGTTTGAACTTCTGTTCTGGTTTGGCTCCCTTTGGTTTACTGTTCTACGCCCGTGACGTGAATCCATTTTTTTTTGGTTTTGTTTGTTTGCTGCTGTGTGTTTTTCCCCCTATGGCAGAAAGTAAATCTAGAGGTGGTTCCCATTATGACGAAGATCACCGAGCACAAACTTAATGGCTCCAACTATTTAGATTGGAGTAAAACCGTTCGAGTTTATTTGCGGAGCATTGAGAAGGATGATCATCTCATCTCTAATCTCCCTGGTGACGACACTCGAAAAGCGTGGTTACGGGATGATGCGAGATTATTCTTGCAGATTCGGAACTCTATTGACATTGAGGTAGTTGGTTTGATTAACCATTGTGAATTTGTGAAAGAATTAATGGAGTATTTGGATTTTTTGTATTCTAGACGAGGAAATATATCTCGCATCTACGAGGTATGTAAGTCCTTTTACCAAGGCGAGCAGCAAGACAAGTCTCTTACTGCTTATTTTATGGAATTTAAGAAAACCTATGAAGAGCTAAATATGCTTCTTCCTTTTAGTTCTGATGTTAAGGTTCAACAAGCTCAACGAGAGAAAATGGCAGTTATGAGCTTCCTGATAGGTTTGCGCTCAGATTTTAAAACAGTCAAATCTCAAATTCTCTCGACATCTGAAATTTCTCCTTTGCAAGAAGTTTTTGCTAGAGTTCTTCGCACATAAAATTCACAACCATCTCCAATCACTACTAATAGCAGTGCTCTTGCTAGTCGTGGTGGATCTCGAGGTGGCTCATGGGGAAGGGTCGCACAATCGTAACAAGAATATGGACAATTGGAGTCAGGTGAAGTTGAGTGCTATTATTGTCATGAGTTGGGGCATACAAAACGTACTTGCAAGAAACTCCTCAACAAGAATCAGATAGGACGTTCTGCACATGTTGCCTCATCTGTTGATAAGACTATTGTGGTCTCTGCTGATGACATTGCCAAGTTCACTCAATATGAAGAATCACTTAAGACTTCTACTCCTACTGCTGCGTTTGCTGATACAGGTAAATCTCCCACATGTCTCATCTCTTCGTCATCCAGATGGGTTATTGATTCTAGTGATTCAGACCATATGACAGGTAATCCTAGCCTTTTCTCTACTTTCGATACTCATGCCCATTCATCTCGTGACTATAGCTGATGGATCCACAACCCGTGTCCTTGGGTCCGGCACTATTAACCTAACCCCATCTTTATCTCTACCTTCAGTGCTGAGTTTACCTAATTTTTCATTTAATCTGATTTTTGTTAGTAAACTCACTCGAGCCCTAAATTGTAGTGTCTCATACTTTCCTACTCATTGCTTATTTCATGATCTTACGACGAAGCAGATTATTGGTAGAGGGCATGAGTCTTGGAGCCTCTACATTCTTGACACTCAAACACCAACATCTTTGGCGTGTTCTAGTTCGTTATCTCCTTTCGAAGTGCACTGTCGTATTGGTCATCCTTCTCTCCCAGTTCTCAAGCAGCTCCATCCCTAGTTTCGACATTTATCGTCCTTACCTTGTGAGTCTTGTCAGTTTGCAAAACACCACCGTGTTCCCCTAAGGTCTATGGTTAATAAACGGGATGCGTCCCTTTGTGAATTAGTTCATTCTAATGTTTGAGGTCCTTGTCCTATTGTGTCCACGACAAGTTTTAAGTATTTTGTTACCTTTGTTGATGATCACTCTCATGTTAACTGGTTATATTTAATGAAATATCGCTCTGAGATTTTTTCTCATTTTTGTGCTTTCTACACTGAAATCAAAACACGATTCAATGTTTCTGTTCAAACCTTGAGGAGTGACAATGCTAAAGAATATCTATCTGAGTCTTTCCAGTCTTACATGATTCAGCATGGCATCTTGCATCAGTCCTTGTGTGTTGACACACCCGCTCAAAATGGGAATTGCTGAACGTAAAAATAGACATTTACTTGAGGTTGCTCGAGCTCTTTTGTTCCAAACGCATGTTCCTAAACCTTTTTGGATTGATGCTGTCTCCACAGCTTGTTTTTTGATTAACCGCATTCCATCTTCTGTTCTTGGTGGAAAGATTCCGTATTCTGTTTTGTTCCCATCCACAGTTGCGTTTCCTATTGAGCCTTGTATTTTTGGCAGTACTTGTTTTGTCTGGGACACTAGACCCCAGGTCACAAAGTTAGACCCTAAGTCTCTTAAATGTGTCTTCCTTGGTTATTCTCGTCTCCAGAAGGGATACAGGTGTTTGTCTTTGTTGGGCCCCCAATCAAGTTACAGTAGCCTTATGGTTTACTCCAGGAAAGACAAAAAAGAGAGAAACCACTAACGACTAACAGCAAAGTATTGTGGGGGAGGAGGTTAAGAAGGACAGGAAAGGGTGAGGAATGGTCAGGAAAGGACTAAGGGACTTGGAGGGAGAGTGCTAGCCTCTCGAAAGCTAGCTATTATGTGTTCTTGGCTGTTTAGGTGTAATTGCTGCATTGTGCTTAGTTGTTTTGTGAGTTTAGGTTGTTGAGAGAGTGATTTACTGTTTGAGAGGTTTACTATTCGGTTGCTGAGAGTATCATTGGTGAGTGTATTCATCTTTACCCCACTGGTAGAGATTCATGGTTATTTAAATAGTATTTTCATCTATATTTCTTCTGTATTTGTTGTGTTCTTTATTACTGTATCCTTGGGTTTCCATCAGTCTTCTACTCTTCAGCGCTATCTTGTTTCTACTGATGTTACCTTCCAAGAAGATATTCCTTTCTTTTCTACTTCTTCTACTCCTCATGTTTTTCTGGGAGAGGACGATGATCTGCTCGTCTACACTTTTCCTTATTCTTAGCCATCCACAAATGCTCCTACACCTCCTTTGGCACCCACTCGACCACCAGTCGTTCATGTCTACACTCGACGACAACCGCCTGTAGGTTCTGATTCATGCCCTCCATCATCTGCTTCGTCGCCGGATCTCGGTTTAGCTTATCCTGATCTCCCCATTGCCCTTCGCAAAGGTAAACATCTTTGTACTTATCCTATTGCCTCAATTGTTTCTTATGATCACCTGCCCTCTATATCTTGCTCCTTTTTGGCCAAACTTGACTCTGTGTCCATTCCAAAAACTGTCCGTGAAGCTTTGGCCCATCCTGGGTGGCATGATGCTATGATAGAAGAGATAAATGCACTGGATTATAACCACACTTGGACATTAATGGATTTACTTATTGGAAAGAAAGCTATTGGGTGCAAATGGGTGTTCACAATTAAAGTTAACCTTGATGGTTCTGTGGCTAGGTTGAAGGCTAGTCTTGTTGCGAAAGGATATGCTCAGACTTATGGTGCTGATTATCCAGATACTTTTTCTCCGGTTGCTAAACTTACCTCAGTTTGTTTGTTGATCTCATTGACAGCCACTCATAACTGGCAGCTACACCAGTTGGACATTAAAAATGCTGTTCTTCACAATACTCTTCAGGAAGAGGTCTATATGGAGCAACCACCTGGGTTTGTTGCTCAGGGGGAGTATGGAAAAGTATGTCGACTTCAGAAATTGCTATATGGTCTGAAGCAGAGCCCTCGTGCATGGTTTGGCAAGTTTAGCCAAGTTGTTTTTGGCATATGGAATGAAGAAAAGCAAGTCTAACCACACGGTGTTTTATTGGTAGTCTAAGGATGGTATCATTCTTCTTGTGATATATGTTGATGATATTGTGATTATCGGGAGTGACAGTTCAGGCATCTCTGGCCTTAAAACTTTCTTACAATCCCAGTTTCAGACAAAGGATTTGGGACCCTTGAAATATTTCCTAGGGTAGAAGTTTTGAGAAATAAGAAGGGGATCTTCTTGTCCCAAAGAAAGTATGTTCTTGACTTGTTAAAAGAAACATGGAAGATGGGGGCTAAGCCATTTAGTACCCCGATGACCCCTAACATACAGCTTGCAAAGGATGACAGTCAGCCATTTCGTGATCCTGAAAGGTATAGGATACTTGTGGAGAAATAGAATTATCTGACCGTGACTCGCCCTGATATTGCATATTCAGTTAGCGTGTCAGTCGCTTTATGTCCTCTCCAACTGTTAATCATTGGGCACTTCTAGAGCAAATCCTTTGTTACTTAAAAGGAGCCCCAGGCCGTGGATTATTTTATAGGTATCATGGTCACACTAAGATTGAAGTTTATTCTGATGCAGACTATGCAGGGTGCAAAGATGATAGAAGGTCTACTATTAGTTATTGTCTTTGTAGTAGGGAATCTGGTTTCATGGAAGAGCAAGAAGCAAAACACTGTTTCTCGATCAACTACATAATCAGAATACAGAGCTATGACACACTCAGTATGTGAAATTGTATGGATATACCAACTGTTGAAAGAAGTTGGCTTTGAGACCTCACTACCAGCAAAGTTATAATGTGACAACCAAGCTGCTCTTCACATTGCTTCTAATCCTGTGTTTCATGAATGAATTAAACATATTGAGATCGACTGTCACTTTATTCGTGAAAAGATTGAAGATCATTTTATTACTCCAGGATATGTTCGAACAGAAGATCAGTTAGGAGATATTTTCACTAAGGCCTTAAATTACATTTGTAACAAGCTGGGCATGATTAACATCTATGATCCAGCTTGAGGAGGAATGTTACGATATAGAAGCTTAATTATAGGGATTCATATTATTGTCATTATTGTCCTGTAAATATGCTTCATTATAGGTGTTAATAATAGAGATATTGTATAGTTAATTTAGACTTTATTGTATAGTTGACTCTTCCATGACTATAGGCTAATCTAGAGGGATGCTGTCTAGCATAATCAACTCTTCCATGACTGTAGGCTAATCTAGAGGGATGCTGTCTAGCATAATTATAGGGATTAATTTATTTTTATTTCCTTTCCTAAGTCTACAAGACTTGTATATATACCCATGTTGTCTACAAGACTTTGTCGTCTGTTTTAAGCTTACCTAGCCTTACCTTTAACTTGTTGTTGTATCTCATTCTTTCCTGATCATTGTCTCTTTCAGGATCTTATGACAAAGCAGATTATTGGTAAAGGACATGTATCCGGCGGTCTTTACATACTTGATGTGTGGGAGCCTCGACCAGTTGCTTGTCCTAGTATCATATCTCCGATTGATGCACATTGTCGATTGGGACATCCTTCTCTGCCCGTCTTGAAGAAGTTGTACCCCCAATTTCATTCTGTGTCCACGGTGGAATGCGAGTCTTGTCATTTTGCAAAACATTATCGTAGTTCATTAAGTCCTAGAGTTAATAAAAGAGCTGATTTTGCTTTTGAGTTAGTTCATTCAGATATTTGGGGACCGAGTCCCGTCTTGTCTAAGACTGGTTTTAGATATTTTGTCAGTTTTGTAGATGATTTTTCTCGAATGACATGGATTTATTTTATGAAAAATCGCTCTGAGGTGTTTTCTCATTTTTCTGCCTTTCATGCTGAGGTTAAAACCCAGTTTAATGCTTCGGTCCATATATTACGGAGTGATAATGCTAAAGAATATATGTCAGAATCTTTTCAGAACTACCTGACTCAACAAGGGATTCTTCATCAGACTTCATGTGTCAATACACCCGCCCAAAATGGGGTAGCAGAGAGAAAGAATAGACATTTGCTTGAGACGGCTCGTGCAATGATGTTTCAGATGAAGGTTCCTAAGCAATTTTGGGATAGTGCTGTTTCCACAGCAAGTTTCTTAATTAATCGAATGCCTTATACAATTCTTGACGGGGAACCTCCCTACAGTATCTTGTTTCCTGACAAGTCACTATTTCCAATGGAACCTCGAGTATTCGGAAGCACGTGTTATGTTCGAGATGTTAGGCCCCATGTTACTAAGTTTGATCCCAAAGCGTTGAAGTGTGTATTCCTGGGCTACTCTCGTCTTCAGAAAGGTTATCGGTGCTACTCTCCAGATCTTAATAGATATTTAGTCTCCACTGATGTGGTCTTTTCAAAAAAACAACCCTTCTTCAATAGACTCCCCAGTTAGGGGGAAGACGAAGAATGGCTAGTCTATGACATCACCTCTCCAAGTATCTCTACTAGCCAGTGTGAAGACCGTCCAAATGAAGAGCAACAATCTCTGGAACAGACAGACAACAATGTTCTTCCTGCGTCAGTAAGACCACCGGTTCTTCAGGTGTATTCCCGGAGACATGCTACTAGTGATACATGTCCTGTACCAACTCTTTCGTCATCGGATCCTCCACCAAATGACCCTGATATGCCTATCGCTCTCCGTAAAGGTAAACGACATTGTACCCTTCCTAAGTCCAATTATCCTATTGCTAATTTTGTTTCATATGATCATTTATCTCCTTTGTCTAGTGCCTTAGTTACCTCTCTAGACTCTGTTTCTATTCCTAAAAGTGTTAAGGAAGCCTTGGCCCATCCGGGATGGTATGCGGCTATGCTTGAGGAAATACAGGCACTCGATGACAATCACACGTGGGATCTAGTGGACTTACCTGAAGGAAAGAAAGCCGTGGGATGTAAATGGGTCTTTGCAATTAAATTCAATACGGATGGCTCTATCGCTCGGCTTAAAGCTAGGATTCTGGCTAAAGGATATGCTCAGACATATGGAGTTGATTATTTTGATACATTCTCTCCTGTGGCTAAACTTACTTCAATTCGCCTATTCATCTCTCTGGTAGCTTCTCAACATTGGCCACTGTATCAGCTTGATATCAAGAATGCCTTCTTGCATGGAGATCTTCATGAAGAAGTATATATGGAGCAACCTCCTGGTTTTGTTGCTCAGGGGGAGTATGGAAAAGTTTGTCATCTAAAGAAATCTCTGTATGGGTTGAAGCAAAGTCCCCGAGCTTGGTTTGGCAAGTTTAGTATAACGGTCCAAGAGTTTGGATTGAGCAAAAGTAAATGTGACCACTCAGTATTCTATAGGCAATCAATGGCTGGTATTATTATCCTTGTTGTGTATGTTGACGACATTGTTATTACAGGAAATGATTCTATAGGAATTTCGTCTCTCAAATCATTTCTACATACCAAGTTCCATACAAAAGACTTGGGCCAGTTGAGGTATTTTTTGGGAGTAGAAGTCACAAGAAGCAAGAAAGGAATACTTTTGTCTCAAAGAAAGTATGTCCTCGACATGCTTGTAGAAACTGGAAAGTTAGCTGCCAAACCTTGTAGTTCCCCGATGGTTCCAAACACACATCTTACAAAAGACGATGGGGACCCCTTTGATGATCCAGAAAGATACAGGAGGTTAGTTGGAAAATTGAACTATCTTACTGTAACTCGTCCTGACATTGCTTTCGCTGTAAGTATTGTTAGTCAATTCATGTCGGCTCCCACAGTCGAACATTGGGCAGCTCTAGAACATATTCTATGTTATTTGAAAGGAGCTCCTGGTCTTGGTATTTTATACAATGATCATGGGCATACTAGCATTGAGTGCTTTACAGATGCTGATTGGGCTGGGAGTAAGGTTGACAGGAGATCCACTACAGGATATTGTGTTTTTGTTGGAGGAAACTTGGTATCGTGGAAAAGCAAGAAACAAAATATGGTGTCTCGATCGAGTGCAGAATCAGAGTATAGGACTATGGCACAATCCACGTGTGAGATCATGTGGATACATCACTTACTGAATGAGATTGGGTTGAAGCATTCGATGCCAGCAAAATTGTGGTGTGATAATCAAGCTGCTTGTCATATCGCATCAAATCCCGTTTATCATGAACGAACTAAGCACATTGAAGTTGATTGTCACTTTATTCGTGAAAAGATTGAGGAGAACTTGATTGCTACCGGATATGTGAAGACAAGAGAGCAACTTGCTGACATCTTTACAAAGGCCTTGAATGGGACGCGAATTGATTATTTGTGTAACAAGCTGGGCATGATTAACATCTATGTTCCAGCTTGAGGGGGAGTGTTAATAATAGAGATATTGTATAGTTGACTCTTCCATGACTATAGGCTAATCTAGAGGGATGCTGTCTAGCATAATCAACTCTTCCATGACTGTAGGCTAATCTAGAGGGATGCTGTCTAGCATAATCATAGGGATTAATTTATTTTTATTTCCTTTCCTAAGTCTACAAGACTTGTATATATACCCATGTTGTCTAATGGAATAATTATCAGAAAGTTTTCCAATCTCTTTCTGTCCCTTCTTATTACAATAGGGATTGATTAGATTAGCATGATTGTAGGGATTGTATTTATGTTTCCCTGTGTATATATATCAATTGTCTATGAATGAAAGATACTATTCAGATCATCTTCTCTGAAATTACACTGCTCTTTTGTGATAAATTGACAGTCCATTGTCATGACACTATCAATTTGAGAGGGGGTGTTAAGTGATATGGTAGTTATTATTAAGTGATATGGTAGTTATTATTCGAAGCCTGTTATTAACTTATAGTTAGTAGTTAATTGTTAGTAACTGTTGGTTCATTCTGTTATGCTTTTCTCTCTATATAAACCTTTGTATAGTCGTGTATCAATCATCAGAGAAATACATTCAGTACTCTTTGCATTACAATATTTCACAAACATAAGCATTAGCTAAATTGACAGACTGAAGAAAGCTTCCAGTATGATCAAATTCACAAGATTATGATTGCCATCTCGCATAACTACTTCTACTAGAGGTTTTTTTTGGCCTCCAGTGAAGACTCTTTTTTTCATAATTTCCCTATTCTAAACATCTATTCAGGCCCTAAATTTTGTGAAAGTTCCATTTTTTTTTTTTCATGAACCTAAAGGCAGAGAAGCATCAAAACCAGAGTCATTCTTGCATTTACTAAACAGTTCATTTGTCATCCAAACGAGATTGCAAGGTTTGGCCCATGATTCTTAGTCCTTCCATTTCCATACTCAATCCCCAAATATACAGCAGTTCCTTCTTGGAAGCTTCCATTTAAAGTCAACTCAGTTATATGGATCACAGTGCTTCATAGGATTAACACTAATTATACAAATAAAAACCATACTGGTTATAAATATGTGATGCATAGTTCTAATTAGTTATTGTCAGTTTATACCTTGTCCTTGCGCCAGGAGTAGGATTTTTGGTGTGTCTAGTATTGGGGGTGTACTATCAAATTTTGGATTAGTTCCATTTAATTAAGTATAGAGATTTTTGCAGAACGGATGGCAAAAGAAAATTATTTTCCAGTGATAAAGAAAAAGCAATCAGAATGTTTTATCTCTTCACATCAAGTATCACATTCCGTTGAAATATAGAATTAGCAAGGAATTCGAGATCAAAATAATTTTTTCCAAAAAAAAAAAAAGGAAAAGAGAAGAGAATTGGGATTTAAAAACAAGCATGACAACAGAGTATGAAAAAAAGAAAAAAAAAACTATTCAAGTTTTAATATACCCAAGCCATTACAAACCTCCCTTTTTCTTTTTTTCTTTTTACAATTTACATAATTTTTAATTGTTATTTTTCATCTCTCAACCATTGGGGGGGGGGGGGGGAATACACCTGGCTATCAGTTCCTCAGTCTATTAAAATTTACATGAGAATAAAAAAGCATTGAAGTGCAATAATATGGAATGATAAAGAATAAGATTGATTATTACCCATCAGGACAAGTAGGTCTCCAGATGCTACATATTCTACCATCCTGTGAGATCTAGAACATAAAAAGATATGTCAAACTTGAAACCACATAATCTGTTGAGAATTTAGAGCAATGTGCCCCACCATACAATTACTGAACTTTGGCAGGAATTGAATACAAGAGGATAGCAAAGAACCTGTTTTCTACATAGTGAACACCGGCCTTTGTATTCTTGTTCACTGCTCCAGATCTTCAAAAATGTAATACTGTGCTTAATAAATCTCCTATCTTCAGATGCAGTTGCATGGGATAAGAGCTCCCTTGAACTAATTATGGCTTTGTTGGGGATGCGTGGATCTCTCCCCTCAGCATCACTCCATGCAAAATATACATGTCTCTGACTTGAAGGTACCTGGAAGCCAGAGCTCCATCAGAATTCTGTCTGACATCCTAATTGAATAATGATCTAAACACAACTTACTCCATCAGAATTCTGTTTGACATCCTAATTGAATAATGATCTAAACACAACTTACTTTCAGAATCAAGCTTTTCATGTCATACTGATACGTCTTCCATGTTCTGCGCACTACTGAACATATCTTAACTGCTTGTGGTTCTCTTCCTTCAAATTCTTCTTCTACAGTGCTGCACTTGATTATTTGAACAAAATTTTCAGATCTCTGGAAATTTTTCAGATGGAGGATCAAGTGAGATGGTTGGTTGCTGCCAACTTTTGCCAACTCCAGTGCTATCAGCTCATCCCAAGGCACATCCCACATTATCTTGGAAGGTTTTTTATCCATCTTGTCTGGAGCCAGGCACTAGTAAGAAAAGATAAATCAATTGAGTTATCCTCAAATCAATATGAGATAGATCCTATGACTAAGTTCCTTCACAAACCTGCAGTAGCATGACTCGTTTATTGGTAACTATAACAATTCTCCGGTAGGGCACATTAAAATGCTCTTCATAGTAATCAGACAATGCAAATTTTGAGGGCTCCTTGAAAATGTCAGTACAGCCAAAATGCCGACTAGCCTCTCCCAGGTAAAGCACCATCTAAGATCCATCATGCATAAGAGAAAATAGAAACAATATTATAAGAAGTTGCATCAAAGAGTAGATAACATGCATTGAATTAGAGACAGACTGACTGAATTTTATGATGCAGACATCCATTCAAGTGATCAGAGATGATCATTTCTTTTTTATTAGTTTTTTTTTTTTTAAAACATATCTTCCTCAAAAAGTTCAAAATGGATCTAAAAGCCAACATAAATTCCACAGCCTTATTAAGAACAAATGGAAATCACTTCCTCTAGTTAAAACTGATTTTGTCCGTGCCATGGATTTAATGTTCCTTATTCTTTGCATTTCAGTTTCCTAGTCAATTTAATTGCTTAGAGAAAATTTTTGGATGGCACTAAATACTCATGGAGATAACATACCTGCCCAATTGCCTCTCTCTCACAATATTCTCTAAGCACACCATCAGCATGTATTGCCCGGGGATTTCTGATTCTCTGGAAGGTCGTCTTACCGTGGAAAACCTCAAAGCATTTGGAACAGCTTGCACCAATTCCATCAACAGTCAATGAGAAAAAATCTAGTGCCCCACTTACTGGTTGCACAATAAAACCTAGAAAGGCACGTCCAAGGCCATGAGCCAATCCAAGAAGACCATTCTCTCTGGCACTCTCCACAGGCTTCCTCACTACACCAGACACCCCAAAAGCAACACCTTGGGCAAGAGCTTCTGTTCCCTGAATGATACCATCCCCTACCCCAGTGATTCTTCTTGATCTTACCTGTTACCATGTTAAAGTCATCTCTTCTATTTTACACTACACTTCAACACTAATTCAGACAAAACATACTTACCTGCTTTGCACGTAATTGTAAAAACTGTCCATCTGTTGAAAGCTCAGCAAATCCTCTACTAAGGGAAGCCAATGTTGAACTTGTCATACCTAATACATCTACAGAAAATATTAAATGTAGAGGATTATGAATCAAGTCTCTCCAAATACGGCTTCCGATGGCAGGAATAATAGAACTTTTCCGCATGAATCTATCTCTGTGCATCACCCTCCTCAGATGCACCTAGACAAGTGACCATAGCGTCATTGTCGTATAACACGGTCACAATATAAACAAAAAAATGTAAGAGAAAAAAGAGTAAAAAGAGGAGAGGAGAATAAGAAACTCCCCGTAAATAATGCAGAAAGAAAAGGCAAACAAAGACAATAATACTGTGATAAAGTAATGCTCTTCAAAGAGTTCAACATGACCACCCATTATGACATCATGTGCTAACACATGCCATTGTGGTTTTAGAGAAAAGATTGCAGCTACAATGACACGAAATATCTAAAGCCAAGATGGCACTAAAGCATTCAACAGTGATTAAGAGTAAGAAGTTGCAAGCAGCTAAGTACCATAAATTGCATTTGTATAATTTGCAATAAGGAGTTAGGAAAATCAGATAATGCATTTTAAGGTGCCATAAGAATAACCATTGAATTAGACAGCAGTCCCAGTTCCCCCTCCCCCATCTTTACAGCCACATTTCCACCAAGGGCCCAAAATGATAAAAGAAAACTGTCACTTCTGTAAAGTCTAGATAGGTCACCTGAATCTTGAAAGCATTTCCAACAGCTGAAAGAACAGGACTCCATATGCCTAGGACTCCATGAGGTCTCTGTCCTGGAGCTGTCTCCAGCGACAACTTCAGCCTTATTTCGGACACGTCTATTAGGCTGTAAAATAAAAAAAGAAATAAAAATGAAATGAAATTGTTCTGGAACAATATTAAAAAAATATCAAACAGGATACAGAACTAAATATCCTCAGGCTATGCTACTTGCACCACTATCTCAACACAAACAGTGCACAACTGCTGATATTGTTACATCTGATTGATCCCACTTACCCAAGGATTACACTTGAAACCTTTTTCTGTGAAAATCAAATGGATCTACATTATCAGCTTAGAGGGGTTGTGTGTGTTCTAACACTAGAAAAATATATTTGAAAGGAAAGTTGTTACAGTCTTAGGGGATAATGCATTCTCCTTCAAGACAAAGAACAAAAAGCATGAATTCAACTCATAAGAGCTTCCCAATTCCCTTTGCATGTCTAACAAATGCAACCATGCCAGGAAAAAAGAAAAAAAGAAAAAAGAAAAGTAGCGGAAACCCACAAGGAATCCAAGAAAAGTTATTTTGTCCCAGAGATGATCCAGTGAGGCAAGCGTATTGCTAAAAATCTGGTGCGATGCTCTAACTAACTGTTCCAGACCTTTCAATTGGGAACTAATCTTTTCTATTAGATTTAGGAACCTTAGTTCTTGTAAGGAGGGAAAGGCTATGGTGATACTTTATGAATTCTTCTGAATCATTATATCTAATAAAGGTCTGATTAATTTATGTGGCCTCTCTTTGGTGTCTGGTCCATGGTCTTCCCTAATAATACAAAGGGATTGAGGAACCTTACTGTTTTTACACTTTTATTTGTCTTTTCGGTGTTTTATCTTTGTACATTAGCTTCGGTTGATATCGTATCCTCGTTTTTATTATAACCTGCCTTTCTTCTCTCTAATGATATTTCTTCTTTAATGTGAAAAATAAGTTATTTGTTGGTGTGTGAAAAAAATAATTATTTGTTGGTGTCCAATGGTTAATGAAAAAAAAAAAACAGTGGCGCCATGCAATCCATGTAGCAGACCTCACCTAGTGGGATAAGGTTTTATGTCGTTGTTGTTGTTGGTGTCCAATGTTTAATGAAAAAAGTTTTATTTTTTTCATTTGATAATGTTCACTTTCCTCTTTTCTCTTTCTCTTTCTAACATAATTGGGTTACGTTACAGATTTCTTTTATTAACCTTTTTACATGGAACACACATACAAGAACTACAGATCTAATAAAAGTGAATACGTGTCACAGATGCATGAGAGCTCTTTGGCACAAACACGAAGGGGACATATTTGATAAATAATTAGCAGCTAATTCTTTCATCCCCCTCTCTCTACTTTAGCAACTGCTAGGAATCAGATATGCAAACTTCACACACTTATAATGCAACTTGCATGGTAGAATATCATTCAATATATTATTAAAAATGCCATTGACAAGAATCAGAAGAAACAAGTGTCTTACTCAAAACGTATCTCTGGATCAACTTCTGTCACAGTAGAACTTTTAGGGAAGCGATCTAGCTGTAGATTGTTGTAGAAGTCCACAATAGCCCAGATAATAGGTTCATGAATATCAAGCCTCCAGCACCTATCTGTTACCTATAGTTTTAATCAGTTTTGAAGAGATTAAAATCAAATTATTGTTTGATGTTTTAAAATTAAATTTCATTAAAGGAAAATCAGAATATCACACAAATTACATAAGCACACATTCTAAAAGATATACCCTTATATACACATATGGGTAAACTTGAATTCCATCTTTATTGTCATTCTGCATTATAATTGTCATCTTGAACACTGGGTGTTGCACATCAGGGGCCTGTTCCGGTGCCAAGAGCACAGGCATTAATGTTAGAGGGAGCTGGTTGTCCACTTGTAAATAACCAAATATGAGCTTGAACCTGTCAAAATCCTTTCTTAAAATCAACTTTGTCCTTTGTGCATGAATAATCCACAGAAAATAAGCTACAAAAAACAATGTTGTGCATGGGATCTCAATGATCTTATATGGTTTTATCCATTCTGATAAGAATACAGTTAGTATTTGCAGATCATTTTGTTGTATGAAAGACAAATAATCATAAACAAAAGGAACTAGTTGGTAGAACATACGATACCCAGAACCCTTTTATAAAAAAAAATAGTTTTTAATTAGTCATAAATCATGAAAAGGTGGCAGAGAAATAAAATTATGTATAGACTATACTGCTTAGAAGGAAGAACGAGATAAACTCACACTTAAAGCATCAACACCTATTTCTTTGAACTCTTGTTTCTATCAGAACACAAAGAACGAGATAAACTCACACTTAGAGCATCAACACCTATTTCTTTGAACTCTTGTTTCTATCAGAACACAAATTTAATGCATATTTTCCACTGTCCACCTCAATAAGTCAATTATATATAAGGTTAATAAAAATGTCATATTGTAAAGTCTTTTCCACACTACAATTATTTTGTCACATGTAGGTAAAAAAAGAAAATGAATGTATTCATATGTTGAATATCTCAAACTTTAGTAGATATTCATGAAAACGAATATATTCATGTTTGTGACTAACTTAAATTATGCATTATTTCTTGCAACTCTTATCATTGTCCTTTCTTTCATAATTGAAATATTCACTTAAATCCATTAATTAATATGTTAGGACCCAACTGCAAGGTATAGGAATTGAGTTCCACCTTGCAAGTACGAAATTCTGATGTGGAATTTATAAGGACATCCATTTTCCAACCTCATGAGCTGACTTTTGAGGCATAGTTCTCCCAATGGTGACTAACAATTAGTATCAAAGCTTCCACTACATCCTAATAGCAATTATGTGCTATACATTGTGAAATTGGTATTACAATGTTAGTTTGGGGTTAGAGAGTGAGTGCAAAGCATGCCTATGTGGGTGTTAAGGCTGTAGAGTGTGGTGGAACATAAGGACCCAGTTGCAAGGTGTGGGGCTTAAGTTCCACATCACAAGTATGAAAATCTAATGTGGGGTTTATATGGAGGTTGGGTTCTCCAACCTCTTGAGCTAGCTTTTTGGGTGTGTCAACATGTCACAACTCAATAACCCTTCCCTCTTTTTTTGAGTACTTAAATTACCGTGACTGTAATACAACCTCAGAAATCCCATAAATTCATTTTCTTCTGTTTTTCTTGTCATTTCTAACACTCAATAATAAACAGGACATGATGTCACTACTTAGTAGTTCAAACAAAGACACAAGAAACTTCTGATAAAAATTTCAAGTTCAAGAGAGTTCAAGAATTTTGTTTTCTGATTATAAGAAAAGAAAAGATTCAATTTGAGACTTTAAAGAAGTACAGCATCGATTATAAAGAATGCTGCACATAAATGTATAACATATGAGTATAAGGGTTGCATGCAAAGCACAAGAGAGTCCTCCTGCATAGCACGTCATGCTTAATAACAGAGAGGCTAATGGTATTCCGATTAGTATACAAAAGGTGTTACCTGCTTGTCCTTCCACCATCAAAGCCAGTCGAATATGATAAGAAGACCCTTTCCAAATATAAATAGGAAAGCTCCTTTGGTCTATGGTCCACAATAGATATTCCAACCACTCCCAACTCAATCAAGAATTCAAAAGGTGTTGCACTGGTCTGCATCTCACTGCCACTAGAAACTCCCCAATTTCCCCCAAGCATTGGACCTCTTATCTCTTCATTTGAACTTGAATTAATAACACTATCATCTCTAAACTTGGCAATTGTTATATCTCCCTCTTCGACAACACAGAACTGCAATCCAACATCCACAGAACATACTCCAGCTCTCCCCAAATCAAACTTCCAAACTGAAGTGCTATAGTCAGCACAAAGCTTAGCATCCAAAAACTTTTGGCCATATGGATCTTCCCAAGAAAAATTTGTTGTTGAAAGAGGTTGCAACTGAACCCAGGCATCTTCACCGAATCCAGACTGCCGAACCCTAAGTACTTTGCTACTTGTTCTGTTCTCAATCCTGTTCCAAGCAAAGTTAGGCTCTTTTACAAGAAAAACATGCATACACTCAGTCACTCAGATTTAGAAAAATACATGTTTAGATAATGTATTGTATCTATCATGTGACCTAATAGAATTTCTTATCCCTACATTAATGCATTTTTTAAATGTATCTGTGCATTTATGTGCTCTTTCTCAGCCTCATGGTGTTATGGATGAAAAATTATACAAGGGTACAATTAAACACAGATTTTCTAGATTAAAGGCAAAAGATAAATGCACACCTCACATAAATTGTTTACTCAGGTATCGATATTTCACTTTCAGACCTTGAATCAAAATGAGGGCATGCATAAACTCTTTTTTATTTGGCTTGCGTTTATCACCTACTAAGTTTGTTGATTCATGTCACTTCACATTTGCATATTGTTTTTTGACAAGATAACAAATTCTAATAAGAAGGAAGATACAAATGATGAGGATGGGTTATAATCCCAAAAGAGGGCTTAAATCAAGACAAGATAACAAAGGAAAAAGAAAACTAAAGATCTGACGCAACAAAAAAATTCAGATTTGCATATTAGCATTAACTTTAAAAAAAAAAAAGAAGGGAAAAAAAAAACTCGTGACCTTTCTCCTTTAGATAGAATCTTATACACAGTACCCAAAACAATATGCTCATGATACATTATAGATTGTAAAAAGCATGATTATAGGATTGCATGATTGTAGAGATTGTGGCATAATTATAGGGATTATTTTATGATTTTGATTCCTTTGTATTTATGATTCCCTCTGTATATACTATGAATGAGAAAGACACACTTTTGTCATCAACCTTGCCTGATTCACATGGTACTAGAGCCTAATTTGATACGTGCCCTTAGTTTGAGGTTTTTTCTGTGTGTGAAATTAGGCCACCCATCTATGGTGGTTGTTTTCTCTCACCGCTCCCTTCAGGACATTCAGACATCGCCGGTCGACCGACCCTGAGAGTCTGGCAGCCATTGGCGACGCATGTGATAGCCACGCGCCAATTGTGTTTTCTACTTCCCAACCCACGCGTCGGCGTGTGATGACACGTCCGACGTTCCCTTCGTCTCCTATTTGTCTTGTTAGTGTTTTCGTTCAGTTTCTGGCGACATCTTGTGATTTCCGGTGACTTTCCCGCTGTTTGGGCTTCTGTTTGGGTATGGTCACCTTTTGTTTATCATTCTTTGCTTTTCTGGATTGAGTCTTTCTCTTTTTCTTTTTCTTTTTTTTTTGGCTACTGTGTGTATTGTTTCACCTATGACCAAAAAAAAAAACCCACAGTCATGGCTGAGGTGGTTCCTGTTATGACAAAAATCACCGAGCACAAACTCAATGGCTCCAACTTTTTAGATTGGAGTAAAACTGATCGAGTGTATTTCTGAATCATTGAGAAGGATGATCATCTCACCTCTGATCCACCTAGTGACGATACCCAGAAAGTGTGGTTGCGGGATGATGCGAGATTATTCTTGCAAATTCAGAATTCTATTAACATTGAGGTACTTGTTTTGATTAACCATTGTGAACTTGTGAAAGAATTAATGGAATATTTGGATTTTTTGTATTCTAAACAAGAAAACATACCTTGCACCTACGAGGTACGTAAATCCTTTTATCAAAGAGAGCAGCAAGGCAAGTCTCTTACTGCTTATTTTATGGAATTTAAAATAATCTATGAAGAACTTAATATGCTTCCTCCCTTTAGTTCTGATGTTAAGGTTCAACAAGTAGAGGGAGAAAATGGCGGTTATGAGTTTCCTAACAGGTTTGTGTATTGATTTTAAGGCAATTAAATCTCAAATTCTTTCAGAATCTTAAATTTCTTCTCTGCAAGAAGTATTTGCTAGAGTTCTTCGCACAGAAAACTCACAACCTTTTCAAACCACTACTAACAACAGTGCTCTTGTTAATCATGGTGGTTCTCAAGGCAGCTCTCAAGGAGGGTCACATAATCGTAACAGGATATGGAAAATCGGAGTCAGGAATCAAGTGAAGCTGAGTGCTTTTATTGCCATGAGTTGGGGCATACAAAACACACTTGCAAGAAACTTCTCAAAAAGAATCAGACAGGGCGATTTGCACACGTTGCCTCATCTTCTAATAAGACTATTATAGTATCTACTGATGAATTTGCCAAGTTCACTCAGTATCAAGAATCACTGGAAGCTCCTACTCTTACTACTGCGTTTGCTGATACAGGTAAATCCCCTACGTCTCATCTCTTTGTCGTCCAGATGGGTTATTGATTTTGGTGATTTAGACTACATGACAGGTAATCCTAACCTTTTCTCTACCTTCCATACTTATGCCCCTTATCTCATGTGACCATAGCTAATGGGTCCACACCCCGTGTCCTTGGTTTTGGCACTGTTAACCTAGGCCTATCGATATCTTTACCCTCAGTGTTGAGTTCACCTAATTTTTCATTTAATTTGATTTCCGTTAGTAAACTCACCCGTACCTTAAATTGTAGTGTCTCATTCTTTCCTAACTATTTTCTTTATCAGGATCTTACAAAAAATCAGATTATTGGTATAGGACATGAATCTGGAGGCCTCTATATTCTTGACAATACCGTGATCCTTGGCATTTTCCAGCTCATAATCTTCGTCTGAGGTGCACTGTCGTTTAGGGCATCCATCTCTCTCAGTTCTCAAGCAATTCCATCACTTTTCTTCCTTACCTTGTGAGTCGTGTCAGTTTACCAAACACCATCGTGTCCCATTAGGATCTAGAGTTAATAAACGGGCTACGTCCCCTTTTGAGATAGTCCATTCTGACGTATGTGGTCCTTATCCTATTGTGTCTAAGACTGGCTTTAAATATTTTGTTACTTTTATTGATGATTACTCTAGTGTCACCTGGTTATATTTAATGAAAAATCTTCACATTTTTATGCCTTTTCTGTTGAGATTAACACATAGTTAAATGTTTCTGTTCAAACCTTGAGAAGTGATAGTGCCAAAGAGTATCTATCTGATTCTTTTTAATCTTATATGCTTCATCATGACATTCTTTATCAATCCTCTTGTGTTGACACACACGCTCAAAATGGGGTCGTTGAACAAAAGAATAGACACTTACTTGAAGTAGCCAGAGCTCTCTTATTTCAAATGCATTTTCTTGAACCTTTTTGGGTTTGATGCTATCATGACAACTTGTTTTTTAATCAATTGGATGACATCTTCTATTCTTGATGGAAAAATTCCCTATTCTGTTCTGCTCCTATCTAAATCTGTTTTCCTTATTGAATCCCGTATTTTTGGCAGTACTTGTTTTGTTTGGGATAACTAACCGCAAGTCACAAAGTTAGACCCTAAGTCCCTTAAATGTGTTTTCCTTGGTTATTATCGTCTCCATAAGGGATATATGTGTTTCTCTCTTACCCTTCAGCGCTACCTTGTCTCTGCAGATGTTACCTTCCAAGAAGACATTTCCTTCTTCTCTCCTTCCTCCACTTCTCATGATCAGGAAGAGGACGATGATCTGTTAGTCTAGATTGTCCCGTGTTCTCCACCTCTCACAGCTGCATCTCCTACAGAGTGTACTCAGCCACCTATTGTCCATGTCTACACTACATGGCAACATCTCATTGCAAGTTCAGATTCATGCCATCCACAATCTGGTTCGTCGTTGGATCCCGGTTCAACTACTCCTGACCTACCTATTGTTATCTGCAAAAGTAAACGTTTATGTGCTTATCCTATTGCTTCAGTTGTTTCCTATGATCACTTGTCTTCGACTTTTTGATCGTTTTTTGCCAAACTAGACTTTGTGTCCATTCCCAAAACTGTTCATGAAGCTTTGGCCCATCTAGGGTGGCGTGATGACATGATAGACGAGATGAATGCTCTTGATCATAACAACACTTGGACATTAGTGGATTTACTTATTGGCAAGAAATCTATTGGGTGCAAATGGGTATTTATAATTAAAGTCAATCATGATGGTTGTGACTTGATTCAAAACCTGTCTTGTTGCAAAAAGATATGCTCAAACATATGGTGCTGATTACTCAAATACTTTTTCTCTAGTTGCCAAACTTACCTTAGTTTAGCTGTTGATCTCCTTGGTAGCTACTCATAATTGGCCGTTGCACTAATCAGATATTAAAAATGCTTTTCTTCATGGTACTCTTCAGGATGAGGTCTATTTGGAACAGCCATCTGGGTTTGTTGCTCAGAGGGAGTATGGGAAGGTATGTCGGCTTCGGAAATTATTGTATGGCCTAAAGCAGAGCCCTCGGGCGTGCTTTGGCAGATTTAGCCAAGTTATTTTGGAATATGGAATGAAGAAAAGCAAGTCTAATCACATAGTGTTTTACAGGCGATATGAGAATGGCATCATTCTACTTTTGGTATATGTTGATGATATCGTAATTACTGGGAATAATAGTTCAGGCATCTCTGATCTCAAGACTTTCTTGCACTCTTATTTCCAGACAAAAGATATGGGATCCTTGAAATACTTCCTAGGGGTTGAAGTTATGAGAAATAAGAAAGGAATTTTCCAGTCTCAAAGGAAGTATGTTCTTAACTTGTTGAAAGAAATAGGAAAACTGGGGGCTAAGCCATCTAGTACCCCAATGACCCTTGATATTCAAGCAAAGGATGACAATGAGCCATTTCATAATCCTAAGAGGTATAAGAGACTTGTGGGGAAATTGAATTATCTTACTGTGACTTGTCCTGACATCTCGTATTCAGTTAGTGTGGTCGGCTGCTTTATGTCCTCTCCAATAGTCAACCATTGGGCACTTCTAGAGCAAATCCTTTTTTACCTAAAAAGAGCCACAAGACGTGAATTATTTTATGGGTATTATAGACACACTAAGACTGAGGTTTATTCTGATGCAGACTATGCAAGGTGCAAAGACGATAAGAGATCCACTACTGGTAATTGTGTTTTTGTAGGAAGGAACTTGGTTTCATGAAAGAGTAAGAAGCAAAATGTAGTTTCTCGATCTACTGCAAAATCAAAATATAGAGCTATGGCAAATTCAATATGTGAAAATGTATAGGTATACCAACTATTGAAAGAAATTGGCTTCGAGCTCCTACTACCAGCAAAGCAATGGTGTGACAACCAAGCTACTCTTTACATTGCTTCTAATTCTGTGTTTCACAAATGAGCTAAAGATATTGAAATCGATAGTCACTTCATTCGTGAAAAGATTGAAGAAAATTTTATTACTCCAGGATATGTTAGAACAAAAGACCAGTTGGGAGATATCTTCACAAAAGCCTTAAACGGAGCCCGCATTGACTACATTTGTAACAAGATGCACATGATTAATATCTGTGATCCAGCTTGAGGGGGAGTGTTACGTTATGGATTGTAAATAGCATGATTATAGGGATTGTATAATTATAGAGATTGTAGCATAATTGTAGGGATTAGTTTATGATTCTGATTCCTTTGTGTTTATGATTCCCTCTGTATATATATATCACAATACTATGAATGAGAA
Source organism: Biancaea sappan (assembly GCA_037074585.1). Classification (NCBI taxonomy): domain Eukaryota; kingdom Viridiplantae; phylum Streptophyta; class Magnoliopsida; order Fabales; family Fabaceae; genus Biancaea; species Biancaea sappan. The sequence continues at coordinate 31,371,234 of CM073500.1, read as the reverse complement.
AGAGACACTTTTGTCATCAACCTTGCCTGATTCACAATTCAAATAAAAATAAAAGAAGTCTACAACAAAAGTACATGTTGAAAAAAAAAAAAGAAAAAAAAATATTCACACAAGTCATTCATAATCTTTATAAACATTGGCAAACTCTTGACTAGGCGATTCTCACAATTTAAACCTGAATGTAGTATTTCTATGAAAAGGAAAAAAAAAAAGAAAAAAACAGCACCACAGTTGATAGCATGTCAAATTGAGAAACAGATGCTTGGTATTAATTCAAGTAACGTGTGCAACTTAAATTTTTTATCTGAAAACTGGATCCACACTTAAAATATGAAATAGATCTAAACCAAGAATACATTTAAATCATATGTCTTGCTCTTATATGCAATAGATAAACAAATAAACTGATCTTACCTAATAGGACCCTCAGTTGATCCAAGGCGGAAAACAACAATAAAACGTGATCCTTCTTCGTATCCACGAATTTCAGTTCTCAAAAATTTAAGAGTACCATCATGTCCCCTCAAAACAATAGAAATTGTGTCCTCTCTTGCAATTTGAACTGGAAATGACCAATCAGTATCTTCTAGTCGCACCTAAAAATAGAGAGAAGTGTCTATGATTAAGACTCAACCTCATGATAATTTCTGAAAAAAGAATAAAAAATACAATAAACAAAAAAGAAAAAACAATATACATACTTCTTAGGACTACAATTTGAACTGTCAAATTTCTTTTTACACCTTTAAAAAGTATTTAAATCACTCAAACTTGACATAATGGTGTCAATCATTTCCTTTTGCGAATACATCATATAGTTTACAAATTATAACCTTCATTGGTATGCATAATAAAATAAATAATAATTAATTACTCAATATCAGTCACATAGCATTAACAGCAAAACCTGATTTCAGATCAAATCAATGGCTAATATGCAAAAAATACATATATCAATATCTTTAACAATCCATAATCCCAATATTAATGAAGTTCCTATAATTATGTGAAGAACGTAGTCGTAGAAATTGCACGATTCACGATTCAAAATGTGCGATTTATCTCGATTCATCTTCCCAGTGATACGAACTGAGGGGTGAATCGGTTGGAGACCTGAATCGCTGAAGTCATGCGATTCGCAGCGTTTCGACGATTCAAACTTCACGGGTGCAACGGGTCATGAAGAAGATGATGTCCGTGTCTGCCTTCCTTTTTTTTTTTTTTTTTAAATTTTAAAAGAACAGTTGGCTGGCCCTAGGTCAGTAAATGGAAGCCTATAGGTTTCAAAGTTTTGAAACAACATTTGGGCTGGGCCTCGTCGAGGCCGTAGTGGACTCTGGAGTCTGAAGACAGAAACATATTGACTTTGATTCCATCGGCAAAAAACAAGACCACACTTTAGTGAATCAGAAAAAAGAACCCATATAAATATACACAAATCAAGTAATTTTTTGAAAAACTAATCAATCAGATTTCAGAATGCAGAAATCAAAATAAAAAAGATATTATACTTATTTTGTTTATGAATAGAATAGAAGGATCACTAGTCTTTGAGTCTTTTTAAACTTGGTTTGATTACTTATATAGTTGTGTTATGACTTATGTTATGTATGTCTTATGATAAGTCTTTTGGTTTATTTGTTTTTTATAAATTGCATTTGTTTTATGACTTAAGTTAAACCTATGGAATCAAATATGTTATATATGTTATATAACGTATCTATGATATTTTTTATTATAACCGTGAATCTTATAATTTGATACGATTTATGATTTATGATTCGCGATTTGAATCGCGATTTGATAACTATGGTGTAGAAGGGGAAATGTAAAATATATGAAATGAAAGCTCAATTATTTTAGTAATATAATCAACAACAATCAATGTGCACAGCAATATATCAACTATTAGCTCTAACCAACCTGGAGGTTTTCAGGTCCACCGGTTGCACGATACACAAACGAAATTCTTGAATCAGATGGATGCAAAACCTTTGGTTCATCATCGGCGGTTAACTTGAGGAATATTTTTTGACCAAGTCTATTTGTGAAAGTCATAAATGGTCGAACAGTGATTACCTGAAAGGAAATTGTAAGTCAAAGACCACAAAAATATGACTACATTATAAGATTAATGCTAAGCTCAATCTTCCATGGCTACCTTGGTCGGAACAGATTGATATGGGCATGGCTTTGTAGAAATGAAAAGCCGCAAGAAATTTCCATCAGCATCATCAGCATATATATCCATTGATCCATCCTATGGACAAAACAAAGTTATTTTAGAAAATTCCCTCTTAGAAATCACTTTTGGTTTCTCTACAGTTTAATTTTGACATTACCATATCACCAAGAGGAGTAAGATCTTTAACAGGTCCAAAATGCTCATTGCCTGTTTGAACAACAGCCACTGAAAGGGCCAAGATATTGAAGTTCAGAGCAGAGGCAATTGTGTAGCCTTCATATATTTCCTCTTCAGTTATTTCCTCAAAAATTGATCCATTTTTCCTGTTTGTTTGAAATCGAGCAGAAATCTTCTGTGTACGTTTTTTTCCTGCCATATCCAGAATCCTGAACCTGAGTGGGGGACATCTGGCAACTCCTAGCCAATAAGGAGCATAGACTCTGATTGACTTTGCCAGCAAGGGGTGTTCTTTGTCATAATTTTGATCAATAATGACTTGGACAACTCTGCACATTAGATAAATTTAAAACAAATAACTTACCCCTCAGAATAACAATCCAACAAGCCTATGTAGCCAGAATTATAACTTAAAAAAAAAAAATCTACAAAAACAAGAAGTTCCAACTACTCAGAAATAAGTATAAAGCTTTATAACCTTCCAGATATTGAACTTCTCAAACCAATTGTTTTAGATGGAATTCCAAGAGGGTGAGATATAAGAACAGCTTCCTGATTAAGGAAAAACATAAAAAAATAAAAAGAGGCTGAGAAAGTATTATTGGGGTTAAACTAACGAATATAGCCAAGTAACAAAGAATATAAAGGCATAGATAGACCCAATATCTCACATGTATGGGCAGCCAACCCCGTTGTGGAAGCAACGATAAGAACAAAGGTTTCCTAATATCAGCACTGTATATCTGCACAGCCTTCCCTGATAAAAATACTCCTCTTGAGCATGCAATGAAATGACCATTTGACTGCATCTCAAGGACAGAATACTCAGCAGCAAGGGGAAGAAAATTGCTGATCATTAGTGGGGATTTGACCACCAAATGCCAATCCTGAATTGGATCAGAATGGATATCTTTTGCAATCTCTGTGGCTTGTATGCTTACGCAGAACCACAGGTTATGGGAACCTCCTGAGGTTCCATTTATCTCACTACAGCATAATAGTTCCTCGGACTCTGACAGGGCTGAAACACATAACTTTGAAATTTGTTTTGGCCTACCAGCATCATCTGGTTCAGTAGGGCCATCCAATACAGAACTCCAAGAGTACTCATTGGGGTTCACAGAATTCCAAGGCCTTAGCTGCAAGAAATATTGGCCAGATTGTGTCAAGCCAGAAAGAGGAAGTGGTATAGTTTCACCAGGTTGAAGAAGCCCAACAGATATTTCCTGTTTATTATCATCAGCTATTAACTTCCTGCTTCTAAGCCATCTCCTTTGCCTTGCAGAGTTAACCGATTCCTTTGGCTCAAAGGATCTAGGCCATCTCAAACTCTCAACATCAGGAGCATAGACCCAGCCATCAGCTGTATTGGTGGCATTAGCTGTATCCAAATGCCAATCATCAATCCATTCCCAACCTGATGGTAGATCAACTCCAGAAAAAGTCTGAATTATAGAAAAAAAAAATTAGATGAGAAATAAAACATACACACGCTAAAGCCATTCAAACTGCAAGATTACAGAGAGTATAAACTATTGAATATATTTCTTCTTTGATTCTTGTAAAGTTTACTTTCCATAGCAACATTTCCCATGCCCACAGACCATATATTTGAGTAAATTTTAAATCAACATTCTACTATTTAAAATGAATTCTAAAACTGCTAAGAGATTAAAATTCTATACCAAGTGTAGAAGAAATATTATTATAATGTAAAAAGGAAAAAAAAAACATATATTCTTGTAACTAACAAACAGTTAGAAAGGAAGCAGCAAAAGTAATCAAGCTCATCAGTGCAAAAAAGTTCTCCAACTTCACTGCATACTTGACAGATAGATAGCCTTATAAACAATGTGAATAGCACCAAAGATAAACCTATAACCAATCCTGTGTAATTTATAGTTCCATATATAGTACCCATCTTATAATGTACTTGTGATCCCAGATCTTTGTTTACATTTTAAGCCCAATGAACATTAACAAAGGGTGTGTTAAGTTAAAAATCACACTCTTGAACGCTGGATAAATAGCTTAAGCATTTTCAATTGAAATTGAAACAATGTATGGCCCATTTGGCCTTACGTTAAATTTCTTCCATTTTTAAAATTTTTTTTTTTAAATGATGTCCATAAAAGCACTTTGACAAAGAAGCACTTAATGTTCGGCAAAATCCTATAATAAGTGTTTTTAACAATATAACTGGTGTTTGGACAATCTTTGAAAAAGAAGTTTTTGAATTTGCTCCTTTCTTCAATAAATTCTCTCTCTCTTTTTTTTTAATAAGAGTTAAATAATGTGTTTTGTATTGTTTTTTATTACTCCTTTGTATTCCGTGTTTTATGTTTTTCGTACTTGGTTTAGTTCTGTCTTTTTGTTATTAGTTTTGGTTGTTGTTCGATCTGTTATGACCGTTTTGGCTGTACTCCTATAAATGCCTTTGGCATTTGTTCAGTAACATACAGAAAAGTATTATTCATTCTCTCTGTTGTATTCCTTCTCTCTTCGTTCTCTATTGGTTTCGTGTTGCCTTCCAAGAACTTTCTCTATAAGAAAGATTCCTTTAAGAAAATATGTTGCTCCTTTCTTCCCAAAAGCAGGGCCAAATAGGCACTTAATGATATTAAGAAGCAATATTTCATGTCATAGACATAAAGGCACTAGCTCCTCTTTCAAGTAGATGCGATGCGAGGCCATCTGAAAGTAAATTGCATAAAGTCCAAGAGACTTCAGCTCTTTCAACTGCTTCACATGAAGAACAGTTGAAAAGCCTATTAATTATTGAAGGATATGTCTCACAGATTAAGTGGGACTTTTAAAGGATTAAAAAAATGTCTGAACATTATATGTTATCCTTTATCCAAAGATTAGGACTTTATCGGTCTAGGAGTCTTGAAGTTATCCTTTATCCTTATCTATAGGAGTAGTCATCCTCTGACGGGATTATATTTTGTATTGAGATATATCCAGTTTAACTAGGAAGGGCTCTTTTGGTTTGCGAGTGTACACTGCTAGTGTGCAATCTGTGAAATGAGAGAGAAAAAGAGAAAGAAGACCCTTTTTGAAGAATAAATTCTGTGCATATTCAAAAGCATACACTATACATATATATACTTGCGAGAGACTACTAGTATACTAGTCTAAGCAATGTGGGACTAAAACAACCTATATACACTTAATACAAAACTATGTACATCAACACAATCCTTCCCATTCAACATATCTTTATTTTAACCTTACATTAAATAAAAACTTGCAAAAGCACAAGTATTGCACAATGCACATTATACATTTCTTTACTCTGTTCAAAAAAGACTTTAGTAAGCAGAAGGACTGCCAAAAAAGAGGACAATTTTTTTTATTTTGATAGAAAAGAAAGATTTTATTAGAGAAGAGAATTACGGCAGCGATAAACACAATAGAAAATGAAAAGACAAGAGATCCTCCAAGGAAAAAAAAAAAGAAAGAAAGACAAGGGAAAAAAACCATATAACCAACTCTAAAATGTAAAACAACAGGCCCTTCCAATCCCTTTGAATATCCAAAAGAGACACTGATGGGCCTGCGGTTGTCCCAACTTATAAAATGGCTGGGCCCAGCAGCAAAATGGACTCAAAGGTGTACTCTAGGAAGGGCAAGAGATCAAGGGCAGAGATGGAAAATAGTTCTGACACAGTAGTGGAAGCAAAAGGAGGGGGACGATAGGCTGATATATAGTGGGTCTGTGAGGAGTGCAGGGGCATGAAGGAATTTGGGATTGAAGGGAGAGAACCTAGCCTCTCTAAAGCTAGGCTATTCATCTGTGTGCTGCGTGTCTTGTGTGTTGTTGCTGTGCCATGTGTTTATTCTGCAATTTTAATTCATTTTCTGCGGTACTATGCTGCTGTGTATGTTCTTCTGTGAGGGGTGCTGTTTTGTGAGTGATTATTAGTTGTAATCTCTCCCTCTACCCCACCGGTAGGGATTTATCAGTGTAAGTGAATATCATCTTCAGTTAGCAGTTCTTGCATTCTACTGTGTTTCTTTCATCGCACTGTCTGGGTTCTATCAGAAACCCCCTCAAAGATACCACTGGCAGCAACCAAAGACAAGCTCAAATTCCGTCCCAAAGCAAGTGCGACGGGAGGAACTAATTCTTAAAGAGACTAGCATTCTTTTCTGAGCAAATACACCATAGCACCTTGAATACAGCGGCGTTCCACAACGCCTTACTCTCCTTCCTCCTTTCGGAACCTCTAAATTCAATATTAACAAATGCTCCCAAATCAACTAGGCAAGGCAAACCCAATTCTCATAAGAGAAACCAAACAATCTATTCCAAATATTTCAAGCCACCTCAAAATGTAGAAAGAGATGACCACTGGGCTTTGCACTCCTATAGCACATCACACAAACATTAGGGGATAAGGCTTTATGGGGCCGCCTAGTTTGCAGCAGATAATTTGTATTGATTCTACTTTATACTGCTGTCCAAACCAATTCCTTCACCTTTGAGGGCACCTTAACCTTCTAGAAAGACTTATTAATCCTTCCCAAAAAAAAAAAGCCTTCACCTCAAACCTTCCAAAAGTGAGGTTTTTGGAAGACTATTAATCCTCCTGACATACCACCCCTCCCCCCCCCCCCAAAAAAAAAAAAAAAAAAAAGCAAAGAAAATTTTGGCTTGAACGACTCTCCAATTCCTTCTCAATTCCATTGAGAAACCCCACTTTTTAGCAACCAAGGGTTGACACCCACAGAGAAGCTAGGAGAACAATTCCATACCATATAATAACCGTAACACTTTTCCTTCTACCTAGTATGAAACCCTTTAAAATAATTGAAAAAACAATTCTCCAATGAGGTTGGATAATCCCATTGCTAATTGATTAACATCCCAGAACATACTTCAATACAACAAAGATTTTACCTGCCAATGGAGTTGCCATGTCCTGAATCATGATATAATCAGATGGCCTAAAAGTTGATAGCAACTTCTTGAGCAATGTAAATTGAGCATAATACACAAAAGTCGTCATTTATATGCATGATTAGATGGCATATAGCCGAATCCTCTCTGTCTAATCCTAATCTAATTCCCTGCATGGTCTATATCTAAGCTTTCTTTTTTTTTTTTTTTTTAAAAAAGAAAATAATAATTTGAATCATTTAAGTGCTTAAAGTATTTGCATTTTTAATAGCAACACATATATCACTAATCCTCATAATGAATTACTTATTTTGCTACTTCAGAAACAGAGGTCCAAGAATAATCGTGACAATTTCAGTGGAAGGGTTTGTTTGCCACTTGGTCAATAGAGAAGAACAACAATACAAGGAGAAACAAAAAATAAAATCAGCCAGACATATCATTCACCTGCTGCGATTTTCCACCTTCTGATATGCCCTGTCCAGGATAAACTGAGCAACCAATCCAACCGATGTGTGGGTTGTACTTTTCAGTTTCAAAAAGCTCATCTGTCTGAACTTGGTTGCCCTCTATTTGTATAGGTTCAGAGTAATTCAAATTTCTAACAGTATTCTTTTCCCACGAGGTTTTAGATGTGAGGCACAAATCAAGCACAAGATCTGTGTTGTTATGAACAGAAACTAGAGACCTAATATTCACATATCTGTTGCCATCCTTCACGCTAACTTCACTGGCAACCACATCATTGCCTAGCCTCCAACAAGCAGCAGGTGCAGAGTAGTTTAGCCTCACAGCAGTCCAAGGACCTTCCTTGCTAGGACTGATTTGAATAAATCCAGATCCACGGCCATCATAAGTGGACGGTTGACTTTCACTCTCAACTTCAGAGTTTTGCACTAGTATGGCATAGCGTATTTTCCCAGACAACTTCTCACAGAAACCATCCTGAGAACTCTGCATGACATCATTAATATAAGTACTACACCAAAATAAAAAAAAAAAAGAATACTAACCCAAAAGGACGCAAACCATTTACAGCATTCACCATGGAGTTCTCTGCAGATAAATCTACCCAATTCAACTTTTTAGCAAAATTTTTGGGAGATGAGCAGTCCTCGATAGTTCTTGCTATCTGGTTCAAGGATGCTGAGAAAAATCCTATGGGAGCACCTTCAAAACAAAAACAAGAATTTAATAACATATTGAGCAAGACAGATGACCTCCACCAAGCAGTTAAGGCCTTGATATACCAAAGAAACATACATAAGTAATTATGATTCCAAAGAAGTACTTCGCATCACTTAGATGGTAGATATATATTGCAACAAAGCACTTGCAAATACTTGATAGATAGTTGAAATGAAATGTAGTAATTTTTTTGCCAAATTATTTTCAATCACTTAAATTTGGCAGGAATTTCAAAGTACCTCTACTCATATCTGTAACAATTAACTCCAATGAATAATAATCCTGCATATAAAAGTAAAGAAGCCAAGTTAGATATTAGTTTCTCAGCGAAGAAGCTTAAATGGATAGAGAAGGGGAAACAAATTTTGATGTATGCTCAAGTGTCCTATTATGGTTTAAAGCAATCCCCACATGCATCATTTGGTTGGTTAAGTAACGTACGTCCAGGGTTTGGTTTATGAAGGAGCAAATATGATTATTCCTTGTTCTTCTAGCAATCTAGTGCTGGTTGTATTTTACTTACTGTGACAACCAGAGCTGATAGTACTTGTATTTTCGCTCTTAAGTCATTCCTGCAACCAAGGTTTTAAAAAACAGACTTGGTGCCTTTAAGTAATTTTTATGGTTCAAGTTGCTGGAAGCAAGTGTATTCCCCTCCCAAATTACGTGTACCTTATATTTACGTGTAGATTCAGGTTGGAGGAAAATGACCAATAATAATCAGAAACATGTAGAAAGTCAGCTGGAAAACTGAACTATCTTGCAGTAAAGCCTTGAAAGTTGGTACATGTCATTGACCAGAACTGCTTATTTGGATGGACTATTGTAACAAAAATGTCCCTGGCATTACACACTATATGCAGTTGTTGTCACAACTCACAACTAGGCTGCTATTTATGCTGCTTCTAATCAGGTGTTTCATGAAAGAAAAAAGCTTGAACTGCATTCTCTAGTCTTTACCCTCTTCATACAACATACGAAACAGCTCCATTATTGTTATGGTTTTCTATTCTCATCAAGAGATGATTTGCCTATGCAAAAAAAAAAAAAATTCAATGGAAGATGATAATTTCATTAGTGAGAAACCCCCTGAAGAAGCCATGGGCATAATGTCAAGAAGAAAAGACGAAGATGACCTTATCACATGACAAGTCCAAAGAGGACTTCTTGAAAACCCAAGCATAATACTCCAACCATATACAACCATGCAGAGCATATATAGCACATCGCCATATAATCTTGTCACTCCTGTTCATCATATTTCTTTTTTTCCCCCTCTTTTTGGTAGAAAAGGAATTTATTGATAAGAAGTAAAAATCAATACAGTGACGAGGACAATGAGTCCTCCCAAAGCAAAGGAAAAAATAAATTTACAAACTCAAGCTCTAAATCCACAAGGCATACCGCTCAAAGAAAATCATTAGCTGAAATCCACAAAGAAGGCATAAAAATAGTTCTCTCCCAATAACATGTGAAGGAAGACATTTCTGATTAAAAATTTGCATTCCATTTTAAACAAAGACACCACAAACCAGTCAAGACAGCGCACTGCCAAAGAACTTTATGGTCCTTTCTCTGGTCAAATCAGTGAAATTAATGGCAAAAAAAATCTTCAGTTGAGCTGGGCAAACCCATTGCTACTGAAATAGACCAAACAATCTAACATGTTTCTTTTTAGACCATAAATGCCAACAATCTAAAGAGTTTTCCTGGCGTTTAAGCTTATAAAGAAATGAAAGTTACAAGATATGGTGAGCTCTTAACTAAAGTAGGAATCTGCAAATAAGAGATGCAATGAAGATGGAGCAATGCCTCTGAGAGTATTCTTGGATCAATCTTCCAAAAATCTTCTAATTCTAGAACCATTTAGCCAACTCTAGAGAATCTCACCACCAAAACAAAATTATAATCGTAAAGGTGAATTTAAGGAACTCAGAGTCGGGGCAATCGCTGATCTCACCTCCTGTCCGTTTTTATGTGAGCCACTAACTCTTAACGATCTAATGCAGGAGGAGACAAACCCTAAGTGCTAATTTCTGAACTTAACACGTTATAATGATGGCTTTACATTAAGACCTACTTCATCACAAGAAAATTCAAGCAGACATGTGGACTTGTTTATTCTTCTTTTTTTTTTTTTTCTCATTTTAAAATTATATACATTAAATGGATCACACAAAGGGCCCAGAAGATGCATTATAAATATCTACAAGCATTTGAACAAAGAAAAATGCATATGGGCAACCAGATCAAAAGAAAATGCAAGAAACAACTGTAACTAACTAAACTAAGTGTTACCAAGAGTTAAACCAAAAACCATGGATAACTATGCTTAATGCAATGTTGATGGAACTACAGTTTAAGAAAACTTTATATCGAATGAACTTGACCTTCAGGACAACAATTGAATATATTTACTCAATAACCATGAGCAGAAATTGACTGAAAATTCAATATTAAAAATTAATTAATTAAGTGGGATCCTCATACATTCAAAAGAATAACAAAGCATTCACAGCAACCAAATATTGAACTAGTCGAGCAACCTAGTGAGTATTATTTCAACACAAGGGAGATAAGTAACACACTGTTCTCCATAAAGCCCAAGACAGTTAACATAGAGAAAGCATAATCTAAAGCAGTTAAGAAGATTTTTTCAACTACCAGGGAATCAACTTTGAAGAAATAGATTTCATTCCACTCGACTAGTTCAACATCTGAAGGCAATATCTGATGTGGGCTCCTTGCACATGTACGTGCACTCTGTTGATGAAACAATGCATCAGTAGAGAGGCTTTGATCAGGAGTAAGGCGGATTGCTACTGTGTATTGCTGCAAAGCTGAGCCATGAACCCTGGGAATCTGCATTAGAATTATCAAAAGCTTGTAGGCATATAAATAAGAACTGTGGCAGCATTGAAAGTTAAGAAACATACTAAAAATAAATAATAAAATATCAAAAGAAATAAAAAATTACCTGTGCGTCTGCTATGATGACTGTCACCATTCTTCTAAGCTTTCTACGGAACCTACCCTTCAAATGAGAATCTAGCATATTTTTTGAAACAGGAACTTTTACAGCCTTCATATCACCTGATGGCATCTGAATTATGTTTTGGAGACCCCTTACTTCAGTAGCACGGATAAAAATATCCTGACCAAGTTTGTTTTGTGGGATTATGTAATAATTTCTCTTGTGGAGACTGTCAGGTATGGAGTTTCTGCCATAAGTTGGAGAAAAAGAACCCTAAAAAAAAGAAAAGGAAAAGGAGAGAAAGAATCACATGAGAATGTTAGCACACGTAGGTGAAGCATGTTAACAAAGAAAATTGCAATGAGACAAAGAAATTGAAGACAGCAGAAATTAGAGAGGCTAAAGGAAAATTACTCTGTTTTTACAATATTCCTGTGCATGGCTAAGGTTATTCCAACTTGCATAACCTTGAATGATCATATTTGCATTAGAAACTGAAACATTTAAATTGAGATCTCTAGTAGATGTAAAACGTAACTGAGATGCTGCACCCGGGGCATTGAGGTCATATTGGTACCTAGAAAATACTGTAATTAGGCCACAAAGAGAAATGTAACTGTATAATATAACTAAAAGTTTAAAGTAATTATTAATTAGATTATATCAAACTGAATCCTAGTATGTGAAAATAAGAAGAAAGAAGGAGAAGCTATAGATTAAAAACTGCTTTCCTCTTCTTTTCTTTGTTCAATCAAATTTATAGCTGTAAAGGAAGCTGCAGAGAAAATCAACTTTCATCGCAGTGATCATATTTTGAAATGCAATATGGTTCCAACCTCTTGTGGGACTTGCCATGAAGAAATATCAACTGTCTTCCAGCAAAAATAGCAAACTCTTGTAGTGCTAAAATAATGGTCTTGCAAAGTTATTTAAAAAAAAAAATAAAACAAGAAATTTCATTATATATAAGGAAAGAAAAAATACAAGCTAGGAGGAAAAGATATCCACCTCCGAAGAGAAACTAAAAGGAAAAAGAGTCTAAAAGGCTCAATAAAACTGTCAAAATGCAAATATAAGCGCCCATGTTTCCAAACTCAATGTACATATAACACATCAGGACAAAGAGCTTTCATATAAGAGGGCGTATTAGAGCTTTTGAGTTGAATTGATTCTTGACAAAGATATAGATTACTAATGTCCAATTCCCCACTGGAATTGAGGAGTTTCCCATCCACAACTTGTAGCACAACGATTCTGTAATTTGGAAAAAAGAGGCAATTTACCTTAAGAATCCATCTACTGGTTCAACAAGAGGCTCCCAGGCTTCATACTTATCATTATACGATCTGGCAGACAAAGAGAAACTGACAGTGCAGTTCACGTATTCATTTCTTCCATGATGACTAAACGCCACACCAATCAAAGATATATTGAACAATGGAACCATCTGGGGAATGAAAAAGGGGGAAAAAAAAAGTCAATGTAGAAGTTTCCATAGCATTTAGGACATAGCAGATAGCACTATTTTTCATACGTTACATATCCTCTAACACATGGAGAGGGAAAATCTACAAAATCTTCAAATTACAATTTCAGGTATGCAGGAAGACAAGATGATAAAACAGCATAGTTTTACAGTTAAGAAGAGAAACCTCAAAGCTCCTGACTCTAACAATGAAATGAGACCCTCTTAATGGGGTTTCTTTTTTTTTTTTTTTTGGGTATAGAAAATGAAAAAATATTATTAAGGAAGCCCTCCAATCCCTGTGAATATCTGCAAGGGACACCTCCTGAAAATACCCATTGTTTGAGACCCAAAGTGAAGCAACAAAACAAATCATTCACCAAAGCAAATAAGAAGGGAGGGACCATTGCTTAATGTCAGTTTTCCAGAGAAAAAAAATATGCCCTTCATTAATTCATATCTGTACAACCAGACTTCCTATATGTACATTGTGAAAGATTCTAAAGAGAGAGACATAATTATGTGACAGAAAAATATACACTCTGTAGACAACTATAAAGAAGAAAAAGTTGCAGACAACACCATGCTGGATTAGGTGGGAGAACATGCTGGATTAGGTGGGAGAATATTGGAAAAGAATATTTCAACACTCCCCCTCAAGCTGGTAAATGGATGGTTTCCATACCCAGCTTGCATATAATATTCTGGAAGTTTGAGCTATTCAATCCTTTGGTTAGAATATCAGCAAGTTGGTCATGTGTAGAGACATATGGTGTACAAATCAGTCCACTTTCCAATTTTTCTTTGATGAAATGCCTATCCACTTCAATATGTTTTGTGCGGTCATGTTGTACTGGATTATGGGCTATGTTGATGGCTGATTTATTGTCGCAATAGAGTCTCATAGGGCCATCCAACTTTATCTTTAAGTCTTGAAGAATAATCTTTAACCAGAGTAGTTCACATACACTGTGAGCCATTGCCCTAAATTCAGCTTCTGCACTTGAACGGGCTACTACGCTTTGTTTTTTACTTTTCCATGTCACAAGATTCCCACCAAGGAACGTACAATACCCTGATGTTGATCTTCTGTCAATAATTGATCCAGCATAGTCAGCATCAGTATATGCTTCAAGTATTAAACCTCCATTTCTTCTAAACAAGATACCTTTTCCAAGCGTTCCTTTAAGATAATGTAATATTCTATAAGCAGCCTGTAGATGAGTTTCCCTTGGGTCATGCATGAATTGGCTGATCATACTCACAGCATATGCTATGTCTGGTCGAGTGTGAGAAAGGTAAATAAGCCTTCCTACCAAGCGTTGATATGACTCTCTGTCAACAGGGATGTCATCCTCAGCCTTTCCAAGTCTAAAGTTAGAATCTATTGGAGTGCTTGCTGGCTTGCATGCTGTTTTACCTGTTTCCTTGAGGAGATCTGTAGTATATTTTTGTTGACAGATAAAAATTCCTTTCTTAGAATGAGCCACTTCTATTCCAAGAAAGTACTTCAATCTTCCCAACGCTTTGATCTCAAACTCCTTAGCTAGACATTGACCCACGGCCTGTTGCTCCTTTTTATCATTTCCAGTTACTATTATATCATCAACATATACCAATAAGGCTGTAACTCCCCCTGAAGAAGAGTGTTTGATGAATAAAGTATGATCACCTTGGCTTTGTTTAAACCCCATAGTTATCATAACTTTTGTGAAACGTCCAAACCAAGCACGTGGAGATTGTTTAAGGCCATATAATGCCTTTTTCAATTTGCATACAGTATTTGTAGCCAAATTCTTTCCATATCCTGGTGGAATCTCCATGTAAATTTCTTCTTCTAGCTCTCCATGTAGAAAGGCATTCTTGACATCAAATTGCTGCAATTCCCAACCAAAATTAGCTGCAATTGATAATAATACTCTAACACTGTTCATTTTTGCTAATGGGGCAAAAGTTTCTTGATAGTCAATTCCATAGGTTTGAGTATAACCTTTGGCTACCAACCTGGCCTTATATCTCTCAATTGATCCATCAGCTCTATACTTCACAGCATACACCCATTTGCATCCTACTGGTTTTTTTCCAGTAGGTAATTTTACTAATTCCCAAGTTTTATTCTTCTCCAAAGCTTCCATTTCTACATTCATAGCTTGTTTCCATTTTTTATTAGATAAAGCCTCGGATAAACTTTTAGGAATGGTGATAGCATTTAAGCTTGTTAGAAAAGCTTTGAAAGATGGTGAGTAGTTATCAAAGGATAAAAATTGTGCAAGGGGGTATAAAGGTTGTTTTGTACTTTTTCTGGTTCCTTTTCTAAGAGCAATGGGTAAATGAAGATCCTGGTCACTATTCTCAAAAATCTCATTTTTATTTTGTAATTGATGGTTAGAGATCATTACCTCATTTGAAGGATTTGAGTTGGATTCTTGGACATGCATAGGTTCTGGAATGACCATTTTCTTCCTTGTATACACCTTGCCTTTGCCAAATCTTACTTCCTCAGGAGCAGGGTTCAAAATATCCTCTTCTTTAGGCCTAGATTCTTGGACATTGGACATGGGTTCAGTTACTGTTTCAGATTCAGTTTCATGGTTATCATCCTGTGTTTCAGATCTGAACATGGATTCAGCCACTGTTTCTACTGTTTTTGGGGGTAAAGGTTTAGACCCTGTCAAGGGAATTGATGAAAAATCAAGGAGGCACCCATTTTCTTCGCACCCATTATCTTCCTCAGGTGTATTCCCCCTTTGAAGATAAGGGGTAGCAAAATATGAATCTTGCTCATTAAAAGTGACATCAACTGAGACATAGATTTTCTTTGTGGGTGGATGATAGCATTTATACCCTTTTTGAGTTGATGAATACCCTACAAAAACACATTTTAGAGCCCTCGGGTCTAATTTTCCTCTATTTTGATGATGGATATGAACAAAAGACACACACCCAAAAATTCTAGGGATGAGATTGTTTGTAGTTTTCAGATTCGAGTAGAAAGTTGAAAGGATGTCCATTGGACTTTTGAGACCCAAAGCTCTAGAAGGTAAACGATTTACTAGGTATGTCGCTGTAAGAACAGCTTCTCCCCAAAAAATTTTAGGCACATTCTTTTGAAATAACATTGACCGAGTTTGTTCAAGAAGATGACCATTTTTTCTTTCAGCCACTCCATTTTGTTGTGGCGTATAAACACATGAAGACTCGTGTATAATTCCTTCCTTTTCAAAAAACGAGTTAAGAATCTGATTGAAATAATCCCTAGCATTATCAGACCTAAGTCTTTTGATATTAACCCCAAATTGATTTTTTATCATAGAATAAAATTTAGGAAAAACATAGCTGACATCAGATTTTTGTTTGAGCAAGTATATCCATGTAACTCGGGTGCAATCATCAATAAAAGTAACAAACCATTTTGCCCCTGAAACATTAGAAACAGTAGCTGGTCCCCAAATGTCACTATGAACAAGGTAGAATGGAACAAGGCTTCTTTTATTGCTAATTGGAAAAGGTACACATTTATGTTTGGCAAATTCACACACTTCACAATGAAGATTTTCAACATCTAAATCCTTGAATAATGAAGGAAACAAAGTTTTAATAATTGAAAAAGATGCATGTCCAAGACGATAATGATGAAGAAAAATTCTTTCTTTATTGGATGTGGCAAACTGTGAAACAAAAGTAAAAGGCATCTTGCTCTTAGCTGTATTTGACGTCTCAAGGTAGCAGAGGCCATTCCATTCCCTAGCATGTCCAATCATCTTCCCTTTGTCCTGAAATTCACAGTAATTTTTATGAAAAATCACATTACAATCTAAATCTTCAATGAGTTTTTTAATAGAGACCAGATTTGTGGTTAATTTAGGAACATGTAGGACATTTTTTAAAATAATAGTTGGGCTAATTTTGATATCACCTTGTCCTGCCACAGTGGTCAAAGACCCATCAGCGATAGCTATTTTCTTGTTACTGGGACATGGGGAATAAGTTGAGAAAAGTTTAAATGAATGAGTCATATGGTTGGTTGCTCCTGAATCCATGATCCAAGAGTTGGAAAAAGTAATATCTGAGGCATTTAATCCAATAGAGAATGGAAACTTACCAGAATAAGCCATGGAGCATGTACCTGAGAGTCCCTCTTGTTTTTCCATGTTGTTGATAAAAGCCTTTATCCTCTCAATCTCTTCTTGATTAAGGTTGTTCTGCTCTTGTGGTGTTACAACAACATGTGCTTGGTTTCTATTTCGTTGTTGCCCTCCTTTTTGACCCCATTCTTTACTTGGTGGTTTTCCATGAAGTTTCCAGCATTTTTCTCGTGTATGACGAGACTTTTTGCAGTATGTACACCATAACTCATCCCGATTCTGATTTTTCTGTTGGCCACTTTTTTCCCCTTCGAGGTTTGTAACCCTCTCTTGATTTGTAGTTGATTTAGCCACTATAGCAGAGCTATCAGTGACTTTAGGTTCAAGCATCAGCCCTCTCCTGCTTTCTTCACTTCGAATCAGGGCAATTACTTCATTAAAACATGGAACTTCTGATTTCCCTAGAATTTGGACTCTAACTTGGTCAAATTCTGGGTTGAGTCCCACCAAAAAATCATACACTCTGTCTTGTTCAATATACTCTTTTAGAACAGCAGCATCCTCAGGACATTTAGTTTTTATGACTCTATAATGATCTAGTTCCTGCCATAAAGATTTTAATTGATTTGCATATTCAGTAACAGTCTTGTTACCTTGTTTTGCAGCCATAGTTTTCACTTTTACTTCATATACTTGGGCAGCATCTCTAGCTTTGGAATATGTTTGTTGAATTGCTTCCCATATATCTTTGGCAGTAGCTAGAAACATACAGGTGTTACTGATCTCAGGAGTCATAGAGCTCCATAACCATGCCATAATCATGGAGTCTTCCTCATCCCATGCTTCAAACTTAGGATCTTCAGGTTTAGGACCCATACCTGTGAGATGTTTGATTTTTCCTTTTCCTTTTAGTACTGTACGTATAAGTTGAGACCACTTGAGGTAATTCTTCCCATCCAATCTATAGGAAGCAAGAATATTTGGTAATTCCCCTATACGGGTAATCTCCTCAGGTTGAATTTTAACCTCAGTTTGTTCAACTCCAGACATAGCTAAAGGAAATAACTACAATGGGTATTTAAAAATTTGGTGAGATTAAAAGGAGATGGTAGTGAAGGCCACTCAAAGTTGACAATTAAGGTCAATAAATAAGCTGGTTCAGTAAAAAAAATGGCAATTAAGGCCAAGGAGGAGCTAATTCAGTAATGGCAATGAAGTTCACTTACAAATGGCAATTAAGGCCAAAGCACATTATTTCACAGGATTATCTGAGAGCCAACAGCAACAGAGACGTGATCTTGCAAATACCAGAAATGCAAAAATGCTCTAATAACCAAACTGACACCAGGGATGCGCCGGAAATAGGGAGTCGACGCCGGAGGTACGAACACGAGCCTGAACGGCGGTCACACGCGCCCACACGCGCCGGCGCGTGAGATTCACGTGAAAGATGGAAGTGGCGCGTGAAGCTCACGCGCGCCGGAATGGGTTGCCGGACTTCGGGGACGGGCCGGAATTGAGGAGGTGAGACTTCCTAAGGGGGCGGTGAGATGCCAAACCCACTTTTACAGATCACTCAAGATTTAATGGATTCAATCTTAGGCTCTGATACCATGTCAGTTTTCCAGAGAAAAAAAATATGCCCTTCATTAATTCATATCTGTACAACCAGACTTCCTATATGTACATTGTGAAAGATTCTAAAGAGAGAGACATAATTATGTGACAGAAAAATATACACTCTGTAGACAACTATAAAGAAGAAAAAGTTGCAGACAACACCATGCTGGATTAGGTGGGAGAACATGCTGGATTAGGTGGGAGAATATTGGAAAAGAATATTTCAACACTTAACACTCTAGCTTTTGTTTCAATCCAAAAACACAAAACTGCAAACAAAGCCACTTTCCACAAAACTCCCTCTTAATGGCAATAGTGAAAACTAAATTCCAATAACATGAATAACAATGTTCAACAGAAATTTTACAGTTAAGTTTGGCATATAGCGGTTTTGTTATATGTGTTTGCAGGTCAATAGAGATAAACAAAGGCCTGTAGGAAAAACGTAAGTCAACATGAACTCTTTCATTTTAGATATTAGAACTATGGTATGCCAGAATTAACCTTCTCTATGTTTTCAGAATACCTGCAGATGACAATAATACATTTCAGGTGAGCAGTGAGTGAGCTGTGAGGGACCCACTCATCCTGAAAGCTATTCATTGAATATTTTATTCTTACCAGGCCACCATAGTCATCATAAAGTGAAACTGAGAAGGTTCCAATGCCAGCATCAATTACTGTAGCATCTGAGCCCCTTGGAACACCGGAATCTGCTAGTTTCAAAGCAAATCTTCGTGGGGGCCTTTTGAAACCACTACGGACCATAAAGGTCCCCAACTCATTGCCAACAGCCCATATACTAAATGGCTCTGTTGTATGCTTGGCTTCAGATGCATCCCACACACTTTCTTCCAAAAATTGATCTCCAGTAACCAGATCACTGCGCAAGCATCTTAATTTGTGAAATTCATTTTGCTTTGGTTTGCCTTTGCATGCAACACAACCCAAGGATACATAGCCAGGAGGCGCTTGAGGAAGCCAAAATGTTATACTTTCCATTCCTTTCTGCTTCTTGATCTGTCCAACAAGCTGAAAATCTTGGGGGACTTTAAAAAGATTTTCATCTCCGGAATCATGAAGAACAATGCAGGTGTTTGGAGGCTCAAACCTAGAAATGCAATGACCACATCAGTTCTGTCTTTCAATGTAAGCAACAAGACAAGAAATCTCATACTAATTTTTTTGATGAAAAAAGAAATAGCACTTTGTAAAGAGTGCAACACAAACCCTTTAACAGCTGTGTCACCAAAATATACCATCCCATCTGGGACAACTGGACGCCATATAGATAACCTCTTTCTTGAGCTTGATCCCTGATTCCACCATATTAATTGGAAGCTTGCAACAGGCTCAAAATGCCTATTAGAGTTTGCATCAGCATACTGGTCAGATTGTAAGGCTTGGTACCTGCTAGAAGGAGCTTGGACATCCTGCCTACTAGATGCTGCAGGGGATGCCTTAAGAAAATCATATTTGATGTGACGCAATTCATAACCTTTACCCATTAAACTAAGTGTAGTAGGATCTGCTGGCAAAAAAGTGCCAACAGAGTTATCCACACGCCAGAATGCCACATCTGAAGAGTGTCTGCAATTGATACACAAACAATCTCGTGTTTTAATAAGGGAGATCAAGATCATATGTCTGACAACAGTCAGTAAATCATGAATGCTCTAATATAATTTAAACAATCAAGCAAAAAGATCAGTTTGAAGTCATTACCAGATATAGACATGTCAACATCATAGCAAAATTGGCATATTAAAGTATAAAGCAATAAACTGAATGTACAACATAACTCACTAGAAAATTACTCTGTAAGTTCCACTTACATATCAGTAGAGCTGATTGCAATGCAATCTCTCAATGAACTTGGTGAGACAGATGAAGAAGGGATACAAAAGGCTGAAGATAAAGGGGGAGGTGTCCTTCCTTGAGTAACTACACAGCCCAGTGCAACATAACCTTTGGGAGCTTCAGGGAACCAAATGGTACAGCAATCATCTCCCTCACCTTGGGCACCATTTCGTAACAATTCATAATTATCCAATCCTTTACCAGTTATACCTTCAGAAGCTGAAGGTGGCCAAATTAATCTGAAATTAATGGGTTTCTTGACTCTTATTGAATTGGTATTTACTGCAAGAACCCCTTTGGCTGGTGGCTTGTCTCTGCAAAAACATTATATCAATATCAAATTTCAAGAAGGTGAACAAAATAGAACCTACAAGTGAGAAAAGCATTATTAGAACTTCCACTGACAGTGGGGTAAGATAGTCACCCAGTACAGCAAAACCAGGCGGTGCATGAGGCCTCCAAAAGACATATGTTTGGTCAGTATCGGTATCTGCATGGTGCAACAGTTATTACAAATCTCAGTCACAAAATTCTCAATATTTTTCCAGTAATAAAAAAATATGAGAACGTCAACATACTTTTTATTGTTCCAACTTTGTCAAAATGGGAGCAAACTATTGTCACTTTCTTTGATGTCATCCTTAAAAATGATAGAATATCATCTTCCACAGCCAAAAAAAGTCTCAGGATACTGAATGTGAAGTTCATGAATATATCTGAGACAGACAAATGTATATTGGTCTTCCCAGAAGATTTTGAATACTTCAAAGTGGTGTCAAATGGCTCCAAAATCCTGATTCCATTACTCTCCATAGTCAACCCAAGAGCATCTGTGCTAATCTCAGTATTGTCACCCTTCAAAACAACCCTGGACATCCGATAAACACATCTGGTGTCATTGTTTACTACAGCATAAGTTCATTTATAACATGTCCTGCTGCTGATAATAAAGGAGAAGGCAATGCTGACAGACTCAGAAAAAAAGGAGCACCAAATTTACTCAACTTAATTAACATTCAATGATAAGCAGTTGATATTGGAAAACCATTTAGAAGTGTAGAATATTAATTTTTTTTTTTAAAAAAAAAAAAAGTCCTGACAACAAAAATGGAACTTGCAGGTGTAATACAAGAGTTATGTAGAAGGAAGCCAATCCTTATGTTTAGGAAATTATTTATTTTTTTGATTTGATAGATTAGGATATACTTTCCAATAGATAAGGATAAGTTATTTACTAATTATTTGCTTTCCTAGTTTAGTGAGGATTCCTTATTTAAGAGGGATTCTCCTCTTATTTTTCTCCTAGATTTAAGGACTGGAAGGCCAGCTACCTCCGTATAAACATTAGGTGTTGGTTTCATTATGAATTAGAGAGAGAATTCCTTTCATCAAAATTCTCATGGTATCAGGGCCACATCTCTCTCTCTCACACAATTGTGCCTCTCGAATCACCTTTAGTGGGTTCCTGCTTCTACACAGCTTCAGTTGTGACCTAATCTCTCTAGGGTTCACCTCGGATCATCATCTCCCGTGTTTCCCCATCGATCGGAGTGTCTTCGGCCACTGCACGCGCCCCCACACGCCTCATCAGAATTCTGTCTCATCACGCAGTGGTGCATGAAGGCACGTGCCACCGTATATATGGTATTTGCTTGCCTAGACTTGGTCACAGGTCACCGTAGAGTCCAACCTAATCCTTATCTTCCTTAATTGGGCTCCACCACATTCGGCATGAATACACAGACCATGTCTTTAGAGTCAATTCCAAACTCAAGCACCATTCCTCAATCAATAGTTCCTCAGCCAATATCATCGAAAATTCGCCTCTCCTTATCACCAGCCACAAACTCAATGGCTATAATTTCCTTTAGTGGTCACAATTCGTCCTCATATATGTTTCTGGCAAAGGAATGGATGATTATCTCACTGGTGAGGTTCCCGTTCCTGTAGCAACGGACCCTAAGTATTGAATTTGGAAGACAGAAAATCACATGGTCATGTCATGGTTAATAAACTCCATGACCAAGGAGATTAGAGAGAATTTTCTCCTTCACAAAACAACTAAGGAGATTTGGGATGCAGCAAAATACCTCTAAACTATTTGAAATTGAAACCTGTAGTTTAAACTGGAAGTATTCTGATTGCTTCAATAGTTGCAGATTACAAGGGTTCAATATATAGATACTAGGACTAACTAACTTTCCTATAAAGTAGGGATTTACATCAGTATTGAATATAATTAAAAGACTATTTATATCTATCTAATATTAACAAAAGAAATATCTCTATATTAATCTAATATTAGTCGACACTCCCCCTCAAGTTGGTTTGTAGATGTCAAGCAAACCCAACTTGCTAACAAGTAATTCAAAAGTAGGTTTGAATAACACCTTGGTCAGGATATCCGCCACTTGCTCTGTACTGGGAATGAATGGAATGCAGATTTCTCCTCCTTCAATTCTTTCTTTAATGAAATGTCTATCCACCTCCACATGTTTCGTTCTATCATGCTGAACTGGGTTATTTGCAATACTTATAGCAGCCTTGTTGTCACAAAATAGTTTCATAGGATTCTTCTGTAATAATTTTAATTCAATCATAATCCTTTGCAACCATAGTAATTCAGCTACTCCATTTGCCATTGCTTGGTATTTAGCCTCAGCACTGCTTCTAGCCACAATGTTCTGTTTCTTGCTTCTCCACGTAACTAAGTTACCCCACACATATGTGCAGTAACCACTTGTAGATCGCCTGTCAGTGATGGATCCTGCCCAATCAGCATCTGTATAGGCCTCAATTCCCCTATGCTCAGTTTTCTTGAAAATTAATCCCTTCCCAGGTGTCCCTTTAAGGTACTTCAAGATTCTATATGCCGCTTCAAGATGGTTTTTTCTTGGAGAATGCATGAATTGGCTCACAAGGCTCACAGCAAATGCGATGTCTGGGCGAGTGTGAGACAGGTATATTAATTTCCCAACAAGTCTCTGGTACATACTTGTATCAATTGGACTTTCTGACTCTCCTACGCCAAGTTTCACATTAGGATCAACCGGAATTTCAACTGGTTTACACCCCAACATCCCAGTACTTTTTAACATATCCATAATATATTTCTGTTGGGTGACTATGATTCCTTTTTCTGATCTAGCAACTTCCATTCCTAAGAAATATTTGAGATTTCCTAGGTCTTTAATTTCGAAGTCTTTTGCTAGATTCTTTTTCAATCTATTCATCTCCTCCATATCACTACCAGTTAGGATAATATCATCAACATAAACTATCAACACTACTAACCTTTCTCCCTTCGTTCGTTTAAAGAACATTGTATGATCAGCCTGTCCTTGTTGATAATTTTGCTGCTTTAACGATTCTGTAAATTTTTCAAACCAAGCCCTCGGAGATTGTTTGAGGCCATACAAAGACTTCTTTAATTTGCATACCTATGAATTAAATTTCTCCTCAAAACCAGCTGGGGGATCCATATATACCTCTTCCTCCAAATCTCCGTTAAGAAATGCATTCTTAACATCAAGTTGTTGAAGTGGCCAGTCCAGATTTACTGCCACAGATAACAGCACTCGAATCGTATTTAATTTTGCCACTGGAGCAAATGTTTCCATGTAGTCTACTCCATAAGTTTGTGTGAACCCTTTTGCAACCAATCGAGCCTTGTATCTTTCAAGTGAGCCATCGGCATGGTATTTCACATTGAAGACCCACTTACACCCGACGGTCTTCTTCCCCTTTGGTAAGTCAACAATTTCCCAAAATCTCTTCCAAAACTGCATCCTTCCATGCAGGAACCTGTAGTGCATCTTGTATATTTTTTGGAATCTCAATATTAACAAGTTTAGTCAGAAAGCATGAAAAAGACGGGGAAATATTCTGATGAGACACAAAATTGGAAATTGGATACTTAGTGGAGCATGATCTTACCCCTTTTCTAAGAGCGATAGGTTTAGACATATTTGAATCAGAAGGATGAGTACTAGATTGATTCGGTTCTGACGACGGGTTGGAAGATTGGCCGTGCTGAATTGCTTGAGATGGATTTCTCCTCTGGTAAGTCTGTTCAAAGTATTCAAAGGGTAATCTCTCTTTTTCAGGCAATGCAGTTTCAATTTCTAAGGGTTGTTTTTCCATATTTAAATTCAGACTTGGACTAGTTTCAAAGTGATTTTCGTTATTTATAAAAATTTCTGGAAAATCCATATCTACTACCGAATCTTCTTTACTCTTAATAACCATATCTGGATTTTGAATCTCCCCCTGAAGATGAGGAGTAAAAAAAGGAATTTTTTCCAGAAAAGAAACATCCATTGTGACCAAATACTTTTTCAGCTCTGGGATGTAGCATTTGAATCCTTTTTGAGATACAGGGTAACCAGCAAAAAAACCTTTGTAAGCCCTAGTATCTAATTTACTTTTTTGTTTATCAGGGTTATGCACAAATACTGTGCAGCCAAAAACTCTTAGAGGTAAATCAGATATCAGTTTAGAATTAGGTTTTAATTGCTGAAAAACTTGTAGTGGAGTAGAAAAGTTTAACACCCTAGAAGGCATTCTATTTATTAAGAAAGCTGCATGAAGAACAGCATCCCCCCAAAATTGCTTAGGAACTGAATTTGTAAATAACAAAGCTCTGGTAATTTCCAAAAGATGCTTATTTTTCCTTTCAGCAATGCCATTTTGCTGTGGTGTGTCGAAACATGAGCTTTGTTGTACAATCCCCCTTTTTTGAAAAACGATTCCCAAAGTTTTTGAAAAATATTCTCTTCCATTGTCACTTCTAAAAATTTTTATTTTTTCATTAAATTGTGTCTCTATCATGGAAGAGAAGTTCTGAAAAATATCAACAACTTCAGATTTTACTTTCATTAAAAATATCCAACTCAACCGGGTATGATCATCTACAAAGGATACAAACCATCTTTTGCCAGTACTAGTAGGAACCCGAGAAGGTCCCCAAATGTCACTATGAATGAGTTGAAAGGGTTTGGAGGGAAGATATGGTTTTGGAGCATAAGAACTACGATGATGTTTAGCCATGACACAAAAATCACATTGAAAAATAGATGGATCTTTATTGATAAATAATTTTGGAAACAGTCTTTTTAAATATTGAAAACTTGGATGCCCTAATCTATAATGCCATAACATGACATCTTGACTTCCTACCTTAGAAACTGAATTTGAAACAAAATTTAAGCCTGACAGATAACTCTGAACAGGTTTACCCAGGTTGTATCCATCTTCAAAGAAGTATAAGCCTTCTCTTTGTTTAGCACTGCCAATCATCCTCCCCGAGGCCAAATCCTGAAATTCACAGCCAGAATGAGAAAAAACAGCCTTGCATTTTAATTCTCTGGTTATCTGACTAACAGACAACAGATTACATGACAATTTGGGAACATGAAGGACATTTTCAAGAATAAGAGAGGGTGAAATTCGGATTGAACCATGACCAGCAATTGTAGAAAAAGACCCATCAGCTATCTTAATTTTCTGGTTACCTGCTGCAGGTCTATAGGATATAAAAAGATGAGAATTACTGGACATATGATCAGTAGCCCCTGAATCTATGATCCAAGGGTTAGCCCCAGAATTGACAGTAAAAGATGAGTGAGATAAATTACCTTGATGAGCTAGGGAACAAGATGGTGCAGTTTGAGAATTTTGAGAGGTTAATAATTTATACAGATGCTCAATTTGTTCCTTCATGGAAGGATAAATTTCGGAACCTGTGGAGGTAGACGGCTTCTCATGAGTTTGATCAATAGTGGTAGTTAGTGCACGACCTTCCCCTTTTTTCTTTGTATTGGCTGGTTTCCCATGGAGCTTCCAGCAGTTCTCTTTGGTGTGCCATGGTTTCTTGCAATATTCACACCAAAACTTCTTCTTCCCTTCTCCCTCTGAACCACCTCGAGAAATTAGGGCAGAAACAGAATTTTCCGGCCCTGGTCCAGCATCAGCCTTGACACCTGGAGCAATCATCACACGCTTTCGGCCTTCTTCTTGTCGCAATTCAGAGAAAACTTCTCGAATGGAAGGTAGTGGTTTCCTTCCAAGAAGCCGTCCCTTAACTTCATCCAGACTGGGGTCAACGCCAGCCAAAAACATGAAGACACGGTCATTGTCTTCACGTTTTCGAAACCGTGCCAGGTCACGAGGATTCTCCCACACATCGTTATAGCAAAGATCTAATTCTTGCCATAAAGACAACATCTCATTGTAGTAAGTTGTGATATCACTATCCCCTTGCTTGGACAGCCATAATCTTCTTTTTAATTCAAAGACTTGTGATGAGTTATCAACGTTAGAATATGTTTCATGGACTGCTTCCCAAATTTTTTGTGCATCCATGAACATATAAGGCCGACGAATAGATTCTTCCATTGAATTGAGAAGCCATGCCGTGATCAGGGATTTCTCTGAACGCCACTTACGAAAACTAGGATCTGTCTCACTGGGTGGCTCTTCCTCGCCTGTCAAGAAGCCTAGTTTCCCTCTACCATAAATTGCGAGTTTCACAGATTGGGCCCACTCTAAGAAATTGTTGCCATTTAGTCTAACAGGAGTAATCTGAAGAGAGGCATGGGTCCCAATCTCAACGTTAACTGAAGGATAGGCAGGTCTAGGCGAAGGAACAGGGTTAGGGGAGGTATTGGTCGATGCCGGTGAGGTAGTCATCCTGAGTGACGGTGAATGTGCCGTACTGGTCAATAGTACGCACCCGAGGCCTCAGTCGAAGATGAACGGTGCAGTGGGTTAGCAATCAAGGGTCGAAGGTCAATTGCTACTTGACGTTCGAAACCGAAGCCAAAAAACGGAAGTCGACAGGGGCAGAGAACCTGAAGTCGAAGTCGGCAGAGGCAGAGGAACCCGACACCAATAACCTGAAGTCGACGGAGGCAAAGGAACGGAAGTCGAAGTCGGCAGAGGCAAAGGAATTGAAGTCGACACTGGACACTGGAGTCGAGGTCGATAGATGCAAAGAGCGACGTCACCGAAGGTTATGAAGGCTTTGATACCATATAGTTTAAACTGGAAGTATTCTGATTGCTTCAATAGTTGCAGATTACAAGGGTTCAATATATAGATACTAGGACTAACTAACTTTCCTATAAAGTAGGGATTTACATCAGTATTGAATATAATTAAAAGACTATTTATATCTATCTAATATTAACAAAAGAAATATCTCTATATTAATCTAATATTAGTCGACTGTAATTTCTCTAGTACTCTTTCATTCATAGGCAACGGATATATATACATGGGAATCATAAAAATAATCCCTACAATCAAGCCTACAATCAAGCTATACAATCTCTACAATCAAGCCTACAATCAAGCTATACAATCAAGCCTACAATATCTTAACACTCCCCCTCAAGCTGGATCATAGATGTTAATCATGCCCAGCTTGTTACAAATATAATTAATGCGAGCTCCATTTAAGGCCTTAGTGAAAATATCTCCTAACTGGTCTTTAGTTCTAACATATCCTGGAGTAATGAAATGATTTTCAATCTTTTCACGAATGGTGTGACAATCGATCTCAATATGTTTAGTTCGTTCATGAAACACGGGATTAGAAGCAATGTGAAGAGCAGCTTGGTTGTCACACCATAATGTTACTGGTAATGGGGTCTCGAAGCCAACTTCTTTCAATAGTTGGTATATCCATACAATTTCACATACTGAGTTTGCCATAGCTGTGTATTCTGATTTTGCAGTAGATCGAGAAACAATATTTTGCTTCTTGCTCTTCCATGAAACTAGATTCCCTCCTACAAAGACACAATAACCAGTAGTAGATCTCCTATCATCTTTGCACCCTGCATAATCTGCATCAGAATAAACTTCAATCTTAGTGTGTCCATGATACCCATAAAATAATCCACGTCCTGGGGCTCCTTTTAAATAGCAAAGAATTTGTTCTAGGAGTGCCCAATGGTTGACAGTCGGGGAGGACATAAAGCGACTGGCCACACTAACAGAATATGCAATATCGGGGCGAGTCACAGTCAAATAATTCAATTTTCCCACAAGTCTCCTATACTTTTCAGGATCATGAAATGGCTCACTGTCATCCTTTGCAAGCTGTATGTTAGGAGTCATAGGGGTACTTGATGGCTTAGCCCCCATCTTTCCTGTTTCTGTCAATAAGTCAAGAACATACTTTCTTTAGGACAAGAAGACCCCCTTCTTATTTCTCAAAACTTCAACCCCTAAGAAATATTTCAAAGGTCCCAAATCTTTTGTCTGAAACTGTGACTGCAAGAAAGTTTTAAGGCCAGAGATACCAGAACTGTCACTCCCAGTTATCACAATATCATCAACGTATACCACAAGAAGAATGATACCATCCTTAGACTGCCTATAAAATACCGTGTGATCAGATTTGCTTTTCTTCATTCCATATTTCAAAACAACTTGGCTAAACTTGCCAAACCATGCACGAGGGCTCTGCTTCAGACCATATAGCGATTTCTGAAGTCGACATACTTTCCCATACTCCCCCTGAGCAACAAACCCAGGTGGTTGCTCCATATAGACCTCTTCTTGGAGAGTACCATGAAGAAAAGCATTTTTAATGTCCAACTGGTGTAGTTGCCAGTTATGAGTGGCAGCCAAGGATATCAACAAACGAACTGAGGTAAGTTTGGCAACTAGAGAAAAAGTATCAGAATAATCAGCACCATAAGTCTGAGCATATCCTTTCGCAACAAGACGAGCCTTCAACCGAGCCACAGACCCATCAGGGTTGACTTTAATTGTGAACACCCATTTGCACTAGGATAAGTACAAAGACGTTTACCTTTGCGAAGGGCAATAGGAAGGTCCGGAGAAGCGGAATCAGGATCCGGCAACGAAATAGAAGGTGGAGGGCATGAATCTGAACCTGCAGGCAATGGACGTCGAGTGTAGACATGAACAATTGGTGGCCGAGTGGGTACCAAAGAAGGTGTAGGAGTACTTGTGGATGGCTGAGAAAAAGGTACAGTGTAGATGAGCAGATCATCATCGTCCCTCGGAACATGAGAAGAAGAAGAAGTAGAAAAGAACGGAATGTCTTCTTGGAAGGTAACATCAACAGAAACAAGATAACGCTGAAGAGTAGGAGAGAAACACCTGTATCCCTTTTGGAGACGAGAATAACCAAGGAAAACACATTTAAGAGACTTAGGGTCTAACTTTGTGACCTGGGGTCTAGTGTCCCTGACAAAACAAGTGCTGCCAAAGATACGAGGCTCAATAGGAAATACAGCTGTGGATGGAAACAAAACAGAATATGGAATCTCTCCCCCAAGAACAGAAGATGGCATGCGGTTAATCAAAAAACAAGCTGTGGAGACAGCATCAGCCCAAAAAGGTTTAGGAACATGCATTTGAAACAAAAGAGCTCGAGCAACTTCAAGTAAATGTCGATTCTTACGTTCAGCAACTCCATTTTGGGCGGGTGTGTCAACATACGAGGATTGATGCAAGATACCTCGTTGAATCATGTAAGACTGGAAAGTCTCAGAGAGATACTCTTTAGCATTGTCACTCCTCAAGGTTTGAACAGAAATATTAAATCGTGTTTTAATTTCAGTATAGAAAGCACAAAAATATGAAAAAACTTCAGAGCGACTTTTCATTAAATATAACCAGGTAACACGAGAGTAATCATCAACAAAGGTAACAAAATACTTAAAACCTGCCTTGGCCACAATAGGACAAGGACCCCAAACATCAGAATGAACTAATTCAAAAGGGGACGTAGCCCGTTTATTAACTCGAGACCCTAAGGAAACACGATGGTGTTTGGCAAACTGACAGGACTCACAAGGCAAAGATGATAAATGTCGAAATTGGGGATAGAGCTGCTTGAGAACTGGGAGAGACGGATGACCCATTCGACAGTGCAAATCAAAAGGAGAAAGCGAACTAGAACATGCCAAAGATCTTGGTGTCTTAGTATCAAGAGTGTAGAGGCCACCAGACTCATGCCTGCTACCAATAATCTGCTTCGTCGTAAGATCCTGAAAAATACAATGAGTAGGAAAGAATGAGACACTACAATTTAGGGCACGAGTGAGTTTACTAACAGAAATCAGATTAAATGAAAAATTAGGTAAACTCAGTACTGAAGGTAGAGATAAAGATGGAGTCAGGTTAATGGTGCCAGAACCAAGGACACGGGGTGTAGAGCCATCAGCTATAGTCACATGAGACGAATGGACATGAGTATCAAAAGTAGAGAAAAGACTAGGATTACTTGTCATATGGTCTGAGGCACCAGAATCTATAACCCAGCTGGACGATGAAGAGATGAGACATGTGGGGGATTTACCTGTATCAACGAAGGCAGCAGTGGGAGTAGAAGTTTTAAGTGATTCTTGATATTGAGTGAACTTGGCAAAGTCATCAGTAGAAACCATAATAGTCTTATCAGCAGATGAGGCAACATGGGCAGATCGTCCTGTCTGATTCTTGTTGAGAAGTTTCTTGCAAGTGCGTTTTGTATGCCCCAGCTCATGACAGTAATAGCACTCAACTTCACCGGACTCCTGACTCCGATGTTCTATATTCTTGTTACGATTGTTCGATCCTCCCCGTGAGCCACCTCGAGATCCACCACGACTAACAAGAGCACTGCTATTATTAGTAGTGATTTGAGAAGGTTGTGAGTTTTCTGTACGAAGAACTCTAGCAAAAACTTCTTGCAAAGGAGAAATTTCAGATGCTGAGAGAATTTGAGATTTGACTGCTTCGAAATCTGAGCGCAGACCTGTCAGGAAACTCATAACTGCCATTTTCTCTCTTTGAGCTTGCTGAACCTTAATATCAGAACTAAAAGGGAGAAGCATTCTTCATAGGTTTTCTTAAATTCCATGAAATAAGCAGTAAGAGACTTGTCTTGCTGCTCTCCTCGATAAAATGACTTACATACCTCGTAGATGCGAGATATGTTTCCTCGTCCAGAATACAAAAAATCCAAATATTCCATTAATTCTTTCACAAATTCACAATGGTTAATCAAACCGAGTACCTCTATGTCAATAGAGTTCCGAATTTGCAAGAATAGTCTCGCATCATCACGCAACCACGCTTTTCGAGTGTCGTCACTAGGGGGATCAGAGATGAGATGATCATCCTTCTCAATGCTCCGCAAATATACGCGAATGGTTTTACACCAATCTAAATAGTTGGAGCCATTGAGTTTGTGTTCGGTAATTTTCGTCATCTCAGGGACTACCTCAGCCATAACTGTAATTTTACTGTCTGCCATAGGTGGGAAAAGTACACAACACACAAACACAACCAAAAATAAATGGATTCAGCCTAAAACAGTAAACCAAAGAGAACCAAACCAAACCAGAAGGTCAAACAGTAGGGAAGACGCCGGAAAGGACAGGAAGTCGCCGGAAAATGGACGAAAACGCCGACGAAACAAAACGGATAGGAAGACGACGTCGGACGCGCCCTCATGAGCCGGCGCGTGGATCTGCTAGCAGAAAGAACGAGTGGCGCGTGGAGGTCACACGCGCCGCCGATGGCTTCCGGACTCTCGGGGTCCGCCGGCCGGGGAAGTCTGAACGTTGTTGGGGGGGTGGTGAGAACCAACAACCACCGTAGAGGGTTGGGCTCTTCTCACGCACACACAAGCGGTACCGAGAACGCCAACAGCCTCTGATACCATGTAATTTCTCTAGTACTCTTTCATTCATAGGCAACGGATATATATACATGGGAATCATAAAAATAATCCCTACAATCAAGGCTACAATCAAGCTATACAATCCCTACAATCAAGCCTACAATCAAGCTATACAATCAAGCCTACAATATCTTAACAGACAAAACCCAACTTCATGACCTGTGACAAGGGGAGTTGTTCAATACCATTACGTGGTACTAGCAGCACCTTAACATGTTCAGGATCTACCGCTGGAAATGCCCTGATGATGTTGCTCTGTACAAAAAGATTGTTGACCAAAAGATTGGTCTCAACAAGGATCTAGACAAAGTCAGGGGGAGAATCATGGGAACCAAGCCCTTGCCTTCCATTTGAGAGGCCTTTTATGAAGTTTGAAGGGAAAAAAGCAAGAGCAAATTAATGATGACATAAAATTTGGCACTCCACCTACTGAAGGCTCAACCTCGTACACACACAACTCGTCTCAAGATAATAAACAGAGAAGGGGGAGGCCACAGTGTGAACATTGCAAGAAGCCTAGTCACACTAATGAAACATGCTAGAAAATACAAGGTAAGCCTGCGAATTGGAAGCCTAGTCATGCACGGAGTGATCAAGCCATACATCCGACAACAACAAAAATACAGAGATTAGTCCATTCACCAAGGAGCAGATTGAGGCACTACAGAAGCTACTTGGTCATATCTCCATTCCCTCTCAATCATCATTGTCCACTGAGGAACATACCAGCGTGTTGGCACAGCAAGACAGCAAAATCAGGTAAGGTGATTGGCACTACTGTGTTGTGTGGTGGTCTCAACTTGCTCAAAGAAAGTCCTCTTTTACATAGACAAGTTCACTCAAGTTACGTTTCTGAGAAGCTTTGAAAATTCTAGCATGTAGAGATTGATAGACATTTCATAGTTCAACTAAGCTACATCCCTACTTGATTGCATTATCACTAAAGCTCTTCCAAGGACAAGCTTCGACAAAATCAACTCCAAGCTAGGATTGTATAATATATACAACCAAGGAGTGTAGAAGGAAGCCAATCCTTATGTTTAGGTAATTATTTATTTATTTTTTATTTGATAGATCAGGTTATATTTTCCAATAGATAAGGACAAGTTATTTACTAATTATTTGCTCTCCTAATATAATGAGGATTCCTTATTTAAGAGGGATTCTCCTCTTATTTTTGTCCTAGATTTATAGACTAGAAGGCCAACCGCCTCTGTATAAATATTAGGTTTTGGTTTCATTATAAATTAGAGAAAGAATTCCTTTCATCAAAATTCTCAAGTTATAGATGGAAGTAGCACACCACATTAATTTCCCAGGCACAACTGTGAGATTATTCCTATCTGAACTCAACTGCACAAATGGAACAAATGGAAAATTTCTTCTTTCTCTTTTTGATAAACAATAATTCCTTCCACCGCACTTTCACTGAGATATAATTAGTTTTATGGATTCACTTTGGGTGTTTGTAAGTGTGTTTATTTCCAACGGTGCCTCTTGTGGATATTCAAAGGGATTTGGAAGTTCTACTGTTTTAGAGATAGGTCACTCATGTTTTTATTTTTGGGAAGGATATCTTGCCCTCTCTTTTCTTGTGCCTTGTACTTTTCCTTCTCATTAATAAAATATTACATTTTGTATCCAAAATAAAATATTATATTAAGAAAGAACATAGATACACTCGTCCAAGCCTCGTCAGGGGTTGCTGATAGGATTGAAAAGGTTATGAGAGATTTTCTTTGGTCCGATGGTGGGGGGAGGAGGAGGGACCATCTGGTTAGCTAGGAGGTGTGTTGTAGACTAGTATACTAGTAGTCTCTCTCATGTATATATATGTACAGTGTATGCTTTTGAATATACACAGAAATTATTCTCCAAAAAGGGTTTTCTCTCTCTTTTTCTCTCTAAGTTCCCAGTTATCATTGTTTATCTTCTTCACATTATGCTTTTATATCATCTATTTCTTCTATCTCTATTCCTAAGAATGCCCAGGAAGCACTCTCACATCCAGAGTGGAAACAAGCTATGATGGATGAAATTGCGCCTTGGAATCTAACCAT
Organism: Biancaea sappan; assembly: GCA_037074585.1. Classification (NCBI taxonomy): domain Eukaryota; kingdom Viridiplantae; phylum Streptophyta; class Magnoliopsida; order Fabales; family Fabaceae; genus Biancaea; species Biancaea sappan. Next base: position 31,337,004 of record CM073500.1, on the reverse strand, counting down.
ACGTGGACCCTTGTTCCCACTCCAACTAGAAAATCAATTGTTGGATGCCGATGGGTCTTTAAGTTGGGCCTGACGAGAAAATTGATTGATTGAAAGCTCGGTTGGTGGCTAAAGGCTATACACAAATTTTTGGACTTGATTATGGTGATACTTTCTCCCATGTGGCTAAAATGACATCTGTTCGTCTCTTTCTCTCTATGGCAGCCATGCGAAGTTGGCCTTTACACCAGCTAGATATCAAGAATACTTTTCTTCATGAGGATCTAACTGAAGAAGTCTATATGGAGCAACCTTTTGGGTTTGTTGCTCAAGGGGACTCACGTAACCACGTTTGCAAACTTCACAAGGCTTTGTATGGCTTCAAGGAAAGTCTCCGACCTGGTTTAGTCGTTTGGTGGAGCCCTTAAACAATTTGGTATGACGCAAAGTGAGACCAATTATTCAATATTTTATAAGCAATCTTCTAATAAGTGTATCTGTCTTGTTGTTTATGTTGATGATATTGTTATAACTAGAAATGACTATGATGGTATTTAATGCCTCAAGCAGCATTTATTCCAGCAATTTCAGACTAAAGATCTCGGAAGATTGCTATATAGGATTGAGGTAGCCCAATCCAAGATAGGGCTATTTCACAAAGGAAGTAAACTCTCGATAGCTTGGAAGAAATTGGAATGTTAGATTGTAAACCAACTGATTCCCCTATGGATCCAAATGTCAAACTCACAGCACATCAGGGGGAGCTTTACTCAGATCTAGGAAGATACCGCAGATTAGTTGGGAAGTTAAATTACCTCACTATAACTAGACCCGACATATCATTTGTTGTTAGTATCATGAGCCAGTTTCTAAACTCTCCTCGTGATAGTCATTGCAATACCGTAATGCAAATATTAAGATACATTAAGGGTTCTCCTAGAAATGGTTTTGCCTATCAGAATAGGGGACACAAACATTACTGCCTACACTAATGCAGATTGGGTTAGTTATCCAAATGATAGACGGTCAACTCTCGAGCAGTGTGTTCTTATTGAAGGAAACCTGATAACTAGGAAGAGTAAGAAGCATAATGTGGTTACTAGATCTAGAGCCTGTTTGGATGGGCTTAATTTCAATTTATTCTAATAAACTTATCAAATAAGCACTTTTGAAGTCCAAATTATGTGTTTGTAAGAGCCTAATAAAATGGCTTATAAGCTCTTTTGAGCTTATTTAGATAAGCTCCTCCAAAAAGCTTATCAAAATAAGCACTTTTGAGCTTATGCGGAGGAGAATGACTGGTCATGCAAATGACACTATTACCCCCATTAATTTTTCAAAATTCCTCTCCTACCCTCATGGTCTCAATGTCCCAGCTGCCCCTTCATTCACTCAGCTCTCTCGTCTCTCAGCTGCTCTCCCCTTCTCCAAACCAACCCTTCTCCAAACCACGCCGGATCTAGCAACTCCTCCTTCCCTTTCTTCGGTCAGCTCTTCCCTTCTCGCAGATCTAGTTTTTTTTTTAAGGTTCCAAATATGAAATCGTTTCTAGTTCAAAAACCAAAAACGAAACCAGATCGTTTATGGTTTCCGAACCAAAAATGAAATCAGATTTGGTTAATCGAAAAGCATTTCTGGTTTGTTCATTTCTAGGCCAGAATGAAATCGTTTCTAGGTATGTTACCCAGAAACGAATTAATCGTTTCTGGGTAATTCTGAGTAATTTACCTAGAAATTTAGCAAAAAAACTTCTGGTTTTGAACTAGATTTTATGCTTATGTATTATATTTCAGTGTAGAATTTGAACCAGATACAAGCATGGAAATTATTGTTTTCACCTGAAGTCATGATATTATGGAAGTTCTTTGCTGATCCAAAGAAAATGGCTCGGAAATACAGTAGTAGCATGTGATTCTGCTGATTCCAGAAACCATTATGAACCTTAACTCATAAATCAATATCAGCAAATGCAAGGCTTACACTGATAAAGATTTTTCAAAATAAATAAATAAATAACCAAAAGAATTGACAAGCAAGGAGACACCAAGATATTTGATTATGGAAGATGTCATTATCCTATTGATGCATGAACAACATTTACATCAGCTTGCTCAAATCAATTTTCTAGTTTTGAACAAGAAATTTTCTAGTTTTGGACTCTCTGTATCTGATTCTTAGTGTTAACTTGAACAATGTAGAACTGATATTTGAGGAGTGTTTTGGAGATTAGAGTAATGATTTTTTTTTATATCCTGTGCAATTTTTTCTTTTCTTTTTGGCTCAATAACATGGAGTTACATTTTAATGACATGAAGAGGCTGTTCAAGTCAGGAAGAAAGGGAATGCATAATTGATTGCTTGTGGTAAGCAATGGATGGTAGCTACTTTCACTAATGCAAGACATCAAGTCAGTAAGCTGTAAAACACAATCCTTTGTGTCTTGGTCCTCCTGGACATTGATGTAATTGGTTTTCTCCAATAAACCGTTACTGGGTAAAGTCAAATTTGTAATATTATGCTGTAAATTTGTTTTTTTTTTTTTTCATAGACCAACAGAGGTTGTAATATATTATGCTGTAAAGCACAACCCTTTGAGTTGCCAATGAAGAAGGCATTTGTTTACATATCAATGAAGAAGATTTTTATCTTGATGTCCTCCTGATAGCCAAGTATTAGAAAACATCACTTATGCTATTACATGATTACTAACTGAATTGAACAGGTAAAAAACATTTTAAGTTCTTTTAGCAGATTTTCCAATGAAAATATTATATTAGTTTTAGTTTTATTAATTTTTAAAAAATTATGTTAAGTGCTTATTTATCCAAAAATTCTAATTTTATAAGTGCTTATGATGGGCTTTTTAGTAATTTCAATTGTCATAAGTACTTATATAGCTATGCATCCAAACACCTTAAATACTGCATAAGCACTTTCAAATGTGCATCCAAACAGAAATAGCTTATTGAATTAAGCACTTATATCATAAGTACTTATATCATAAGCGCTTAATTAAGCTATTTTTCCAAACAGGCCCCTAGTGCAAAAGCAGAATATCAGGCAGTAGCCCTCACTACATGTGAACTTTTGTGAATTAAACAACTCTCTAAGCTCAAGTTTCGCAAAACTAAAATTACGAATCTTATATGTGATAATCAAGTTGCTCTACATATTGCATCTAACCTAGTCTTTCATGAGAGAACTAAAACACATTGAGTACTGTCATTTTATACGAGAAAAGATTTTATCTGAAGCAATTACTACATCCTACATAAACTCCAACAATCAACTGACTTATATGTTCACTAAATCTCTTCAGGATCTAAGGATAAAATAAATAAATATATATATATATATATGTAATAAGCTGGATGCATTTAACATATACACACCATCTTGAGGGAGAATGTTGAGAATAAGTAGATATTTATTGTAGATATTTATTACAACCAACAATCACCATAACCATTTTCATTTATTACTTTCAACAACCTTCATTTGTTACTTGTAATAATTACATTCTTGTATATAAATAGAAGTAGTACTAGGGGCCAAAGTAAGCCATTCAGTTCATTCTTATTCTATCTGTTGTCTTACAAATATTTCTAATATTTCTAAGTGTTCCATTTGTATTTCAACTTTACCCTTGAAATAAGCACAACTTCCCTTAACCTAAGGACATGGCAGAAAAATAATCTAAAACCTTATATAACTACTGCTAATCTCTACCAATTTAGAATAAACTGCATAATAATATAAAACATAAATAAGCCTGAGTTTACAAGAAAAGATAAAAAGGGATGAGATTAACTGCCAACAACCACATCTGGGAGCCTAGGTGCTGGATTTGGCGCACACGCATCTATGAACGCTAAGCACCCAGAAGGGAGGCATCTCTAACAGTTTAATCTCCTTTGTTTGGCCAATACCTTGGAACATTACAAGACAACCCTGTTGTTTGTCTTTAATAGAAAAAGAAGATTTTATTAAGAAGAGAGAAATACAGTAGGAATTGAAAAACAAAAGAAAGAGGAGGTTGAGGGATCCTCCTAGGAAAACAAAGTGCCCAGCTTCCACTGTAAAACTATAATTGCAGACCTATATTTCAGCTGATTGGATAAATTCTTCTCATACTAAAACTAAAGAGTATATTTACCTGCAAAATGCATCCAGCTGCGCATGCAGAAGTTTATTAGAGAGGTATGATAAATCGCCTGCATCTTTTGATGTATTGTAGAAGGTAAGCTCTGGACCTATGGCCTGCAAAGACGTAACCCAGTTATGTAGTAAAGCATAAAGAAAGTTAAAAAATAATAATAATAACTTACAGGAATTGCACAACAAATCCATTTGTTACCACAATACTGTCCTAGTGGCATATTTTAATATAACAATGACAATGTCACATGGCACAAGAATGACAGCTATATTGTATCACCTAACGTTTGCTTGATGTGCATTTATTTCAGAGATCACTAACCATTTTCTACCTTTTTTTTGGACACAAAAAAAGAATTTCATTAGAAAAGAAAGGGAAGCACATAATGGAAAGAGAAAGAACAAAGGAGGACAAGGAATCCTCCAAAGGGAAACAAAAACTCAAACAAAACCATCCCAAGAGCCCAATAGAGGGGCCAATACAACAAGGCCCTCCAATTCCTATAGACATCTACAAAGGACACACTCCCTCCCCCAACATGGAAAAACCCATTAGCTGAACCCAAAGAGAGGCAACAATACAAATCCAATCCCATAGCATGCAAGGAGAGAGGAAGTTTTGCTTGAACACTCTTAGCATTCTGTTCATTCCAAAGACACCAAACAATTGTAAACATAGCCGCTTTTCACAAAATCTTATTTCCATTCATTCCTATAAAACCCTTAAAATTGGTGGGAAAAAGCCCTCCAAGATCAACCATGCACACCTATCTCTCCTAGAAAAGCCTAAATTAGCCTAGGTCACTTCAAAATTTAGGAAAAGATTATTGTTTGTCTCTGAATTCCTAAAACACATCACACAAACATTAAGGGATAAAGCCTTAGAAGGCCGCCTTGTCTAAAGCAAATCATTTGTATTAATACTATTGAATACAACTGTACAAACAAATGCCTTTACTTTAGAAGTCACCTTCACCCTCCAATGATTTTTTAAAAGGCAAAAAGACGTGGGCTCTGAATCAAAAAGTTATAAAAAGAAGCATAAGTAAATGAACCCAAGGAATCCAACTTCCACAGCTTCTTGTCGGGAAGAGAGAAACAAAACGAGGCCAAGGTGTCCAACGTCAATGTAAGATCATCCACAAGTATGTTATTCAGGTTTCTAGAAAAATGGAAATTCTAAGAAATTTGTTCCCCCTACAAGCATAAGAAAACAATGGGGGCAATATACAAAGAAGACATGCAGTAAAGACAAGGGAATTATTAGTTAAATAATGTAGTCTTTTAGTGTATTTTGGGGCCTTGAATCTTTTATTTACTTTGTTGCTTAGTACTTTGTTTTCTCGTTGTTTTGTTCAGTATGTTGTATTTCTGTTATTTGTTTGTTTCTCTTTCTCTGTCTCTTATGACCGTTGGGTGTAGTCTATAAATGCTTAGGCATTCTATTCATAATATAAAGAACATCTCTTATCCTCATACTCTCTCTCTCGTTCTCTGTTTCTTGTGTTCACTATTCTAGCATCTCTATCATGAACTTTCTCTTCGTATCAAAGCAGTAAGGTTCAGGGCTGTATCATGGATCAACGTTCGTTTTCGTCTACCTTGAATTAGTCTGTCACATACCAGAACAAACCCAGCCCCTACATGACAACCTTCAATCAAGTTTGTTCTATTAAAATCGACCGAACAAATTATCTGATATGGAGCTCAGACTTAGTCTCGCATCACTCTATACAAGAATGAACTTCAATGCCTTTGAAAGGGAGGCTTGAAAATGGATGAGTACCTTCGAAATATGAAGGAATTAGCCAATAATCTTCATTTGTATAATTAGTGTTAATCCTATGAAGCACTGTGATCCATATAACTGAGTTGACTTTAAATGGAAGCTTCCAAGAAGGAACTGCTGTATATTTGGGGATTGAGTATGGAAATGGAAGGACTAAGAATCATGGGCCAAACCTTGCAATCTCGTTTGGATGACAAATGAACTGTTTAGTAAATGCAAGAATGACTCTGGTTTTGATGCTTCTCTGCCTTTAGGTTCATGAAAAAAAAAAAATGGAACTTTCACAAAATTTAGGGCCTGAATAGATGTTTAGAATAGGGAAATTATGAAAAAAAGAGTCTTCACTGGAGGCCAAAAAAAACCTCTAGTAGAAGTAGTTATGCGAGATGGCAATCATAATCTTGTGAATTTGATCATACTGGAAGCTTTCTTCAGTCTGTCAATTTAGCTAATGCTTATGTTTGTGAAATATTGTAATGCAAAGAGTACTGAATGTATTTCTCTGATGATTGATACACGACTATACAAAGGTTTATATAGAGAGAAAAGCATAACAGAATGAACCAACAGTTACTAACAATTAACTACTAACTATAAGTTAATAACAGGCTTCGAATAATAACTACCATATCACTTAATAATAACTACCATATCACTTAACACCCCCTCTCAAATTGATAGTGTCATGACAATGGACTGTCAATTTATCACAAAAGAGCAGTGTAATTTCAGAGAAGATGATCTGAATAGTATCTTTCATTCATAGACAATTGATATATATACACAGGGAAACATAAATACAATCCCTACAATCATGCTAATCTAATCAATCCCTATTGTAATAAGAAGGAACAGAAAGAGATTGGAAAACTTTCTGATAATTATTCCATTAGACAACATGGGTATATATACAAGTCTTGTAGACTTAGGAAAGGAAATAAAAATAAATTAATCCCTATGATTATGCTAGACAGCATCCCTCTAGATTAGCCTACAGTCATGGAAGAGTTGATTATGCTAGACAGCATCCCTCTAGATTAGCCTATAGTCATGGAAGAGTCAACTATACAATATCTCTATTATTAACACTCCCCCTCAAGCTGGAACATAGATGTTAATCATGCCCAGCTTGTTACACAAATAATCAATTCGCGTCCCATTCAAGGCCTTTGTAAAGATGTCAGCAAGTTGCTCTCTTGTCTTCACATATCCGGTAGCAATCAAGTTCTCCTCAATCTTTTCACGAATAAAGTGACAATCAACTTCAATGTGCTTAGTTCGTTCATGATAAACGGGATTTGATGCGATATGACAAGCAGCTTGATTATCACACCACAATTTTGCTGGCATCGAATGCTTCAACCCAATCTCATTCAGTAAGTGATGTATCCACATGATCTCACACGTGGATTGTGCCATAGTCCTATACTCTGATTCTGCACTCGATCGAGACACCATATTTTGTTTCTTGCTTTTCCACGATACCAAGTTTCCTCCAACAAAAACACAATATCCTGTAGTGGATCTCCTGTCAACCTTACTCCCAGCCCAATCAGCATCTGTAAAGCACTCAATGCTAGTATGCCCATGATCATTGTATAAAATACCAAGACCAGAAGCTCCTTTCAAATAACATAGAATATGTTCTAGAGCTGCCCAATGTTCGACTGTGGGAGCCGACATGAATTGACTAACAATACTTACAGCGAAAGCAATGTCAGGACGAGTTACAGTAAGATAGTTCAATTTTCCAACTAACCTCCTGTATCTTTCTGGATCATCAAAGGGGTCCCCATCGTCTTTTGTAAGATGTGTGTTTGGAACCATCGGGGAACTACAAGGTTTGGCAGCTAACTTTCCAGTTTCTACAAGCATGTCGAGGACATACTTTCTTTGAGACAAAAGTATTCCTTTCTTACTTCTTGTGACTTCTACTCCCAAAAAATACCTCAGCTGGCCCAAGTCTTTTGTATGAAACTTGGCATGCAGAAATGATTTGAGAGACAAAATTCCTGTAAAATCATTTCCTGTAATAACAATGTTGTCAACATACACAACAAGGATAACAATACCAGCCATCGATTGCCTGTAAAATACTGAGTGATCACATTTACTTCTGTTCAATCCAAACTCTTGAACCGCCATACTAAACTTGCCAAACCAAGCTCGAGGGCTTTGCTTCAACCTATACGGAGATTTCTTTAGATGACAAACTTTCCCATACTCCCCCTGAGCAACAAAACCAGGAGGTTGCTCCATATACACTTCTTCGTGAAGATCGCCATGCAAGAAGGCATTCTTGATATCGAGCTGATATAGTGGCCAATGTTGGGAAGCTGCCAGAGAGATGAATAAGTGAATTAAAGTAAGTTTGGCCAGAGGAGAGAAAGTATCAGAATAGTCAACTCCATATGTCTGAGCATATCCTTTGGCCACTAGCCTGGGTTTAAGACAAGCTATCAAGCCATCCGTATTGAATTTAATTGGAAAGACCCATTTACATCCCACGACTTTCTTTCCTTCAGGTAAGTCCACTAGATCCCACATGTGATTGTCATCAAGCGCCTTTATCTCCTCAAGTATAGCCACATACCACCCCGGATGGGCCAAGGCTTCCTTAACACTTTTAGGAATAGAAACAGAGTCTAGAGAGGTAACTAAGGCACTAGACGAAGGTGATAAATGATCATATGAAACAAAATTAGCAATGGGATAATTGGACTTAGGAAGGGTACATTGACATTTACCTTTACGGAGAGTGATAGGCATATCAAGGGCATTTGGTGGAGGATCCGATGACAAAGGAATTGGTACAGGACATGTATCACTGGGAGCTTGCCTAAGGGAATACACCTGAACAACCAGTGGTCTCACTGGAGCAGGAAGAACACTGTTGTCTGTCTGTTCCACAGATGGTTGCTCTTCACTTAGACGTTCTTCAGACTGACTGGTAGAGATACATGGAGAGATGATGTCATAGACTAACCATTCTTCGTCCTCCCCCTGACTAGGGGGTCTATTGAAGAAGGGTTGTTTCTCTGAAAAGACCACATCAGTTGAGACTAGGTATCTATTAAGATCTGGAGAGTAGCACCGATACCCTTTTTGAAGGCGAGAGTAGCCCAAGAATACACACTTCAACACTTTGGGATCAAGCTTAGTGATATAGGGCCTAACATCTCGAACATAACACGTGCTTCCAAATACCCGAGATTCTACTAGAAATAATGACTTGTTAGGAAATAAGATACTATAGGGAGGTTCCCCATCAAGAACAGTAGAAGGCATTCAATTAATTAAGAAACTTGCTGTGGAAACAACACTATCCCAAAATTGCTTAAGAACCTTCATCTGAAACATCATTGCATGAGCCGTCTCAAGTAAATGCCTATTCTTTCTCTCTGCTACCCCATTTTGGGCAGGTGTGTCGACACATGAAGTCTGATGAAGAATCCCTTGTTGGGTCATAGAGCTCTGAAAAGATTCTGACATATATTCTTTTGCATTATCACTCCGTAATATATGGACCGAAGCATTAAACTGAGTTTTAACTTCAGCATGAAAGGCAGAAAATTGAGAAAACACCTCGGAGCGATTTTTCATAAAATAAATCCATGTCATTCGAGAAAAATCATCCACAAAACTGACAAAATATCTAAAAGCAATTTTAGACAAGACAGGACTCGGTCCCCAAATATCTGAATAAACTAACTCAAAAGCAAAATCAGCTCTTTTATTAACTCTAGGACTTAAGGAACTATGATGATGTTTTGCAAAATGGCAAGACTCGCATTCCACCGTTGATACAGTATAAAACTGGGGTTGCAACTTCTTCAAGATGGGTAGAGAAGGATGTCCCAATCGACAATGTGCATTAATCGGAGATAAAACACTAGGACAAGCAACTGATTGAGGCTCCCACGCATCAAGAATGTAGAGACCACCGGATACATGTCCTTTACCAATAATCTACTTCATCATAACATCATAAAAGAGACAATGATCAGGAAAGAATAAGATACAACAATTCAAATCCTTGGTGAGTTGACTCACTGATATCAAGTTAAAGGTAAGGCTAGGTAAACTCAAAACAGAGGACAAAGTGATAGAAGAAGTAGGTTTAACAATTCCTGAGCCGTCAATATTATAAGTGGATCCATCAGCAATGGTGACACGAGAGGAGGATTTATGTGACTTGAAACTAGAAAAGGTATTGGGATTACCTGTCATGTGATCTGTGGCTCCAGAATCAATGACCCATTTGTTTGAGGAAGAAATAAGACAAGTTTTACCTTGCTCAGCAAGAGCAGTGACAGAAATAGACTCCTTCAAGAAGGCCCCATACTTAGCATATTCATCAGCTGAAATAGTAATGCCTTTCTCAGATGATGAACTAGAAGTTGCCACAACATTAGCATCCTGCATCCTCTGATTGCGGTGCTGTAATTTCTTACAGTTTCGCTTTGAATGGATTGGTTCCTTGCAGTAGTAGCACAGAATCTTGTTACTCTTCCCATTGGTCGTGGTCTCTCCTCTGATGGCCTTGTTATCACCTCCTCCTTTGGCAACCAAAAAATTAGTCTGTTGAGTCAATGGGGTATTCTCTGTACGTAGGACCCTGCTAAAGACCTCCTAGAGGGAGGTGATTTCTAAACTAGCAAGAATTTGTGATTTGGCAGTCTAAAACTTTGATGGAAGACCAGCCAAGAAACTCATGATAGCCATTTGTTCTCTTTGAGTTTGCTGCATTTTGACGTCAATACTAAATGGCAAAAGTACATTCAATTCTTCATATGTTTTCTTGAATTCCATAAAGTAAGGAGTGAGGGTTTTACCCTCTTTGTCATCATGATAAAATGATTTGTGTTGAAATATTCTTCAGCTTTCCAATATTCCCCCACCTAATCCAGCATGTTCTCCCACCTAATCCAGCATGGTGTTGTCTGCAACTTTACATGTTATTCTCTTCCTCATAGTTGTCTACAGAGTGTATTTTGCTGTCACATAATTATGTCTTTCTCTTTAGAATCTTTCACAATGTACATATAGGAAGTCTTGTTGTACAGATATTGAGAATAAGAGATTATCTTTCTCTCTGAGCATTCTGGTTTTCACATAATTCCCTAAAACTGACATGGTATCAGAGCCAGTGAATCCATTAAATATTGAGTGATCTGTAAAAGTGAGTTTGATATCTCACCGCCCACCTAGGAAGTCTCCCCTCCTCAATTCCGGCCCGTCCCCGAAGTCCGGCAGCCCATTCCGGCGCGCGTGAGTCTCACGCGCCACCACCATCTTTTACGTGAATCTCACGCGCCGGCGCGTGTGGGCGCGTGTGACCGCCGTTCAGGTTCCTGTTCGTATTTCCGGCGTCGACTCCCTGTCTCCGGCACATCCCTGGTATCAGTTTGGTTATTAGAGCATTTTTGCATTTCTGGTATCTGCAAGTTCACGTATTGTTGCTGCTGGTTCTCAGAATAACCTTGTAAAATAACGTGCTTTGGCCTTAATTGCCATTTTAAGTGAACTTCATTACCATTACATGTCTTAGCTCTTTCTTGGCCTTAATTGCCATTTTTAATATTCAGTGAGCTCATTTATTGACCTTAATAGTCAACTTTGAGTGGCCTTCCTACCATTTCCTTCTCATCTCACCAAATTTTTCAAGACCCATTGTATTTATTTCCTCTAATTATGTCTGGAATTGAACAAACTGAGGTTAAAATTCAACATGAGGAAATTACCCGTATAGGGGAATTACCAAATATTCTTGCTTCCTATAGATTGGATGGGAAGAACTACCTCAAGTGGTCTCAACTTATACGTACAGTACTAAAAGGAAAAGGAAAAATCAAACATCTCACAGGTATGGGTCCTAAACCTGAAGATCCTAAGTTTGAAGCATGGGATGAGGAAGACTCCATGATTATGGCATGGTTATGGAGCTCTATGACACCTGAGATCAGCGACACCTGTATGTTTCTAGCTACTGCCAAAGATATATGGGAAGCAATTCAACAAACATATTCCAAAGCTAGAGATGCTGCCCAAGTATATGAAGTAAAAGTGAAAACTATGGCTGCAAAACAAGGTAACAAGACTGTTACTGAATATGCAAATCAATTAAAATCTTTATGGCAGGAACTAGATCATTACAGAGTCATAAAAACTAAATGTCCTGAGGATGCTGCTATTCTAAAAGAGTATATTGAGCAAGACAGAGTATATGATTTTTTGGTGGGACTCAACCCAGAATTTGACCAAGTCAGAGTCCAAATTCTAGGGAAATCAGAAGTTCCATGTTTTAATGAAGTAATTGCCCTGATTCGAAGTGAAGAAAGCAGAAGAGGGCTGATGCTTGAACCTAAAGTCACTGATAGCTCTGCTATGGTGGCTAAATCAACTACAAATCAAGAGAGGGTCACAAGTCTCGAAAGGGAAAAAAGTGGCCAACAGAAAAATCAGAATCGGGATGAGTTATGGTGTACATACTGCAAAAAGTCTCGTCATACACGAGAAAAATGTTGGAAACTTCATGGAAAACCACCAAGTAAAGAATGGGGTCCAAAAGGAGGGCAACAACGAAATAGAAACCAAGCACATGTTGTAACATCACAAGAGCAGAACAACCTTAATCAAGAAGAGATCGAGAGGATAAAGGCTTTTATCAACAACATGGAAAAACAAGAGGGACTCTCAGGTACATGCTCCATGGCTTATTCTGGTAAGTTTCCACTCTCTATTGGATTAAATGCCTCAGATATTACTTTTTCCAACTCTTGGATCATGGATTCAGGAGCAACCAACCATATGACTCATTCATTTAAACTTTTCTCAACTTATTCCCCATGTCCCAGTAATAAGAAAATAGCTATCGCTGATGGGTCTTTGACCACTGTGGCAGGACAAGGTGATATCAAAATTAGCCCAACTATTATTTTAAAAAATGTCCTACATGTTCCTAAATTAACCACAAATCTGGTCTCTATTAAAAAACTCATTGAAGATTTAGATTGTAATGTGGTTTTTCATAAAAATTACTGTGAATTTCAGGACAAAGGGAAGATGATTGGACATGCTAGGGAATGGAATGGCCTCTACTACCTTGAGACGTCAAATACAGCTAAGAGCAAGATGCCTTTTACTTTTGTTTCACAGTTTGCCACATCCAATAAAGAAAGAATTTTTCTTCATCATTACCGTCTTGGACATCCATCTTTTTCAATTATTAAAACTTTGTTTCCTTCATTATTCAAGGATTTAGATGTTGAAAATCTTCACTGTGAAGTGTGTGAATTTGCCAAACATAAACGTGTACCTTTTCCAGTTAGCAATAAAAGAAGCCTTGTTCCATTCTACCTTGGTCATAGTGACATTTGGGGACCAGCTACTGTTTCTAATGTTTCAGGGGCAAAATGGTTTGTTACTTTTATTGATGATTGCACCCGAGTTACATGGATATACTTGCTCAAACAAAAATCTGATGTCAGCTATGTTTTTCCCAAATTTTATTCTATGATAAAAAACCAATTTGGGGTTAATATCAAAAGACTTAGGTCTGATAATGCTAGGGATTATTTCAATCAGATTCTTAACTCGTTTTTTGAAAAGGAGGGAATTATACACGAGTCATCATGTGTTTATACGCCACAACAAAATGGAGTGGCTGAGAGAAAAAATGGTCATCTTCTTGAACAAACTCGGTCAATGTTATTTCAAAAGAATGTGCCTAAAATTTTTTGGGGAGAAGCTGTTCTTACAGCGACATACCTAGTAAATCGTTTACCTTCTAGAGCTTTGGGTCTCAAAAGTCCAATGGACATCCTTTCAACTTTCTACCCGAATCTGAAAACTACAAACAATCTTATCCCTAGGATTTTTGGGTGTGTGTCTTTTGTTCATATCCATCATCAAAATAGAGGAAAATTAGACCCGAGGGCTCTAAAATGTGTTTTTGTAGGATATTCATCAACTCAAAAAGGGTATAAATGCTATCATCCACCCACAAAGAAAATCTATGTCTCAGTTGACGTCACTTTTAATGAGCAAGATTCATATTTTGCTACCCCCTATCTTCAAAGGGGGAATACACCTGAGGAAGATAATGGGTGCAAAGAAAATGGGTGCCTCCTTGATTTTTCATCAATTCCCTTGACAGGGTCTAAACTTTTACCCACAAAAACAGTAGAAACAGTGGCTGAATCCATGTTCAGATCTGAAACACAGAATGATAACCATGAAACTGAATCTGAAACAGTAATTGAACCCATGTCCAATGTCCAAGAATCTAGGCCTAAAGAAGAGGATATTTTGAACCCTGCTCCTGAGGAAGTAAGATTTGGCAAAGGCAAGGTGTATACAAGGAAGAAAATGGTCATTCCAGAACCTATGCATGTCCAAGAATCCAACTCAAATCCTTCAAATGAGGTAATGATCTCTAACCATCCATTACAAAATAAAAATGAGATTTTTGAGAATAGTGACCAGGATTTTCATTTACCCATTGCTCTTAGAAAAGGAACCAGAAAAAGTACAAAACAACCTTTATACCCCCTTGCACAATTTTTATCCTTTGATAACTACTCACCATCTTTCAAAGCTTTTCTGACAAGCTTAAATGCTATCACCATTCCTAAAAGTTTATCCGAGGCTTTATCTAATAAAAAATGGAAACAAGCTATGAATGTAGAAATGGAAGCTTTGGAGAAGAATAAAACTTGGGAATTAGTGAAATTACCTACTGGAAAAAAACCAGTAGGATGCAAATGGGTGTATGCTGTGAAATATAGAGCTGATGGATCAATTGAGAGATATAAGGCCAGGTTGGTAGCCAAAGGTTATACCCAAACCTATGGTATTGACTATCAAGAAACTTTTTCCCCAGTAGCAAAAATGAACAGTGTTAGAGTATTATTATCAATTGCAGCTAATTTTGGTTGGGAATTGCAGCAATTTGATGTCAAGAATGCCTTTCTACATGGAGAGCTAGAAGAAATTTACATGGATATTCCACCAGGATATGGAAAGAATTTGGCTACAAATACTGTATGCAAATTGAAAAAGGCATTATATGGCCTTAAACAATCTCCACGTGCTTGGTTTGGGCGTTTCACAAAAGTTATGATAACTATGGGGTTTAAACAAAGCCAAGGTGATCATACTTTATTCATCAAACACTCTTCTTCAGGGGGAGTCACAGCCTTATTGGTATATGTTGATGATATAATAGTAACTGGAAATGATAAAAAGGAACAACAGGCCGTGGGTCAATGTCTAGCTAAGGAGTTTGAGATCAAAGCGTTGGGAAGATTGAAGTACTTTCTTGGAATAGAAGTGGCTCATTCAAAGAAAGGAATTTTTATCTGTCAACAAAAATATACTACAGATCTCCTCAAGGAAACAGGTAAAACAGCATGCAAGCCAGCAAGCACTCCAATAGATTCTAACTTTAAACTTGGAAAAGCTGAGGATGACATCCCTGTTGACAGAGAGTCATATCAACGCTTGGTAGGAAGGCTTATTTACTTATCTCACACTCGACCAGACATAGCATATGCTGTAAGTATGATCAGCCAATTCATGCATGACCCAAGGGAAACTCATCTACAAGTTGCTCATAGAATATTACATTATCTTAAAGGAACGCTTGGAAAAGGTATCTTGTTTAGAAGAAATGGAGGTTTAATACTTGAAGCATATACTGATGCTGACTATGCTGGATCAATTATTGACAGAAGATCAACATCAGGGTATTGTACGTTCCTTGGTGGGAATCTTGTGACATGGAAAAGTAAAAAACAAAGCGTAGTAGCCCGTTCAAGTGCAGAAGCTGAATTCAGGGCAATGGCTCATGGTGTATGTGAACTACTCTGGTTAAAGATTATTCTTCAAGACTTAAAGATAAAGTTGGATGGCCCTATGAGACTCTATTGCGACAACAAATCAGCCATCAACATAGCCCATAATCCAGTACAACATGACCGCACAAAACATATTGAAGTGGATAGGCATTTCATCAAAGAAAAATTGGAAAGTGGACTGATTTGTACACCATATGTCTCTACACATGACCAACTTGCTGATATTCTAACCAAAGGATTGAATAGCTCAAACTTCCAGAATATTATATGCAAGCTGGGTATGGAAACCATCCATTTACCAGCTTGAGGGGGAGTGTTGAAATATTCTTCAGCTTTCCAATATTCCCCCACCTAATCCAGCATGTTCTCCCACCTAATCCAGCATGGTGTTGTCTGCAACTTTACATGTTATTCTCTTCCTCATAGTTGTCTACAGAGTGTATTTTGCTGTCACATAATTATGTCTTTCTCTTTAGAATCTTTCACAATGTACATATAGGAAGTCTTGTTGTACAGATATTGAGAATAAGAGATTATCTTTCTCTCTGAGCATTCTGGTTTTCACATAATTCCCTAAAACTGACAATTTGCATACCTCATATATACGAGATACATTTCCTTTGCCAGAATAAAGAAACTCCAAATAATCCATCAACTCTTTAACAAACTCACAATGGTTAATTAGGCCTATTACCTCACTATCAATAGAGTTTGTAATCTGTAAGAACAAACGTGCAGCATCTCTAAGCCACGCTTGTTTAGTTCCATCCGTTGGGGGCTCTTTGGGCAAATGATCATCTTTCTCAACACTCCAAAGGTAGACTCTGATAGTTTTACTCCATTCTAGATAGTTGGATCCATTCAATTTGTGCTCAGTAATTTTCGACATGGCCGGAACTAATTCAACAACATGGGCCCTAGCTTCTGCCATTTATAGAGGAAAAAACAAGAAAAAACAGATTTGGAAAACAAGAAACAAAACACAGACGTGTAAAGACTAAAACGAAAGAGACCTGATAGCCAAACGAATTCATACAACGAAATTGACACCGGGAATAGGCCGGAAACTAGGAGTCGACGCTGGGAACACAAGCTACGTCGCAAAACGCCGTCACAAGCGCCTTCACGTGCCGGCGCATGGGAGAACATCCGAGTCTTCAACCCTATGATAATGCTATCAATCCCTAAGACTGTGCTAGACAAAATCCCACCAGATTAGCCTACAGTTATGGATGAGTCAGTGAAATAGTCTGGTTTAAAATTGGTTTTAAGTCTGTTTTAGTTGTTTGAAGTTCTTGTATTAGTAAGTTTGTGTCTTGATAGTTTGTTTGGCTGTTTTTCTGTTAGTTCGGTTTCTTGTCGTTATTGTTCTGTTTGTTCGGTTTGAGTGTATTGATTTAAATACATTCACCTGTGATAATGAAAGCTTTCAGAATTCTCCAGCACTCACTTCTCTCTATTTTCTCGTTCCTATCTGAATAAGTTTCACTTGGTATCAGAGCCAAGATTCAGGCTCTTGAAATGGAACCCACCTCCGCTACGTCTGTCGCCACTAGATCAGCCAAAGAAACTACTGAGACCTTTTCGATTCCTGTTGGATAGAAAAGGACGCTACAGACGATGGCAACCCAAGTATGTTCGATCAAGCTAGATCGAACGAACTACTTGCTGTGGAGTTCGCTTGCCCTTCCGATGATAAGAGGCAATAACATGGACGGTTTTATCTTGGGTACTAACCCATGTCCAGAAGTCTTCGTTTTCGAAGATAACGAGCGAAGGATAAACCCCAAATTTGAGGATTGGGTAACGCTTGACCAATCACTTTTGGGATGGCTGTACAATAGTATGACTGCCGAAGTCATTTCACAGGTTCTTGGGTGCAAGACCTCTCAAGAACTCTGGAACACTATAAAGGAGATCTCGGGTGCACAGACTCGGTCGCGTGTATCACTGTACAAGAGTGAACTGCAGCGTTTGAGGAAAGGAGGTATGAAGATGGTCGAATACCTCCGTAAAATCAAGGAACTGGCCGATAATTTATTATTGGCTGGTTATCCTATGTCAAACGATGACATAGTGACACAGGCTCTTGCTGGACTTGATGTCGACTATGGGCCCGTTGTGGTCCAACTGTCTGAGAGGCCCTCACTCTCGTGGGTTGAACTCTCTACCTCTCTTCTTACATACGAAAGCAGATTAGAACAATGGTCCACTCAGAGTCAGTATGGACCACCAAGTGCCAACTTTGTCTCAGGAAGGACAAAAAGTTCAAATAATCCAAATCAAAATTGGAGAGGCCAATCTGGACGTGGAAGAGGAAGATCAAATTCTGGAGGCAGAGGAGGAAGAACTAACTCAAAACCTACATGTCAACTATGTGGCAAGGTTGGTCATACAGTCGTTAAATGTTTTTTTAGATTTGATCAAAATTACTCTGGGCCTTCAGGAAACACAGTGAACAATACGGAAAATAAGGATGCCAATCACTCAGCCTACCTGATAACGCAAGACAATCTTGATAATCAAGATTGGTATGTTGACAGTGGTGCCTCAAATCATGTCACTAATGATCCCAATGTCATCGAACAAGGTAAGAAAGATCCTCTTAAAAACTGCCTTGTAGTTGGAAATGGAGAGAAAATTGTTATTGATAAAGTTGGGAAGTCTGTCATTGAAAATTCAGAACTTAAGTTAAATGAGTTGCTACTAGTTCCCAGAATAAGTAAGAATCTGATCAGTGTTTCTCAACTAGCCTCTGATAACAATGTATCCGTTGTTTTTGACTCACATGGTTGCCTTGTGAAGGACAAGTTAACGGGAAAGATTCTAATTCAAGGAGTGCAAACCGATGGGTTATACAAGATCAAGGGAACTGCTGGTGGAAATTGCTTTCTGACTGAGAGAGATGAAAAATGTTCTCAAAAGGAGTTGTGGCATAGAAGATTGGGTCACCCCTCTGTAAAAGTCTTAAATGATGTGCTCAAAAGTTGTAAACTGACAAACTTAATCAATAAAGATGATTTCTTTTGTGATGCTTGCCAAATTGGAAAAATGCATGCCTTACCTTACAAAAGATCAGATTCTAAAGCTGAAAAACCCCTGGACCTCATTCATACAGATCTGTGGGGTCCTGCCCCCACTCTTTCAGCTTCAGGATACAGGTTTTACATATCCTTTCTTGATGATTATAGCAGATTCCTGTGGCTCTTCCCTCTTAAAAGTAAAGGAGAAGCCATTGAGGCTTTCACTCATTTCAAAAATATAGTTGAAAACCAGTTGGAGAGGAAAATTAAAATTGTTCAGTGTGATGGAGGGGCTAAGTTCAAGCCGCTTTCTGAAATTGTGAACAGAAATGGTATTGTGTTGAGACATTCTTGCCCATATTCATCTGTCCAAAACGGAAGGGTAGAAAGGAAGCATCGCCAAGTTGTAGAAATGGGTTTGAGTATGCTATCTCAAGCAGGAATGCCCATGTACTATTGGTCCGATGCTTTTCAGACAGCTGCCAGATTGATTAACATATTGCCTACTTCAGCACTAGAGGGAGAAATTCCTTACTCTGCTCTATTTAAAAGGAAACCTGAGTTTAAAGAACTCAGTTTTTGGTTGTGCATGTTTTCCATATTTGAGGCCCTACAATAAACACAAGCTTAGTTTCCATTCTGTAAAATGTATCTATTTGGGTCCTAGCATGGTCCACAAAGGTTTTAAATGTCTCTCTTCTACTGGAAAAATTTACATTTCAAGGCATGTGATGTTCAATGAGCTGGAATTTCCCTTTAGGGAAGGATTTATTGATAAAAAAAGGCCTGAGGAAACCAGGGAAATTATTCATATGTTGCCTATTGCTTCCCACTATGAAAATAGTAACAAAATTTCTGATGATGTGCAGAACTCTGTTAGCACTGCAGGAGAAAATGAAGAATGCTCACAAGCTGTGGAAGTTCCTGAACAAGAGGAAGATGACAGTAATTTGCTGTCACAGCCACGCAGCAGAGAAGGGATGCAATTAAACGATCAGTCTGTAACAGCAAGGGAGGAAAGAACACAGCCAACTCATCCTATGATTACAAGACTTAAAAGTGGTGCGATTCAGCCTAAGACTACTTACATTGGCCTGACAAAACTAAGCAACTGTGCAGATCCTCACAACCCTTTTGAAGCTTACAAAATACCACACTGGAGAAAGGCTATAGAGGTAGAGTTTGATGCTTTGAAAAGAAACAAGACATGGCAACTTGTTCCATATGATAACCAAAAGTTGGTTGACTGTAAGTGGGTGTTCAAAACAAAGTTAGGTGCTGATGGAAATGTGCTGAAATACAAGGCAAGATTGGTTGCCAAGGGTTTTCAGCAAGACCCTGGAATCAGTGTTGGTGAGACCTTTAGCCCTGTAGCAAAGCTTGCCACTGTGAGAGTTGTTCTAACCATTGCTGTGTCTTTAAATTGGCCTATCAAACAAATTGATATTGACAATGCTTTTTTGAATGGGAGTCTTAAGGAAAATGTTTATATGAGGCAGCCAAAGTGTTTTGAGGACTCAAAGTGTCCTGATCATGTGTGTAAGTTGGAGAAAGCCCTTTATGGGCTTAAACAAGCCCCAAGGGCATGGTATGATAAATTGAGGAATACATTGGTGGAATGGGGTTTTCAGCATACCAAATGTGATCATTCATTGTTTATCTTACACATGGAAAAACATGTTGTCATTGTGCTTGTCTATGTAGATGACATGTTAATTACAGGGGACAATGAAGGCTTGATGGAAAGTTTTATAGCAAGGCTGAATGCTGTTTTCTCATTAAAGGATCTTGGGAGTGTTCATTTCTTCCTGGGAATTGAAGTTATCAGAAATAAAAATGGAATTTTCTTAAGTCAAGGGAAATATGTTGAAGAGTTGCTAGAAAGATTTAATATGCAGGGTGCTTCTACTTGTGCTACTCCTTTGACTCTTGGCAAGCATGCAACAAAGATTAAGGAAGAGTCTCTTCATAATCCTTCCTTCTACAGAAGCTTAGTAGGTGCTATGCAATATTTAACCAGTACTAGGCCTGACATATCCTATGCTGTGAATCATCTTAGTCAGCATTTAAATGCTCCAACTACTCTGGATTGGTTGAAGGCCAAGAGAACATTGAGATATCTTAAAGGAACTGCAGGTTTAAGTCTGCACATTAAACCCTCTGTTGATTTAGCCTTGACTGGATCTTCTGATGCAGATTGGGGAAATGATTTGCTTGACAGAAGATCCATTGGTGGTTATTGTGTCTTCTTGGGTGAGTCTTTGGTGGCTTGGTCATGCAAAAAACAGAATGTGGTGTCCAGATCAAGTGCAGAGGCAGAGTATAGAGCTGTGGCTTCACTGACTAGTGAAGTAGCTTGGTTGAAATCTCTTTTGTGTGAGTTGAAGTGTCCTACAACCCGTGTTCCCATGTTATGGTGCGATAATTTGAGTGCTAAAGCTATAGCAACCAATCCGGTTTTACATGCTAGGACTAAGCATGTGGAGATTGATCTTCATTTTGTAAGAGATAAGGTCTTGAGCCACGAAGTTTCAATTGGGTATGTTCCAAGTTCAGAACAACCAGCTGACATCTTTACCAAGCCTTTGGCCAGTTCGAGGTTCAATCTTCTTTGTGGCAAACTCGGGCTGGCTAGAGCACCCTTTCGTTTGAGGGAGGCAGTGAAATAGTCTGGTTTAAAATTGGTTTTAAGTCTGTTTTAGTTGTTTGAAGTTCTTGTATTAGTAAGTTTGTGTCTTGATAGTTTGTTTGGCTGTTTTTCTGTTAGTTCGGTTTCTTGTCGTTATTGTTCTGTTTGTTCGGTTTGAGTGTATTGATTTAAATACATTCACCTGTGATAATGAAAGCTTTCAAAATTCTCCAGCACTCACTTCTCTCTATTTTCTCGTTCCTATCTGAATAAGTTTCACTGAGTCAACTATACAATCAAATCTATATTAACTACAATATCTCTATCAATAACAGTGCCCGATATTAGCAAAAACTTGATTAGCATTTCTCAATTATCATCTGATAATAATGTATCTAAGTTTTGACTCCTCGTTGTGTGGTGAAGGACAAGGCAACGGGAAAGACACTAATGCAAGGGGTTCTAACTGATGGACTGTACAGAATAAAGGGAACTTCTGATACGAAGTGCTTCTTGACAAAGAAAGATGGAAAAAGCAAAGAGGAAGAGCTGTGGCACAAAATGATGTATTCAAAAATTGTAACATGCAAAAATTGATTAATAAAGACAATTTTTTTTTGTGATGCATGTAAAATTGGCAAGATGCAAGCTCTTCCTTTTAACAAGTCTCATTCTAGAGCAGAGAACCCCTTGACCTTGTGCATACAGACCTTTAGGGTCTAGCACCAGTACAAGATATTATATCTCCTTCTTGGATGACTATAGTAGATTTTTGTGGACTTATCCAATAAAAAGCAAAGGAGATGCTGTTAAACTTTTGCTCAATTTAAGAAAACATGGGAAAATCAATTAGAGAGAAAGATTAAGGTGATTCAAACTGATGGTGGCACAGGGTTTAAACCTTTCTCTGCTATTACCAACAACAGTGTGATAGGTACCCATACTGTAGAGGATCTCTGTTAAGGGGTAATTAGGTAATTTCCATAGAGTGAGTTTGTTATAAATAAAGGAAAGGAAATGTGCGAGGATAGGCTAAATATTATGTTGAGTGTTGTAGGAGCATTTGCTCTGGGAGGGCTTTGGCCCTAGAAGACTGAGTCTCTGGGATTAGTCTAATAATTCTTTTATTAGATTAATATTGTTCTTGAGTCTTTATATTTTTGTTCTTAGTCCTTTCAGTCTTTAATTCTTGTTATGGAGTCTGTAGCCATGCTTTCTTCTTAAATAAAATCTACTTTTTGTTTATCTCAATCTTGGGTTCCTATCAATTGGTCCGAGTTGCTGGATTGTCGAATACTGAGAGGAGAGCCAGCAATATCACCAAAAATGTCAAACCAAACATGGGAAGAGATATTAGAAAGGTTGAAGCAAGTCATAAATGATAAGTTCAACCGAATGCGAAGAAAGATTGAATCTAGTAGTCTAAATACAAATGGATCCGAGCGAATGCATCTATCTGAATCATGGGCTTCAACGAGTTCTGAAACAAAAACGTGAGTGAATGGAGTCGCTGTGGTTCCGTCATCTTTGGCGAGCAACATGGAAGGGACGCTGGCGGGCGAGACAGCATAGAATCTGACGGCAATAACTCCAGGGGATGAGCGAAGAGGTAGCTCTGGCAAGAGAAAGAAGATGCGATGGGGACAGCAAAGACTCGCACGAACCGAGGAGGAACTTCAAAAGGTTATACTACATCTCAGGCTAGAAGCAGCAGGGGACGATGGCGGTGAAGAGAAAAAGGAAGACGAAGATCTCAGCAACCATGAAAAAACGCTGGAGAGAAGCGCTGAGCATGAACGCAGCATCAAGAAGCACAAATCGCTCAACAGCAATGAAGAGAAAGACGAAGACGAAGAAACAGATCTCGACGGCGAGAGAGATTGGTCGGAGGGTTACGGACAAGTTGAAGCGGTTCGAGAACCAAAAGGGCTTTGGGTTTATGACTCCTGTTAATGGCAATGAGGTCCTCTTCATGCATCAGTCTTCTGCCGAGGCACACCAATCTAGTTCTTTGCTCAGAAGGATTGAAATAGGTTAAAATGGATGTAATTGAATTATAGGCTTAAGAGACCGTGCTTGTTGTATCTTTGGTCTAGTCGTTTGCATGTCTTCTCTTGGGCCGTTTATTAGCCCATCACATGTTTAGCTAGCTTGGATAGAAGTTCCCTTAAAAAAAAAAAAATTGGTTTGCTTTCTCTAGCCTTGAGGACAAGGCTATTCTTGAGGAGTGGGTATTGATAGGTACCCGTACTGTAGGGGGTTTCTGTTAAGGGGTAATTAGGTGATTTCTATAGAGTGAGTTTGTTATAAATAAGGGAAAGGGAGTGTGAGAAGATAGGCTGAATATTATGTTGAGTGTTGTAGGAGCATTTGCTCTGGAAGGGCTTAGGCTCTAGGAGACTGAGTCTCTAAGATTAGTCTGATAATTCTTTTATAAGATTAATATTGTTCTTGAGTCTTTATATTTTTGTTCTTAGTCCTTTCAGTCTTTAATTCTTGTTATGGAGTCTATAGTAATGCTTTCTTCTTAAATAAAATCTACTTTCTGTTTATCTCAATCTTGGGTTCCTCTCACTGTGGAATAATTATGAGATATTCTTGTCCCTATACTTCTGTCCAAAATGGAAGAATAGAGAGAAAACACTGCCAAATAATTGAGATGGGATTGAGTATGATAGCTCAAGCTAGTACACCTATGTGCTATTGGTTCGATGCCTTTCAAACAACTACAAGGTTGATAAACTTTCTTCCGACCACTTGTTTCCCTTATTTGAGACCTTACAACCAACATAAACTTAGCTTTCATTCTATCAAATGTGTATACCTTGGTCCAAGTATGGGTCATAAAGGATACAAATGTTTATCCTCCACTGGGAGGATTTATATCTCTAGACATGTAACTTTTAATGAGTTTGAATTTCCTTTTAAGGATGAGTTTTTGAACACTAGAAGACCTCAAGAGATTAGGGAAATTGTTCATTTGGTTCCCTTGCCTATTTAGGCTCTATTTGGCAAAATTAGCTTATAAGCTAGCTGATAGCTTATAAAGTAATTTTTAATTTATAACTTATAATCTAGCTTATTGAATTAAAAGTATTCGGTAAAAGTAGCGGTTGAATTAGCTTAAAAGTGTAAAATGACAGAAAAGGATATATATTTTTTAATTCCAAAATAATATAAATAAATATATTATTTTTGTTTTTAATTAAATTAATTTAAATTATTATATATATATAATTCATTAAAAATATATATTTATATATTTTATTATATTTTGTATGTCACTAATATATTTTTACATATATAATATATTTATATATATTATATTTTATTATATATAATAAAATATATTTACATATTTTATTATATTTATATATTATATATATTTATATATAAGGGTATAATGGATATTTTCATAAAATAACAAGGGTAAAAAAAAAGTACATAACCTATAAATTACTCAAAGTAACTTATCAGAATAAGCTATAAGTTACTAAAAATACTTTTAACGAGCTTATAAGCTAGTCAAATAAACTATAAGTTCGCACGCCGAATACAGCCTTACTGTAATTCTGATCTGTCTTCTAGCACTGTGCAGGATATGGAAAAAGGTGAAAATGGTGATTCTGATGGTGTTTCAGAAAGAACAGCAAGTACTGTGTCCTTTTCAGAAGGTCACAAAATAGAAGAAGGTGCTGAGGAGCCAGTTCAGAACAGTCCAGATGTAAGAAGGGAAAATCTCATATCGTTATCCACTCATCCCATGATAACTAGACTTAAAAGTGGAGCCATTCAGCACAAATCTCCCTCTGTTGCTTTAGCAAATCTCAAAAGCAGTAACAAAGAGCCCTTTAATGCTACAGAAGCCTATAAAGTGCCACATTGGAGAAGAGCCATGGAAGCAAAACTTGAAGCCTTAAGGAGAAATGAAACTTCAGAATTAATTCCCTATGATGGACAAAACACAGTAGAATGCATACAGAAGCATAAGGCAAGACTTGTTGCCAAAGGGTTTCCATAGGACCAGGAGTTTGTGTGGGAGAAACATTCAATCCTGTTGCTAAATTAGCAATAGTGAGGGTAATTTTAACTATTGTTGTATCCCTATATTGGCCTATTAGGCAAGTTGATATAGATAATGCCTTTTTAAATGGCAACCTCAAAGAACCAGTTTTTATAAAACAGCCACCATGTTTTGAGGATGCCAAGTGTCCTAATCATATATGCAGATTGAAGAAAGCCCTTTATGGGCTTCAGCAAGCCCCAAGGACTTGGTATGACAAGTTGAGAGACACTTTAGTTCACTGGGGTTTTCAGCATACCAGAAATGATCATTCTTTGTTTGTCTTACACACCAAAATACATGCTATAATTGTTTCAGTTTATGTGGATGATATGTTGGTCACTGGTGATAATAAGGACCTTGTGGATGTTTTTGTTAAAAGATTGAATGATGTTTTCTCTCTTAAAGATTTAGAAGATGTTCATTTCATCCTGGTAATTGAAGTTATAAGGAATGACAGGAATTTTTCTTAGTCAAAGAAAGTATGTGGCTGATCTGTTAGAAAGATTTAATATGAAGGACTCCTCACCTTGTCCAACCCCCTTGACTCTTGGTAAGCACTCCTCTAAGGTAAAAGAAGAGCCTCTTACTAATTCCTCTCTTTACAAAAGTTTGGTTGGTGGTCTACAATACTTGACAAGCACTAGACCTGATATTTCCTTTGCTGTAAATTCATTAAGCCAGCATTTGAGTGCTTCTACTACAATGGACTGGCTAAGGGCTAAACGTACCTTGAGATATCTCAAGGGTTCAGCGAATTTGTGCTTGCATGTTAAACCCTCCATTAATCTCTCATTCATTGGTTTTTCTGATGCATATTGGGCACATAAGGTCAGTAGGTGGTTATTGTGTTTTCTTGGGTGATACCTTGGTGTCATGGTCAAGTGAAAAACAGGGGGTTGTGTCAAGATCTAGTGCTGAGGCTGAATATAGGGCTGTTGCTTCTCTGACCATTGAGGTTGTTTGGTTGAAGTCTTTGCTGTGTGAGTTAAGGCGCTCTACTTCAAGAACCCCTATCCTTTGTTACTTAGTACTCTGTTTTCTCATTGTTCTGTTTAGTATGTTGTATTTCTGTTATTTGTTTGTTTCTCTTTCTCAATCTGTTATGACCATTGGGTGTAGTCTATAAATGCTTAGGCATTCTATTCGTAATATACAGAAGATCTTTTAGCCTCATTCTCTGTTTCTTGCATTCACTGTTCTCACGTCTCTGTCAAGAACTTTCTCTCTATCTCTCTATTCCATAAAGGGTGCATACCCAATCCAAAGATCCTCTCAAAACTGAAAATGAGATCCATCCCCAACACATAAAAACAACATTGGAGAGAGAATGATATACCTAAAAAATGAACTTCTAGGGGCTTGAATGAGTAATGGCACCCCCAGGATTTGCTTCCCGCCCTTTTGGATGAATGCCAAATTTACTCTTAATCACTTTATACTGCAAGAAATTAGGCTCAAGAGGGAAACGCCACAGCCACTTAGCCAAGAGATAAGTGTTTTTAGACACCAAATTACCAAAATCCAGGCCTCCTATCTTCCTTAGATCTACAACACATCACTCTTACTCTCCCCTCCTTTAGACCACAAAAAATCTCATTATCTTCTTGATCTTATTAGCCACCCTAACCAAAATCTTAAATAAGGAATTTCTCAGTGAGCTTAGGGAGAATGCTAGCCTCTACCTTCCATTCTTGCCAAAGCCACCTTTTCTCTTTTTTCTTTTTTTGATGAAAAAAGAATTTATTGAAGAAAGGAAAAGAACAAGAAATTCAAGAAAATATACAGAAACGAGGAACAAGGAGTCCTCCCAAAAAAAAAAAAAAGACCTAACTCTAGCTTAATAATGCTTTCCAATCTCTCTAAGGGTTCATTAGGGACACTCCCCTAAAGAAACCATTAGCTGAAACCCATAGAAGACATAGGAATAATCCTTTCCCATATTAAATGAGAAGGGAGAAAATGCTTATTAAACACCCTACCATAAACCCGTAAAAACAGCACATTGCCATAGAACTTTATTCTCCTCCTCCTTTTTGAACCCTATAAATTTCATGCTTAGGAAGGCTAAAGATCCATTGGGCACACCCATTCCTCGCCAAATACCAAACAACCTATTCCAAATATATTGTGCCACCTCACAATGTAGAAGCAAGTGATTGTTTGTCTTCGAGTCCCTAAAGCACATCAAGCAAATGTTAAAAGATAATGCCTTATTTGGCCTACGAGGTTGAAGCACATCATTTGTGTTAATCTTGTTAAGTGTCAATGTTGAAACAGAAGCTTTCACTTTAGGAGGAGTTTTGGCTTTTCAACTAAGCTTGGATGGCAAAGAAGATGGGGGGTAACAAGCTTTTTTATCATGAAGTTGAAGAAAGATGAATCCCGAAGGATCTAGGTTCCAAATCCTTCTATCAACCACTTCAGAAAGTCGAAAAGAAGCAAGGGTTTCCCAATGCGAACCAAGATCATCAACAACCCTAGAGCTAAGATTTCTGAGAAATGGAAATTCCAAGAAATATGGTCGTTTTGCCGTATTAAAAACAGTCAAATAGGAGCGTTATGCAAGGATGACAATCAATATAGGCAACACCATTGGTTCATAAAAGGGATATCCCCTATCCAATGGTCTTCCCATAATCTATGTCGAGAACCAACCCAACACAAGGAGATAGCTTAAAAAGGAAGAGGGGATATGCTTGAGAGACGAACTTCCAAGGGCTTGCATGAGTGGTAGACAACCCAGGGTTGGCATCCATTTTGTTGAACACCATACTTACTCCGAATTACCTTATGCCAAAGAAAGGTAGGTTCTAGAGGAAACTGCCATAGTCATTTCGCCACAAGGAAGATATTTTTAGACACCACCCAACCATTTTTCCTCCTTAGCTCTACTACACATCTCCCAACCAACTATGTGGTTTTTCTTACTCCCCCCACTTCTTGACCACAAAAAGTCCCACAAAATCTTTTGAATCCTATTGGCTACCTCTACCAAAATCTTAAACAATGAGAGGTATACAAGAAGATACTCAATAAGGATGCCTGAATTAGAGTAATCCTCCCTCCCAAGGAGAAATAAACACCTTTCCAGTTCCTTAATCTTTTGGATATTCTTTGCACAACTGGGTCCCAAAAAGATTCAGCCCGAGGATTACTGCCCAAAGGAACTCCTAGGTATGTTAAGGGCCACTATAAAACCTCATGGTCATCTCAACTAGATCACTCACAACACTATCTTGAACATTCGTACCCGCCAACCCACACTTAAAAAGGTTTACATGCAGCCCAGGAACCACCTCAAAGATTTGTAGAATTCATAAAACATGCTGGAAGTTTTCTTACACTCAAGTAGGAAGAGGATGGTATCACCTGCAGACTATAAATGAGAAACTTTTAGTCCCTAATCCAATCAGTAAACCTCTGATAACTCCTCTTTCATAACCCCTCATCAACATCCAAACTCGGAACATCTACCACAAGGGTAAATAGAAAGGCGACAAACAATCCCCTACCTACTGCCCCGCTGCCCTTGAACCAATCCTTAAGTTCTCCATTTACTATGACTGTAATTGCAACAGAAGATAAGCAACCTCTAATCCAGCTCCTCCATCTTTCCCTAAACCACTTTTTTTTTTTGATAGAAAGAGAAATATTCATATAGAAGATAGAAGGATAAAAAAGAAAGAGTACACCAAAAAGAAAAAGAAGGAGGACAAGAGATTCTCCTAAGAAATACAAAACCAACCCACAAAGCCCCCAAACAGGGCGAATACAACAAAGCCCTCCAATCCCTATAAACATCTACAAAAGACACCTCCTTAAACAACACATTGGCAAACCCAAAGAGTAGCAACATATCAAATTCTAACCCATAGCAAATAAGGAGCCAAAGACCAAAACTAATAGAAAAAACACAAGAAACCAAGATGAAAGCTGAATAATGCTTGTTATATTATATTGAACCTCTACTAGTGGGGTAAAGATGATTACACTCCTAATGGTAAACACAAACAACAACCAAAATGATAACAAAGTGACATAAAGAAGAACATGGAAATGAAAATGCAAACAGACCACATAGCTAGCATTTGAGACTAGCACTCTCCCTAAGCTCACTTAGAAATTGCCTATCTCCCTTAGGCACCAAAAGCCCTCTAAAACCCTTCACACACTCCACTACCTCATCTGCCGGCTTAGCATTGGTCCCCTCCTTGTGTCAGGCTTCTTTTATCTCTCTTCCACTACTCTTATCCAAGCCCATTCTATTTTTCCCCTTCTTTTCCCCTCCTCACATATGTTTAGCAATAGCAGGCTCATCAATATCATCAACAAACTACAAGTGAGACACTTTAAGCTCATTAACCCCTACCCTCAAACCTCGAACTACCCTTTTATTAGAAACCATAATCAGCATACCACTAAGAACATCCACCACAAGAGTAAAAAGGAAGGGAGATAGAAGATCACCTCGCCTTAACCCACGTTGCTCCTTAAACCAATCTCTAGGTTGCTCATTCACAAAAACAACAACAAAGCCTTATCCCACTAGGTGGGGTAATAGAAAAATCCATTAAAGACAAGTAGCCCTTAATCCACAACCTCCATCTATCTCCAAACCCTCTCCAATTCAGAACCCTATCCAAGAAACCCCCTTTAACCCTGTCATAAGCTTTTTCAAAATCCATCTTGAAAACCAGCCCTTTTTGCTTTACACGCCTGAAGTCCTCAACCAAACCATTAGCAACCAAAATAACATCTAAAATTTGTCTCAACAATAAAACACTATGGTTCTCAGAGATAGTCCCTAAGCACCTCACCTAATCTTACTAAAAAAAAAAACCTTAGCTATAATCTTATAGACATTAGTAACCAAACTGTTGAAATATTCTTCAGCTTTTCCAATATTCTCCCACCTAATCCAGCATGGTGTTGTCTGCAACTTTACATGTTATTCTCTTCTTTATAGTTGTCTACAGAGTGTATATTTTTCTGTCTCATAATTATGTCTTTCTCTTTAAAATCTTACACAATGTACATATAAGAAGTCTGGTTGTACAGATTTGAATAATTAAGGGCATATTTTTCTCTCTGGAAAACTAACATGGTATCAAAGCCTAAGTTGGATCCATTAAATCTTGAGTGATCTGTAAAAGTGAGTTTGGCATCTCACCGCCCCCTTAGAAAGTCTCCCATCCTCAATTCCGGCCCGTCCCCGAAGTCCGGCAGCCCATTCCGGCGCGCGTGAGCCTCACGCGCCACCTCCATCTTTCACGTGAAACTCACGCGCCGGCGCGTGTGGGCGCGTGTGACCGTCGTTCAGGTTCGTGTTCGTACCTCCGGCGTCGACTCCCTGTTTCCGACACATCCCTGGTGTTAGTTTGGGTATTAGAGCATTTTTTGTATTTCTAATACTTACCTGTTAACGCCTGTGTAGTGGTCTCTGGCTGTGAAAGAAGTGATTTTTGGCCTTAATTGCCATTTTTAAGTGAACTTCATTGCCATTACTGAATTAGCTCCTTCTTGGCCTTAATTGCTATTTTTTTTACTGAGCTAGCTTATTTATTGACCTTAATTGTCAACTTTGAGTGGCCTTCACTGCCATCTCCTTTTAATCTCACCAAATTTTAAATACCCACTGTAGTTATTTCCTTTAGCTATGTCTGGGGTTGAACAAACTGAGGTTAAAATTCAACCTGAGGAGATTACCCGTACATGGGAATTACCAAATATTCTTGCTTCCTATAGATTGGATGGGAAGAATTACCTCAAGTGGTCTCAACTTATACGTACAGTACTAAAAGGAAAAGGAAAAATCAAACATCTCACAGGTATGGGTCCTAAACCTGAAGATCCTAAGTTTGAAGCATGGGATGAGGAAGACTCCATGATTATGGCATGGTTATGGAGCTCTATGACACCTGAGATCAGCGACACCTGTAGGTTTCTAGCTACTGCCAAAGATATATGGGAAGCAATTCAACAAACATATTCCAAAGCTAGAGATGCTGCCCAAGTATATGAAGTAAAAGTGAAAACTATGGCTGCAAAACAAGGGAAATCAGAAGTTCCATGTTTTAATGAAGTAATTGCCCTGATTCGAAGTGAAGAAAGCAGGAGAGGGCTGATGCTTGAACCTAAAGTCACTGATAGCTCTGCTATGGTGGCTAAATCAACTACAAATCAAGAGAGGGGTACAAGTCTCGAAAGGGAAAAAAGTGGCCAACAGAGAAATCAGAATCGGGATGAGTTATGGTGTACATACTGCAAAAAGTCTCGTCATACACGAGAAAAATGCTGGAAACTTCATGGAAAACCACCAAGTAAAGAATGGGGTCAAAAAGGAGGGCAACAACGAAATAGAAACCAAGCACATGTTGTTGTAACATCACAAGAGCAGAACAACCTTAATCAAGAAGAGATTGAGAGGATAAAGGCTTTTATCAACAACATGGAAAAACAAGAGGGACTCTCAGGTACATGCTCCATGGCTTATTATGGTAAGTTTCCATTCTCTATTGGATTAAATGCCTCAGATATTACTTTTTCCAACTCTTGGATCATGGATTCAGGAGCAACCAACCATATGACTCATTCATTTAAACTTTTCTCAACTTATTCCCCATGCCCCAGTAACAAGAAAATAGCTATCGCTGATGGGTCTTTGACCACTGTGGCAGGACAAGGTGATATCAAAATTAGCCCAACTATTATTTTAAAAAATGTCCTACATGTTCCTAAATTAACCACAAATCTGGTCTCTATTAAAAAACTCATTGAAGATTTAGATTGTAATGTGGTTTTTCATAAAAATTACTGTGAATTTCAGGACAAAGGGAAGATGATTGGACATGCTAGGGAATGGAATGGCCTCTACTACCTTGAGACGTCAAATACAGCTAAGAGCAAGATGCCTTTTACTTTTGTTTCACAGTTTGCCACATCCAATAAAGAAAGAATTTTTCTTCATCATTACCGTCTGGGACATCCATCTTTTTCAATTATTAAAACTTTGTTTCCTTCATTATTCAAGGATTTAGATGTTGAAAATCTTCATTGTGAAGTGTGTGAATTTGCCAAAAATAAACGTGTACCTTTTCCAATTAGCAATAAAAGGAGCCTTGTTCCATTCTACCTTGTTCATAGTGACATTTGGGGACCAGCTACTGTTTCTAATGTTTCAGGGGCAAAATGGTTTGTTACTTTTATTGATGATTGCACCCGAGTTACATGGATATACTTGCTCAAACAAAAATCTGATGTCAGCTATGTTTTTCCCAAATTTTATTCTATGATAAAAAACCAATTTGGGGTTAATATCAAAAGACTTAGGTCTGATAATGCTTGGGATTATTTCAATCAGATTCTTAACTCGTTTTTTGAAAAGGAGGGAATTATACACGAGTCATCATGTGTTTATACGCCACAACAAAATGGAGTGGCTGAGAGGAAAAATGGTCATCTTCTTGAACAAATTCGGTCAATGTTATTTCAAAAGAATGTGCCTAAAATTTTTTGGGGAGAAGCTGTTCTTACAGCGACATACCTAGTAAATCGTTTACCTTCTAAAGGTTTGGGTCTCAAAAGTCCAATGGACTTCCTTTCAACTTTCTATCCGAATCTGAAAACTACAAACAATCTCATCCCTAGAATTTTTGGGTGTGTGTCTTTTGTTCATATCCATCATCAAAATAGAGGAAAATTAGACCCGAGGGCTCTAAAATGTGTTTTTGTAGGATATTCATCAACTCAAAAAGGGTATAAATGCTATCATCCACCCACAAAGAAAATCTATGTCTCAGTTGACGTCACTTTTAATGAGCAAGATTCATATTTTGCTACTCCTTATCTTCAAAGGGGGAATACACCTGAGGAAGATAATGGGTGCGAAGAAAATGGGTGCCTCCTTGATTTTTCATCAATTCCCTTGACAGGGTCTAAACCTTTACCCACAGAAACAGTAGAAACAGTGGCTGAATCCATGTTCAGATCTGAAACACAGGATGATAACCATGAAACTGAATCTGAAACAGTAACTGAACCCATGTCCAATGTCCAAGAATCTAGGCCTAAAGAAGAGGATATTTTGAACCCTGCTCCTGAGGAAGTAAGATTTGGCAAAGGCAAGGTGTATACAAGGAAGAAAATGGTCATTCCAGAACCTATGCATGTCCAAGAATCCAACTCAAATCCTTCAAATGAGGTAATGATCTCTAACCATCAATTACAAAATAAAAATGAGATTTTTGAGAATAGTGACCAGGATCTTCATTTACCCATTGCTCTTAGAAAAGGAACCAGAAAAAGTACAAAACAACCTTTATACGCCCTTGCACAATTTTTATCCTTTGATAACTACTCACCATCATTCAAAGCTTTTCTGACAAGCTTAAATGCTATCACCATTCCTAAAAGTTTATCCGAGGCTTTATCTAATAAAAAATGGAAACAAGCTATGAATGTAGAAATGGAAGCTTTGGAGAAGAATAAAACTTGGGAATTAGTGAAATTACCTACTGGAAAAAAACCAGTAGGATGCAAATGGGTGTATGCTGTGAAGTATAGAGCTGATGGATCAATTGAGAGATATAAGGCCAGGTTGGTAGCCAAAGGTTATACCCAAACCTATGGAATTGACTATCAAGAAACTTTTGCTCCAGTAGCAAAAATGAACAGTGTTAGAGTATTATTATCAATTGCAGCTAATTTTGGTTGGGAATTGCAGCAATTTGATGTCAAGAATGCCTTTCTACATGGAGAGCTAGAAGAAGAAATTTACATGGAGATTCCACCAGGATATGGAAAGAATTTGGCTACAAATACTGTATGCAAATTGAAAAAGGCATTATATGGCCTTAAACAATCTCCACGTGCTTGGTTTGGGCGTTTCACAAAAGTTATGATAACTATGGGGTTTAAACAGAGCCAAGGTGATCATACTTTATTCATCAAACACTCTTCTTCAGGGGGAGTCACAGCCTTATTGGTATATGTTGATGATATAATAGTAACTGGAAATGATAAAAAGGAACAACAGGCCGTGGGTCAATGTCTAGCTAAGGAGTTTGAGATCAAAGCGTTGGGAAGACTAAAGTACTTTCTTGGAATAGAAGAGGCCCATTCTAAGAAAGGAATTTTTATCTGTCAACAAAAATATACTACAGATCTCCTCAAGGAAACAGGTAAAACAGCATGCAAGCCAGCAAGCACTCCAATAGATTCTAACTTTAGACTTGGAAAGGCTGAGGATGACATCCCTGTTGACAGAGAATCGTATCAACGCTTGGTAAGAAGGCTTATTTACCTATCTCACACTCGACCAGACATAGCATATGCTGTGAGTATGATCAGCCAATTCATGCATGACCCAAGGGAAACTCATCTACAGGCTGCTCATAGAATATTACATTATCTTAAAGGAACGCTTGGAAGAGGTATCTTGCTTAGAAGAAATGGAGGTTTAATACTTGAAACATATACTGATGCTGACTATGCTGGATCAATTATTGACAGAAGATCAACATCAGGGTATTGTACATTCCTTGGTGGGAATCTTGTGACATGGAAGAGTAAAAAACAAAGCGTAGTAGCCCGTTCAAGTGCAGAAGCTGAATTTAGGGCAATGGCTCACGGTGTATGTGAACTACTCTGGTTAAAGATTATTCTTCAAGACTTAAAGATAAAGTTGGATGGCCCTATGAGACTCTATTGCAACAACAAATCAGCCATCAACATAGCCCATAATCCAATATAACATGACCGCACAAAACATATTGAAGTGGATAGGCATTTCATCAAAGAAAAATTGGAAAGTGGACTGATTTGTACACCATATGTCTCTACACATGACCAACTTGCTGATATTCTAACCAAAGGATTGAATAGCTCAAACTTCCAGAATATTATATGCAAGCTGGGTATGGAAACCATCCATTTACCAGCTTGAGGTGGAGTGTTGAAATATTCTTCAGCTTTTCCAATATTCTCCCACCTAATCCAGCATGTTCTCCCACCTAATCCAGCATGGTGTTGTCTGCAACTTTACATGTTATTCTCTTCTTTATAGTTGTCTACAGAGTGTATATTTTTGTGTCTCATAATTATGTCTTTCTCTTTAGCATCTTACACAATGTACATATAGGAAGTCTGGTTGTACAGATTTGAATAATTAAGGGCATATTTTTCTCTCTGGAAAACTGACACAAACTAATAGGCCTAAAATCCCTCACCTTTATCGACCTATCTTTTTTAGGGACAAGAGTTATAAGGTTGAATTCATATTGGTGGTGATTCGACCTTATAGAAGAATACATTAAACACCCTCTTCAAATCATCTTTCACAACTGGCCAGTAGGCTTGGAGAAAAGCCATATTAAACCTGCCAGGGACGAAAGCCCTCTCCTTATCCATCTTCCAAATAGCATCTCACCTCTTTCCTTTTGAAAGGTCTTTCTAACCACCTACCCTTGTACTATCTATCTAACGGAAACCAATGAAGACCATTGAGGAAAGTTTTCTTATGCATGTCCTCAGTGTAAAACTCCTCGTAGAACTGAGTCACCTCCCCCAAAATCGACCCAATATCCCTCAACAACTATACCTCCATCCACTTCCAATTCTTTGATAAAACTCCTCCTCTTCCCATTAGCTACTTTATGGAAAAACCTAGTATTCATATCTCCCTCCCTAGCCCATCTAATTCTACTCTTCTATCGCCAACTAATTTCTTCTCTCTTACTAGTTTCATCCAAATCATTCCGAAGGGTCACCTTACAAGAGTCGTTTGAAAAGTGAAGGTACCTTCAAAGGTTAAGGCCTTGGTTTGGACAACTGTTCTCAATAGAATTAATAAAATGATTTGCTTCAAATTAGGTGACGACCTTCTAAGGCTTTATCTCTTCATGTCAATCTGATGTGTTGGAGAAATTCGGAGACAAATAGCCATTTGTTCTACATTGTGAATTGGCTTGGGATATATGGAACAAATTATTTGGTCTATTTAGGAAGAGATGGGTATTTCCGATTGACCTTGGTGCTTTATTTGCCATTAACTTTAGCGGTTTTGGGAACAAGATTTTGTGGAAGGCAGCTATGTTTGCAACTGTGTAGTGTTTGTGGTTGAAAAGAAATGCGTGAGTGTTTAAGCAATAGTTCCTACCTCCTCATTTGCTGTGGAATAAAATTTGTTACGTTGCTTCTCTGTGGGTTTCAACTAATGGGTATTTTTTCAAAGGGGTGTTTTTTGTTGACATCCATCGAGATTGGCGAGCTTTGTTGTATTAGCTCTATTTTCGGGTCTCTTGGGTTGTTTTTGTTTAAGTTTGTTTTCTTTAGGAGGATATCTAGTCCTCCTCTTTTCTTTTGTTTTCTTTGTATCCTTCATTTCTCTTAATAACAAAGGCTTTCACCTTTGAAGGCACCTTCACTTTCCAAAATGACCTTTTAAAAGGTAACAACACATGTGTGCTACAAATCAAAAAATTATAAAAAAAGCACAAGTGTATGAGCCCGAGGAATCCAAATTCCACAACCTCTTATCAGGACAAAAGGAGATGCAGAATGAAGCAAAAATATCCAGCATCAAAGAAAACTCATCCACAAGTCTATCATTAATATTTTTGGAAAAATGGAAATTCCAGGAAAATTGGTCCTCCTGGAAATATAAGAAATCAACAATAGAGGCATCATGAAAAGAAGACAAAGAATAGAGACGAGGGAACCTTTCCATAAAAGGGGTGAGACCAATCTAACAATCCTCCCAAAAGCAAAAACAGGACCCATCTCCAACACGTAAAGACAACATTGGAGAAAAAGAATGATATACCTGAGAGATCACCTTCCAAGAACTTGCATGCGTAATGACATCCCCTGAGTTAGCATCCCAGCCATTTCGATGTACACTTGGCTTTAATAACCTTAAATGTAGTTTGATCCTTACCATCCTTCTTCCTAAATAAACTAAATTTCAATTTCAAAAAGGAAGATGGGCCTCAACTTGTCTACACTTTGAATTTGAAGCCAATCATTTGTAATATCTCTATTATGTACCCTTGTCCATGCAAACACCTTAACCTTAGAAGGAGCTTTGACTTTCCATAAGGGCTTGGACAAAGGAAAAGAATTAGTATTTGGATTTCAAATTAAAAGATTATAGATAGACCAGCAAGTATAAGAGCAGAAAGAGTCCAAATTCTAAATCTTTATAGCAGGCACATCAGAGCTCCCAATGATAAAACAAGCTCATCAACAAGTCTAGCATTAAGAACACAAACAATAATAAGAATTATTGGAAATCCTTTTTCAAAAGAAAAGGGGGAACAATCTAGCCAAAAAGAACACAGAGGAAGAAGAAGAATTATCAACTCAAAACAGAGCAAAGCTCTTACTCACAACAATTATAATATTTTTCCCTCTACTTCTCATACATTTACTCCCCTATTTATAATAGACTTACCCTCTAACTATTCCCTAATAACCCCTTAACCATATAACAAACTATAACAACCCTAGTATCCTATCATTACTCACCCCCCGAACTTCAACCTTGTTCCCAAGGCTAACTAATTTTTTTTCCCCACGCATTCCCTTCCTTCTGTCTATTCCCTTCGATGTCCATCCCCTGCATCTCCCTTTCTTCAGCTCATTCACCATGAGCTTCATTCGATCCCTCATCTTCACCCAAAATCATCAGTCGAAGATAGTGGTCATCACACTTATGGAGAGGATGAAACCTCTCACCACACCTGAAGCACAATCCACGAGCCTTACTCTCCATAATTTCCGAATGCATCAGGTGTCTCACACCTCGGTTTCTCTCAAACCCCACTTGGCTGTTTCCATCGTTCCTTTTCAGAGTAGACAACACTGAAGTTCCCCTAGACCAATCGTTCTGTCTTGGCAACATGGACAGAGGCCTCGTATTCGACCCGACAACGCTACGCAATCCACTGTCCTTGCCCAAGACCCGTAAAATCACATGACCCAGACCCGATAGCGCTGGAGATATGTTAGGACCCGACAAGGTAAATCCTAAACTCGTGGAGTATCTCGAACTGGGTTGGGTGCTAGGCTGTCAACAACCCAAGCCCGTTCCTCCCAGCCTGTTCCTCACTTTGCTATTGTCTTCCTCCTCTGAACAGAGTTCTCCCTCAATGTTGCGCGCCATCTGCATTTCCTGTTAATAATTCTTTGGTTTCAGTGTGCGAATCTTCTTTCGAATTTCACTACACAACCCCTCGATGAAGTACCCCAAAAATTGCTGTTATGGAAGGCGCCCACATTGCGACGAATATAACTCAAATTCTACTATGTACTCTTCAACTGTCCCTTTCTGATTCATCTCTTTCAATTCTCCAAAAGGGTTTTCGAGTCTCCCTGCCTCAAATCTCACCATCAGAGCCTCCTTTAAATTATGCCATGTTGCCTCCTCTGTGGATTCTTTCCACAAATTAAACCAGTGGATGTTGGACCCATCCATACTTAATTTCGCCAATTTAATTTGCACCTCCTCCGAAGTTCTTTGTATGTCAAAATACGTTTCGGCCATGGAAATCCAAGCCACAGGATCCTAGCCATCAAATGCTAGAAGTTCTACCTTCTTGGCCAATAACTTGTATTCTTCCAATTTATCATGGCCCTCGTTGTCTCTGTTTATCGTCTTTGGTCGTTCTTGGGTCTCATTACTACCCACTAATCGACTCTCATCTTCTTTCTTTTCCAATAAGCTCTTCAATGATAAGATGGCCCCCTTCATTTCCTCCATCCTCTATTCCATGTTTGCTTCCAACCTTTCAAGCCTTTCCTCAACCACGTCAATCCTACTCGTCATCTTACGTGTCATAGACTATCTCCCAAGGACCTCAAATCCGACAGGTTGGATCAATTGATGAGTACCCAAGACTTGAAATAAAGAAAGGAACTAAAGATTTATTCAACATAATGGGATAACATAACAAAACCAACAAAATTAACAAGAGAAAGATAACCAGAGACTAAGTTTCCTAGAGTCATAAGACTCCCCACAGTGCAAAGCTCCTACTCACAACAATTATAATATTTTTCCCTCCACTTCTCACACATTTACTCCCCTATTTATAAGAGACTTATCCTCTAACTATTCCCTAATAACCCCTTAACCATATAACAAACTATAACAACCCTAGTATCCTATCATCCCTCTACCCTGATTACTCATCCAAGTAGCGAAATCTCTCATTTTAATCAAAAGAACTTTCTCAAAATTCAAAGGAAACAGCCTTGAATCACTAAACACACAAAAAAGCCTATTCCACATAACTAGAAGAAGCACAATAAGTTGATTTTACCCCATAATAGGTGAAAAAATGGACAAACCTAATTCTCATTGAAAATGCCAAAAACTCTATTACAAAGCTAACCCTCAACTTCATAGTGCAAATTCAAACTTCAAAAGCACCTTACACAAACACCAAGGAAAATAGCCTTAGTAAGCCTACGAGTCTGCAGCAAATCATTTGCATTACTTTTTCTCTTCAAAACATTTTTTAGATACAGTTACTCTTCCTCCTTAGCCAAATATTGGCAACATAGAAATAAAAAATGCTTAATGCATCTAGTACTCATACATCCATCTCCATGTAATTACAATTGAACCTAGACCTACATAAATCTTCCAAGATTTAGAATGACAATTGATGAGGAACTCTGCGTGTGTGCGTGTGTTTGTTGTGTGTGCAACTGCACTTATGAAAGTTTATTGAACTGTAGCAACACTTTACCTGCAACTCAATTATGAACTCAGTGGAACTGTTAATTGCATTATTCTGATATGGTGCTTCATCAACAATTCCTCTAGGAGCACATGGTTGAGGACTTTCATGCAATCCTTCCAAGTAGACATGGTCATCCTTTGAAGCTGAATAGCTGCTGT
Source organism: Biancaea sappan (assembly GCA_037074585.1). Lineage (NCBI taxonomy): Eukaryota > Viridiplantae > Streptophyta > Magnoliopsida > Fabales > Fabaceae > Biancaea > Biancaea sappan. The sequence continues at coordinate 31,296,595 of CM073500.1, read as the reverse complement.
TAGCTCCAAGGAAAACACAAGAATCCAAGTGCTGCCCATCCTACAAGAATAAAACCAAAGCGATTAAAATTTCGAACACCCAATAACTACACTCAAAGTAGGAAAGTTGAAAAAGTGAGACCTTGATAATAACATTTTTGAATTGTAATTTCTTCCCATTCCCCACATATATTAAAGCCTTCGAGCTAGGCGCTGTGAGATTGACACCCTGTGTATCTTTTAAAAACAAGGTTCCGCCATCACCATCATAAATGAAATGATCAAAATTTTCATCATCAACTACTAAAGGCTTTTGAGGGGAGAGAGAAAATTCGGCACAAGGTTGCCTGTAGATGGACTGATCCAGGAAGATAGCATCCACAATGTGAGAACTGTCATCTTCCTCATAGGATAGCATACTGCCGACTGTTGGAACAAAGAACTCAACAACAGCAAGAAGGAAATCAAGTGCAACCAGCAATTGAGGCCTCTGGACACATAAAGTAACAAATGTTGACATCTGACTAAATTTCACATCAACAATCAGCATTGTGGGAACTGGGTCAAAACTGTTCTCTGTCATGTTACTGCCAATAGAGTCCTGCTTATTATAATATGCAGGAGTATTCAATGAACTTGCTCCAAAATTCTCAGGCATTCCAATTGCTAACCGATATTCTTGTTCAACACCCTCACGATCATCAAAGACACTGAAACCTTGAAGTGTTGCAGAAAGAAATCCTTCCCCTGAGGTACTCGACTTGTATAGAAGCCATGCACCACTAACCTGCACAAGATTAAGCTTAGAGCTGACCCAAACAAAGGATGGCTTCATTTTGGCCTAGTTTTTCTGGGTCCACTAGTTTCAGACTTTCAGTTAGATCAATGTTAACCTCCGAATTTTTCATTAATTAGGTTCATGTTGCAGGTAAGTGAACCTTATAAGGTTATTTCCTTGATGTATGTGTCATGTGCATTGTGTAACGCTATCTCAAAGACAATTGCACTTTATTTTTGTAATGTTAAGCTGCTATTTATAGAATAAATAGTTTGGTGTTCTTGCTAAATACTAGGTGTGTCCTTCCATCTTGAAGTGGTTTCTTCAGCAATACAAATGTTATCAAAATAGGATATGTTTATCACCTTTCTTTGGTGTTCTGCACATGGCCTTTTTAGGGAAGTTCTTAGTCTCATTTGCAGAGAGGTCAGACAAAATAATTGCAATTTTTAGCCTTTTAGGCACACTGTTTTCTTATGCTTTGGTTGCCTAGAAATAGTAGGACATCTCATCCCCTCCTTTGTTGTATTTTTCCTCTTTTTAATTTCTTCTTACATAAAGTTGATTTTTATCCAAAAAATTTATGAAAGAGACAATATACCTGCACTGTAGCCAAAGATGCATCTCTGGTTACCCCTGTGTACAAGCTCAGTTCAACTAGTTTGACAGAAACAGACACTTTAAGTGATGTAGAGACTTCTATAATTGTGGTCCTGGAATCATCATCATTTGTCGGAGGGACAATATCTCTTGTTGCATCATTGGAAGACGTGATAGAGTACTGATTTAACACCGGGGGCATATGCGGAGTCTCAGAAATGTTCGACAAAGCACACTCAGTAACAATTTTATATTCTTTATTTGACACTGCTGCTTTCAACTCCTCAATCTGTAGAACCACAATTTCAGATTAAGACAGACTATAAGAACAGCCAGCTCTAAGGAAATTACAATATTAATTAGAGAAGAAAGTAGAAGAAATAATAATCACAACAAAAAAAACTATAACAATAGTAAGAATACCCAATAACAACAACACCAGCAATAGGGAAACAGCTGCTATCCAGATGTTGGGGCACATTCTCACTTCTAATTGCAAATGGAGTACAATACCTTAATAATAGCTTCAGTACTCGGTAATTGACGTAACAGGTCACGGAGTGACCTACGAATAATCACAGATAGCCCATTCACATCCTGAATAATGCTTTCGCCTAATTCTTCTCCAGTTCCAACGTTTAAATTAATTTCTTCAACCTACATCACACCAAGCAGCCTTATCAAAAATAAAAAATGGATCAAACATAAGCAGATCCTACACCCAACCTCCCATCGCCATCCCCAGCCCAAAAAAGAAATAGAAAAAGAAAACCAAACAGTAAAGCATAAGAAGCAAAATGAACACTTTTTAAGATAGGAAACTCCACTCCACAAATTACGCATGTTCTTAGAAGATTTTTTTTTTTTTTTTTAAGCCAAGTGTCTGTATCTCTCCAAATAAACCAAGTTATGAGCAATGAAACTCACCTGGACCATCATAGTTTCCAAGTGTACTGAATTCATTTCACTTTTACTTCCACCAATCCATTCAAAGGTGTTCTTGACAGTTATATGAACTATGTCAAGCCTCAAAAAGCTGTTAAAAAAAAAATAGTGATGTTAAAGAAGAAAGAAACAGTTGATCCATTGATCAAGAGCTTATGCTATTAGACTTGGTGACTCTCCTTACATGAATTACATGCCACATTATGTCATTTCAACGCAACATATAAGCTAGGAACTTGTTATCTAATAAAAAAAGTGATGCTTCGACTTACTCAAGGCTGTCTGTTCTCCGAGGCATTAATATTATAGGCTTCTTAAGAGAAAGGTCCAACTTCATAGCTGGTGATCCTTCAATTTCACTAGCTTGAAACCACTTCTCTGAATTATTCACTTGATCTGTTAATTTGACAACATCTTTTGGACTATTTGGAACAAGGCCCATAAAATAACCAACAACCTGCACATAATTGGAGAAACATATAAAACCTTATGATTCAAGCAAATGAAGTTCATAAATCTTAAACAGAACAGTATATTACCTCCTGCACAAATCGATTCAAATAAACAATGCGCACTTCTGAAAGCTCACCAAAAAGGCTATAATCATAACCTTGATAATCTTCATCATCCTGGCTAAAGGATGTGAACACCAACTGCATGGCCACACAGACATTTATTAATCAACTTACTATGCCAAAAGGGAAATTATATAATTGAACCTTAAAGCAACTTCCTAAATAATTTAATCCGTTTTCTGACATGACTTTGACAATAAATTATAGCCATCTTGATCAAAATTATACATCAAATACCAAAACAAAATTTCCATCAAATATCATGCTAACAGGCATTGCAAGAATAAGATAAAGTACCAAATAATAATGGCTACAAAAGAATCAGATTATCCAAAAAGAAAAATGGAATATCATCCTCATATCTCCTTTAACAAGAAGACAGCACTGCAATTTCGGAATTGCAGTAGCAAAGCAGTAAAGATTAGAAGAATGGGTCGCTTATAAGTAGAAAAAATTACAGTCCGACAAGTCTATATTATAATTACCTATTTTTTTCCTTGAAAAAATCTAACAAAAACAAGGAACAAAGTGAGAAAAATAAGAAACTTTCACACTGCTTCATTTTTGTTAAGTTCTATTTGTTTCATGAAAAAAAAAATTGGAAATTTTTCTTGAAATTTTTTTGTTAGGTCCCAAACATAGCCTATGGTGGGCCTCAATAATGATGTTGGCCATAGCAGTTGAGGGTGACTGAAGTAATCTTATAACAATGTGTTAATGTAAAAAAATGGAAACAGTTTCCTTATTTTTCAAAAAAAAAAATGAAGAATTTAGATTGGTGGAAGACTTTTCTTTGGAAAAATATTCTTTTCTGACAAAATAAACATAAAATTGTCAGAAAAAAATTTCCAATGAAAAAACGGAACCTGAAAGAGAAATTTTATTAGAGATAAAATCAAAAAAAAAAAAAAAATTCTCCTGTTAGCACCATCCAAACAGAAAACACAATACTGAATCCACTCCTGCATCATACGCATTTTATTGTTACATCCATTAAACAAATTCCATTATCATAGTTGCATTCTACTAGAAAATTACAAATAATACAAACACACAAATCATCATTTTGAACTCCCTCTTAAGCTAATGAGTCTGCATTCCCCCACCCCTGTTTTGGGAGGGCTTCTTGTCCGTAGTTTTGTTTTACTCCTCTTCAATATTTGTCTATAAAAAATAATAACTTAAAAGAATCCCTCACTTCTTGTTTATACTTCCTGTAACCATAATTTCTTGCTCTACCTCCTCTCTAGTAAACTAGAATCCAGTATTCTGATTTATCTCTCAACCTTGCTTTTGTTGACCATGGGAAGGATTAATGCTAATAGGGGTAGTGAGGTTTCTTAAGCGATTCTCACTTGTTTTCCATATATCTGGACAAAATGCATCAGAGATACTGATCCTATAAGTTATGGCAATGAAAAATATTTGGAATGAGCCAAAGATTCATTGAGCATAGGATACCAGCTCTTAAGGAACTTCATTACACATTTTATATTTATTCCCAGGCAGGGTAATGGATAGAAATGTAATGGTGTTTAAAAAAGAAAGAATGATCTGGGGCCACATGGCAAAAGACCCAATGACTCTTAATCACAAAGCATGGGTCAACATTGATATCTAAATGGAAAAAGAGAGACAGAGAGAGAATACCTCCACAAAAGAACTGCCACCAGGATTTCTCATATCGCAAGCCCAGTAATACAAATGACTACTAGGTAGACTGTCATCACTTATTCTCAGATTCCCCAAGGCTGCTTTAATACTAAAGGAGGAAGGGAACACATTGATATCTGTAAGCAAATTCTCCTGCGACAAACTTGCAAGTTTGGTTCCATTTTCATTCATTAAATGGATTTGGGCCTGGGCCATCTTCAAAGTCAGATTGAACATAGTCCTAGATTTCCCTTTTCCAAGCAAACCCTTTATAGCTGGTTCCTCAACGGTAGTACAATGCAAATCATCCATTTCATGTTTAATAATAGCTGGTTCATTTGAAGGGGTGAGGTTTCCATCTTTGACGTTAATAGAATTGATAAATTCCATAATGGCCAGGATTGTTGGTCTACGACAAAAAAAGGTCAAGGTTGCCAAAGTCACTATCACCTGAAATGATGGGTATAAAGTATTAGGCCATAAAACCGCAGTTATTGGCAACTTATTAAATCACACAAACACCCACCTGCTTATCTGTATTATTGTATCGAGGAGAATTCTGGTCATATATAACAATTTGTGCTTTTATAAAACTCTCCAATGTGTCACTAGGTTCAATTCCCTCAGTTCTAGTAGTTAGAGCATCATCAGGTAGAAGGCCAGCAATACGACTAAACTTTGGGCGTTCTAATGCTGAATAGCTAGATGAGATTTGACCTGGCGAACTCGAAAAGTGGCCAGATGAACCTTCAGGTGACTTCACAGAATAATCAACATCTGCCAAAGTATCAGAAGCCTCATAGAACTTATCGTCAGTTTCAGGAGTTAAATCATGAATTTCAACACCTTGTCTCATCGTATCATAAAATGATGAATGCACATCTGTAGTTCCAATGAATGATCTTGCCAAATAACAAGGATGAGACACTTCACTGCAGCAAACTAAATCTTCTATTTCCAAAGACTTCAAGATAGTGCCAATGAAAATGTCATTCTCTTTTATAGAAAGCTCCACCTGTTTTTGTATAACAACCTCAAAAGGGAAGAACAACTAAAAAAAGAAAACAAGAATGACAACGAAGCGTGAGTTATCTTACCTGACCACCTATTGCACGAAATTCAAATAAACGCTTCTCTTCATTTAAGAGAACCTTCTTTATGCTCTGATCAGACTACAGGAAGCAGCACATTTTAAGATGTGGAGAAATCTAAATTCAAGAATAAAACTACTAAGTAGCAACCAATGGACTAACCTGGTAACAATAACTGAAGCAAAGCTTTAATTCATCAAGTGCGCCTGTTACAAACAATCTCTCGGGAATTGATATGTCACTCACACCCTTATCATCATGTTCTAGTTCCATATCATCAGTATCTGATGAGGTATCTGACAGACCAGCAATAGAAGCAGAACCCTGCTTAAATAAATTCCTATTAATAAGTCAAGTTTAATTAAATCAGATTTTATCTCTTAAGCAAAACAATATTTCATAATTCAAGTTTCTTAATGCTAGAATCTCCAGTCAATTGTGAATATATATGTGAGAGGCACAGCAGAGAAAATGAGTTCAATGTACAAAAAAGAACGAAAAAAGCCGGCAGATGATCCTGAACAGCCACAATTTTCCTCCAGTAAACTCCGCTTTGAATTTCAAGGACCACTCAAAGGTTAAGTCTCTTAATTTAGCTACTACACTTCATAGGATTAGTACTTCCAGCAAACTTGCAGACCTCTCAACATTCTCCTTAAGTTTGTGTTATGTGTTTCCCTATTTTTTATGAAAAAAGAATTTTTTTTGTTTTTGGGATAGAAAGAGAAATATTATTATTGGAGGGAGAGATACAAACGAAAGAGTAAAACAAAAAGAGAAAAGGAGAACAAAAGATCATCCTAAAAAACAAAAAAAAACAAAAACTGAAACAAAATCCACCCGCAAAGCCCCCAAACAAGGCTAATACAACAACCTATTGGCCGAAACCCAAAGAGTAGCAACATAGCAAATTCTATCCCACAGTCAATAAGGAGGCAAAGACCATTGTTTAAAAACTCTAGCATTTATTTCCAAAAAATCTTGTTCTCCTTTCCTAGTACCAAAACCAGTAAAGTTAGTCACAAAGAAAGCACCAAGGTCAACAGAGCAAATCCAACTCTCATCAAAGAGACTAAATAATTTGTTCCAAATATCCCAGACCACCTCACAATATAAGAACAAATTGCTATTTGTCTCTGAATTTCTCAAACACATCACACAAATATCAGGAGATAAGGCCTTATAAAGCCACTTGATCTGACGACTGACACATATCATTAGTATTAATTCTTTTGAGAACTGTTGTCCAAACAAAGGCCTTCACCTTTGAAGGCACCTTCACTTTCCAAAAAGACCTTTTAAAAGGCAAAGAAACTTCAGGATTACGAATCAAAAAATTGTAAAAAGATGCACAAGTGTATGAGCCCAAGGAAACGAACTTCCACAGCCTCTTATCCGGTAAAGATGAGATGCGGATGCAGCCAAAATGTCCAACATCGAAGTAAGGTTAGCCACAAGTCTATCATTTGCATTTCTAAAAAGTGAAAGTTCCAATAAAATTGGTCCCCTTGAAAACTTAAAAAGTCAACAATAGGGGCATCATGTAAAAGACAAAGAAAAAAGGCAAGGGAACCTTTCTTGAAAAGGCATATGACGATTCCAACAATCCTCCCAAAAAGGAAAACGCGAACCATCTCAAAAGTGCAAAGACAACATTGGAGAAAAGGAATGGTATACCTAAAAAATCACATTCCAATAACTTGCATGCATAACGACACCCCCCGAATTTGCATCCTAGCCATTCTAACGTAACCCAAACTTGGCCTCAATCACCTTATGCCAGAGGGAATTAGGAACTAGAAGTCTAGAGGGAATCTCCACAACCACTTAACCAAAAGAGAGATGTTTTTAGAAACCAAATTAACAAGACCCAACCCCCCATTTTCCTTAGGTCTACAACACACCTCCGAACTAACCAAATGATCCCTCTTACTCCCCTCCATGAGACCATAAAAAATCTCTCATAATCTTCTCAGTCCTATAAGCCACCCCAACCGGAATCTTGAACAGGGACAAAAAATACAAAGGCATACTAGATAAAGACACTTGAACTAAGGTTATTCTCCCCCTAAGGAAAAATAAGCCTCTTTCCAACTATCAACCTTCCGAAAAATTCTTTGAACTATAGGATCTAAAAGAGTCCACACGAGGATTACCACCTAAAGGAACACGTAGATAAGAGGTCAACTTAGCACCACACAACTCGCTAGCTCACCTAACTCACACAGAGATCCTTCCTAATTTTTAATACCATCTAAACCACTCTTACCTAAGTTAACACAAAGCCCCGACACCAACTCAAAAACCTTTAGAAGCAAAAGCACGCGAAGAAAATTCTCCCTATCATTAGGCAAGAAAAGAATAGTGTCATCTGCAAACTGCAAATGAGACACTTCACAACCATTACCCCTTACCGACAAGCCTTAAAGAACACCTTTGTCAGAACCCCTTCTTAACATCCAACTTAAGAGATCAACAGCCAAAGTAAAGAGAAAAGGAGACAAAAGGTCATCATGCCTAACCCCACGTTGCCCCTTAAACCAAACTTTAGGATGCCGATTAACAATAATCGAAAACCCCACCGAGGAAAGACAACCCCTAATCCAAAGCCTCCATCTATCACCAAACCCCTTTTAACACATAACCCTATCCAAAAAACCCCAGTTAACCGTGTCATAAGCCTTTTCAAAATCCAACTTGAACACTAGACCTTTTTGCTTTCTACGCTTGATATCCTCAACTAACTAGTTAGCAACCAGACTAGCATCAAGAATGTGACGGATAGCGATGAAGGCACTTTGATTCTCAAAGATAGTGTTTCTAAGAACCTCACCCAACCTCCCTGAAAGCACCTAGGCAATGATCTTATAAACACTAGTAACCAAACTAATGGGCCTGAAATCCCTCACCTTAATAAACCTCTCTTTTTTAGGAACAATAACAATGTAGAATACATACTAGTCGATAAACAACCAATGTGATAAAATTCTTCAAAAACCTTCATCAAATCCTCCTTTACAAACGACCAACAAGCTTTAAAAAAAAGCCAAATTAATCCCATCATACCCAAGAGCCTTATCCTTGTCCATCTTCCAAATGGCACTTCTAACATCTTCCTCCTCAAAAGGTCTTTCTAGCCAACCACCCTTAGATCTATCTATAGGAGACCAATCCAAACCCTCAATATATGGCCTCTCATGCACATCCTCAATATAAAGCTTCTTGTAAAAACTGGTCACCTCTTTTGAGATCACCTCGTTGTCCCCAACAACTCTACCTTCATCAACCTCTAAATCTTTAATAAAACTCCTCCTCTTCTTCCCATTAACCACCTTGTGGAAAAAGCTAGTGTTCACATCTCCCTCTCTAGCCTGTTTAACTCTACTCTTCTTACGCCAACTCATCTTTTCTTTCTTACAAATTTCATCCGAAGCATTTCGAAGCGTCACCTTACGAGCAACAAGACTCTCCTCTAAACCACCCTAAATCTCTAATTTTTCAAGAGCATCCAACTCCTTTAGAACATCTTTTTTCCACACTAATATTCCCAAAGACTTCTAAATTCCAAACTTTCAACTTCTCCTTCAAATACTTCAATTTCTTCATAAACTTATAACCCTTACCCACCAAGTCTCCACTGTGCTCAAAAAAGACTGGTGCTGCAACTGCATGTTTTCAAATCTAAAAGGAACAAGACCCCACCTAACCCTGCTAGACTCTAAGATAAGTTGGTCAGACACCACACGAAACCCCACCTCTTGAATAAGATCTGAGAAAAAATCCTCCCATTTAGGATTAATCAAAAACCTGTCAAGCCAAGAAGAAACTATCTTACCCCTATTAACTGACCAAGTAAATTGAAAATTGGAAAGACGAAGATCCTTAAGCCCACAATCCCTAGTAAAATTATCAAAACCTCTCATACTAACATTAAACCTAGACCCTCATAACTTCTTAGCAGGAAAACGCACAACATTAAAGTCACCCCCAACACACCAATGAGGACTACACATCCCATGAATAAAAGACAGCTCTTCCCAGAAATGACCCCTTAACCTCAGATTTGTCGAACCATACACATTAGTAACCCACCAACACCCTTTACCCTTGATATCCAATAACACTAAAAAAGGAAAAAACACCCACTAAAACATTACCTTTAGAAGCAACCCTAGTGTCCCAAATAACCAAGAGACCACCTGACGCTCCCAAAGAAGGCAAACACTCCCAATCCTTAAACATATTATCCCAAATACTACGAACTAAAAACTTATCCACTTCCCCTAACTTAGTCTCCTGAACCAGGACAATGTCCAAATCAACCCGCTTAATAACCTCTTTCACCTTAGTTTTTTTGTGCGGGTTACCTAGACCATTAACATTCCAACTTAAGATCTTCATAGGTTAAATGACTTGCCCTTCCCTTTCTTGGGATTCATGTAATTTATTAAGGAAATCAACCTTTTCAACTCGCTCTCGACTCTTTTCTTCTTCCCCTCATAAGTCCTAGGTGTAACTTGCACTTTAACATCTTTCCCAGACTTATCTCTCAACTGAAAATTAAGAGTCAATCGGTTGTCTCTCTCACCCCCTAAGTGACTTAAGTAGACATAACCTCCCTCTAACTCCTTGCCCTCCCTTATAGCAAAAGATGATCTGTAGGTGTCCGATAAGGGAAGAATACCCTCTCATGAAGTGTCATTACACACAGCATTCCCTGGAAGACGAAACCGAGGCACACCATGATTATGAAAAACAAAAACATTAAATTGGGAGGAACCAATACAAACATTTCAAGGCAAAGAGGAGGATAGTAAAGGTGCCCTTGGATCATTGCAATACTCAAGGGATTATTATTGATCTACTCCAAACCACGATGGCCTTTAGCAACCTCATCATCCTTAATTTGCGCAAAGAGTCGAGAAACACCTTCTAGCCCGCCATCCACATCCCCCAATATGCTCTCCTTGCCACCAAGCTATTGCTCGAGTTTTTCAATGAGTAATCCTTCATCGTTATCAAAATCAGACAACAAGAGATCTTCATCAAAGCAATTCTCTTCTTCCCCACAAGACAAGTCTTCTATACCATTTGAGTCAATATCGTTCTCGCTCAAAATCCCCATAACACCTTTTCCTTTAGTCCCATTGTTGATCTACCTTTGTAAATTTCCCACTTCTCTGCCATTAAAATCCTCAAAAAGTCCTTCCTTCTCACCATATAACACTACCTGAGTAGCATTTGGAACCCCTTCTCTTTTGTCAGCCAATCGCCGGCCAGTGAAGGTCATCAGCGGCCTCCCAGAGCCTTCTCACAGACCGTCGGCAAGTTCTGTCTGGTGACTGCCAGCTGCAACCTCTTCCTTGGACTAGGTCGAAGAAGATGCTTCCAACCCTTGTTGCGCAACACGAATTCATGCGTTTGCTGGGTCTACCCGAAACTATGGATACTGGCTAGGGTTGCCCATTACTGCCCTACCCAACCCAGTCCTAGGCACTTGATGGACCGGGTGGTGCCTCTTCCGTTTGGAAACCCACTTTTTTGGGCCTTGGATATTCACGTTCAGTCTTCTCCTTCCCCACTCACTAACTATAGGGCCCATTTCCACTACTGACCTCCTTATTAAAGCTCGGTACACCCTCCTAACGCCCTCTAACTTCACCTCCACTCTCAACGTCTTCTTAAACCGAGAACCCACAAAATCCTTCATGTCTCTCTCCGCTTCTTCAATTCCCTTAAACTGACGTTCCAACTTCTGTGGTAAATGACATTTTTGAATTCTGACTTGAGAATCCATGTCTTTCATCGGCGCTAGAGACAACACCACCGCCCTTATCAACCGCAAACCCAGACTTCTTTTTTTTTTTTTTTGAGGATGTTGGCGAATGTTCTCCTTCCATCAACAACAGACCCCAAGATAGCTAAAGTCACACCACCCTTTCCCTTCATTGTTTTCGCACCCTCTGAAGACAACAACAACTCCATTGCTCGCCCAAAAGAATTCCACCCTTTTCCTCCCACTCCCTTGGGGATCATAACAGAAAATTGCCTTCCTCCTTGAAATATTTCTGTAACAATGAGGAATTCTCCTTTAAAATTCTTCCCCACATAAGCAAGGAAAATTTTCCCTTCTCCTGGCATGGACAGCAGCAGAAAGCCGACGAGCAAAATCCAATCCCAAAATAATGGAGAACAAGAACTCTCTTCCTATTTCAGTAACAGTGCACTTGAAGAACTGCCCTAAACACTCCACAATGAGATCAAAAAGTTTTCGCTTCAATTGCAAGCCTACTAATCCCCATAACCAAGAGAACCAATGGAAAATTATACTCTGAATTAATAAAAAACTCCTACCAGTGGGGTAGAAAACAAAAGACAGGAAACAACTTTGAATACTCAGTACCAGATTCTGAGAAAGTAGGTTACTTTTTTGAAAAGGAGATAGCACAGTCAATGAAAAAAGAATTTATTAACTAAGAGAAAGAAAATTATAAGCAATACTTATCAGGGGACAAGTAGTCCTCCCCAAACAAAAGAAAAAAACCACAAGAAACAACCTAGGTCCAAACTCAAAAGAGAATTCCAATTCCTTTGTGTTATGTGTTTCTATAATGTTGAGGCAAAGGTAAAGAGAGAATGCTCTTTGGGGATGTGCTACATCTGCTATTATTCGGTGCTAATGATTGGTAACCTACGGTTGCAATATCAATTCCTTTTTGTTGCCTCTATTAAAATTTGTGAAAGAGAAGCTGAAGAAATGAAATTGGGAGGTGTTTGGGGGCAATAGGATAAAGAAGGATATACTTAAGGAATTAGAGGTGTTAGATAAGAGATAGTGCAAGGGTAGGTCAAAGCAGGACCAGAATGTTTGTAGGGTGGCACTATGAAATGAGTTGGAAGAGATTCGTACGAGGAAGGAAATTAGTTAGCATCAAGAGAGTAAAGTTAGGGAAGGAGATGCAAACTATATAAGCTTGTGAATGGGAGAGGAAGGAAAAAGCCTAATAAAAGAGTTAAGAGGTAAAGGGAGGGGGTATCATGAAAGCCATTATCTCAAAGGAAATAACCAAATTTAGGGCACATAACTTATGGATAGGCCTTTCCTAGAAGTGGTGGATAAGCCTTTCCTAAAAGGTTTAGAGTGGTCTACTGCTTGGTTAAAAGATTGTTTAAGGAGGGGGGTTAGGAATGCAGTTTAGAAGATATGAAATTTTAGGAAGGGTAGTGAAGATCTAAGGCGATCTTTGGACAAGGAAGGAAACTAAAATTACTTCACTGTATTCATCAAAAGACTTTACAAACGTCATTTATAAGACGACGTTATTACCACACCAACTAACAACTGCTAAAATAGAAAACTGACTTCTAACTAACAAAATCGAACTCACACTATAACGTAATGCAACAGAACACAACACCTTACAAAAGAACATAACAGAAGCACGTAAAACTTAAAATGTTTCTAACTAACAGCCTCCCTCGAATGAAAGGGTGCTGTTGGCAACCCGAGTTTGTCAATAGAAACAGGAAGTGAGAGTGAGTTAAGGGTTAAATCAAAATATCTTTTTTTTTAGTCAAAAAAGAAATATTATTAAAGAGAGAGAAAGATACAAAGAAAAGAAAAGGAACACAAGCAAAGAGGAGGACAAGAAATCCTCCTAAAGAAAACAAAAAAATAGAACAAAGAAATCGAAAAAAATCGAAAACAGGGCTAATACAACAAAGCCTTCCAATCCCGATGAACATCTAACAAAGGCATCTCTTTAAAAAAACCATTTGCTAAAATCCAAAGAGAAGCAACGTAGCGAATTCTATCCCACAACAAAAGAGGAGGCAAAAACCGTTGCTTAAAAACTCTATCATTTCTTTCCATCCACAAGCACCACACAGTAGTAAACATAGCCACCTTCCACAAGACCTTGTTTTCTTTTCTTGTCGCAAAACTGAAGAAACTAGTGGCAAAGAAGATATCAAGATCACCTGGGCAAACCCATCTTTCTTCAAAGAGGCCAAATAACCTGTTCAAAATATCCCAAGCTACTTCACAATGTAAGAATAAATGCCTATTTGACTCCGCATTCCTCCAGCACATAGCCTTAAAAGGCTTCCTAGTCTGAAGCAAATCATATGTCTTAATTCTATTGAAAACAGCTGTCCAAACAAAAGCCTAAGGGCACCTTCACTTTCCAAAACGAACAGAACATAAGCAACAATGATTTCTTTAGCTAGCAAGTCGTGTATCTCTCTTATAAATATTAGAGTTATTATATTTGATTTAGTTGCTACTGTTGGGGAGGTTATATCGGGAAGGATGACTATGTATATTTTTCCCTATCTCTTTCCCTTGTTTCTTGGGATTTCTGGTCCCTTCTTTTACTGTATATATTGCCCTGTACATGCCTTTGATAATACAGAATTTTCGATTGCTCAATTGCTACATAGTATCAGAGGAAGGTCTGAATCTGAAAAACACTGACAATACCTTGAGCGAGTTGCACCTACGTCGTCCAACAACGGAAAATCAAATTCGATGATTGAGAACAACAGGTCCTCGACGATTGACTTGTGTCAAACTGGCGGTCCCTTTAGGTCGACTACTGGCTTCGAAGGGTCTTCTGTACTTATCATATAAGACAAATTGAATGGTAGAAATTATCGAGAATGGGCTCAAGCAATGAAGCTAGCCGTCGGTGACAGAGGAAAGATGGGAGACACAACTGGAGAGACAAAGATCCCAGTTCCAACGCTGCAACAGTGGCACACCGAGAATGCATTAGTCTCTTCATGGCTAATTAATGCGATGGTACCACAAATCAAACTAAGCTTTATGTTTCTGCCAACTGCTCATGAGATTTGGGAAGCCCTACGTGACTCTTACTCAGATGGACAAGACTTGGCACGACTGTTCGAGATGTCGATCGTGATGTCACGGCCTATTGGTTAAAGATTTATGCATTATGGCAGGAATTAGATTTGATGTCTGATGAAGAATGGGGCTCTACTCATGATGCTGCCCTCTACAAGGAAAGAACAGAGAAAGAGCAGGTATTTCGATTTCTCACAGGATTAAATAAATCTCTTGATAATGTTCAAGGCCATATTCTAAGTTGAGTTCCTCCTCAACCAAAGAGGTCTTTGCTGAAACACGCCGAGAAACTTCAAGAAGAAAGGTGATGCTACAAGACACCTTCTCTATTTCCACCCCTTCTGTAGACTCTGCTGCGTTGGTAAGTAAGAGTAATGACTCTAATATAAACGAGCAAAGAGGTAAACTTACGTGTAAGCATTGTAAGAAGATGGGACATACTCGGGAGACGTGCTGGGACATACATGGCAAGCCTCCTAACTAGAACCCCAGAAGGGAAAGCCCCGAGGCTATCAAACATCTCATGAAACTTCTCATGAAGAGTCCACGTCTACTTCAATGCCTCAGATTGACAAGAAACACCTACGTAAGCTAGTTCAGATGCTTAATGTCTTACACAAGACAGAGCAATCCCAAAAACCAAATCCCACAGCTTCTGTAACACACCAAGGTACTTGTGCTCTTCTCACTACCTCTAAAAACTGCTAGTGGATTGTTGATTCAGAAGCATCAAATCATATGAACTCCGACTAAGTTGTTTAGTACATACTTAGCCAGTGCCAGTAATGAGAAAATTAATACAGCAAATGATTCCTCCTCCACAATAGCTGGCAAAGGCAGTATTACTATTTCTGAAGTTATGAAGTTGGATTCAGTCCTTCATGTTCCTTATTTAGCTTGTAACTTATTGTCTATTAGCAAGTTGACAAAACAAGCAAATTGTTGGGCTCACTTCTGCTCTACTCATTGTATTTTTCAGGATTTCTCATCAGGGAAGATGATTGGCAATGCTAAAGAGCATGACAATCTTTACAATCTCGATGAATCAACCTTAAGCAATCTGTGGTCTCAAATTAAGTGCAATCTTGCCTCTACTACCAAAAATAAGGATGCGAATGATCTTCTGCTATGGCATAAAAGGATGGGTCACCCAAACATTCAATATTTAAGTCAGTTATTCCCTAAATTTCATTTCAATAGAGTCTTTTCATTGTAATGAGTATGAACTCGCTAAACATCATTGTACAATTTTCAATAGTGTTGAGTACAAATCCACTAGTCCCTTTTCTATTATCCATAGTGATTTATGGGGCCTAACCTGTGTTCCAAATCATACTCGAACCAAATGGTTTATTACAATTATTGATGATCATACTCGTCTTTGCTGGGTCTATTTACTTCATGACAAAACTAAGGTTACCTCCATCTTCATTGAAGTTTACACCATGATTCGAAACTAGTTTCACACTAGCATAAAAATTCTTCACACTGATAATGGTATTGAGTACTTCAACACAAACTTGGGTACTTTTCTCACAAACCATGGTATAATTCATAAAAGCACTTGTCCCAACAACCCACAACAAAATGGCATTACTGAGAGGAAAAATAGGCACCTTCTTAAGGTTGCTCGTGCCTTAATGTTTACCTATAACATTCCAAAATTCTTCTAGGAGATGCGGTTCTCACTGCCACTTATCTTATTAACCACATGCCCAATCAAGTGATTTCTTTCTCCACTCCTCTTAATAAACTTCGTGAGTCTCACTCTCTTACTTATCTTGACACAAATCTCCCTCTCAAAATCTTCGGTTGTACTGCTTTTGTTCACTCTCATAACTCCCATAAACTTGATCCTAGAGCTGTTAGGTGTGCCTTTCTTGGCTACTCATCAAATCAAAAAGGATACAAATGCTATGATCCTGTAATACGTCTAACCTGCCCTTATCGCCACTTCTTAGTATTAGGCTCGGCTCGTGTCGTGCTTGGTGCCATCCAACTTCTCTCTGAACCTGTTATCGCCCGGAAATATGCTCCTAGCAATGAAAGTATATATGCAACTGGATAAACGTTTGTATGCGAGTAGGGATGCTTCTTTTGCTGAAAATGAACTATTTGTTCCTAAAGCTTCAATTTAGGGGCAGTGGTGGAGTGAATTTTAGCCTATGGAAGAAGGGAGAGAGAAACAAAGTGATATATCTGAACCTATAATGTCTTTTGATCAGTTTCAGTCCTCAAATTCTACCTCCAAAAATTTTTATATGCCAGAAACAGAATTGACAAGTCCTTTAGAAAGAGAAAATGAGCAAAGCACATTGGAAAAAGAACCAATCATCGACACACGGAAGAGGAGACGAGATAATAGACTCCTCATGCCTGAAGCACTTCCAATTCAGAACCGATGGAGGTCCTCGAGCAAACCTGAGACGAATTGGTGACTGAGGTAGAAACTCCACATGACTTAGATCTACCTATTGCTCTCAAAAAGCAACCCAGATCATGTATACAACACCCCATTCAAAGGTATGTTTGTTATAAAGCCCTGTCTACTCAATTTTGTGCTATTATAACTAATGTTGATAGGGTGAAGATTCCTAATATGTATACGAAGCATTGAACATACTAGAATGGAGAAGTGCTGTAATGGAGGAGATGAGAGCCTTGGAGAGGAATGGAACATGGGAAGTTGTGACATTACCCAAAGGAAAAAGAACAGTAAGATGTAAGTGGGTGTTTACCCCTAAGTATGGTTCCAATGGTAAGCTGGACAGGAATAAGGCTCATTTAGTAGTAAGGGGATTT
Organism: Biancaea sappan; assembly: GCA_037074585.1. NCBI lineage: Eukaryota > Viridiplantae > Streptophyta > Magnoliopsida > Fabales > Fabaceae > Biancaea > Biancaea sappan. Next base: position 31,279,306 of record CM073500.1, on the reverse strand, counting down.
AATCAAACCTATGGTTTGGATTATAACAAAACTTTTGCACCTGTAGCAAAGTTGAATACTATTAGAGTATTGCTTTCTGTGGCAGCTAATTTAGAGTAGCCTTTACATCAACTAGACATTAAAAATGCATTCTTGAATATGACTTTACCTCCAAGAGTGATCAAGTGTGCAAGTTGAAGAAGTCACTATATGGCTTGAAATAATCACCTAGAGTGTGGTTTGAGAGGTTCTCAAAAGTCCTCAAAGCAATAGGCTACAAACAGGGGTTATCTGATCACATAATGTTTGTTAAGTATGAAGGAGGTAAGAAATGTATCATCATGTCTATGTTGATGATATAATACTCACAGGGGATTATGTTGAGGAAATGGAAAAGATAAAAACTGTTCTAGGAAAAGAATTTGAAGTCAAAGATCTCGGGTCATTGAAGTACTTTCTCGGGATGGAACTTGCAAGGTCAAAGAAGGGAATATATGCTACTCAGAGGAAATACATACTTGATCTTTTGAAAGAAACAGGATTACTAGGGTGTAAACCTGCTGAAACTCCCATTATAGTGAAGAAAAAAAAGAAGTCCAAAGAGGAAGGAAATATGGAGGTAGAGAGTAAGGACGAAGAAGAAGAAAAGGAGGACGCAGTAGCAAAAGAGAGGTACCAGAAACTTGTAGGGAAACTCATCTACCTATCTCATACAAGACCTGACATAGCCTTTGCAGTGTGTGGTGAGCCAATACATGAGCTGTCCAATGAAGGAACACTTAGTAGTTCTGTACAGGATATTGAGATACCTAAAAGGTACTCCTAGAAGAGGTCTATTGTTTAAAAAGTAGGAGCAAAGGTCCATAGAAATTTACACTGATGCATGTTGGGGAGGAAAACTCCGCCTATGTTTTATAGCCGGTCCCAAGCCCGGAGAAAGGAGGAGGGTTGTGTTAGGCCTTCGACAGCCAACGTAAAACTGTGTCGAATCTCTCATGAACATGGATCAACGACAATATTTTGAGAGCTCAATGGCGTCGTGCGATCCATGTAGCCGACCCCACTTAGTGGGATAAGGCTATGTTGTTGTTGTTGTTGTTGTTGTTGCATGTTGGGGAGGAACCTACAAGGACAAACAATCAACCTCGAGTTATTGTTCTTTTGTGTGGGGCAACTTGGTTACTTGGAAGAGTCAAAAGCAAAGGGTGGTATCCAAAAGCAGTGCTGAATCAGAATTATGAGTTGTAGCTCAAGGGATTATGGAGGAATTGTGGCTGAAGCGAGTCATGAATGAAATATATGTCCGAGTGGATCCACCATTGAAGCTGTACTGTGATAAAAAGGCTGCTATAAATATGGATTTAAATCCCATACAACATGAGAGATCGAAGCATGTGGAGGTGGATAGACATTTCATTAGAGAAAAAGTGGAAGAAGGCATCATATGCCTAACATACATTCCCACAAAACTCCAAGCTACTGATGTGCTGACTAAAGGGCTACATGGACCTGCATTCGAGAGTTGTGTAAGCAAGTTGGACATATCATCAGTATCTATGATCCAACTTGAGGGGGAGTGTAGCTAAGCCGTGTATCTCTCTTGTAAATATTAGAGTTATTATATTTGCTTTAGTTGCTATTGTTAGGGAGGTTATATCGAGAAGGTTGACTACGTATATTGTTCCCTATCTCTTTCCCTTATTTCTTGGGATTTCTAATTCCCTCTTTTACCGTATATATTGCCCTGTACATTCCTTTGATAATACAGAATCTTCGATTTCTCAAGTGCTACACACCTTATCCCTGATAAAGTGAAGATCAATTTCTACATGTTTGGTTCTAGTATGCAGCATTGGATTTACAGCAATAGCATTTGCACTTTGGTTATCACGCCATAGGATAGGTGTTCTAGGAATAGGAAATTCCATTTCTAGCAACAGTGAATTCAACCAATTGACTTCACTTGCAAGAGCAACAAGTGCCCTGTATTCATATTCAGTGCTAGATGTTGACACCACACCCTGTTTCTTGCTTGACCAAGAAACCAATGAATCACCTAGAAAAACACACCATCCTCCAACGAATGTTTGGTAGCACATGCTATGTTCATGTTGTGAGGCCTCACATAACTAAACTAGGCCCCAAAGCCTTGAAATGTGTATTTTTCGAATATCCTCGACTTCAAAAGGGTTACCAATGCCACTCTCCAGATCTGAATAGAGGATCTTCTCAAAGAAAACACCATTCTTCGCCTCACAGGAGGACGACCAGAAATGGTTTCAACTGATTCTCTTATTTTATTGTTTGAGAATTTCTTATCCTCTAGCTAGTTGTAAATTCTTCTGTCACCAATAAATTTCTTCTTTTATCAAAAAAGAAAAAAAGCGAACTACAAAGCTAAAAATCAACATTACTTTTGTCAACCAAAAGGATGCAAGACCATATGCAAAGACACAAACTTTGCGCCTCTCACATATCACTGTTATTTTGAGGAATACAAAAAGTTTAACATTCTATTTCATCCAAAAATTTGTATTAAAGAAAAAGTATAGGATAAAGAAAGAGAGAGAAAATTTTGGAAAGCCTCAATAAAGGCAAGCTTGTGTTACATCAGCTATGTGGGACTTCCATAGTGTAACTAAACAAAGAGAGATGAACCACAATATTCTAACAAAAGAAAATTCAAGTTGTCAAGATACACAAACCGATGCATGATAAATAGCCCCTTGTATGCGACTTTGCCATATTTTCCTCGAATCCTCAGATTCACAACGTATAATCAGTGCACTTGTGTCCTCCACGACCTATATTTAGTGATTGATAATAAAACAAATTCGTCACTAAAACACATTCAAACCTTCCTAAAGAGAGATAAAGGAAAGACTTAATCACTGAATAACAAACAAACAGTGACAACCTTACTGTTGGACCGTGTAGGAGCAGAAATAGCCAAAACATGATCTGCATTACCAACATACTCTGGTGGAACATGATATAACCGTTTCCCACGTAAGCTATGACAATCGAATCAGATAAAATATTAGTATATATATGGTGCAAGAGAATATGCCAATAACATTCAAAGAAAAACAGTTACTTCAAGGGCATGGCAGGCTCAAGTCTCTAGCAACTTGATTTATTTTTCCCCCACAAGGGAAGAAATTGTGAAAGGATTCAAAGGTTCTAGGGGAAAAAAATTCTCTTAAAACCCAAAATACTCCATAACCATATGTGTACAGTCTACAAAAGTATCAAGATATAAATAAAATGTGTAAACGTCATCAACCCATCAAATCAGTAGCTTGATCATCTCAGTAGTTCTGAAAAATGAACTGGGATAAAGTTAACTGGTCCCATGTCCTAAACGAATCCAATTTTCAGCAAAAATACAATAATTATCCTGAAATTATTTGAAATGTCTTGTTTAGTACAAAGATTCTTTTATATTTCCCAAAAAGCACAATTGAGGAATTAATTTTACTACGTCCGGTATATGTTTTTACGCAAAGTTCCCCAGAAATTTAATTTCCCATGGTATTGATCTAGCCATAACTAAGGGTAACTTTATCTTCTTGTATACACAGTACTTAAAGATTCCCATGTCCGTTGGTTTGCTTTGCTAACAGTACACCCTACAACAACAACATAGCCTTATCCCACTAAATGGGGTCGGCTACATGGATCGCACGACGCCATTGAGCTCTATCAATGACAAACTCTTTAGATATCTCATTATATTATTTGCTCAAAACACAATTTCTCTTCACCCTTCCCTGTTGACTGGTGCTTCATTTATGACTGCCTCTCAGTCTTCCCATCATCTTATTTATTTTTGAAAGAGCTTCAACATTTTCTCCGCCCTGTTTAACTGGAATCCTTTTTTTTTGTTTTAGCTCTCATATATCTAGCCTTTACATATTAAAACTGAGATGGGAAGAGTGTTTAATAAGCTTGCTTTACCTGAGAGTTGAAGAAAATTGAATACATACATGTAGACTACAGAAAGAATTTTATTCATTATCACTTTTAACATCTTTACTAAGTCACATTTCACTTATAACCTAAAAACTGAACATTAAATGACGGAATGTGCACCTGGTAAACTGCTTGTAAGATTTAGAGTCAGGGCTTTCAAGCACATAAAGAAAAGGTCCAACTAAGCAGAAGTACCGCGACTGCCATACAGCTTCCCTACTTCCCACACCCTATTACAATTAATCAAAGACAAGTTATATCCTATATCATATGACAGCATCAAAACAGAAGACAAAAAGACAAACACTATCTACGCAAAGCTGGCAACTGAAAGAGACCATTACCTTCCATGTAAGAAGAGACAACCATCCCTCAAGGTCAGCCTGATCCCAAGGACGAAGGAACTTTGAGCTCTCACCATCCTCCCCCTCAAACATCTTTATCACCTGCATCAGTCGATGATACCGAGCAGGCGAAAAGTGAAAGCCTAATGAGGGCAGCCGTACAGCCAGACGAGTCGAAGGATAATATGGAGTCTCCAACCGAATCTAATCATAGTGAGGAACAAATTAGAAAACTACAGACCTCAAACAGATATTTAGCATGTTTGATTAATGCTGGATGTGCATCCTCAATATGGATCAGTTTCCTTCAATCAAACCCAGAAGCTTAGCTAGGACTAAAGAAGGAAAGTTGGTTAAGGAAATGTGTTATCAATGCTCTCGTTTGATATAGTAGGTTTGAGAAAACTGCTATATTGGACAGAAGATTGTTCTAGGGGCTTTCTTTGGTGCTTGGAACATGATTTCTTTAAGGGAGTTCTTTTTGAAGGCAAGCAAAGTGATTGAAAAGATTTAATATTTTAATAATGTTTTTTGTCATTCATGGTTGTCTAGTAAGAAAAATATCTTATGCTCTTCTTCTGCCGTACTCCCTTTCTTCCATCTCAAAATTTCTTCCTTCATTAAAAATAACAACGAAAGATACCTGAAAAAGACAGGTATAGCTAAGGATTCCAAAATGTCAAAATTTCACCTGTTGAAGATGTAAGATGACTCCACACTTGTCAATAATTTGAAAAAGCCTACTATTGGTATGATAGGCTGACTTATTCAGAGAACTTTCTCTCCAGTGATAGTCACCATCAAACAAAAATGCTGATACATCACTTAAGACCAAATCAAACTTCAAGTACATATTCTCCTCATCTGATTCTTGTTGATGGTCATCCTGCGTAAGTTTCATAACTTGCAACATGTTAAACAAGTTCAAATAAAGATATTACAAAAATTATAGACAGTACAAACCTGTGTACGAATCACCAAGTTCCCTAGGTCCAACAAAAGCTTTGTAGCATGGGTATTGTCAGGACAAAAATCAGTAGGAACTGTGATCTTTGGAGCTGCAATATCGAAGTCTAATGAAAACCTAGGAGAAGAAAAGTAATTGCAATTTATATTAGAAATTTCCACTTCACAAGTCAAACAATTGCAGTCACCATATTGGCATGCACTCTATGCTGGAACAGATAAAAATTAAATAAGGATTAGAGAAGAACAATATTGATTTTCTGATTTCTTTTATTTTCTGATGTTGATTAAATGAATTGCAGAAAAGGATATTTTATTGTCTAAATTTTCACGTCCTTCATGCTTTCAATGGGCCTCAAAATGTTTTTCAGCCTCTAACGGTCATTCTATACCTTCCTTATGATCAATTCATGATTTACAACCTAGTTAAAGGAGTCACTTTTTACACCATTAGGCGCTGATCTGCTTTATACTTTCAATGTTGCATCAATTAAGCTCCCATTTGACACCTTTAATGAAAATCTATTTATGTTGAGAGAGAAAGAGGGAGAGGCCATATTTAAAAGAGAATTTTTTTTTAATCTTTTTTTTTGGATAGAAAATGAAATATTATGAAGAGAGAGAGAAGGATACAAAGAAGAGAAGAAGAGGAAAAAACAAAGGGAAAAGGAGGATAAGAAATCCTCCTAGGAAAAACAAAACGGAAAAAAAAACCAAAGCGAAAAGTCCAAAAACAAGGCTAGTACAACAAATCCCTCCAATCTCTATAAACGTTTGCAAAGCCCTCCAATCTCCATAAACGTTTGCAAAGCCCTCCGACCTCTTAATAATATTTATTTTTTTTATCAAAAAAAAAATATTATTAAGGAAGAGAGAAGGATACAAAGAAAAAAGAAAACAAAAATATAAAAGGAGGACTAGATATCCTCCTAGAAAAAACAAAAGACAAACACAAAACCAACCCAAAAGCCCGAATACAAGGCTAATACATCAAAGCCCTCCAATCCCTAAAAACATCTTCAAAGGACACCCCCTTAAAAGAGAATATAACTTTGCCCAACATTAGAATCTCAACAAACAGCTTTTTCTGGCATTGGCCTTAACAGTCTTCAGTACAATTTTATGTACTCTTGAACATCATACACCTTTACAATTCAGACAAACAATAGTTAAAAACACTTCAAAGGTACTAACCTAGCATGATCCTTCAATGCTCTGTTCATCTGTTGCTGTGCAGTGCGCTTCACTTCATCTATAGTCATCTAGGAACAGCGAAAGAGGCCAATGAGCCCACAAGGTACTATGATGTTAAAGCATGCAACACTATAAATAAATGTCTAGAATGTGGCAAACCTCTGCAGTCTACACTCTAGAAGACTACAATAAATCCATCAAAGTTATGGGTATAACAAACACAAACAATTGGAATGCTAACCTACTAGTTACTGCTACTTAATCAAGTTCCTAGAAACTGGTTTATCAAGGATGTCTCTTTTAGACCTTCGCTTTCTCCCTTTTTTTCTTCTTAAACAATGAAATATCATTAGATTCTAGGAGAACTTGTGAACTAAGCTTTTCACTTTTGAGAGGATTTTCATCACCACTGTGTGTTTCATCCCTGCAATATTCCTATTTCCCAGTTATCAATTTTAACATCATTGAGTGTTCCCACATTTCATGGAATTTGCCTATTTTAGGAACTTGAAAGATTACAAAAAAAAAAAAAACCAATAAACTGTAAAACCCTAATGGTTTTGTTTGATTCAGTTCATATATCACTCAATATAACCGAAAGGAGTAGCTCACTTGCCCATTCTCCAAACAGAGGCTTTTTTTAAATGGAAAAAAGAAATTATTAATGAGAAGAGAGAAAACCAAAAGATGCGGAGATAGAGGACAAGAGAACCTCCCCAAACAAAAGACAGTAATTTGGAATCTGGATTCTTACTATGCTATTGGACACACTTGCATCATTTCATTCCTCTACTATGCCTCACCAAAAGATTTGGAATTTGGATTCTTTGGGCTTTATACTAGGAGAACCCGTAAGGGCTTATCACCAAATGTTTGTGTTATGTGCTTCAGGAATTTAGAGAAAAATGACCACCTTTTTCTGCATTGTGAAGTTTGGATCAGGTTATTTCTAATATTTAAGGAGAGTTGGGTGAGCCAAGCTGTTCTTGGGGCTTTCCATATGATCAAATTCAATGTGGGAGTCATAATTTCTTCCTATACTGTGACATGGCTTGGAGCATCTGGAACAGGTTATTTGGTCTCTTTGATGAGAATTAAGTTTGCCCAATAGACCTTGGCACACTCTTTGCGACCAAATTTACCGGTTTTGGCTATAAGAAGGAGAACAAAATTCTTTGAAAAACAGCTATGTTCGCAACTGTGTAGTGCATTTGGATAAAAAGAAACGCTAGAGTCTTTAACAACCAGTGTCTACCTCCTCATTTGTTATGGGATCGCATTCGTTACGTGGCTTCCTTGTGGGTTTGGGCCAATGGGTTATTCAAGGAGGTGCCTCTTTCTGATGTTTGTAGGGATTGGAGGGCGTTATTGTAATAATTTTTTGTTAGGGGCCTTGTGGGGTGTCTTTTGGTTTTTAGCTTTCTCTCTTTTTAGTTTTTTCTTAAGAGGATCTCTTGTCCTCCATCTGTTGTATTTTTTTTTTCCTTTTCCTTTTGTCTCTCTCTCTTCTCATTAATAACATTTCTTTTTCTATAAAATAAAAAATTCAATGTGGGATTCAGCCAATGGTCTCTTCAAAAGGGTGACTCTTATAGATATCCAAAGGGACTGGAAAACTTTAATGTATTAGAGTTTAGGATTTCTTGTGAATATCATTTGGAAGAGGATCCCTTGTCCTAGAATTTGCTTTGTGGCTCCTCTTTGGGTCTCTGCTAATGGGCTTCTTAAGGGAATCCCTTTGGTAGATGTTCATTGGGATTGGAGGGCCTTGTTGTTTTAGCCTTGTCTTTGGGCTTCTTGGGATGTTTTTGTTTGTGTTTTTGTTCTCTTTAGGAGGACCCCTAGTCCTCCTTTTCTTTTCAGCTTTCTTTGTATCCTTTGTCTCCTTCTTTCTCCTTAACAATATTTCTTTTTCGATCAAAAAAAAAATATTAGGAGGAGGATCTCTTGTCCCAAGTGTTTTTCGTTTTTAAGTGTCTTCTTGTCTCCGTCTCTACAATCAATAAAATCCTTTTCCTATTAATATACATATAGATTCCTTAACAGAAGAGAGCCTTCCAATCCCTTTGAAGATCCACAAGAGAAACCCCTTTGAACAAGCCATTAGTTGAGACCCACAGAGGACAACAAAATAACCCTCTCCCATAGCAGATGTGGTGGCAGAAATCTCTCATTAAAAACTCTTGCTTTTGATTCTAAACAAATATGCCACAAGCCAGCAGGTACTACACACTGCCAAAGAACATCAAGTTCTTTTTGCCTCCCTAACCCCATGAATTTAATTGCCAAAAATTCCCTTGGTTTTGTGATGATTCTATTAAGTAACGCAGTACCCCAAAAAAAAAAAAAAACTGTAGCTTAAACTGGAAGTATTCTTATTGCTTCAATAGTCACAGATTACAAGGGTTCAATATATAGATACTAGGACTAATTAACTTTTCTATAAAGTAGGGATTTACATCAGTATTGAATATAATTAAAAGACTATTTATATCTATCTAGTATTAACAAAAGAAATATTTATATTAATATAATATTAGTCGACACTCCCCCTCAAGTTGGTTTGTAGATGTCAAGCAAACCCAACTTGCTAACAAGTAATTCAAAAGTAGGTTTGAATAACCCCTTGGTCAGGATATCCGCCACTTGCCCTGTACTGGGAATAAATGGAATGCAGATTTCTCCTCCTTCAATTCTTTCTTTAATGAAATGTCTATCCACCTCCACATGTTTCATTCTATCATGCTGAACTGGGTTATTTGCAATACTTATAGCAGCCTTGTTGTCACAAAATAGTTTCCTAGGATTCTTCTGTAATAATTTTAATTCAATCATAATCCTTTGCAACCATAGTAATTCAGCTACTCCATTTGCCATTGCTCGGTATTCAGCCTCAGCACTGCTTCTAGCCACAAAGTTCTGTTTCTTGCTTCTCCACGTAACTAAGTTACCCCACACATATGTGCAGTAACCACTTGTAGATCGCCTGTCAGTGATGGATCCTGCCCAATCAGCATCTGCATAGGCCTCAATTCCTCTATGCTCAGTTTTCTTGAAAATTAATCCCTTCCCAGGTGTCCCTTTAAGGTACTTCAAGATTCTATATGCCGCTTCAAGATGGTTTTTTCTTGGAGAATGCATGAACTGGCTCACAAGGCTCACAGCAAATGCGATGTCTGGGCGAGTGTGAGACAGGTATATTAATTTCCCAACAAGTCTCTGGTACATACTTGTATCAACTGGACTTTCTGACTCTCCTACGCCAAGTTTCAGATTAGGATCAATTGGAATTTCAACTGGCTTACACCCCAACATCCCAGTACTTTTTAACATATCCATAATATATTTCTGCTGGGTGACTATGATTCCTTTTTCTAATCTAGCAACTTCCATTCCTAAGAAATATTTGAGATTTCCTAGGTCTTTAATTTCGAAGTCTTTTGCTAGATTCTTTTTCAATCTATTCATCTCCTCCATATCACTACCAGTTAGGATAATATCATCAACATCAACTATCAACACTACTAACCTTTCTTCCTTCGTTCGTTTAAAGAACATTGTATGATCAGCCTGTCCTTGTTGATAATTTTGCTGCTTTAACGATTCTGTAAATTTTTCAAACCAAGCCCTCGGAGATTGTTTGAGGCCATACAAAGACTTCTTCAATTTGCATACCTGTGAATTAAATTTCTCCTCAAAACCAGCTGGGGGATCCATATATACCTCTTCCTCCAAATCTCCGTTAAGAAATGCATTCTTAACATCAAATTGTTGAAGTGGCCAGTCCAGATTTACTGCCACAGATAACAGCACTCGAATCGTATTTAATTTTGCCACTGGAGCAAATGTTTCCATGTAGTCTACTCCATAAGTTTGTGTGAACCCTTTTGCAACCAATCGAGCCTTGTATCTTTCAAGTGAGCCATCGGCATGGTATTTCACATTGAAGACCCACTTACACCCGACGGTCTTCTTCCCCTTTGGTAAGTCAACAATTTCCCAAGTTTTGTTCTTCTCTAAAGCCCTCATCTCTTCCAAAACTGCATCCTTCCATGCAGGAACCTGTAGTGCATCTTGTATATTTTTTGGAATCTCAATATTAACAAGTTTAGTCAGAAAGCATGAAAAAGACGGGGAAATATTCTGATGAGACACAAAATTGGAAATTGGATACTTAGTAGAGCATGATCTTACCCCTTTTCTAAGAGCAATAGGTTTAGACAGATCTGAATCAAAAGGATGAGTACTAGATTGATTCGGTTCTGACGACGGGTTGGAAGATTGGCCGTGCTGAATTGCTTGAGATGGATTTCTCCTCTGGTAAGTCTGTTCAAAGTATTCGAAAGGTAATCTCTCTTTTTCAGGCAATGCAGTTTCAATTTCTAAGGGTTGTTTTTTCCATATTTAAATTCAGACCTGGACTAGTTTCAAAGTGATTTTCGTTATTTATAGAAATTTCTGGAAAATCCAGATCTACTACCGAATCTTCTTTACTCTTAATAACCATATCTGGATTTTGAATCTCCCCCTGAAGATGAGGAGTAAAAAAAGGAATTTTTTCCAGAAAAGAAACATCCATTGTGACCAAATACTTTTTCAGCTCTGGGATGTAGCATTTGAATCCTTTTTGAGATACAGGGTAACCAGCAAAAAAACCTTTGTAAGCCCTAGTATCTAATTTACTTTTTTGTTTATCAGGGTTATGCACAAATACTGTGCAGCCAAAAACTCTTAGAGGTAAATCAGATATCAGTTTAGAATTAGGTTTTAATTGCTGAAAAACTTGTAGTGGAGTAGAAAAGTTTAACACCCTAGAAGGCATTCTATTTATTAAGAAAGCTGCATGAAGAACAGCATCCCCCCAAAATTGCTTAGGAACTGAATTTGTAAATAACAAAGCTCTGGTAATTTCCAAAAGATGCTTATTTTTCCTTTCAGCAATGCCATTTTGCTGTGGTGTGTCGAAACATGAGCTTTGTTGTACAATCCCCCTTTTTTGAAAAACGATTCCCAAAGTTTTTGAAAAATATTCTCTTCCATTGTCACTTCTAAAAATTTTTATTTTTTCATTAAATTGTGTCTCTATCATGGAAGAGAAGTTCTGAAAAATATCAACAACTTCAGATTTTTCTTTCATTAAAAATATCCAACTCAACCGAGTATGATCATCTACAAAGGATACAAACCATCTTTTGCCTGTACTAGTAGGAACCCGAGAAGGTCCCCAAATGTCACTATGAATGAGTTGAAAGGGTTTGGAGGGAAGATATGGTTTTGGAGCATAAGAACTACGATGATGTTTAGCCATGACACAAAAATCACATTGAAAACTAGATGGATCTTTATTGATAAATAATTTTGGAAACAATCTTTTTAAAGATTGAAAACTTGGATGCCCTAATCTATAATGCCATAACATGACATCTTGACTTCCTACCTTAGATAATTTGAAACAAAATTTGAGCCTGACAGATAACTCTGAACAGGTTTACCCAGGTTGTATCCATCTTCAAAGAAGTATAAGCCTTCTCTTTGTTTAGCACTGCCAATCATCCTCCCCGAGGCCAAATCCTGAAATTCACAGCCACAATGAGAAAAAACAGCCTTGCATTTTAATTCTCTGGTTATCTGACTAACAGACAACAGATTACATGACAATTTGGGAACATGAAGGACATTTTCAAGAATAAGAGAGGGTGAAATTCGGATTGAGCCATGACCAGCAATTGTAGAAAAAGACCCATCAGCTATCTTAATTTTCTGGTTACCTGCTGCAGGTCTATAGGATATAAAAAGATGAGAATTACTGGACATATGATCAGTAGCTCCTGAATCTATGATCCAAGGGTTAGCCCCAGAATTGATAGTAAAAGATGAGTGAGATAAATTACCTTGATGAGCTAGGAAACAAGATGGTGCAGTTTGAGAATTTTGAGAGGTTAATAATTTATACAGATGCTCAATTTGTTCCTTCATGGAAGGATAAATTTCGGAACCTGTGGAGGTAGACGGCTTCTCATGACTTTGATCAACAGTGGTAGTTAGTCCACGACCTTCCCCTTTTTTCTTTGCATTGGCTGGTTTCCCATGGAGCTTCCAGCAGTTCTCTTTGGTGTGCCATGGTTTCTTGCAATATTCACACCAAAATTTCTTCTTCCCTTCTCCCTCTAAACCACCTCAAGAAATCAAGGCAGAAGCAGAATTTTCCGGCCCTGGTCCAGCATCAGCCTTGACACCTGGAGCAATCATCACACGCTTTCGGCCTTCTTCTTGTCGCAATTCAGAGAAAACTTCTCGGATGGAGGGTAGTGGTTTCCTTCCAAGAAGCCGTCCCTTAACTTCATCCAAACTGGGGTCAACGCCAGCCAAAAACATGAAGACACGGTCATTGTCTTCACGTTTTCGAAACCGTGCCAGGTCACGAGGATTCTCCCACACATCGTTATAGCAAAGATCTAATTCTTGCCATAAAGACAACATCTCATTGTAGTAAGTTGTGATATCACTATCCCCTTGCTTGGACAGCCATAATCTTCTTTTTAATTCAAAGACTTGTGATGAGTTATCAACGTTAGAATATGTTTCATGGACTGCTTCCCAGATTTTTTGTGCATCCATGAACATATAAGGCCGACGAATAGATTCTTCCATTGAATTGAGAAGCCATGCCATGATTAGAGATTTCTCTAAACGCCACTTACGAAAACTCGGATCTGTCTCACTGGGTGGCTCTTCCTCGCCTGTCAAGAAGCCTAGTTTCCCTCTACCATCAATTGCGAGTTTCACAGATTGGGCCCACTCTAAGAAATTGCTGCCATTTAGTCTAACAGGAGTAATCTGAAGAGAGGCATGGGTCTCAATCTCAACATTAACTGAAGGATAGGCAGGTCTAGGCGAAGGAACAGGATTAGGGGAGGTATTGGTCGATGCCAATGAGGTAGTCATCCTGAGTGAAGGTGAATGTGCCGTACTGGTCAATAATACGCACCCGAGGCCTCAGTCGAAGATGAACGGTGCAATGGGTTAGCAATCAAGGGGTCGATAGTCAATTGCTACTTGACGTTCGAAGCCGAAGCCAAAAAAGGGAAGTCGACAGGGGCAGAGAACCTGAAGTCAAAGTCGGCAGAGGCAAAGGAACCCGACACCAATAACCTGAAGTCGACAGAGGTAAAGGAACGGAAGTCGAAGTCGGCAGAGGAAAAGGAATTGAAGTCGACACTGGACACTGGAGTCGAGGTCGATAGAGGCAAAGAGCGACGTCACCGAAGGTTATGAAGGCTCTGATACCATGTAGTTTAAACTGGAAGTATTCTTATTGCTTCAATAGTCGCAGATTACAAGGGTTCAATATATAGATACTAGGACTAACTAACTTTCCTATAAAGTAGGGATTTACATCAGTATTGAATATAATTAAAAGACTATTTATATCTATCTAGTATTAACAAAAGAAATATCTATATTAATCTAATATTAGTCGACAAAAACTTACCTTAGAAAGGACCTTAGTTTTCTAAAAAATGACAAAGGAAGACAATTAGTACTTGGAATAGACTTTTTGGAACATTTTCTTTTGATTAACTTAAAATATTTTGGCAGGAATGGGAAGCATATAGAGTAACAGCAGTGATCTTTGTATGCTATCCACTATCCTTTGGTCTCTCTGGTTATAGCAGAATGCTTGGATTCTTAAGGGAAATCCTCTGCCCTCAGACTTGATTTGAAATAAATTTTATTTTGTGGCCTCTCTTTGGTGTTCATCAGATGGTCTTTTTCAATTGGTCTTCTACTTGGTAGACATGCAAAATTTTTATTGATGTTAATATCTGTTTAGCTTTATTTTTTTAGGTCAATTTTCTTAGGATATAATCTTTACTATCCTCTTTATTAGTACTCTCTTCCAAACAAATTTCTTCTTTCACCAGCTGAAACAAAGAGAGTCAAACTAACACACAAAAATTATAATTATGGAAAACTTTCATTGCTAAAGCACGACAAATCAAATGGAACACAAAAAAGAAACCAGATGCAACTATCCTCGAGTAAGCACATAACTTCTATGCAGAAGCTGATGGAAAACTAAATCTGGGGAATATTTAAAACAATGGAAATTATATCAGAGGAAGATATTCTTTATTAATGATGAAAAACAACCAGGTTTGATAACCTGTCCAAAGCCTGCGGCTCCTACAGAAATTATCCCAAAGGAAGCCTATGTCCCAAAAGCAAAGCCATAACTAACAACCTGCTTTCTCTCTCTTCCCCCTCACCCTAAATACAATAAACCTAACAACCCTCCAGCTCAGCACCCGTTTCCTCTCCCTTCTTTCTCCTAGAGTACACTTTCCATATTTTGGGCTTTGATATTGGGTCATTCACAAGTGGGTCATCCATGGGCCTAACAGAAGCTCATGCACATTTCAATTTTTTGAAACACTTGTTTTCTAATAATGTTCCAAAGCTCAGGCAAAGGTTACCTTAAAGAGGCATGCTGTATTGTTTTGTTTGCCTTCTCTTTCCTAAATAACTTTTGTTCCTTTATAAAAACTAAAATACAATACAAATAAAACAGATAGCTTTTCCCTTTTTTTTTGGGAATCTTAATTGATATAAGTTCTGACCTTGCCAATCAAATCTCAAAATAGCAGGGAAGACAGCTTAATACCTGCACAGCAGCTGCAGTTTCCTGTACTATGGTCTGACTTACTGCACTATTACTTTCAAAGAAGTTCATAATTTGATCAATGCTTTCCTTCAAATACTGTCATCCACAGATGGTATATAAGTGGAAATAGAAAAAGTAAAATAAAAAACTTGAATTGAAAGGAAGAACAAAAAACATGAAAAATTGACAGCAGCAATGCAGCATACAGTCACATAACATGGAGAAGCTTTAGCAACCATGCTCCAATCCACTTTCTCATTAAAAGGTTTATAACAGAAAACACCAACTAATGAGTTGTATGAAGCCGCACTCTGCAAAGGCATGGAACAAGTTACCAAATGTAATGTTCTACTTGCGGAAAACCAAAAATTTTGAAGTCAAACCTCTGCAAGGAGTCCCTTTGGTGATGATAACTGATATGACCCCAACTTCATGTCAAATACTTTTGTTTCTGGATAGAGCTTTACAGAGCAATTTAGGTCTTCACATGATAATTCAGCAACAGGCTCTTCGGCTTCTCCAGTAAGTTTTGAAGCATTATGTTTCATGTGAATTATTAAATAAGTATGAAGAGCGTCCGCCTTGCTACTTATAACTGATTGCATATCATCATCTTCCTTATACCCAATTATTTTATTTAACTGGTTCAAGTCTTCCTCACTAAAAAGAAATTCCTCACTCTCTCTAGGAGATTTACTGGTCCTGGTTTACACAGTCATAAGTTACAAAGTCAACCTTAAATTAAATCCATCTCATCTGACTGGGACATAAAAAGTTTCCAATAAAAATTTTTACCATCCAAATGGCCACCAGGATTTCCCCCCTTTCTTTTTCCTCACATTAAGACCTGATTCCACTGATTGCTCCACAAACTTGTGAGCCAACATTCTGCAATACAAATAAGAATTTTCTTTTTCTTTACAAGTGGCAATACATATAATCTATTACTATTTTCGACAATGGACTTGAGATAACTTCAAACAGAGTAAAATTGCTCCAGATTCATGTACAGAGATTATCATCCACACACAAATAAATACCAGAACAAATACGCGCATCTACAGCTTTGAAGAAGCAGCAGTAATTGCCAATTCTAGTCTGAAGACACAAACTAAAGCCATAATACTACAGTAGAATTGACTAATGACTAACTCATGCACTCATCATTTTTATCATGAAATTAGTGATTAACAAAACAAATATCAACAGACAACACCAGATCATGAAAAAAATAAAAATAAAAATACCTCCATTGCAATATAAGCTCAATATTGAGTTCACGATCTAGTTCCTCAATTTCTTTGTTGTCACTAATCGTCACCTGACTCGGGTCAGATTTGAGCAGTGAAGCATATAGAGAGATATATCTCTTCCTTAGGCTTGCATATCTCAGAACCTGCTCCCATGACATCTTTCCACTGCCAAAAGATAACAATTTTATCTGTGGTAGAAAAAAATGTCTTTTGAAAATAAAATTGCCAAAACCATCCCAAATAAGGGTCAAGTGAACTAGCTTAAATACCTTGCCTTCTTCATCTGATCAGAGACAGCTTTATAAGCATAAATCCACCAACATCTCGGATCAGCTTTGACCGAAACCAGCGGACGATAATGAGCATATTTTAGGCGTTTGTTGAATGCAGCAAAGTTGTCAGCTAATTTCAATATATCACTGTATCCGTCCTGCAAAGATAAAAATGAAAAGATGTTCAAGTAAAAGCAAACAACAACTATTACTCGTAATCAAGAAAACCAAAATCATCAAATGAACCTTAGATAAGCCAATTGTAACATCATCCAAATTCACTACAGCTTTGTGTAACGGTTGATTGCTTTCAGCAACTTCATTTAGACGCAGTTTTGAGTACTTTGCTTGGCCAGTCACTGGTTGCAGAATGTACGAGTGCTTCCTTAATACACAATCAGCTGGCTTCCCATCTTTAGTGCCAAATTTAAATACCTGAAGTTTTTTAATCAGATAGCAAGTATAAATTCATTAAGAAATTGATGACACAGGTTGAAAAACAAAATAAAGATGAAAATAGAAGAAACATTAAAGGAAAGCAAAGTGAACAATTACATTATAGGTAAGACGCCTCCAACAGCTAAACCTTAAAATTTATGGGGTTCTACTCACTCCAAAAACACATACTAAAGGAGCAACATAAATTTACATAGCATTTTGCCCATTTCTAACCCCATCTCTCGCCTACATGGTATCACAACATCTGATCTAGAAACCTTAGTCTCACAAAAGAAAACTATTCAGAATTTTGAGATGCAACTCCTGCTGGCAGTGCCACCCTTGGTCTTCCTTGATTTAATTTAAGCCAAACTCACATGGTTCAAGGTCTTCATACAAGTCACACCTCCGTCAACTCTTCTACCATTTACCTCCAGTAGGCAGCTTCAGCGAGCAAGGACTGGTTTTTAGCAGAAAGATTTACCATTAGTGTGTTTCCTCACTTTCGTCAATTGGTGAATTTTGGCATAATGTTGGTGAAACAGAAATTACATTGAGATTTTAGTCAGATTTGGTGCCTTCTTAAGTAAATGTACAACATAAAAGCTTAAGCTGTTGCACAGAGATGCATAAAAGGTTTTTATCTCAAACAAAATGCATGAACTGATCTTGTACCTCTTAGAAGACATACATATAATCCTTTCCCAAATTAGATGTGGTGGAAGAAAATGCTGCTTAACCGCTCTAGCATTTCTTTCTAACCAAATACATCATAAACTAGCAAGGACAGCACACTGCCACTGAATTTTATTTTCCTCCCAAAAACCTGTACACTTGATGCTTAGGAAGGTACCAAGATCCACTAGGCACACCCATCTCTCACCAAAGATGCCAAACAAATTTGTTCCAAATATATCACGCCATCTCACAATGTGGAAAAAAGGTGATTACTTGTCTCTAATTTCCTAAAGCACATCACACAAACATCAAACGATAATGCCATCATTGGCCCGCGAACTTGAAGCACATCATTTGTGTTAATCCTGTTAAGTACCACTGTCCAAACAAAGGCTTTCACCTTTGGAAGGGTTTTGGCTTTTCGTACAAGCTTGGATAAAGAAAAGGAGGGGCAACTAGGTTTTTGGACCCAAAATTTGGAGAGAGATGAACAAGTATGAAGACCGAAGGGATATATATATATTCAGGTCCTTTATCAATCACCAAAGTAGGTTGAAAAGAAGCAAGGGTTTTCAAAAGTAGACCAAGACAATCAACAATTCTCGAGTTAAGATTCCTAGAGAAGTGGAAATTCCAAGATGTCTAGTCATCATAGAAACTGTGAGATGGGGTGCTATGCAAGGATGATAACTAATAGAGGCGTAGGAATTGATTAACAAAAGAGGAACCCCCACCCAATTATCTTCCCAACACCGAAACCGAGAACTATCCCCAACACAAGGAGTTGATAAGGAAAGGGGATATGCTTGAGAGATGAACCTCCAAGGGTTTACGTGAGTAAAAATCAACCTAGGTTTAGCATCCCATCCGTTCTTTTAAATGCCATACATACACCATACCTATTAGGTCACTTACTGTAGGATCTGGTTATGGGTCTAGAAGAACTAGATAGTAATTGATCTGATTGGGAAAGGAAAGAGGAATTAGATTTCTTTTTTCTACCTATTTTGATGTTTGTTCACTTACTGTAGGATCTGGTTATGGGTCTAGAAGAACTAGATAGTAATTGATCTGATTGGGAAAGGAGAGAGGAATTAGATTTCTTTTTTCCACCTATTTTGATGTTTGTTGGTTCAGATTATAGAGAACCAAAATCTCTAGTGCTCACACAAAAGGTTTGATGATAACTGATCTAACAATTCCTATTCCACATAATAGAGTACATAATATAGCCAATGACAAATAGTAATTGTCAAGTAGCAACCCACTACAGACAAAGAAATGTCAGTTTTCACTCATGAATAATAGGAAGTTTAGAGAGAAATATATTCTTTTTATGATTTATATCTGTACAACAAGACTACCTATATGTACACTGCGAAAGATTCTAAAGGGAAAGACATAATTATATGACAGCATATTACACACCATGTAGACAGTTATAAAGAAGAGAATAATATGTAAAGTTACAGACAACACTTGCTGGATGAGGTGGGAGAATATTTGAAAAGTTGAAGGATATTTCTAAAGAATATTTCAACACTCCCCCTCAAGCTGGTAAATGGATGGTTTCCATACCCAGCTTCCATACAATATTCTGGAAGTTTGAGCTATTCAATCCTTTGGTTAGAATATCAGCAAGTTGGTCATCTGTAGAGACATATGGTGTTCAATTTTTCTTTGATGAAATGCCTATCCACTTCAATATGTTTTATGCGTTCATGTTGTACTGGATTATGAGCTATGTTGATGGCTGATTTGTTGTCGCAATAGAGTCTCATAGGGCCATCCAACTTTATCTTTAAGTCTTGAAGAATAATCTTTAACCAGAGTAGCTCACATACACTGTGAGCCATTGCCCTAAATTTAGCTTCTGCACTTGAACGGGCTACCACGCTTTATTTTTTACTTTTCCATGTCACAAGGTTCCCACCAAGGAACGTACAATACCCTAATGTTGATCTTCTATCAACAATTGATCCAGCATAGCCAGCATCAGTATATGCTTCAAGTATTAACCCTCCATTTCTTCTAAACAAGATACCTTTTTCAAGCGTTCCTTTAAGATAATGTAGTATTATATGAGCGGCCTGTAGATGAGTTTCACTTGGGTCATGCATGAATTGGCTGATCATACTCACTGCATATGCTATGTCTGGTCGAGTGTGGGATAAGTAAATAAGCCTTCCGACCAAGCGTTGATATGACTCTCTATCATCAGGGATGTCTTCCTCAGCCTTTCCAAGTTTAAAGTTAGAATCTATTGGAGTGCTTGCTAGTTTGCATGCTGTTTTACCTGTTTCTTTGAGTAGATCTGTAGTATATTTCTGTTGACAGATAAAAATTCCTTTCTTGGAATGAGCCACTTCTATTCCAAGAAAGTACTTCAGTCTTCCCAAAGCTTTGATCTCAAACTCCTTAGCTAGACATTGACCCAAGGCCTGTTGTTCCTTTCTATTATTTCCAGTTACTATTATATCATCAACATATACCAATAAGGCTGTGACTCCCCCTAAAGAAGAGTGTTTGATGAATAAAGTATGATCACCTTGGCTTTGTTTAAACCCCATAGTTATCATAACTTTTGTGAAACGTCCAAACCAAGCACGTGGAGATTGTTTAAGGCCATGTAATGCCTTTTTCAATTTGCATACAGTATTTGTAGCCAAATTCTTTCCATATCCTGGTGGAACCTCCATGTAAATTTCTTCTTCTAGCTCTCCATGTAGAAAGGCATTCTTGACATCGAATTGCTACAATTCCCAACCATAACTAGCTGCAATTGATAATAATACTCTAACACTATTCATTTTTGCTACTAGGGCAAAAGTTTCTTGATAGTCAATTCCATAAGTTTGGGTATAACCTTTGGCTACCAACCTGGCCTTATATCTCTCAATTGACCCATCAGCTCTATACTTCACAGTATACACCCACTTGCACCCTACTAGTTTTTTTCCAGTAGGTAATTTCACCAATTCCTAAGTTTTATTCTTTTCCAAAGCTTCCATTTCTACATTCATATCTTGTTTCCATTTTTTATTAGATAAAGCCTTGGATAAACTTTTAGGAATGGTGATAGCATTTAGGCTTGTCAAAAAAGCTTTGAAAGATGGTGAGTAGTTATCAAAGGATAAAAATTGTGCAAGGGGGTATAAAGGTTGTTTTGTACTTTTTCTGGTTCCTTTTCTAAGAGCAATGGGTAAATGAAGATCATGGTCACTATTTTCAAAAACCTCATTTTTATTTTGTAATTGATGGTTAGAAATCATTACCTCATTTGAAGGATTTGAGTTGGATTCTTGGACATGCATAGGTTCTGGAATGACCATTTTCTTCCTTGTAAACACCTTGCCTTTGCCAAATCTTACTTCCTCAGGAGCAGGGTTCAAAGTGTCCTCTGTTTCAAGCCTAGATTCTTGGACATTGGACATGGGTTCAGTTACTGTTTCAGATTCAGTTTCATGGTTATTATCCTGTGTTTCAGGTCTGAACATGGGTTCAACCACTGTTTTTACTGTTTTTATGGGTAAAGGATTAGACCCTGTCAAGGGAATTGATAAAAATCAAGGAGGCACCCATTATCTTCCTCAGGTGTATTCTCCCCTTGAAGATAATGGGTAGCAAAATATGAATCTTGCTCATTAAAAGTGACATCAACTGAGACATAGATTTTCTTTGTGGGTGGATAATAGCATTTATACCCTTTTTAAGTTAATGAATACCCTACAAAAACACATTTTAGAGCCCTTGGGTCTACTTTTCCTCTATTTTGATGAGGGATATGAACAAATGACACACACCCAAAAATTCTAGGGATGAGATTGTTTGTAGTTTTCAAGTTTAGGTAGAAAGTTGAAAGGATGTCCATGGGACTTTTGAGACCCAAAGCTCTAGAAGGTAAACGATTTACCAAGTATGTTGCTGTAAGAACAGCTTCTCCCCAAAAAATTTTAGGCATATTCTTTTGAAACAACATTGCACGAGTTTGTTCAAGAAGATGGCCATTTTTTTTCTCAGCCACTCCATTTTGTTGTGGCGTATAAACACATGATGACTCGTGTATAATTCCCTCCTTTTCAAAAAACGAGTTAAGATTCTGATTGAAATAATCCCTACCATTATCAGACCTAAGTCTTTTGATATTAACCCCATATTGGTTTTTTATCATAGAATAAAACTTGGGAAAAACATAGCTGACATCAGATTTTTGTTTGAGCAAGAATATCCATGTAACCCGGGTGCAATCATCAATAAAAGTAACAAACCATTTTGCCCCTAAAACAATAGAAACAATAGCTGGTCCCCAAATGTCAGTATGAACAAGGTCGAATGGAACAAGGCAGAATGGAACAAGGCTTCTTTTATTGCTAATTTGAAAACGTACACGCTTATGTTTGGCAAATTCACACACTTCACAATGAAGATTTTCAACATCTAAATCCTTGAATAATGAAGGAAACAAAGTTTTAATAATTGAAAAAGATGAATGTCCAAGACGGTAATGATGAAGAAAAATTCTTTCTTTATTGGATGTGGCAAACTGTGAAACAAAAGTAAAAGGTATCTTGCTCTTAGCTCTATTTGAAGTCTCAAGGTAGTAGAGGCCATTCCATTCCCTAGTATGTCTAATCATCTTCCCTTTGTCTTGAAATTCAAAGTAATTTTTATGAAAAATAACATTACAACCTAAATCTTCAATGAGTTTTTAAATAGAGACCAGATTTGTGGTTAATTTAGGAACACGTAGAACATTTTTCAAAATAATAGTTGGGCTAATTTTGACATCACCTTGTCCCGCCACAGTGGTCAAAGACCCAACAGCTATAGCTATTTTCTTATTGCTGGGACATGGGGAATAAGTTGAGAAAAATTTAAATGAATGAGTCATATGGTTCATTGCTCCTGAATCCATGATCCAAGAGTTGGAAAAAGTAATATTTGAGGCATTTAATCCAATGGAGAATGGAAACTTACCTGAATAAGCCATGGAGCATGTACCTGAGACTCCCTCTTGTTTTTCCATGTTGTTGATGAAAGCCTTTATCCTCTCAATCTCTTCTTGATTAAGGTTGTTCTGCTCTTGTAGCAATGACTCTCCTTGTGATGTTACAACAACATGTGCTTGGTTTCTATTTCGTTGTTGCCCTCCTTTTTGACCCTATTCTTTACTTGGTGGTTTTCCATGAAGTTTCTAACATTTTTCTCGTGCATGACAAGACTTTTTGCAGTACATACACCATGACTCATCCTGAGTCTAATTTTTCTCTTGGCCACTTTTTTCCCTTTCGAGAATTGTGACCCTCTCTTGGTTTGTAGTTGATTTAGCCACCATAGCAGAGCTATCAGTGACTTTAGGTTCAAGCATCAGCCCTCTCCTACTTTCTTCACTTCGAATCAAGGCAACCACTTCATTAAAACATGGAACTTCTAATTTCCCTAGAATTTGGACTCTAACTTGGTCAAATTCTGGGTTGAGTCCCACCAAAAAATTATACACTCTGTCTTGCTCAATATGCTCTTTTAGAACAGCAGCATTCTCAAACATTTAGTTTTTATGACCCTGTAATGATCTAATTCCTGCCATAAAGATTTTAATTGATTTTCATATTTAGTAACAGTCTTATTACCTTGTTTTGCAACCTTAGTTTCACTTTTACTTCACATACTTGGGCAGCATCTCTAGCTTTGGAGTATGTTTGCTGAATTGCTTCCTAAATATCTTTGGCAATGGCTAGAAACATACAGGTGTCATTGATCTCAGGTGTCATGGAGCTCCTTAACCATGCCATAATCATGGAGTCTTCCTCATCCCATGCCTCAAACTTAGGATCTTCAGGTTTAGGGCCCACACCCGTAAGATGTTTGATTTTTCCTTTTCCTTTTAGTACTGTACGTATAAGTTAAGACCACTTGAGGTAGTTCTTCCCATCCAGTCTATAGGAAGATAGAATATTTGGTAATTCCCCTATACGGGTAATCTCCTCAGGTTGAATTTTAACCTCAGTTTGTTCAATTCCAGACATAGTTAGAGGAAATAACTACAATGGGTCTTGAAAAATTTGGTGAGATTAAAAAAAAAATGACAGTGAAGGCCACTCAAAGTTGACGATTAAGGTCAATAAATAAGCTAGCTTAGTATTAAAGATGCCAATTAATGCCAAGAAACAGCTAATTCAGTAATGGCAGGCAATGGCAATGAAGTTCACTTAAAATGGCAATTAAGGCCAAAGAGCACTGCTTCACGGTGAGAAACAGTAACAGAGACGTGAACAGGTAGATATCAGAAATACAAAAATGCTCTGACAACCAAACTGATACCAGGGAGTGCCGGAGACATGGAGTCGACGCCGGAAGTACGAAGACAAAGCTGAACAACCGTCATACGCGCCCACACGCGCCAGAGAGTGAGATTCACGTGAGAAATAGAGGTGGCGCATGAGACTCGCGCGCCGAAATAAGCTTCTGGACTTCAGGGACGAGCCGGAATTGAAGAGGGGAAACTTCCTAGGTGGGCGATGAGATGCCAAACTCACGTTCACATATCACTAAAGATTAGAGGCAGGCTTCTGATACCATGTCAGTTTTCACTCATGAATAATAGGAAGTTTAGAGAGAAATATATTCTTTTTATGATTTATATTTGTACAACAAGACTACCTATATGTACACTGCGAAAGATTCTAAAGGGAAAGACATAATTATATGACAGCAAATTACACACTATGTAGATAGTTATAAATAAGAAAATAATATGTAAAGTTACAGACAACACTTGCTGGATGAGGTGGGAGAATATTTGAAAAGTTGAAGGATATTTCTGAAGAATATTTCAACAAGAAAAAATAAAACAATTACTACAGTAAATAAAATAAACCCATTGGCCGAAATCCAAAAAGTGGCAACAAAGCAAATTCTATCCCACAACAAAAGAAGAGGAAGGACTTGCTATTTAAAGATTCTACACGGTAGCAAACAAAGCCATTTTCCACAAAGCCTTATTCTCCTTTCTTGAACCGAAACCTACAAAAATTATCAGCGAAGAAAGCACCAAGGTCATTCGAGCAAACCCAACTCTCCTCAAAGAGATTAAATAACCTATTCCAAATATCCCCAGCAACCTGACAATGTAAGAATAAGTGAATATTCGTCTCGGAGTTCCTCAAACACATAATACAAATGTCAAGAGATAAAGCCATAGAAGACCGACTAATCTGACGCAAATCATTAGTATTAATTCTATTGAGTACTACAGTCTAAACAAAGGCCTTCACCTTAGCAGACACCTTCACTTTCCAAAACGATTTTTTAAAAGACACCGAAGAAAGAGGGCAACAAATCAAGAAATTATAAAAAGAAGCAAAGTAATTAGAACCCGAAGAATCCAAATTCCACAACCTCCTATTAGGGAATGGAGAAATGCGTAATGGATCCAAAATGTCCAGTAACAAAGTAAGATGGCCCATAAGTCTTTCATTCATATAAAAATAAATAATTGATCCCACTACTGTCCTTCTGCTAGTGCCACTACAGCCTATACTTCCCATGTTAGTAAACCGGTAGTTTACTAATAGAATCACTATATTCTATAGAGAGGTAGGTTCCAAAGGATACTGCCACAGCCATTTAACCAGTAGGAAATGTTCTTAGACACCAAATTACCTAGATCCAAGCCTCCTTCCTCCTTAGTCCTATAGCACACCTCCCCACTAACCAAATGATCTTTCATACTTTTCCCACTCCCCGACTACAAAAAGTCTCCCATAATCTTCTCAATCTTATTAGCTACCCTACTGGAATCTTAAACAACAAAAGATAATACAATGGGATACTCTATAGGCATGCCTAGATTAAGGTAACTCTCCCTCCCAAGGAGAAGTAAACACCTTTCCAATTCTCTATTTTATCGAATATTATGTTCACCACAAGGTCCCAAAAAGATTCAATAAGGATTACCACCTGATGGAACTCCCAAATATGTTAAGTACCATTTTAAAACCTCAACAGTTTGTCATCTCAGCTAGGTCACCCACAAAACTATCCTAAACATTGTACCAGCCAACCCATACCTAGAAAGATTTATACGCAGCCTTGATACCACCCTAAAGATTTGTTATAATGATAAGACGTGCTGAAAATTCTCCTTGCACTCAGGTAGAAAGAGGATGATATCATCTGCAAACTATACATGAGAAATTTCTATGCCTTCTAACCCAATCAACGAACCTTTTATCACCCCTCTTTCATAGCCTGTTAAATGATGTATTGTTTTTAATGTTTTACTTTATTTTAGTTAAAAGGCGCTGTCTTAGTCTTTATTTCTTAGCACTCTCTGTTTTCTGTTTTTCTGTTATTCATATTCGTTTCTGTTGGCCGTTAGGGAGGTTTATATATAACTCCCTGGGCTTTAGTGAATAATCAACAATTCTCTTTTCATTCCCTCTGTCTAGCTTTTTCGCTCTAATCTGTAAAGTTTCAGTTGGTATCAGAGCCTTGGTTCAGGTTCTTTCTTCTGATCATGGATCAACACTCTGTTCTATCTACGACAAATGCGTCTCCTGCGACAAATGGGTCTAGAGGATATTTGACTGAACAGCCTTCGTCTTCGCTGTCACAGAGCAAGTCGAGCACGTCCTTTAATTCGTTAAACCAGTTCTGTTACGTTTAACTGGATGACAACAACTATCTCTTATGGACGTCAATGGTTTTGCCTGTTATTCGTGGCAACAAATTAGATGGGTTCATTCTTGGCACAAAACCGTGCCCAGATGTCTTCATCTTTGAGGGAAATGAACAAAAGATCAACCCACTGTTTGAGGAACGGGTTACCTTGGATCAAATGGTCCTTGGATGGCTCTACAACAGCATATCCGTGGATACTGCTTCACAAGTTCTGGGATGTCAGACGTCTCAAGAACTATGGAACGCCTTGAAAGAACTCTCTGGATCACAGACCCGATCGAGAGTTACCCTCTACAAGGCTAAGATACAATGCGTGAGGAAAGCAGGACTCAAAATGAAGGAATACCTTCGAAAAGTTAAAGGGCTCGCAGATAACTTGGCCCTTGCAGGATGCCCAATGAGCACAACAGATTTGGTGACTCAGACCTTAGTTGGGCTTGATGTTGAATATAGCCCTATTATTGTACTATTGGCTGATAAAGGTAACCTCTCTTGGGTTGAGTTACAAACTGCTTTATTGACTTTTGAAATTTGTTTGGAATAGTGAAACATTCTGAATCAGAATCAGTCTCCTACTTCAAACTTTGTTACAAACAAACAAAAGAATAATTCCAATTCTAATCAGAATTGGAGAGGACAACCCAATAGAGGCAGAGGAAGGAATACACGAGGTGGAAGAGGTGAAAGAGGTGGAAGAACCAACAAACCAATTTGTCAGTTGTGTACAAAGGTGGATCATACTATGCATACAGCATAACTGTTTCTATAGGTTTGACCAAACCTATACTGGAAACACAACTATGGACAATAGCAAGGAAACCAGCACTGCCAACTCTGCTTACCTAGTGTCACAGGACAATCTTGAAAATCAAGATTGGTTTGTTGATAGTAGAGCCTCACACCATGTCACTAATGATCCCACAGTAGTTGAACAAGGTATGTTTACTTCCCAGAATAATTTGATCACTGGTGGCAATGGAGAAAAGGTTGGCATACAAAGCACTGGTAAGTCTTCTTTGGAAGGTTCCTCTCTTGAGTTAAAGAAATTATTACTAGTGCCAAAGATTAGTAAAAACCTGATAAGTGTCTCTCAGTTGACTTCAGACAACAATGTTTGTGTGATTTTTGACTCTAATGGTTGTATTGTGAAGGATAAACAAACGGGAAAAGTTCTGATTAGAGGACAACATGTGGAAGGTCTATACAAGATTAAGGGAGATCCTAGTGCCAGATGCTTGCTGACAGAAAAGGAGGATTCTATGTCAGAAAACCAACTTTGGCATAGGAAACTTGGGCATCCATCCACCCAAGTTTTGCATAAAGTTTTTGAAAAATGTAATCTGAAAAGATTGATTAATAAAGAGTGCTTGTCAATATGGCAAAATGCATGCTCTTCCATTCAAAGTTTCAACTTCAAGAGCTAAAAAACCCCTTGACTTGGTTTATACTAACCTTTGGGGACCAGCCCCTGTTATTTCAAACTCTGGTTTCAGATATTATCTCCTTCCTAGATGACCACAGTAGATTTTTGTGGCCTTTTCCTCTTAAAAATAAAGGTGAAGTTGTTCAAATTTTTGTCCAATTTAAGAAATTAGTTGAAAACCAACTTGAGAGAGCTATCAAAATTGTCCAGTGTGATGGAAGGACTGAATTCAAACCTTTAAAGGATATTGTTCAAAACAGTGGGATTCAATTGAGGCACTCTTGTCCTTACACCTCTATCCAAAATGGGAGGATTGAAAGAAAACTTAGAGAAGTAGTTGTAAAGGGGTTGACTATGTTGGCACAAGCTGCCATTCCTATGAGCTATTGGCCTGATGCTTTCTTAACAGCAACATTCCTCATTAATAGCCTTCCTACCATGATCAAAGCAAAGTATGGGCTTCATCGGAATGGTTGGGACGCTGGTTCGGGGGATGTCGTTACGCACGCAAGTCCTTGGAAAGCGATTTCTCAGGTATACCATATTTTCTCTCCTTCGTTATTTCTAATTGTTAGTGATGGTTCTCGTTTTCGTTTTTGGGAGGATTGTTGGACTGGCCCCATCCCCTTCAAAGAAAGATTCCCGCGCCTCTATTCTTTATCTTCCCTACATGACGCCCCCATTTCTGACTTCTTCTGCTTACAAGGGAATCACCACTCTTGGAACTTGCATTTTGTTAGGAATGTCAATGATAGACTTTTGCCTGACCTTTCCGTGATGCTAGACATCCTTAATCCAATTCGCCTTTCTCCTTTTCCTGATAAGAGAATGTGGAAGCTTGATTCCTCAGGCTCTTACACCTGTGCTTCCTTTCTCAACTTTCTCGCCCGTAACCTTATTGTTTCTTCCCATTTTAAAAAGGCTTTATTAGAAAGTTAAGGCGCGTTTAAAGGTTAAAGCCTTTTTGTGGATTGTTGTGCTCAACAGAATTAATACAAACGATCTGTGTCAAATCAGAAGGCCCCTTAAGGCCTTATCCCCTGACGTTTGCGTGTTGTGCTTCAAACATTCAGAGACTAATAACCATCTGTTCCTGCACTGCGACGTGGCTTGGAGTATCTGGAACAGGTTATTTGGTTTTTTTTATGAGAATTGGGTTTGTCCAAAGGACCTTGGCACTTTTCTTGCGATCAAATTCACCGGCTTTGGCCATAGGAAGGAGAACAAAATTCTTTGGAAGACAGCTCTTTTCGCAACTGTGTGGTGCATTTGGATGGAAAGAAATGCCAGAGTCTTTAATGATCGGGGTCTGCCTATCCAGATGTTGTGGGATATTCGTTATGCGGCTTCATTGTGAGTCTCCGCCAATGGGCTGTTCAAAGGATGCCTATTTCCGATGTTTATAGGGATTGGAGGGCGTTATTGTATTAATATGTTCTCAAGGGACTTGTGGGGTGTTTTGGAGGTTTTTTAGCTTACTTTTTGTTTTTGTTTTCTCTTTGGAGGATCCCTTGTCCTCCATTTATTGTTGTCCTCTTCCCTCTGTATCTCTCTCTTCTCATTAATAATACTTCTTTTTCTATCAAAAAAAAAAATAGCCTTCCTACCACTGCTCTTCAAGGGAAAATTCCCTTCTCTATTTCCTTTAAAAAGGAACCAGATTACAAGAATTTTAAAGTCTTTGAATGTGCTTGTTTTCCCTATCTAAGATCCTATAACAAGCAAAAACTGAGTTTTCACTCTGAAAAATGTGTTTTCCTTGGACCTAGTGAGTCACACAAGGGTTACAAATGCCTGTCCTCTTCTGGAAGACTCTATATTTCAAGACGTGAATTTTAATGAGATGGAATTCCCCTTTAAAAAGGGTTTCTTAGATACTGCCACTGAGAGTTTAAGCACTCATCAAAATGAGGTCCCTCTACCTTTATTTCATAAAATAAATACTTATGCCTGTGATGTTTCAGATGTTGTTTCGGTGCCAAACAATAATTCCATTGAATGTGCTGATGCTGCTTCCACAAAGGGAGAGGATTCTACTGCCACTGCAGAGGTGAACAACCAGCAACCACCTCAAATGTCTGATGATTCTGGCAGTACGTCCACAGAAGCTGCCTCCACAGATGCTGCAAGTGCTCAGACCAACATCAGATATGTTCATCCTATGACTACAAGGCTGAAAAGTGGAGCCATTCAGCCTAAGCACATCTATGCTAGTATGATCAAAGGGGGAAATACAGCAAAACCAAGCAATGCTGTTGAGGCTTTCAAAATTCCACACTGGAAGAAAGCCATGGAGATTGAATATGAGGCTTTACAAAATAATGGCACTTGGGAGTTGGTGCCTTTTCATGGGCAAAGTCTTGTGGACAATAAGTAAACTTTTAAAAATAAGGTGGGTGCAGATGGCTCAATCCTAAAACACAAGGCCAGATTAATGGCTAAGGGTTTTCAACAAGATCTCGGAATTAATGTGGGGGAAAACCTTTAGCCCAATTGCCAAATTAACTATTGTTAAGAGTCATTCTAACAATTGCTATTAGCCTAAATTGACATGTGAGGCAAGTAAATATGGATAATGCATTTTTAAATGGAAACTTGAAGGAGGATGTCTTTATGAAGCAACCTCAGTGTTTTGTGGACTAGGGACTTCTTGACCATGTGTGCAGATTGAGGAAGGCCCTCTATGGGAGAAAACAAGCTCCAAGGGCTTCGTATGACAAGCTTAGAGAAACCTTGCTGAGTTTGGGTTTCCAACGCACCAAAAGTGATCATTCTCTATTTGTTCTTCAAATTGGTAAACATGTTCTAATTACTCTTGTGTATGTTGATGATATGTTGGTAACAGGAGATAATAAGGAGTTAATTGAAGTTTTTATTAACAGATTAAATTCTGTGTTCTCCCTAAAAGACCTAGGTGAAGTTCATTACTTCCTAGGAATTCAGGTGATCAGAAATGAAAGAGGATTTTTCTTATGCCAAAAAAACTACATTGACAGTATTTTGGAAAGATTTAATACGACTAATGTTTCTCCCTGTCCAACTCCTCTAACTAAGAGTAAGGACAGCACTAAATTCAAAGAGGAGCCTCTTGAAAACCCCTCACTGTTCAGAAGCCTGATTGGTGTCCTGCAATATCTTGTGAGCACAAGGCCAGATATATGCTATGTTGTTAATCATCTTAGCCAGCACTTAAGCACTCCTACAACCCAAGATTGGAAGAAAGCAAAGAGGGTTCTGATATATCTCAAGGGAAGTGCTGACATGAGCCTGCATATCAGACCCTCTATGGATTTTTCACTCACTGGATTTTCATATTCTGATTGGACCAATGGTATTGAAGACAGGAGGTCTGTTGGTGGTTTTTGTCTCTTCTTGGGTGAATCTTTGGTGACTTGGTCTAGTAAAAAGCAAGGTGTTGTGTCTAGATCAAGTGCAGAGGCAGAGTATAGGGCTGTAGCATCCTTGACCAGAGAGATTGCATGGTTAAAGTCCTTATTAAAAGAATTAGGGTGTCCTAAATCCAGAATTCCTACTGTTTGGTGTGACAATTTGAGTGCTAAGGCCATTGCAACAAATCCAGTTCTACATACCCAGACCAAACATGTTGAGATCAACTTGCACTTTGTAAGGAACAAAGTTTTGGCTCAGGAAATCACAATAGGTTATGTACCTAGCTCAGAACAGCCAGCTGACGTGTTCACAAAATCTGTTATTGGTTCTAGGTTCAATCTTTTATGTAACAAACTCGGGTTA
This sequence comes from Biancaea sappan, assembly GCA_037074585.1. Lineage (NCBI taxonomy): Eukaryota > Viridiplantae > Streptophyta > Magnoliopsida > Fabales > Fabaceae > Biancaea > Biancaea sappan. Next base: position 31,247,684 of record CM073500.1, on the reverse strand, counting down.
GTCAGAACACCCTCTCGTTTGAGGGGGAGTGCTAAATAATGTATTGTTTTTAGTGTTTTACTTTGTTTTAGTTAAGAGGCGCTGTCTTAGTCTTTATTTCTCAGCGCTCTTTGTTGTCTGTTTTCTGTTTTCTGTTATTCATATTGGTTTTCTGTTGGCCGTTAGGGAGGTTTATATATAACTCCTGGGCTTTAGTGAATAATCTTTTTTTTTTATAGAAAAAAGAAATGTCATTAATGAGAAGACAGAGAAACAAAAGGAAAAAGAAAAAAATACATCAGAAGGAGGACAAGGGATCCTCCTAAGATAGAACTAAAAAGAGTGAAATCTAAAACCAAAAGACGCCCCATAAGGCCCTTAAAAAAAATTAGTACAATAACGCCCTCCAATCCGTATAAACATCAGAAAAAGGCATCCCGTTGAAAAACTCATTGGCCGAAACCCACAAGGAAGTCACATAACGAATGCGATCCCATAACAATTGAGGAGGTAGACCCCGGTCATTAAAGACTCTGCGTTTCTTCCCATCCAAATGCACCACACTGTTGCGAACATAGCTATTTTCCAAAAAATTTTATTCTCCTTCCTAAAACCAAAACCAGTAAAATTGATCGCAAGAAGTGCACCAGAGTCTATTGGGCAAACCCAATTCTCATCAAAGAGACCAAAAAGCCTGTTCCAAATGCTCCAAGCCACATCACAGTGTAGAAACAGATGATTGTTTGTCTCTGAATGTCTCAAGCACATCATGCAAATATCAGGGAATAAAGCCATAAGAGGCCGTCTGATTTGACACAGATCATTTGTATTAATTCTATTGAGCACTGCAGACCACAAAAGACCTTAACCTTTAAAGGCGCCTTAACTTTCCAATAAGACCTTTGAAAATGCAAAGAAACAATTGGGTTACGGACGAGATGATTGAGAAAGGAGGCACAAGTATACGAGCCAGAGGAATCCAGCTTCCACATTCTCTTGTCAGGATTAGAGGAAAGGCGTATTGGGTCCAGAATGTCCAGCATCAAGGAAAGATCAAGCAATAGTCTATCATTTACATTTCTGGCGAAATGGAATTCCAATCAGGTTGGTCCCCTTGCAAGCAAAAGAAATCAGCAATAGGGGCATCATGCAAAGAAGATAAAGAAAAGAGACACAGGAATCTTTCTTTAAAGGGAATAGGCCAATCCAGCAATCCTCCCAAAATAAAAAACGGGAACCATCACCAAGATGAAAGACAACGAAGGAAAGAAAAGGTGGTATACCTGGGAAATCGCTTTAAAAGGACTTGCATGCATAACAACACCTCCTAAGTCAGCGTCCCATCCATTCCGATGAAGCCCATACTTTGCTTTAATCACCTTATGCCATAAGGAGTTAGGCTCTAAAGGGAATCTCTATAACCACTTAGTCAAAAGAAATATGTTTTTAGACACCAGATTACCAAGACCCAAGCCCCCGTCTTCCTTAGATTTGCAACACACCTCCCAGCTAACCAAGTGGTCCTTCTTCTTCTCCCCTCCATCAGACCAAAGAAAATCGCTCATAATTCTCTCAATCCTTCTAGCCACTTCAACCGAAATTTTGAACAAGGACAAAAAATACAAGGGCATACTAGATAAGGAAGCCTGAATTAATGTCAATCTTCCCCCAAGGAAAAGTAGGATCCTTTCCAACTATCAAGCTTACGAGTAATTCTTTTGATGACAGGATCCCAAAAAGAAGCTGCACGAGGGTTACCTCCTAGAGGAACACCTAGATAGGTAAGAGGCCAATTGAGAACCTCGCAACCCGCTATCTCAGCCAACTGCCCAAGAGAATCATCCTAAATATTAATGCCAGCTAAGCCACACTTGCCCAAGTTAACGCAAAGACTTGAAATCAGTTCAAAGATCTGAATCAGCGATAGCACTTGAAGAAAATTTTCCTTGTCCTTAGGCAAGAAAAGAATTGTATCATCAGCAAACTGCAGATGTGTTACTTCGCAACCATTTCCTTTTATCGAAAGGCCTCTAATACTCCCTCTATCAGAACCCTACCTCAACATACGGCTAAGAACATCGGCCACTAGAGTAAAGAGAAAAGGGGATAGTGAGTCACCTTATCTAATCCCACGTTGCCGCTTGAACCAAGCTTTGGGCTGCCCATTAATAATAACCCAAAAAGCCACTGAAGAATGACAACCATTCATCCAACGCCTCCATCTTTCGCTAAAACCATTGCGATGGAAAATCAGGTCCAAGAAATCCCAATTGATCGTGTCATAGGCCTTCTCAAAGTCTAGTTTAAATATTAATCCATGTTGCTTTCTATGTCTGACATCGTCAACTAACTCGTTAGCAATTAGACTAGCATCGAGAATTTGTCGATCAGCAATAAATGCACTTTGGTTCTCTAATACAGAATTCCCAACAACCACACTCAATCTCTCGGAGAGCACCTTGGCAATGATCTTGTAGACACTATTTACCAAGCTAATAGGCCTGAAATCCCTCACCTTAATGGACATGTCTTTCTTAGGAATAAGAGCGATGAAGGTAGAATTCATATTGGTCGTTATACGGCCAGTATGGAAGAATTCTCCAAAAACTCTCATCAGATCTTCCTTCACTATTGCCCAACAGGCTTGGAAAAAAGCCATATTAAACCCGTCAGGCCCAGGGCTTTAGTGAATAATCAACAATTCTCTTTCCATTCCCTCTATCTAACTTTTTCGCACTTGTTTGTGAAGTTTCACTTAGCCCCTAATCAACATACAACTCAAGATATCTACAAATAAGGTAAATAGAAATGATGATAAAGGATCCCCCTCCGTATCACCTTGTTGCCCTTTAAATCATTCTTCAGGTTCACAATGACTGCAAGCACAAAAGAATATAGACAACCTCTAATCCAACTCCTCCATCTTTCCCCAAACCCTTTTTGATTCATAACTTTATCTAAAAACCCCCAACTAACCTGATCATAAGCTTTCTCAAAATCTAACTTGAAGGCCACACCTTTTGTTTTCTCAATCTAAAGTCTTCCACTATCTGACTTGCTACTAGACTGGCATAAAGGATTCGTATTCTTCCCACAAAAGCACTCTAATTTTCAAAAATAATATCCCCTAGAGCCTTCCCTAGTCATAGTGAAAGAAACTTAGTGATAATCTTGTAAACACTCGTCACCAGACTAATTGGCCAAAAATCTCTGCACCTTAATAATCCTATCCTTTTTAGGGACAAGGGTGATGAAAGTAGAGTTAATGCTAGTGGTTAACCTACCATTGTATTGGAACTCATTGAACACTTTCATTAAGTCATCTTTGACAACTAACCAACAAGCCTGAAAGAAAGCCATGTTAAACCCATCTAGGATCAAGGACTTTCTCTATCTAGGTTCTAGCCAAATAGCCTTAGCAGTGTCAAAAAAAATCAAGTAAATTTAAGGGGAAAAAGAAAAAAAGATCTAATAGAATTTAACTCCTAGCCACCAAAAAGGAGAACATAACCCAATAACCCATAAACAAAAGCAAACTCTCTCTGTTACCTCCCAAGCCATGACATTCAAGGGAACCAGGACTCTATCAATCTACATGAGAAACCTAACCCCTTTCAGAACCGCAAAAAGAAAATCACTAAATACATTAAAGAAGTGAAAATACTATATATAAAAAATAATTCAAACACACACAGACAAACATACAAAGCCACTGGTCTCAATATCCACTGGATATACCTGAAACCACTCTGAAGGAAGCAAATCCTCCCATGGTTTGCTAACATGCCATGGAATAATATCTGAATCCAAATAAACTGCAAGCCGATCAAGTTCAACAGACTGCAAATCAATGAGCAGACAAGACATCAACAACAAAAGAACAAAGACAACATAATGGTGACAGAAAAATTTAGTAAACTATTATTATGGAATTATTGCCCTCAGTGTAAATATTGACTTAATTAATATTAATACTAATTCTGCTTCTTAGACAAGTATTAGTTCCACTAAAATAAGTCAAGAAGGTTAGTAGATCATGGTACAGTAAATCATTAACAAATCACACTTCTTCTCAATCTAACAAGCACGTCAAAATATTTGGAATATGAGATCATCTTCCTTGGAAGTTAAACTTCAGAACTTCAACAAATTAAACAAGCACCAAAGTCAGGACAAAATTATTACATTGGTTACACCAGTACCAATTTATTTTTAAGATAGAACAGTTATCAAATCATATTAAGACAAAGCATAACCTTTTGAATGCGATCAAGTGCGCCTCCAGTAATAAAAGTCTCCTTCCCAGTGTCATCAGCTGTCACAGCTGAGAGTTTCTCCAACCTAACACCAGCTGCAAATGGGTGCCCTGGATTGCTATAAGACAGAATTAATCAGGTCAAAATATAAGTTAGTAAGCTGTTAGATTTCACCAACTAAAGAATGACAACTTTCAAGTAACAGAAGAAATGAGGCCTCAACAGGAATAATATCAACACAGCATTCAGTATCCCTTGTTACCTCTCAAGATCCTCATATCGAATGTGAATATTGGAAATAGAAAGCTTCAAGTTTCCAATGATGGTGCTGATGAGGGATCCCAACCATGATTTATTCTTAAAATGCAACAGATAAAACAAGTTAAAAAAATAAATAAATATATAAATGTTCAAACACAGAAACTCCACACCCAAACACATACTTTTGTAGGACTACAAGGAAGCATCCCTATACCTGGATGCCAAGGTACAAGACCCTTTTTTCTTAATTGATAGTAAGTAATATAAGACACTCATAAATAAAATGTCTACATTTATATGTAATACAGATGCAGAACATACCCTAGAAACACCAATAATGTAACATCTTTCTATGCAAGATATTTCATACATATAATGATATACCACTATAATTGCATTTTTCCTACTTATTTGAAAATAAATAAATAAAAGCTCATACCATTTCTGATTTTAACTGTTGTGACTTCTCCCACAGTTTCATTTCCATCTCCTGTTGCCAAAGCAGAGGGAAAAGATTTTCCCATCAAAAACCTTGTCTTTCAGAGTAAAATCAAAATATGCATTTAGCCTAGTTCTTACTTCTTACCTGTATTCGGTTCTTCTTGGCTTCTTGGACAGCATCCTCACTGCATCCCTCAACTTGAGTTGCAGGTTCAGCTAATAAGAAAATGCGATCCAAATACACTAAGACTGGATCCTGGCCGAGCCTACTCCATGGAACCTTAAATGGACATACAGACAAGCAATACAGTTATAGATGCAAAAAATATTCATAGTAACCTTGAGTCTTGGGATTTTGCCAAAAAGCCTTTAGTCACTTAGATAGAACACACTGATCTTTCTTAGATTAATTAATATATCCAACAATTCTACCAATATATGAACATAGGCAGAGATAACCAGTACAACATGAATAACACCACGAAAAAGGCCACAAACACAAGGGGAAAAAAAAGTAGGATAGAAGAAAACAAGGAAAATAGAAACAAAGGATATTTTGAGAGGCTAGTTCTCTCCCAAAACCACACTAGAATTCCTCCATATGCCTTTACTGTGAATTTTTTTCCCCTCTTTTTATATATCTCTGTAACTGGGTTGCCAAATCCCATCCATTTGCAGGTTCAGCTAATAAGAAAATCCTTTTTGCCTGCTGCCCCACTCTGCCCAGAGCCCAAAATCCATTACATAACAGCCTACCCAAAGCCTTCCTACCCTCTTCCTTCCTTCCTTGATCCTCTAAACTAAGCCTTCAATAAGAAGCAAGCCCAATTAAATAGTCTGTTCAATTATATGTCAATTACGAAACATTAAACAATCAATAGACTTCATCTCAAGAGTTATGTAGATATCAGCCTCATGATGAATTCAAAAATCAATATCCTAATAATGAACTGCCACCAGTACCTACAAAGCCCCCCAGACGACTGCAATTCGTGGCTTCTACCAACAGATAATAAACAATTCCAGATAACAAAACCTGACTTCTACAGAAGTGGAAATCAAGAGATCCTCCCAAAACCATAAAACAAAGAACATCAATTAAAAAAGGACTCTCCTATTTTCCTGTATATGTCCTTGAAGAATTAGATGAACCTTTCTTTATCTAATATGCCTCTGTATTTTCTGTCCTTATTCAAGATTCCAATTGGGATGGCTCGCAGGATTGAGAAAATTATTAGGGATTTTTTATAGTCTGATGGAGGGCAGAGAAAGAGGGATCATTTGGTTAGCTGGGAGGTTTGCTGTAGATCTAAGAAAGATAGGAGTTTGGGTCTTGGTAACTTGGTGTCTAAAAAATATCTCTATTAGCTAAGTGGTTATGGAGGTTCCCTCATGAACCTAACTCTCAATGGCATAAGGTGATCAAGGCCAAGTTTGGGCTTCATCAAAATGATTGGGATGCTAGTTCGGGGGTGTTGTTAAGCACGCAAGTCCTTGGAAGGCGATTTCTGAGGTATATCATTCTTTCTCTCATTTGTTGACTTTGCATGTTGGCGATGGCTCTCAATTCATTTTTGGGAGGATTGTTGGATTGGTCATATCCCCTTTAAAGAAAGGTTCCCTCGTCTCTTTTCTATGTCCTCTTTACATAATGCTCCCATTGTTGATTTCTTTTGTTTGCAAGGAGACCAATTTTGTTAGAACTTCCACTTTTCCAGAAATGTAAGTGATAGACTTGTGGATGACCTTTCTTTGTTGCTGAACATTTTGGCTCCATTTCGCATTTCCTCTCTTCCTGATAAGAGACTGTAGAAGTTGGATTCCTCAAGTTTATACACTTGTGCTTCTTTTCTCACTTTTTTGATCTAAAATCCACTTATTATTTCGTATTTTAAAAGATCTTTTTGGAAAGTTAAGATGCCTTTAAAGGTTAAGGCTTTTTTGTGGACTACAGTTCTAAATAGAATTAATACTAATGATCTGCGTCAAGTCAGGCGATCTTTTCAGGCTTTATCTCCTGATGTTTGCGTGATGTGAATGAAGAATTTTGAGACTAATAACCATCTGTTCTTACATTGTGAGGTGGCCTGAGATATTTGGAATAGGTTATGTGGTCTCTTTGATGAGTATTGTGTTTGCCCTAAAGATCTTGGTACTCTTGTGACTAATTTTAGTGGCTTTGGTTATAGAAAAGAGAACAAAATTTTGTGGAAAGCAGCTATGTTTGCGATTGTGTGGTGCATTTGGATGGAAAGAAATGCCAGAGTTTTTAATGAGCAATCTTTGCCTCCTCACTTGCTATAAGAACATATTTGTTTTGTTGCTTCCCTTTGGGTTTCGGCTAACAGGATGTTTAAAGATGTTTGCAGGGATTGAAAGGCTTTGTTGTACTAGCCTTGTTTTTGGGGGCTTTGAAGGCAGGTTTTTTATTTCGGGTGTCTTTTCTTTGGAGGACCTTTTGTCATCCTTTTATTTTATTTTATTTTGCTTATCTCTTTTCTTTTGTATCTCTCTCTTCTCAGTAATAATACTTCTTTTTCTATCAAAAGAAAATTCCAAGAAAATTAGTCCCCTCGAAAACATAAAAAATCAACAATGGGAGCATCATGCAAAGAAGACAAGGAATAAAGATAAGGGAACCTTTCTATAAAAAGAGTATGAGATTTATTGTAGGCTCAATCAAGAAAACAAAATACCTAGGGTATGAGATTTATTTATTTTCTGATTTATTATATTTAATTTCCTAGGGCTACCTATATAAATAAATAGTTGTAAGACAGCATTGAGTACTATTGGCCTATTTATCAAATTCCTTTCGGTTTCTCCCTCCCCCCCCCCCCCTCCCTCTTTCCCCCCATCTTGTTCTGCATCACTACTATAATTCACCATAATCATGGTCAAGAGCACTTTTTCTGCTCTCTTTTTCCTACTGTAAGTATTTGAAAAGGTCTCCACCATAACATCTTTATCCAAGGGAGAAAAGCAACTTTAACCCCAATGAATTAAGAAGAACATGGATCTTGATTATCACTAGTTGAGCAATGGATCATATACGACTCTTGAAACCATATCATCTCAGACTTTGATCAGTAAGTGTCTGAGTTACAACATTTAGACACAGAAGAATCCCTTCCTTAGCACATACCAAAAGAACACCTAGCCTCTTAATCCTCTCTTAGCCGATGTCCAGTATACTTAACATATTGTCCACAATATCCCTTGACTATGTTAATAAACAGATTTTTCCACTTTGTATTTTGTCATCATACTCAAAAGTCAAAAAGAAGAATTAAACTTAATTAGTTGAATTCAACCAGAAAATGGGAGAATTTTGACCGACCAAGACTTAATTAGACAAATAGGGAGAAGATAGTAGAAAATTAGAAGCAGAAATTAATTGAAATAAAGAATTCTAGAGTACTATAGCATTTTGTAAGTTAAAGTTAACCAATCTTCTCATTTCCCATCCCTGATCAAATAGGTTCATAATATAAGGAAATTCACAGAAGATGCCACCTTTAAATACATTTTTTCAATAGAAGAAAGAAATGTTATTAGTAAGAAAAAAATTGACAGCTTTAAATATATAAAAGCTGCAAATAAGCATCTTAAAATATAAAAAATAAAAAGTATCAGTGGCAAATAAGAATCTTACAATATACAATCAAAACATCAATCTCAGTAAATTCAGATCCAGATTGGAAGTATGATACTTCTAACTTTCTGAAAGAAAGCAGTTAATCACCACCAACCTTTAGTTTGACTGAACCAAGAAACCCTGCCTTAACCTTCACTGGCAATTTTAAAGCATTTAGAGCCTCAGGTTTCAGCTGCATATTCTTCAGCTCCACATCACCTGTACATTTTAGTTTTTAGATAAAGAAAGATCTGAAAGGCTTTGAGAAAAGATGCGCATGCAAAACAGAAATAAAGTTCCCTCAACCAGGATTGAATTTAATTGTTCTAGAAAAAATGCATTGTCTACTTCTTTGACTCGTGTAAAATGTAAGGGGAGTGAGGGGTAGACAAAATCACAGGCATGTACACCTACAAGCTTGTTTTAGTTCTTTCAAACTAATAAGTATAGTCCTACCATAAATTTTCAAACGAAATCACAACCTAGAGTATTCAAGCACTGAGGCTTTGTCCTCAGTAAAAGGAAGAGTGGAGAAAATAGGGAAAAAGAACAAGCTTAACATCATCAAGTCTTAAAGACTATATGAAATCAAAGTTGGCAAAAGCAGCCTAGCCAATAATCATGAGCAAACACTTAAACCAAGTTTTCCTAAAAGTCCAAATAGAATTTCCATCTTGCCTTATTGCCTTTCAACACCTTGGCATCACATTCCAGCAACAAACTCCGGCATTGGATATAAACAGACTTGTGGCCCACTTAATAATGGATAAATATATGATCATTTTGAAGGCATAATGACCATGATTAAGCCAGGAGAAAATTTTAACTATGTACCTATTAGCAGAACTGGAATTTTAATAACAGCCATAACTGACATAATGATTTTTTGTAAAGAAAATAACTGACATAATGATGCTAAATGGCACACTTAAAAATGATCATGATTAAAGCAGCAGAAAATTTTAACTACATCTATTAGCAGACCTGGAATTGTAATATTTTTTCGATAAGAAAAAGAAATTTTATTAATCATTTGGACCCCGCGCATAGCGGGAGCTTTGTAGCACCAGGTTTGCCCTTTATTCAAGAAGGTACAAGAAAGCCAGAATTAGAGGACAAGAAATCCCCCCAATCCTACGCATCATAGAAAACAAAAAGGCAGAGAGAAGAATAATAGGGGAAGGGATAAAACTCAACCAAAACAATACACCATTCCAATCCATATGAATATCCAATACTACCATCCCACTAAAGCAACCAGTAGCTGAGACCCACTAAGGCCATGAATCTGATCCTATCACAAAGAAGATGCAGGGGGAGATATTGTTGTTTAAAGACCCTCGAATTTCTCTCAAGCCAAATGCACCATAGAATTTAGAACTTCTCACTCTGCCATAACCTTTGATTATCCTTTCCCCCTCAAAACCCTTAATAGACCACAAAGCCTCAAGACCCTCTGGGCACACCCAATTTTCCTCCATAATACCAAACAATTTATTCCACATGCTCCACGCTACTTCACAGTGCAGAAAGAGATGGTTACTAGTCTCTGAATTCTTATAGCACATCATACAGACATCCGATGATAGAGCCTTATCAGTTATTAGGTCTTCTAGTTTGCAACGTATCATTTGTGTTTATTTTATTAAGTACCCCCGTCCAAATAAAAGCTTTCACCTTAGAAGGAACCTTTGCTTTCCAAAAAGGTTGAGTTCATGCTTGGGTTACGGGTCAAAAAACCAAAGAAAGATGAGCACGTATAGGAGCATGATGCATCTTCATTCCAAATTCTCCTATCAGACCTGGAATTGTGTTAAGAACAAAGGAATTATAAGAAAATGGAGAAAGATAAAGGTGGATTAATGGAGAATCAGTGTCAATTTCCGGATGAAATGGAAATTACACAATACAAATTCCCTCTTTCAAGTAGAGGAGACACCAAGTAAAATGCTATCAGATAAAAGATGAATCCCCTCCTCTGATATAACCCCTCTATCTATTCCTACCTGTCTTAACAATAAAAAAGAAAGAAAATATCAGATATCTAGCAATGTGCCACACTATAACAGAATAGATTCTTGTGGTCCTCCTCCAGCGTGGTCCCTCGTCACTCCCTCCAGCTACTCCATGTAGTAATCACATGCCCAGCATGGAGCTCCTATGTTCCTCTTTTGGTTCCGGTCGACTGCCATAGCATCCTTATCATTCCAGTTGACTGTCGATGTGTTCCGGTCGACTGCCACAGAATCACCGTTTCCTTCCTGGTCAACTGTCGGTCCTCCATTATCTGCCGATTTTCGATTGCTGCATTCCAGTCGACTGCCTCATGAATGACCTCTTGGTCCCGGTCAACTGTCGGGTTCTCATGATGCTTAACAAATTGTAATAACAACCATATACTAAAATGATACAATAGGGACAAACCCCAGCGTTGAAGAAATATATAAAAGTAGCCCCCTCACACTGCAGATAACATGTGTATTATTATATGCAGTTATAAACCGACTCAAACAGATTTAGAATGATTAGTTCTAGAAGGGCAAAAAGGGCCAGAACACATTAAAGAAGTTAGGAATAAATAGCAAAAGTTCCTTCCATTGAGAAGGCAGAACCTGGAATTGGCTGGACATGTTTCAGACTGAAATGAATCACTGCCTTAATGTCATTTGTTAAAAAATTGAGCCACAAACATTATAAAACCTTGTTCAGTGGCTTCCACGCGTTCTTTCCAGTTTTCAATAATTAGATATCCCTTTTGAGTGCATCTCATAATAGCACAAGAGACAAGAATTAGTTTCAGAAGACTCGCACAAGAGCAAGCAAATTCCTATTATATGTATTTCCTTACTAGTTTTTCCATCTAACAACCAATACCATGCTCTCGTATACTGTAGCCAAAATTCACTACTTTAGAAGAGATAGAAGGCCACCTATCATTTATCTCACGCTTATTCAGTATCATTTCCGCTCTCTTTCAAAGTTGTGTTCAGCGGGTAATAAGCACAAAACTCGCATTCACCAAAACTACAATGTTCTTGCACAACATCGACTACTCACACATATTCCCCTCGGTCACTATCCTGCTTGTATGGTCAGGGTTCACGCAATCGTAGTCGGCAGATTGAAAATTTGAATTTCAATCCAACAATTATAAACAAGTCGTGCTTGTTTTTAATCACTCCACGAAAGTCACAAACTTACAGTCTCAATCTGATTTCAAATCAGCAGTATAGTAGAAGAACTACGAAAGGACAATTAAGGATTTTAGGTACCTTTCCAGACACTGATTTTGAGGGCCTCTTTGTTGAGGCCTCTCACATAATTGCCAAGGTACCTCTGCAAGAGGTACGCCACCTGATCCTCCAACATCTCCTTGTCGTTTTATCGCATCACCATTACAAGGATGATCTCGATGATCACTGAGAAAATGAAGAACAGCAACAAGAAATGAAGAAAAACGGACGTAGAAGGCGATTCGGAGCTTCAAGGCCACGTTGATATGGGCTAAGCAGTGAAAACACGCTAGCCCCGTCGGTTGCTCAGGAAGGTACAGTGAGTTTAGATCAGAGAGAACAAGGTGTCAAATCGTTCATTTCACGCAACAAACAGCAGTTGACCACGTCGGAACAAATGTCACGTGAGGTCATGTTACATGCACGTGGCTCATTTACGACGGAGTGAAACAGTGGTGCCGTCCGCACCGGAACTCGTTGATTTCCATATTTGCAAAACTGCCATTTCTCCAGAAGGCGCTGGCTATATCCTCTAGTAGGCTCGGATCATTGCAAGGTGACAGGTGGAGAAAACTCGAGATTACGTATGATAGAGTGACGTATCTTTAACCTGCTTGTAGCTGATATTCAATTAGTACGTGGCATGAGCCGCAATGCCGATTACTACTAGCTAGCCAGGCTAATTCAAGCGATTTGTAACCAATTCTTAACTAAATTAAATTGAGTTAATTGTTTTTATAAAATTATGAATTTATCTGATTTTAATTTTTAGATAATTTGATTTAATTTTGGATGGTTTAGTTTATTTTTTTTGGTAATTTTATTTATAATAATTTTTAATTTTAATAAAATATATATAAATATTAAAAAAGAGAACAAATTAATTAAAAGAAAGAGATCAAATTAATTATAAAAATATAAAAATTAATTTTGTTGACATAAAAATATATAAATATAATATTATATATATATAATATAATTTTTTATATATAAAATTAGTTGGGTTTTAATTGAACCAAATCAAATCAAGTCGAATCAATTAAAATACATATTTCAAAATTGATTTAGATCTCTTTTTTTTTAGTTAGTTTAATTCAATTTAGTCTAACTTAATTGATTTGGTTTAGTTTTGAACACTCATACAAGACAAGGTGCATCACATATGTCTCATTTAAGTCCCAACAATTAACGAAATGAATAAGTGAATCATTCTGGTATCATAACTACTTGGTGTTTTGCTTTTACGACTTTTGGACTGTCGTATGACTATTTTAATTTTTAATTATGCCAGTGTTCCTTTTTCTTTCTTAAATTCTGGATGGGTCACACTTTTATTGTTCTTTACCAAAAGGGCGACTCACATGCAATGTAATATCCGTTAATTTCAGAATATAATTCGCTTAAGAGTATTTTAGAATTCTACAACATTACTTTAGTTATTTATTTTGGTCATTTTTAATTTTCATATTTAATTGTTCTCTTTGAATATTATTTATGAAAATTGAGTTAAATGACTGGACTAAATATTTGCACAATGAGGGATATATTCTAAGAATGGTGAAATTCATGGAAAAGTGGTTTCAGAATGGTCAATTAATCCATTTATTGTAAATTGACTGGATGGGTTTGGATGTTGGGTTATGGATACCCATGGGTTATTGAATAACCCATTAGAAATATTTAATATAAAGTTTCAATAGTAACCCTCATTTTTCACTCAGCCGAAGGAAGCAGAAAAGCATTTCTCTCTCAGTTCTTCATTTTCTTCTCAAATCCTTCCCTTGATCTTCAGAGTTTCGATTATTTGTTCGGTTCAAAAGCTTTGTAAGGATCAAAGGTAAGCTTTAATCCGATTATTTTCCTTAAATTTCAGTTTATGTAGAAGATCAGAGGAGGTTTTGTTCTTGAAGATTTTGATGATAATTCATGAATCTCAGTTGTTTTAGAAGTTATATTTGAGTTATAATCGGTTAAAAGAGTTGAAATTCTGGTTTTGAAACAAGAAAGGAAAGGATGAATTTTTGAAAGATTTTTCTGCAAAACCGAGTTACTGTAGCGACCAGGGATTTCGAAACAAAATCTGGAAAATTTTCTTCGGGTTACTGTAGCAGTACTGTAGTGTCGGCAGTCAACGGTACTGTAGCAGTCAACGTTACTGTAGCGAACCGGCACTGTAGCGAACTATTACTGTAGCAAACCGACACTGTAGCAAACCGTACTGTAGCAACCCGTTACTGTAGCAGTCAGAAAATTTTGCGTATTTTCGTGATTTTGTTTCCTTTCTTATGTTTCCTTGTAATATATTTTACTAGGAAATATTCCTACACAAATTCTAGTGTGGAACAAGGTAAACTTGGACAAACATCAAGGTGAGTGAATAACCTTGCTCAGCTACTTTGATATTACTAGTCAAAGTACAATATAAGTCTCATTTACAATATTATTTGGATAATAAGCAATTAATTTTCATATGGGAGTATATGACGATCAGTAGAAATAAGAGTATGAAGAAACTATTTATTTCATGACAATTGCACTATGTGATGAATTCTCACTATTTTATTAATGAGTAAAGATCTACGGGATCTAATACACGAGTGTGAAAGGGTTAAAGTCCCATACTACTCGGTGTATATCTAAGAAATCTTATACACGAGTGTGAAAGGGTTAAAGTCTCATACTACTCGGTGTATATCTAAGAAATCTTATACACGAGTGTGAAAGGGTTAAAGTCCCATACTACTCAGTGCTTATCTATAAAATCTATACACGAGTTGAAAGGGTTAAAGTCCCATACTACTCGGTGTATATCTATGAAATCTTATTCATGAGTTTGAAAGGGTTAGAGTCCCATACTACTCGATGTATAAGACAATTAATTATATGAGTAAATGTGGTATTTGTACTTTTGATATTCTATATAGTACAGTTATTTACTTACTGAGTTTTTAAATAAACTCACACTCCCTATGATTATTTTTCAGATACAGAAAACAAAGAAGAAGAGTATCCGTTGGAAGATTAGAAGCCCCTTGGGATTACTCTCTATTTTTGTCTGGTGGGATACCAGTACTTAATAATGTGGATATTAGAAACGCTCTGTACTTTCTATAGGTCTCCTAGGCTTGCGATGAGATAGAAATATCAGACTATGTATGTCTATATTTGCTTATCAGATGAATATAATTCTGTAGTGTGGAATGAATGATTAAGGTTGAATGTAAAACCTTACAGAATATATGTATATAACGTATGTTTGAGAATTATATCAAATGAGTAGTATCTTTTCACATGCTCAATTTTTGGGATGTGACAAATTTGGTATCAGAGGAAAGGTTTTATAGGTCCCCTATAGAGTACAGAGCAAAGTGATCTTTGTGGGCCCTTCCCTATTGTCATGAGCCGCGGCATGACCATAGGATTAGGTTCCATAAAAGACCTTGTAGAGTATAACGTCATTTTATGGATAACTTCTCAGTGGGGCTAGTAAGTGATATTTTGTTTATGTCTGAAAATTGTTTGTTATGTGTGTAGATATGTGACAGTACAATGTCAGAAGGATCTTCTAATAATAATGAGCATATGGGTCCAAGGAGGGCCATAAATCCACCAATACATGTGCAAGATGATCCTAACCGTGGTGATAGTTTACATGCTCAAAGTACTGAGGGTGCAACTAGTGAGCAAGCAAGGAGAGTCGAACCTGATGCTCACGTTGGCAATGCAACTATTGCACATGTGATTAATTTGATGAATGAACGATTTGACCGATTTGAGGCTGAAATGAGAGGTCGAGCTGCACAAGCTAACCTGCCAGTGGATCCTCCTATTGTTGAAGCTGAAAATGTACCACCAGCTCCGTTAGCGGGAGGAGTTAATGTAAGAGAGGTAAGAATGTCTGAATTCTAGAAAATGAGGCCTCCTACTTTTTCAGGGGAAGATCCCAAAGAGGACCCACAATGTTTCCTTGAAGATTGTGAAGCAATCTGTGATGCTATAGGGTGTTCACCTACTCAAAAGGTAGAATTCACTTCCTTTCAGTTAAAAGGTAGGGCTGGTAAATGGTGGAGGAACTGGAAGAAAGCTAGAATTCAAGGCGCACCGCCAGTTATGTGGACAGAATTTTACAGATTGGTTATGGATGAATTTCTTCCGGTAAGTGAACGATCATCTAGGGCCAGGGATTTTCTGTATCTACGACAGGGAACCATGACTGTTGATGAATATTCAGCTCAGTTTGTTAAATTATCTGAATATGCCCCTGAAATCATTCCTTCTGAAAGGAAGAAAATAGAAAAGTTTGTGGAAGGGCTTCGTGATGCCTTATATGATCAAGTGGGTTCCAATATGAACGATTACTCTTCGCTCAGAGGCTGTTGATGTGGCCCGAAGAATGGAAAAGAGGTCAAAGAATAAAGAAGAGTATCGTCAAAAGAAGAAAGCTAGATATAGAAGATCTTTTGATCAAGGGGAAGACTCAGGGACTTTGAAACCTCTTACTGCATCACAACATGCTCCAGCCACTCCTACTAAGTCATCTTATTCTACAGCCAGTGTGGCTAAGCCTCGTTCAGAGACCAGGGGTGGTTTTAGCTCTTCTAGTAGAGGAGGTACTCAAGGTAGAAGGGAAAAACCTCAATGTCCTGAATGTGGAAAGTTTCACTTCGGAGAATGCAGGTTAAATACTGTTGGTACAGGCTGTTTTCACTGTGGACAAAAAGGACATTTTATAAGGGAGTGCCCTCAGCTCATGACAAGACCAGGTCAAGGGTCTACTTTGCCACCTCGACTACAATCTATTACTCAAACACCAACCCCTTCAACAGGGGGTAGTATGGGAAGAGGTTCTGGAAGAGGCCAAGGTGACCATGGAAAACAAGCTGCTGGCAGAAGAAATGCAAGAGTATATGCTCTAACCCGACAGGATGCTCAAACATCCAATGCTGTAGTTACAGGTATATTATCTGTTAATACTTTTGCTGCACGTATTTTGTTTGACCCCGGTTCTACTCACTCATATGTGTCGCCCCTATTTGCCAAGAGATTTGCATTTGATTCGATTATTCTTAAAGAACCATTCTTGGTTTCCACACCGATGAGAGAGACTTTGATGGTTAAAACATGTTATCGTTCTTGTAAAATAATCGTTGGAGGCATGGAAACTGAGATAGATCTTATGGTTCTCAATATGTTAGATTTTGATGTGATTCTAGGGATGGACTGGCTATCTTCTTGTCATGCTACTATAAATTGTCGTGACAAAGTTATTTCCTTTAATATACCGGGGAGGAGTAATTTTGTGTTTCAAGGAGATCGAAGTGATGTACCTTGCAACATGATATCTATGTTAAGTGCCCAGCGTATGTTGCGAAAGGGATGTCAGGGATTTCTAACTTTTATCAAAGATTTAGAAAAGAAAAAACAGAAGTTAGAAGACATTCATGTGGTTAATGAATTCCCAGATGTGTTCCCAGAAGATTTACCTGGATTACCGCCAGAAAGAGATATTGAGTTCAGTATTGATTTGGTCCCAGACACAAGACCAATTTCTATTCCACCTTACCGTATGGCTCTTGTTGAGCTAAAAGAACTCAAAGAACAATTGGAAGATTTGTTAAACAAAGGGTTCATTCGCCCAAGTTTTTCACCTTGGGGTGTTCCTGTTCTTTTTGTGAAAAAGAAAGATGGTTCTATGAGATTATGTATAGATTACCGTCAACTGAATAAAGTCACAGTGAAGAATAAGTATCCTTTACCAAGGATAGATGATTTGTTTGATCAGCTTCAAGGAGCAAAATACTTCTCAAAGATTGATCTAAGGTCTGGATATCATCAGTTACGAATTAAGAGTGATGATATACCTAAGACTGCTTTTCGTACACGGTATGGACATTATGAGTTTCTTGTGATGTCTTTTGGGTTGACAAATGCACCAGCAGCATTTATGGATTTAATGAACAGAGTGTTTAAATCCTTCCTTGATAAGTTTGTAATTGTATTTATTGATGATATTTTGGTGTATTCAAAGAGTCATGAAGAACATACTGAACATTTGAGAATAGTGCTTCAGACCTTGAGAGAGCATCAGTTGTACGCAAAGCTCTCAAAATGTGAATTCTGGATGAGTCATGTAACGTTTTTGGGACATGTTATTTCCCAAGAAGGTATTCATGTAGATCCAAGTAAAATTGAAGCAGTTAAACAGTGGCCTAGACCAACAACTGTGTCGGAAGTACGTAGTTTTCTTGGCTTAGCAGGGTATTACCGTCGCTTTGTCAAAGATTTCTCTAAGATGGCTCTCCCATTAAATAAGTTAACCCGAAAGAATGTTAAATACATTTGGGATGATTCATGTGAGCAAAGTTTCACCCAATTGAAAGAGTGTTTAACTTCTGCACCAGTCTTAATCCTACCATCAGGACTAGGGGGTTACTCTGTATTCTGTGATGCCTCAAAGATAGGCTTAGGATGTGTGTTGATGCAACATGGTAAAGTCATAGCTTATGGCTCACGTTAGCTTAAAAAGCATGAACTGAATTACCCCACTCATGATTTGGAAATGGCAGCTGTAGTGTTTGCCCTAAAGATATGGAGACATTACTTGTATGGGGAAACTTGTAAAATTTTTACAGATCACAAAAGCCTTAAGTATATTTTTGAGCAGAGAGATCTCAATCTAAGGCAACGAAGGTGGATGGAACTTCTGAAAGATTATGATTGTACCATCCTTTACCATCCAGGTAAAGCAAATATAGTGGCTGATGCTCTAAGTCGAAAGTCTGTGGGAAGTTTAGCTCACATTGCCACTATAAGGAGGTCTCTAATACATGAACTACAAGAATTGGAAGCTGATGGAGTATTCTTCGAGATCACTGAGTCAGGTACATTTCTGGCTCATTTAACAGTTAGATCATCTCTTGTTGAAAAAGTAAAAGTAAATTTAGAAAATGACATTGATATGGTCAAAATCAGAGATAAGGCAAGGCAAGGTCTAGCACCAAGTTTTTTGGTAGATGAAGAAGGAGTCTTATGGTTTAATGGGAGACTCTGTGTCCCCAACATTGAATCTTTGAAACATGAAATCTTAATGGAAGCTCATGGTTCGCCCTACGTTGTACATCCTGGTGCTGTGAAAATGTATCAGGACTTGAAACAAGTTTACTGGTGGGAGGGCATGAAGCGAGACGTGACTGACTTTGTAGCTCGATGTTTGACTTGTCAGCAAGTTAAAGCTGAACATCGACGACCACCTGGATTGATGCAAAAACTAGATATTCCCGAATGGAAGTGGGAAAGGATCACTATGGATTTTGTAGTAGGTTTACCTCGGTCAACAAAAGGAAATGACTCAATATGGGTCATAGTGGATCGACTTACTAAGTCAGCACATTTTCTTCCTGTTCATACCACTTTCAGTGTAGCAAAACTTGCTCGAATTTATGTTAAAGAAATAGTGAAACTTCATAGTGTACCAATATCCATTATATCAGATCGAGGACCTTAGTTTACTTCTCGGTTCTGGAAAGTCTTTCAAGAGGCTTTGGGTACCAAAGTGAATCTTAGCACAGCATTCCATCCTCAAACTGATGGACAGTCCGAAAGGACAATTCAGACTTTAGAGGATATGCTAAGAGCTTGTGTGATGGATTTCAGTGGAAGTTGGGAAGATCATTTGTCTCTTATTGAATTTGCTTATAACAACAGTTACCAAGCCAGTATTCAGATGGCACCTTTTGAGGCTTTATATGGGAGACGGTGTCGATCTCCTATAGGTTGGTTTGAACTTGGTGAAACCAAAATATTTGGACCTGAGATGATTCAGGAAGATATAAATAAAGTTAAACTGATCAGAGAGAAGTTGTTAACTGCTCAGAGTAGACAGAAGTCTTATGCGGACAACCGACGACGTGACCTTGAATTTGCAATAGGTGATATGATTTTCTTACGAATCTCACCTATGAAAGGAGTAATGAGATTCGGAAAGAAAGGCAAGCTTAGTCCGAGGTATGTTGGCCCATATGAGGTTGTTGATAGAGTGGGTAATGTGGCATATCGCCTAGACCTACCTTCCAACCTAGAGGGAGTTCATCCAATATTTCATGTGTCCATGCTACGGAAGTATCTTCCTGATCCTTCTCATGTCATTCAGCCCCAAGAAGTTCATTTTGATGAAACTCTCACCTACGAAGAGGTACCAGTAGCTATCCTTGATTGAAAAGTCAAAAAATTACGTACCAAAGAAATTGCTACTGTCAAGGTTCTTTGGAGAAATCATTCTCGCGAGGAAGCTACGTGGGAAGCAGAAGATGAGATGTGGAAAAACTATCCACATTTATTTGAAACTTGAGGTAAGATTTTAATTCGGAGGACCGAATTCTTTTAAGGGGGGTAGAATGTAATATCCGTTAATTTCAGAATATAATTCGCTTAAGAGTATTTTAGAATTCTACAACATTACTTTAGTTATTTATTTTGGTCATTTTTAATTTTCATATTTAATTGTTCTCTTTGAATATTATTTATGAAAATTGAGTTAAATGACTGGACTAAATATTTGCACAATGAGGGATATATTCTAAGAATGGTGAAATTCATGGAAAAGTGGTTTCAGAATGGTCAATTAATCCATTTATTGTAAATTGACTGGATGGGTTTGGATGTTGGGTTATGGATACCCATGGGTTATTGAATAACCCATTAGAAATATTTAATATAAAGTTTCAATAGTAACCCTCATTTTTCACTCAGCCGAAGGAAGCAGAAAAGCATTTCTCTCTCAGTTCTTCATTTTCTTCTCAAATCCTTCCCTTGATCTTCAGAGTTTCGATTATTTGTTCGGTTCAAAAGCTTTGTAAGGATCAAAGGTAAGCTTTAATCCGATTATTTTCCTTAAATTTCAGTTTATGTAGAAGATCAGAGGAGGTTTTGTTCTTGAAGATTTTGATGATAATTCATGAATCTCAGTTGTTTTAGAAGTTATATTTGAGTTATAATCGGTTAAAAGAGTTGAAATTCTGGTTTTGAAACAAGAAAGGAAAGGATGAATTTTTGAAAGATTTTTCTGCAAAACCGAGTTACTGTAGCGACCAGGGATTTCGAAACAAAATCTGGAAAATTTTCTTCGGGTTACTGTAGCAGTACTGTAGTGTCGGCAGTCAACGGTACTGTAGCAGTCAACGTTACTGTAGCAGTCAACGTTACTGTAGCGAACCGGCACTGTAGCAAACCGACACTGTAGCAAACCGTACTGTAGCAACCCGTTACTGTAGCAGTCAGAAAATTTTGCGTATTTTCGTGATTTTGTTTCCTTTCTTATGTTTCCTTGTAATATATTTTACTAGAAAATATTCCTACACAAATTCTAGTGTGGAACAAGGTAAACTTGGACAAACATCAAGGTGAGTGAATAACCTTGCTCAGCTACTTTGATATTACTAGTCAAAGTACAATATAAGTCCCATTTACAATATTATTTGGATAATAAGCAATTAATTTTCATATGGGAGTATATGACGATCAGTAGAAATAAGAGTATGAAGAAACTATTTATTTCATGACAATTGTACTATGTGATGAATTCTCACTATTTTATTAATGAGTAAAGATCTACGGGATCTAATACACGAGTGTGAAAGGGTTAAAGTCCCATACTACTCGGTGTATATCTAAGAAATCTTATACACGAGTGTGAAAGGGTTAAAGTCCCATACTACTCGGTGTATATCTAAGAAATCTTATACACGAGTGTGAAAGGGTTAAAGTCCCATACTACTCAGTGCTTATCTATGAAATCTATACACGAGTTGAAAGGGTTAAAGTCCCATACTACTCGGTGTATATCTATGAAATCTTATTCATGAGTTTGAAAGGGTTAGAGTCCCATACTACTCGATGTATAAGACAATTAATTATATGAGTAAATGTGGTATTTGTACTTTTGATATTCTATATAGTACAGTTATTTACTTACTGAGTTTTTAAATAAACTCACACTCCCTATGATTATTTTTCAGATACAGAAAACAAAGAAGAAGAGTATCCGTTGGAAGATTAGAAGCCCCTTGGGATTACTCTCTATTTCTGTCTGGTGGGATACCAGTACTTAATAATGTGGATATTAGAAATGCTCTGTACTTTCTATAGGTCTCCTAGGCTTGCGATGAGATAGAAATATCAGACTATGTATGTCTATATTTGCTTATCAGATGAATATAATTCTGTAGTGTGGAATGAATGATTAAGGTTGAATGTAAAACCTTACAGAATATATGTATATAACGTATGTTTGAGAATTATATCAAATGAGTAGTATCTTTTCACATGCTCAATTTTTGGGATGTGACATGCAAAATTTAAATTCCCAATGTAGAATAGAAACACTATGTTGACGTGACTCGCCCATTGCAACGGCGACTCATGTTCAAGCCTCTGTCGCACTCCAGAACAACAACTCATGTCTAATAACCATCATCCGACCATTAAGTCTCATGAAAGACCTCTATAAATATCATATCTCTCTCAATTCATTTTTCTCCTTTCATTGCTACTCTATTCCAATAACTTCATTGCTCTCAATTTTATTATAATCTCGTTTCCTTCAATCATATACGAATAAGGTAATTTTCTTAACTATTATAATTTTATTATTTTTATGTCATTATAATTTTATCATTTCTTACATAATTTATAAAATGTTCCACTTTATCAAGTAATTTTATTATGATTTAGTTATTTGTCTCACTTAATTATTTCTTAGTTATTATAATTTAGTTAGTAATTAATTATCTTTTACATAATCAGTTAGTATAATTTTGATGTTAATTATTACAATTTTCTTAATGTTAATAATTTTTATGTTAATTTTATTATAATTTATCTTATTATTTCTTATTTATTATTTTAATGTTAATTAATGTAGAAATATAATGAATGTGAATTTTTTTTTGTTATTATGAATTAATCAATTACATCAAAGAGAACTAATTTTAGATATAGTTACTACATTTGAATTTAGTTGTAAACAAGTAATTTATAATTAGTAAAGTTTTATTTTGTTAGTTACATATTAATTTACATTGATTTAAAAATTTATCATTATTAATATTTAAATTTTATTATGTGGTGTGCTAATTACTTTTTAAAAAAATAGGATGAGTCGAAGTGGGGCACTCACGGTTCGTGTTTACTCGAATGATACTAAATTGAGTGGCGGTTCCAACGGAGTATTCTGTAGATGTTTTGAGACAATTAATCCACTAGAAGTTGAGACTAGAACAATATGAGAATATATCATGGTTTATATATAGATATCCCAAACAAACGACGCCGCTTATATGCAAGGAGTTTCAGCTAAACGACGATGATGATGTAGGAGTGATCATTGATTGTCACCTATAGTTGTAGGGGATGTTAATAACCATGAAACTTTATGCATAAACTGAAACAGAAGTCCAATTCAATTCTGACATTCCTGATTTAAATGAGCAGGCCATATAGAATGGGAACGATGGACTCTTTACTCAGTATCATGTGTCATCCCATATTCGTCCGCAAGTCCATAAATTCAGCCCACAGAGAATGACATAAACATTCCGCCACCTTGCCCATCATGTGATACTATGGACCACATAGATGTCGATAATATCGAGGACGTTGAGGATGACGATGTTGACCAATAAGAGTTTAAGCAAGCATGCAAGACTTAAAGGGCAAAGATGTCGATGTTTAACTAGCTGAATCTATCACTTACTATGTTCCACCCTCTTAATTGATGCAAGCAAATACAATCCTAACAAAGAGCCAAAAATTTCATACATCATAGAAACCCACACCTGGGATGATGATTCAGACCTTGCAATCAGTTTATTATTTCCATACAAGAATTCACTAATGGTGGCGCTGAAAACATACTCCATCAAGAGGCACAAAAGCTACAAGGTGGAGAAGTCTTCTAAGAAATACGTGGAGGTGAAGTGCATGAAATTTGGGAAAGGCTGTAATTGGAGAGTGAAGCCTTGTCGAAGGAAGAATTATGACTTGTGGATAATCACAAGATACAACAGAGACCACACATGTGTCTTATCATCAATTTCCTAAAACTATAGGCGGCTGGACTCCAACTTGATTGCCACATTAATAATGGCCCAAATGAACCAATTCTCAGACATGTCTATCTCTCAAGTGATCCAATACATTAAAGATCAATTCACATACATCATATCTTATAAGAAGGCATTGATGGCGAAGCAAAAAGCCATAGCCAAGACCTATGGTGATTAGGAGGTCTCGTATTCGTAATTGGGTACTTGGTTTGCAACAATTCGACAATATCTCCTTGGCACTGAGGTTGATTACGAATAGGACATTGACTGACAAAGTAGCGTAATTGTAATACCCGTAATAATTTTGTATAAATGTGTGTTCACAAACTACGGTTACTATTATAATATACAGTACTATTCACATATATTGTACGATTTACATACATAATCATCTTGTCAAATATAAGATGTGATTTAGGCTTAGAGGGATCGTGGGAAGAAATTGGGAAACCAAGTGATGTTTTATGTGAGAAAATCCCTTAGGAACTAAACTGAAATGTTAAAAGTGGAACTGGTAGATGAGACTGGTAGATGAAAACTGGTAAGCGAAACTGGTAGTGTAATACCCAAGAAAAAATAAAATATAAATATTTGTTTACAAACTACTGTTACTATTTCAGTATACGGTACTATTCACCAGTATAATACTATTTACGTATATGATACTGTTCATTTATACAATCGAAATGTCAAGTACTAGATGTGGTTTGGTTATAAGAGAAAACTAGAAAGAAGTTTGTAGGAGAAAATGACGTTTTATGTGTAAAAATACCCTCAGGGACTAAAATGAAAGGACTGATTTGAAAAGAAACTTAAAGGTTTAAGAGAAAGGATAGTTTTCTCTTTAAGTTTTCAATAGTAATAAAACAAAAAATTCCAGCCGTTGCCGCCATTTGCACAGTAACTGTATTATTAAAAATGTCATTTTCATGAATAGTAAATTGAATATTTTATTAGCGCATAGTGTCAAATAGTACCCTTGACTTTTGCTATAAATAGACCCTTCCATTTCACTTCTAAACTCACACCTTCAACTTCTCTTCTTCTCTCCTTAAGTTTCTCTTACTCCAAAGCTAGGCCTCTGAGATTTTGGGCCTTTCCTTTTCAGCTTAGGTAAGGATACTATGCCCTTTCTATGTCTTTCAAATTTTAGAAGTTAATTTCTTAAGTATGCTCTGTGGTTGCGGCCTTGGCTGATCTTCCACATCAGAAAAACTGTCCTTAGCTGTTTATATGTTATTTTGATTCTCTGATTACCGAAATAGAATGTAAATTGTGAAGAATACATGTCTAGGAAAGTTCTGGCTAAGGAAAGACCTGGTTTTTAAGTGTGTCCAGTGTGACCCTCCACTCTTTCCTGGGAACTTACCTGGTGTACTCTTTTACAGATTGTATTCTCTATTTCTGGTATGAATAGTACTCGTACGTATAAATAGTAACTATATGAATAGTAACTATACATATAAATAGTATCTATACGTAAAAATAGTATTCATACGTATGAATAGTGACCATATGTACGAATATTATCCGTATGTATAAATAGTATCCGTACGTATGAATAGTGACTGTATATATGAATAGTGACCGTATATATGAATAGTATTCTCCGGGATATATTGCCATTGACGAGTACTAGTAACGTTTGTTGAATTGGATGAATTTTTATCTTGTATGTAAGAGGATGATGTTGTGCGTCATGGCAGAAATATACATAATTAGTGAGCCGGCCTGTGTGCGCTCTCCAGGATATATTGCCATTGACGAGTACTAGTAACGTTTGTTGAATTGGATAAATTTTTATCTTCTGTCTATTGGTTGAGTATGAGCCTTTGGATATGCTTGCATGACTGGTAATGTATTTGAATTTTATTAATGCGAGGCCGATTCGCTCATTGAGTTTAAAAGCTCACATTGTTTGTACAACCTTTTTGTTCAGATCAGGTAGCCATCGAAGAATATCTGCTAGAGGAGTAGATCACTTTGGACCTTTCCGTTGTCGGGTAGACCTCTCTTCTGTTATAGATTATGTTGCTCTGTAATCGTCTAGGACATCTAGTTCAGGGGTTCGACATTTGGCTTGTATGTCAGTATAATAATGTATTTTAAATTGATAATCTATGATTTTCAGATAAGAAAATTTGATATATTTATCGGAAGGCTTACAGTGATGAGAGATTCATCATTGTGCCGGTCATGTGCCCAGAAAACGGGTCGTGACAAAGTTGGTATCAGAGCAATGGTTGTTAGGTCTCCTAGTGATTACAGAGCAAGGTAACCTTAGTGGGACCTCCTCTATCGTTGTGAACCCGGGCACAATTATAGAGAGACGGCTCTACTGAAGGTCCTGTAGGATGTTTTCATTTCCTTTCCCTCCGAGACTTATCTCTTCTTAGGAATTATGTTCTCAGTTTTAGTTTTAGACAGATGTGGCTACACTTTTCAACGTAGTCAAGGAAAAGTTGTTATTTGTTTTGATTCCGTTGCTGTCGGATCAAATTTTTATATGGTGGATTTTATAAGCTGAATTCATGATTGAATTTGTGTAGCTATATTATTTTAGGGTACCAGCCAATAAAAGAAACCACTTGCATTAAAAACAAAAAAAAACTGAAGGATTACATTGCAAAAAAAGAAGAAGTTTACTCATGTATGAGTAATCTAAAAGCGAGGTGGTCTCGGATTAGGAGGGTTGTATTGTATCATCACCCCTCGACCATTCCTTGGAGCAAGGGACATAGCAATGTCGCGGAGGGTAGTGTAAATCCCATTCATACAATCAACACTTCTTTGTTGTTGATTGCAGAAGCACTGGGTAGACCAATAGAAGAACCTGTCTATTCTTAAAGTCATTTCTGCATGATTGCGTTTAGTTAACTTCTCCAGGTCTCCTATCATCTTTTTCAGATTTTTCACCTCCTGCTCTAGACAGGCGATTTTGTCCTCCGAGGTATGGCCCGTGCTAGTCTCCTCAGCTTCCTCGATCTTCTTCATTTTCTTCTCCTTCTGTTTCTCTGGAGACCCCTCAAAAGGTCTTTTGCCCTTGTCTTTGTGGTGTGCTAACTGAGAACGCTGAGAAGGTTTTTATAGAGAAAAAATTTAGACTAAGAGACAAAGAAGATATCTCTTCACCGCACCCCTACACGATCAACCTATGGATTTCTGCAAGCTGGAAGCCAGAAGTCTAGGGTAGGCGTGCACACCGATAGCGCGTTGCATTAATGCCAAAACCACGAAAGTCAGTATTCGGTGGATTTGCGGCCGATTTTACTTGGTTTTCCCATTTCTCCCGTTGGCATTTTTCGAAATTCAAAGAAGTTGACGATATAGCCATTAAAGATTGCCTTAGATGCTTTTATGATGAACTGAAATGCATTTCTCTGTTTTATTGTGTTGTTCTTAAGAGCCTTCAGTTGAGTATAATATACATAATTGATTGAATCATGTTGTAATTACATTTATGTATGTTATTCATGCATAATGAGTGAAGGCTACGATCAAGGAGAATATGTGATTATCCTACATATACTCATAGAGATGTGAAATCAAAATGACTTGGATAGAATAAAATGTGTTGATGATGATATATCTTCATGGTTACATATACTTACATATAATGCTCTCGTGGGCAAATGAAAGGCAATGATTTCCTTGCATTATGATAATGCTTACTGCATGTGACCGAAAGCAGTTAACTTTGTTTTAAAATATATATATTTACATATATATTATGTGTAAATCCAGTATAAAGACACCGATTAGAATATAAGATACGGCCAATATAAGGCTACCTAATCATAGAGGGACATCGTGATATAGGATTACATGATAAAACAAGTTAGAGGGAGAAAATCTCAGACTGAAAAGCGTAGTTAGTCAAAATTTTGAGAAAGGTCAAGATTAGCCGAAAATTTTTTTTTTTTGAGGAAATCTTTGACTTATGTTAATTGCATTTACTATTTATCTGCATGTCCGACATTAATTGCTGGCATTGCGACGTATGCTGTCACGACCCGTTTTCTGGGCACATGACCGGCACAATGATGAATCTCTCATCACTGTAAGCCTTCCGATAAATATATCAAATTTTCTTATCTGAAAATCATAGATTATCAATTTAAAATACATTATTATACTGTCATACAAGCCAAATGTCGAACCCCTGAACTAGATGTCCTAGACGATTACAGAGCAATATAATCTATAACAGAAGAGAGGTCTACCCGACAACGGGAAGGTACAAAGTGATCTACTCCTCTAGCAGATATTCTTCGATGGCAACCTGATCTGAACAAAAAGGTTGTACAAACAATGTGAGCTTTTAAACTCAATGAGCGAATCGGCCTCGAATTAATAAAATTCAAATACATTACCAGTCATGCAAGCATATCCAAAGGCTCATACTCAACCAATAGACAGAAGATAAAAATTTATCCAATTCAACAAACGTTACTAGTACTCGTCAATGGCAATATATCCCGGAGAGCGCACACAGGCCGGCTCACTAATTATGTATATTTCCGCCATGACGCACAACATCATCCTCTTACATACAAGATAAAAATTCATCCAATTCAACAAACGTTACTAGTACTCGTCAATGGCAATATATCCCGGAGAGCGCACACAGGCCGGCTCACCAATTATGTATATTTCCGCCATGACGCACAACCTCATCCTCTTAGCTAGGGCGCCTCACGGATTTATCACCAATCCGGGCTATATCCCTACTGAGGGAATCGTTGTCTCCACACTCATTGGTCAAGACACCCTGTCAACCGGGTTTTCTGCCTTGCCGTGAGAGGGGGTACTGTCCCGCTCAATCACAATCAATAGCATTTCATATCATAATCAGAAGCTCAATATAATATTCATCCATATAACAGGTATAGTATATAACTATATTATGGATTTATAAACCACATATCAAGATAACAATTAATCCATTTTTGAAAACATTCAAACTTCACATCATCATAAGATACTTATTTCATTTTATCCATACTTATGGATTAATTATCTCATTTAGATTCGTCATTCTGAATCCAATTTCCCCCTATGAATCTTGGGAGTGTCCTACGACATACTTTTTATCACTAGTAATGCTAAAACTCTATTAAAACGGGGTCGTTTCACTCACCTGGATTCCGTACGAACATCGCTTCTCTAAGTCATTACAGACAAGAGTTCTCAGGTGAATTTCGGTGTTCTAAGCTGAAAAGGAAAGGCCCAAAATCTCATAGGCCTAGCATTGAAGTAAAAGAAACTTAAGGAGAGAAGAAGAGAAGTTGAAGGTGTGAGTTTAGAAGTGAAATGGAAGGGCCTATTTATAGCAAAAGTCAAGGGTACTATTTGACACTATGCGCTAATAAAATATTCAATTTACTATTCATGAAAATGACATTTCTAATAATGCAGTTACTGTGCAAATAGCGGCAACGGCCGAAAATTTTTCTATTATTACTATTGAAAACTTAAAGGAAAAACTATCCTTTTACCTTAAACCTTTAAGTTTCTTTTTCAAATCAGTCCTTTCAATTTAGTCCCTGAGGTTATTTTTACACATAAAACGTCATTTTCTCCTACAAACTTCTTTCTAGTTTTCTCTTATGACCAAACAACATCTAGTACTTGACATTTCGATTGTATAAATGAACAGTATCATATACGTAAATAGTATTATACAGGTAAATAGTACCATATACTGAAATAGTAACAGTAGTTTGTAAACAAATATTTATATTTTATTTTTCTTAGGTATTACATTATCACCCCCTTAAGAGAATTCGGTCCCCCGAATTCAAAACTCATTTCAAGACTGAAATAAGTGTGATTACTTCGTCTATATCTCATTCTTTGTATCTCTTTCTTCCAAAACCTCATCACACCCTTGGTGAGATTTACAAGAACATTATACCATTGACTGTGAACTCTAAACCGCATTATCAATAATTTGCATAAGACTTTTGCCTTTTCTAGACAGCAAGTAATCTCTTCCTCATCAGTTTAATCTTCTCCACAACCTTTTGTACCATAAAGTGCCTCATCCTCATAACCTTTACCAAACTCAAACCACCTAATCAGAGACGAACTCTGTCTCTATGTAAAACCTCAAATAGGTGTCATCTCAAAAGTGGCACGTGGTCTTTCCAGTTCACATTGAATATCAGAACACATGTTTCCACACACATAGTGTAATATCTCAAGAATTTATATGAATATTTAAAGTCTAATTTGAAATTTAGTGAAAAATTTAATTACGTGAAAATGTGCTTTTTGAATTAGTGAAGAAAATCTGAGAATAGAAATTTTAATTTTTAATTTAGGAAATTTTTACAAATTCTCAAGGACTAAAGTGAAAAGAAAAGAAAGTATAGAGGACTTTTGAGAAATGACCAAATAGAAACCTGAGAGGAAGAATAAAGCTTATGAGAGTGAATTATGAGTCCGGTACCGAAAAGATGATGGATTCGAGGTTAAAGTGGTATTTGAGACATCGAGAGGGATTAAAGTGAACAAATCTTATAAGCTAAGGTGGCTATGAGCGATTTTATCGAAAAAGAAATTAGTGGGGCCCACACATACAATTATTAGTTTTTCTTCTCCTTCTTCCTCCCGAGGCTTCATGTTTCGTTCATTTCCATCTTCCCTTCTTCAATCATTTCTCAAATTTTTATCCGGCGATCTTGTTTTTTCTAACCATACTTCCGATTCTCAGGAGTTCTAGAGGTAAAGAGGTAAGTTTTATCTACTCTATTTTTCTTTTTCTCCATTTTCGGACCTATGGAAGAAAATTAAGATTTTGAGTTTTAATGGATGAATTTAAGTGTGGATGTTAATGTAAAACATTCTTAGGTGGTTTATGATGTTATTAGAACAAGAAATTTCGTAGAATTTGGATATTTGAAAAAGTTAGTGTTCTTGATGAAAATTTGAGATTTGAGCTTGGATTGTTGGTAGAAATTGGGGGTTTTGGTGTTAAAACACTCCTTAGACATTAAGGATGAAAACCCATGGAAGAAATCAAAAGAAATGTTGTTTTAGATATGATTTTAGGATTTTTGGATGAAGAACACGAAGAACATCGAAAATTTTCCCCAGAAATTACTGTTCACCGAGAAAATTTTTCCAGATTTTCTCGTTACTGTAGCGTTGACTCGGTCAACATTACTGTAGCATTGACTCGGTCAACGTTACTGTAGCTGCGTTGACCGTTGACTATTACTGTAGCATCAGTTTTTTTTTAATATCGTTGAAAAGCTCTTTGAGTCTAGTTTCCAATGGTGTAAGTGTCATTTAGAAATTCATTACCGGTTAGGAGTTATGACTTAAGATGTGAGTAAAGGTCGAGAGTAGTGATATGAAATTTCTCTATTTTGTAACCCTAATGGTTTTTACCTGGTTACAATAGGGATGATTGGGGCGCAAGGTGGGAGCGCCGAGAGCGTGGAATCCAGGTAAGTAGGCAACCTTGCAAAATTAATTTAATAAATTAGTCAAAGCACAATATAAATCCCATTTGCGTTATTTGTGAAATTGAGAAGATTATCAGTGTGTGTTCAGGTTGAGAAAAAGTATAATATCATTGGAAGGTATTTTATTACCTTTGAGAATTGATTTCTCTAGTTGACTAAAGAACTAGATGTGATTGTTCCTTAAATAAATTGGAACATTTTGTAAGTGAATAACCTTACTAAACTAATGTGATCTTATTAGATAAGGTACAATACAAGTCTTGTTTATAACATTATTGAAGTGAGAAATAATCAATCTCGCTGTTGATAATATATGATGATTGTTATGGTTGATGATAGACATTCAAGGGAATAAAAATATGTGTAAATTTATTTATTTTATAGTAATTATATTGTGATAAATTCTCACTATTTTATTGATGAGCAAAAGATCTACGAGATCTAATACACGAGTTTGAAAGGGTTAGAGTCCCATACTACTCGGTGTATAAATGTGAAAACCTATGCAAGAGTTTGAAAGGGTTAGAGTCCCATACTACTCGGTGTATAACTGTGAAAATTAATACACGAGTTTGAAAGGGGTTAGAGTCCCATATCACTCAGTGTATAAATGTGAAAATCTATGCACGAGTTTGAAAAGGTTAGAGTCCCATACTACTCAGTGTATAAATGTGAAAATCTATGCACGAGTTTGAAAGGGTTAGAGTTCCATACTACTCGGTGTATAAATGTGAAAACCTATGCATGAGTTTGAAAGGGTTAGAGTCCCATACTACTCGGTGTATAACTGTGAAAATTAATACACGAGTTTGAAAGGAGTTAGAGTCCCATATCACTCAGTGTATAAATGTGAAAATCTATGCACGAGTTTGAAAGGGTTAGAGTCCCATACTACTCGGTGTATAAATGTGAAAACCTATGCACAAAGAGTTTGAGGGTTAAATTCCCAAGTCACTCAGTGCAAGTATTTATGGCATATAATACTATAATTATTTAAAATAAATGATAGATTGATTGTATTAGTAAATGTGGTGTTTGTGCTTATGATATTTTCATGTACAGTTGTTTACTCACTGAGTTATGATAAACTCACACTCTCCATGATTATCTTTTCAGATACAGTGGTTGAGGAGAAGAATTTATAGCCTTTAAGGATATACTCCACTTTTGTCTGGTAAACAATTGGTAAGGATTAGGAAACGCTCTGTAATCTAGTAGGTCACCTAGGCTTGGGAGGTTGTATAGTACTGTATAGTGTTTGAAAGTTGAATATT
This sequence comes from Biancaea sappan, assembly GCA_037074585.1. NCBI lineage: Eukaryota > Viridiplantae > Streptophyta > Magnoliopsida > Fabales > Fabaceae > Biancaea > Biancaea sappan. The sequence continues at coordinate 31,215,027 of CM073500.1, read as the reverse complement.
TTCTGAATATGTATACAAAATATCTTTCTTGGAATATTTATGATTCACATAATTATGGATATTAAGAATGTTCACAGAGATTATGGGGTACCACGGAGGTACACCCTAGGTATTTTATGTTTATATCACATGTAAGTTTTGGGATGTGACACATAGCTTATAACTTTTACGAATACAAGCACCCTACCCGAAGGCATCATTTTGGCCATAAGCAATACTCTTGCCCGAAGGCGATCCTTCTACCTTAAGGCGATACTCTCAGCTGAAGGCGTTATATAAAATGAAATCATTACATAAATCTCTAGGAAGAACAATCCTAGAAAATATGATAAGTAAATAACATACTTCTTACGCATAATTATATATATGAAAATTCCTCTCACCTCAATGACTCATATAGAGTCGCATCCCTTCAATGATTGAGGCAAACTCATAGTTCTATAGGTTCATAAAATACTTATTCAGCATTCCTCCATAGCTCAGAAGTGCAATGAAATATCATTTTAGTAACTCTGCTCAGTCAAAAAGATATTACTATACTATGCTTTAGAATCAAGTATGAAATATAACAAGTCCAATATCTTCTCATTCCTCAAGTTCTTTCAGTAAAATGAATCACTTCAACAAAGAAGATCTAGATACTAACTTAAATTTTATTTCTAGTACATAGATAATTTTAATACGTGGAGACAACGATTCCCTCAGTAGGGATATAGCCCGGATTGGTGATAAATCCGTGAGGCGCCCTAGCTAAGAGGATGAGGTTGTACGTCATGGCGGAAATATACATAATTGGTGAGTCGGCCTGTGTGCGCTCTCCGGGATATATTGCCATTGACGAGTACTAGTAACGTTTGTTGAATTAGATGAATTTTTATCTTGTATGTAAGAGGATGATGTTGTGCGTCATGGCAGAAATATACATAATTGGTGAGCCGGCCTGTGTGCGCTCTCCGGGATATATTGCCATTGACGAGTACTAGTAACGTTTGTTGAATTGGATAAATTTTTATCTTCTGTCTATTGGTTGAGTATGAGCCTTTGAATATGCTTGCATGACTGGTAATGTATTTGAATTTTATTAATGCGAGGCCGATTCGCTCATTGAGTTTAAAAGCTCACATTGTTTGTACAACCTTTTTGTTCAGATCAGGTTGCCATCGAAGAATATCTGCTAGAGGAGTAGATCACTTTGGACCTTCCCGTTGTCGGGTAGACCTCTCTTCTGTTATAGATTATGTTGCTCTGTAATCGTCTAGGACATCTAGTTCAGGGGTTCGACATTTGGCTTGTATGTCAGTATAATAATGTATTTTAAATTGATAATCTATGATTTTCAGATAAGAAAATTTGATATATTTATCGGAAGGCTTACAGTGATGAGAGATTCATCATTGTGCCGGTCATGTGCCCAGAAAACGAGTCGTGACAGGTAGATGAGACTGGTAGATGAAAGCTGGTAAGTGAAACTGGTATATGTAATAGTATAGGAGAACGGTAGATGGTATAATAGTAAATAGTACCATAACTTCTCCTATAAATAAGTCATTTCATTTCATTTCTAATCACACCTTCAGTTTTTCTTGTCTTCTCTCCTCAAAAGTTCTCTTACTCCGATGTTAAGGTTCTGAAATTATAGATTTTTCTTCCTTAGTGTAGATCCAAGTTAAGGATACTATGCTCTTCTTATGTCTTTAAAATTTTAGAGATTATATTTTTAGGTGTTCTCTATGGATGCGGCTTATACAACTGTATATATGAATAGTAACCATACATATAAATAGTGCATGTATGTATAAATAGTAACTGTACGTATAAATAGTACATGTATATATAAATAGTAACCATACATATAAATAAATAGTAACCATATGTATAAATAGTATATGTATGTATGAATAGTAATTATATATATAAATAGTATTTATATGTATTTTCAAATAGTACATATACGTGTACATTTTTATATGTATTTTTGAATAGTACACGTACGTATACGTGATTATATGTATTAAAGAATTATATTAATTAAATCCATTAAATGTAATTGTGTAGATTTAAAGAAGATATAGTAACTTGGATTTCAGGTGAGTAGCTAACCTACTTGGATATTTATTTAATTATATGAATAGTCCAAGTAATTTACATATTCAGAGTATATCTACTATTACCTTTGACTGAATATTTCAATTAATATGAATATGGCTGTGTGCCGAATATGATTATGGTCATATGCTATGGCTGTGTGCCGAATGTGAATATGGCTGTGTGCCGAATGTGAATATGGTCATATGTTATGGCTGTGTGCCGAATGTGAAGATGGTTGTGTGCCGAATATGAATATGGCTGTGTGCCAAATATGATTATGGTCATATGCTATGGCTGTATGCCGAATGTGGAGATGGCTGTGTGCCAAATATGATTATGGTCATATGATATGGCTGTATGCCGAATGTGGAGATGGCTGTGTGCCGAATATGATTATGGTCATATTCTATGGCTGTGTGTCGATTATGAGTATGATATGATTACAGTTATATGCTAAGGATCGAAAAATTTTACTTATGTATTTTATACATATACTTGTGTATTATTAATCACTTGATGATTATCTGTAATTAAGTTTCTATCCTTGTAACGTTATCTATTCATTGAGATTATTATCTCATATTGTGGTAGATATATTTTTTTCAGATCCTGAGGTTAACGAAAAACATCCGCCTGAGGAGTAGCGGAAGTTCAATATCCTAACCCTCTTTGCTCCAAGGGTTGGTGTTTCTTTGAATTAAAGCTGTTTCTTCAGTTTTAAATTCTAGAAAGCTCTGCAGTCAAATAGGACATCTAGGAGGAAGTGGTTATTGTACATAATTATGTTATTACAGTACTTTAAGTTTACTGTATGTTTTGTGAGATTGTAGCTTATTAAGTAAAATCGGAGTGTTTAAATAAGATAAGTTTTTGCTATATTATTACTCTCACATTTTAGAATGATTATTATATGGAGCTAAAAGCATAGGCTTACAACTAGAGAGTATCTCTAAGTTGTGCCGGTCACGTACCATTTTGAGGGTCGTGACAGCAATAATATTTTGTCAGATGTTCTAAGCATACAAGTCATACATAGATGCGTTCAAGCACCTGAAACCAATTATTCAAACGGAAGAAACTTTCCTTTATGGAAAATATAAATGGACACTATTGATCGCATGTGGGCAAGATGGAAATCGCCACGTCGTACTGCTTGCCTTCACAATTGTCGAAAAAGAAACTCTTCCAGCGTGGTCTTTTTTTTTTTCTAAAGATGTTATCTTTTTGTTGTGAAGGATAGGCTCATCTGTTTAAATAACGGCTGGTAACCACCACAAGGATACCACGTCCATTGGCATCACTTGACAAGCAATTTAAACACTCTATTTAAGAATAAGTGGCTAAAGCAACTACTTGTAATTGCTTTATATATCTACATTAAGTTAACTTCTTTTACTTACACTATCATTACTTGTACAAGCTACTCGTATGAATGACATGTAGTTGAGCGAAAGATGATAGAGCTTCGCACGCTTAATAAAGACACTTATGACTAGGTACTGCAACATGCAAGTGATAGAGCTTTGTAGTGTCGGGTGTATGAAAAAGGAAGATGTTGGGGCCACATGACAACCAACCTAGCAGAGTGTATGAACGGTGTGCTAAAAATAAATATTAACATAAAATATCAAAATATTAACAATTAATTTTAATAAACTAAAATTAATAGTAAACAAATGGAAAAAATTAATGTAAGAACTAAGAATAAAATAAATTAACATTTCAAAAATTAACATAATTAAAAAAATGAAAACATCATGCATAAAATAATTTTTCCAAACCAATTTACAAAAATTAAACACATCTAAAATTCTATATAAAATAACCTAATTGTCTAAAAATAAATATTTAAAATTAATAACACCTACAATTTTCATATGTAAAACAAATTCCTAAAATTTAAGGATGTATGTAACAAATAAAAAAATGAAAGAAATTACATATTAAAAAAAACTAAAATTACAAATTTCCTAAATTAAAAACATATAAAATTTTATCTAGATGTATCAATAATGAATAACATAATTATTTCAAAAATAATTATTGAAAACACTTAAAATTTTATATAAAAAGTATTACTATAATTTATAAAAGTATGCAACAAGTAAAAAAGAGAAAGATATTTCATATCCAAAGACCCTAAACTTAAAAAAAAAACTACAAATCAGTTAAATTAATTATTAGAAAGATAATTATTTAAAATTAATAACTACAACTAAAAACAAATTAAAATTATAAATTAATTAAATCAAACACATCTAGATTTTTTCTAAATATAACAATAATTAAAAAATAGATCTACATATTATAAAAAATATATTTAAAATTAATAACTAGTAGAAAAAGATGAAAGAAATTACATACCTCGATAAATATAAATAATAGACAAGTTATGAGATGAGAAATTGCAAAGTATTATTGCCTAATACAACAAATATGAAAAATATATACAAAGAGATTAAGTAAAAACTGTCAAAAATAATATTATTTTTTGAAAAAAAAAAAGAGAAAAAAGAAACTTACCACAAAAAAAGAAGTAATGTGGGACCACAAAATATAATCCCACTGAAAGGGAAATGGAGAAGGGAGCTGTAATACCCGTTAATTTCAGAAAATTTTGCGTATTGTCGTGATTTTGTTTTCTTTCTTATGTTTCCTTGTAATATATTTTACTAGGAAATTTTCCTACACAAATTCTAGTGTGTAACAAGGTAAACTTGGACAAAAATCAAGGTGAGTGAATAACCTTGCTCAGCTAATTTGATATTACTAGTCAAAGTACAATATAAGTCTCATTTACAATATTATTTGGATAATAAGCAATCAATTTTCATATGAGAGTATATGATGATCGGTAGAAATAAAAGTATGTAGAAATTATTTTATTTCATGACAATTGTGTTATGTGATAAATTCTCACTATCTTGTCAATGAGTAAAGATCTACGGGATCTAATACACGAGTTTGAAATGGTTAAAGTCCCATACTACTCGGTGTATATCTAAGAAAGCTTATACACGAGTTTGAAAGGGTTAAAGTCTCATACTACTCGGTGTATATCTAAGAAAGCTTATACACGAGTTTGAAAGGGTTAAAGTCCCATACTACTCCTATACACGAGTTGAAAGGGTTAAAGTCCCATACTACTCGGTGTATATCTAAGAAATCTTATACATGAGTTTGAAAGGGTTAAAGTCCCATACTACTCAGTGCTTATCTATGAAACCTATACACGAGTTGAAAGGGTTAGAGTGCCATACTACTCGGTGTATACCGATGAGATCTTATTCACGAGTTTGAAAGGGTTAGAGTCTCATACTACTCGGTGTATATCTATGAAATCTTATTCATGAGTTTGAAAGGGTTAGAGTCTCATACTACTCGATGTATAATATAATTAATTATATGAGTAAATGTGGTATTTGTACTTTTGATATTTTATATAGTACAGTTATTTACTTACTGAGTTTTAAATAAACTCACACTTCCTATGATTATCTTTTCAGATACAGAAAACAAGGAAGAAGAGTATTTGTTTGAAGATTAGAAGCCCCTTGGAATTATTCTCTAATTCTATCTGGTGGGATACCAGTACTTATTAATGTGCATATTAGAAACGCTATGTACTTTGTATAGGTCTCCTAGGCTTGCGATGAGATAGAAACATCAGATTATGTATGCTTATATTTGCTTATCATATGCATATAATTCTGTCGTGTGGAATGAATGATTAAGGTTAAATGTAAAACCTTACAGAATATATGTAAATGACGTATGTTTGAGAATTTTATTAAATGAGTAGTATCTTTTCACATGTTCAATTTTTGGGATGTGACAATTTATTATCAGAGGATAGGATTTATAGGTCCCCTATAGAGTACAGAGCAAAGTGATCTTTGTGGGCCCTTCCCTATTGTCATGAGCCGCGGCATGACCATAGGATTAGGTTCCATAAAAGACCTTGTAGAGAATAACGTCATTTTATAAATAATTTTCAGTGGGGTAGTAAGTGATATTTTGTTTATGTCTGAAAAGTGTTTGTTATGTGTGTAGATCTTTGACAGTTCAATGTCAGAAGGATTTTCTAATAATAATGAACATATGGGTCCAAGGAGGGTCATAATTCCACCAGTATATGTACAAGATGATCCTAACCGTGGTGATAGTTTACATGCTCAAAGTACTGAGGGCGCAACTAGTGAGCAAGCAAGGAGAGTCGAACCTGATGCTCACGTTGGCAATGCAACTATTGCACATGTGATTAATTTAATGAATGAACGATTTGACCGATTTGAGGCTAAAATGAGAGGTCGAGCTGCACAAGCTAACCTGCCAGTGGATCCTCCTATTGTTGAAGCCGAAATTGTACCACCAGCTCAGTTAGCTGGAGGGGGTAATGTAAGGGAGGTAAAAATGTCTGAATTCCAGAAAATGAGGCCTCCTACTTTTTCAGGGGAAGATCCCAAAGAGGACCCACAATGTTTCCTTGAAGATTGTGAAGTAATCTGTGATGCTATAGGGTGTTCTCCTACTCAAAAGGTAGAATTTACTTCCTTTAAGTTAAAGGGTAGGGCTGGTAAATGGTGGAAGAACTGGAAGAAAGCTAGAATTCAAGGCGCACCGCCAGTTATGTGGACGGAGTTTTATAGATTGGTTATGGAAAGGAGGTCAAAGAATAAAGAAGAATATCGCAAAAGAAGAAAGCTAGATATAGAAGATCTTTTGATCAAGGGGAAGACTCAGGGACTTTGAAACCCTTTACTGCATCACAAAATGCTCAATCCACTCCTACTAAGTCAACTTATTCTACAGCCAGTGTGGTTAAGCCTCGTTTAGAGAGCAGGAGTGGTTTTAGCTCTTCTAGTAGAGAAGGTACTCAAGGTAGAAGGGAAAAACCTCAATGTCCTGAATGTGAAAAGTTTCACTTCGGAAAATGCAGGTTAAACACTATTGGTACAGGTTGTTTTAACTGTGAACAAAAAGGATATTTTATAAGGGAGTGCCCTCAGCTCATGACAAGACCAGGTCAAGGGTCTACTTTGCCACTTCGACCACAATCTATTTCTGCTTCTATTACTCGAACACCAACCCCTTCAATAGGGGGTAGTATGGGAAGAGGTTCTGGAAGAAGCCAAGGTGACCGTGGAAAACAAGCTGCTGGCAGAGGAAATGCAAGAGTATATACTCTAACCCGACAGGATGCTCAAACATCCAATGCTGTAGTTACAGGTATATTATCTGTTAATACTTTTGCTGCACGTATTTTGTTTGATCCCAGTTCTACTCACTCATATGTGTCACCCCTATTTGCCAAGAGATTTGCATTTGATTCGATTACTCTTAAAGAACCATTCTTGGTTTCCACACCGATGAGAGAGACTTTGATGGTTAAAACATGTTATCGTTCTTGTAAAATAATCGTTGGAGGCATAGAAACTGAGATAGATCTTATGGTTCTCAATATGTTAGATTTTGATGTGATTTTAGGGATGGACTGGCTATCTTCTTGTCATGCTACTATAAATTGTCGTGACAAAGTTATTTACTTTAATATGCCGGGGAAGAGTAATTTTGTGTTTCAAGGAGATCGAAGTGATGTACCTTGCAACATGATATCTATGTTAAGTGCCCGGCGTATGTTGCGAAAGGGATGTTAGGGATTTCTAGCTTTTATCAAAGATTTAGAAAAGAAAGAACAGAAGTTAGAAGACATTCATATGGTTAATGAATTCCCAAATGTGTTCCCAGAAGATTTACCTGGATTACTGCCAGAAAGAGATATTGAGTTCAGTATTGATTTGGTCCCAGACACATGACCAATTTCTATTCCACCTTATCGTATGTCTCCTATTGAGCTAAAAGAACTCAAAGAACAATTGGAAGATTTGTTAAACAAAGGGTTCATTCGCCCAAGTTTTTCACCTTGGGGTGCTCCTGTTCTTTTTGTGAAAAAGAAAGATGGTTCTATGAGACTATGTATAGATTATCGTCAGCTGAATAAAGTCACAGTGAAGAATAAGTATCCTTTACCAAGGATAGATGATTTGTTTGATCAGCTTCAAGGAGCAAAATACTTCTCAAAGATTAATCTAAGGTCTGGATATCATCAGTTACGAATTAAAAATGATGATATACCTAAGACTGCTTTTCATACACGGTATGGACATTATAAATTTCTTGTGATGTCTTTTGGGTTGACAAATGTACCAGCAGCATTTATGGATTTAATGAACAGAGTGTTCAAATCATTTCTTGATAAGTTTGTAATTGTATTTATTGATGATATTTTGGTATATTCAAAAAGTCATGAAAAACATACTGAACATTTAAGAATAGTGCTTCAGACCTTGAGAGAGCATCAGTTGTACGCAAAGCTCTCAAAATGTGAATTCTGGATGAGTCATGTAACATTTTTGGGACATGTTATTTCTCAAAAAGGTATTCATGTACATCCAAGTAAAATTGAAGCAGTAAAACAATGGCCTAGACCAACAACTGTGTCAGAAGTACGTAGTTTTCTTGGCTTAGCAGGGTATTACCGTCGCTTTGTCAAAGATTTCTCTAAGACGGCTCTCCCATTAAATAAGTTAACCCGAAAGAATGTTAAATACATTTGGGATGATTCATGTGAGCAAAGTTTCACCCAATTGAAAGAGTGTTTAACTTCTGCACCAGTCTTAATTCTACCATCAGGACCAGGGGGTTACTCTGTATTCTGTGATGCCTCAAAGATAAGCTTAGGATGTGTGTTGATGCAACATGGTAAAGTCATAGCTTATGGCTCACGTCAGCTTAAAAAGCATGAATTGAATTACCTCACTCATGATTTGGAAATGGCAGCTATAGTGTTTGCCCTAAAGATATGGAGACATTACTTGTATGGGGAGACTTGTAAAATTTTTACATATCACAAAAGCCTTAAGTACATTTTTGAGCAGAGAGATCTCAATCTAAGGCAACGAAGGTGGATGAAACTTCTGAAAGATTATGATTGTACCATCGTTTACCATCCAGGTAAAGCAAATGTAGTGGCTGATGCTCTAAGTCGAAAGTCTATAGGAAGTTTAGCTCACATTGCCACTATAAGGAGGTCTCTAATACATGAACTATAAGAATTGGAAGCTGATGGAGTATGCTTTGAGATTACTGAGTCAGGTACATTTCTGGCTCATTTAACAGTTAGATCATCCCTTGTTGAAAAAGTAAAAGCAACTTTAGAAAATGTCATTGATATGGTCAAAATCAGAGATAAGGCAAGGCAAGGTCTAGCACCAAGTTTCTTGGTAGATGAAGAAGGAGTCTTATGGTTTAATGGGAGACTCTGTGTCCCCAACATTGAATCTTTGAAACATGAAATCTTAATGGAAGCTCATGGTTCGCCCTACGTTGTACATCCTGGTGCTGTGAAAATGTATCAGGACTTGAAACAAGTTTACTGGTGGGAGGGCATGAAGCGAGATGTGACTGACTTTATAGCTCGATGTTTGACTTGTCAGCAAGTTAAAGCTGAACATCGATGACCACCTGGTTTGATGCAAAAACTAGATATTCCCGAGTGGAAGTGGGAAAGGATCACTATGGATTTTGTAGTAGTTTTACCTCGGTCAACAAAAGGAAATGACTCAATATGGGTCATAATGGATCGACTTACTAAGTCAGCACATTTTCTTCCTGTTCATACCACTTTCAGTGTAGCAAAACTTGCTCGAATTTATGTTAAAGAAATAGTGAAACTTCATGGTGTACCAATATCCATTATATCAGACCGAGGACCTCAGTTTACTTCTCGGTTCTGAAAAGTCTTTCAAGAGGCTTTGGGTACCAAAGTGAATCTTAGCATAGCATTCCATCCTCAGACTGATGGACAGTCTGAAAGGACAATTCAGACTTTAGAGGATATGCTAAGAGCTTGTGTGATGGATTTCAGTGGAAGTTGGGAAGATCATTTGTCTCTTATTGAATTTGCTTATAATAACAGTTACCAAGCCAGTATCCAGATGGCACCTTTTGAGGCTTTATATGGGAGACGGTGTCGATCTCCTATAGGTTAGTTTGAACTTGGTGAAACCAAAATATTTGGACCTGAGATGATACAAGAAGATATAAATAAAGTTAAACTGATCAGAGAGAAGTTGTTAACTGCTCAGAGTAGACAGAAGTCTTATGCGGACAACCGACGACGTGACCTTGAATTTGCAATAGGTGATATGGTTTTCTTACGAATCTCACCTATGAAGGGAGTAATGAGATTCGGGAAGAAAGGCAAGCTTAGCCCGAGGTATGTTGGCCCATATGAGGTTGTAGACAGAGTGGGTAATGTGGCATATCGCCTAGACCTACCTTCCAACCTAGAGGGAGTTCATCCAATATTTCATGTGTCCATGCTACGGAAGTATCTTCCTGATCCTTCTCATGTCATTCAACCCCAAGAAGTTCATTTTGATGAAACTCTCACCTACGAAGAGGTACCAGTAGCTATTCTTGATAGAAAAGTCAAGAAATTGCGTACTAAAGAAATTCCTACTGTCAAGGTTCTTTGGAGAAATCATTCTCGCGAGGAAGCTACGTGGGAGGCAGAAGATGAAATGTGGATAAAATATCCATATTTATTTAAAACCTGAGGTAAGATTTTAATTCGGAGGACCGAATTCTTTTAAGGGGGGTAGAATGTAATACCCGTTAATTTCAGAAAATTTTGCGTATTTTCGTGATTTTGTTTTCTTTCTTATTTTTCCTTGTAATATATTTTACTAGGAAATTTTCCTACACAAATTCTAGTGTGGAACAAGGTAAACTTGGACAAACATCAAGGTGAGTGAATAACCTTGTTCAGCTAATTTGATATTACTAGTCAAAGTATAATATAAGTCTCATTTATAATATTATTTGGATAATAAGCAATCAATTTTCATATGGGAGTATATGATGATCGGTAGAAATAAGAGTATGTAGAAATTATTTTATTTCATGACAATTGTGTTATGTGATAAATTCTCACTATCTTGTCAATGAGTAAAGATCTACGGGATCTAATACACGAGTTTGAAAGGGTTAAAGTCTCATACTACTCGGTGTATATCTAAGAAAGCTTATACACGAGTTTGAAAGGGTTAAAGTCTCATACTACTCGGTGTATATCTAAGAAAGCTTATACACAAGTTTGAAAGGGTTAAAGTCCCATACTACTCGGTGTATATCTAAGAAAGCTTATACACGAGTTTGAAAGGGTTAAAGTCCCATACTACTCGGTGTATATCTAAGAAACCTATACACGAGTTGAAAGGGTTAAAGTCCCATACTACTCGGTGTATATCTAAGAAATCTTATACATGAGTTTGAAAGGGTTAAAGTCCCATACTACTCAGTGCTTATCTATGAAACCTATACACGAGTTGAAAGGGTTAGAGTCTCATACTACTCGGTGTATACCGATGAGATATTATTCACGAGTTTGAAAGGGTTAGAGTCTCATACTACTCGGTGTATATCTATGAAATCTTATTCATGAGTTTGAAAAGGTTAGAGTCCCATACTACTCGATGTATAATATAATTAATTATATGAGTAAATGTGGTATTTGTACTTTTGATATTTTATATAGTACAGTTATTTACTTACTGAGTTTTAAATAAACTCACACTCCCTATAATTATCTTTTCAGATACAGAAAACAAGGAAGAAGAGTATTTGTTTGAAGATTAGAAGCCCCTTGGAATTATTCTCTAATTATATCTGGTGGGATACCAGTACTTATTAATGTGGATATTAGAAACGCTCTGTACTTTCTATAGGTCTACTAGGCTTGCGATGAGATAGAAACATCAGATTATGTATACTTATATTTGCTTATCAGATGCATATAATTCTGTCGTGTGGAATGAATGATTAAGGTTAAATGTAAAACCTTACAGAATATATGTAAATGACGTATGTTTGAGAATTTTATCAAATGAGTAGTATCTTTTCACATGTTCAATTTTTGGGATGTGACAGGAGCAATGAGGAACCACAAAATATAATCCTAAAAGGGAAAGGGAGAAAGGAAAAGGTGGGACTAAGAGAGACAGCCGGTGAAAATAGGAGAATGAAGTTGGGGAGTGAAATTTGGAGATGAGAGAAGGAAGGAAAAGGAAGAACAAGGAGGATGGTAAAAAGATGAGATAAGGCAGACACGTGTTATTGCCTATTGGACTCTTGGATTATTTGCCCTATGTTACCTCTCATAGGTGAGACTCGTATGCCACACATGTCAGGGGCGAATACGTGTCAGCTTCTATCATGCATAGTAAAAACAGGCTACATGCAAAAAAAAAAAAAAGATACACATCGGAAAATTAAAGCAAAAAGTAGGAGCCAACAATCAAAAAGTCTTGCTTTTACCCTTCAATCACAAGGGACAACGACCGTCCATTGCTCAAACAAGGACAAAACATTTAAAAAAGTACAAAAAATAAAATAAAAAATAAAAAAAATGCCAGTAATATGTTGTTCTAGAATATAAAAAGATTATCAAATACAAAATTATTTCTGTTACTATAAGGAATCTCATTTAATTTATTGATTTTAACTAGCCATTTGGCCTTATTTCAACCACTATTCATAACTATTATTTAATGATGTAACTGTATTGTGATTACAAATATTGTGTGAATCTACTATTTAATGTATCTCTTAAGTAATTAATTGTGAATTGTAATAGGCAACTATATACTTGTCCAACAGTTATAAAGCAAAAGTTTTTTTTTTGGTTCTTTTTTTTGTTTCTCACCTATATTTTTTTTATTAAAGATATATTGTTTGAAGTATTATCAGGTATTAAATATGGAAATCTTTTTTAAATAACCTTGAATTTATAACTTTTTAAGAGATTAAATCTTTTCGTCAGGCTCAATTATGTTGTAAAGAATATATAAGTCTAAAATATGATCAAGAAAGAAAAAAAAAACTAATTCAATCCGTACACAATTTCTCTGTCATGGGCAAAGGGATAAAATTTCCCCTAAGCGGGGCTAAATTTATAAAGTATAACACTTAATACTTTTTAAAAATTATGTTTATTCTAAAATATTTATATTATATGAAAAAACATATTATATTAAAGTTAGACAAACTATTTGCATTGCTACAAATATTTGTACTATTCCATAACATGCAAGTGTTGTCAAATAGATGGACTGGGATATGTTTGGGTATGGTTAAAAATGGATAGGTAAAAAATGAGTTAAAACTCATTTATGACCCATTTAAAAATTTTTAATGGGTCATGAGTTAACCTATGATCTATTTTTTTAGGGTCAATCCAATCCAAACATAAATATATCCTTTTTCTAAAAAGAGTTTGTTTAATTCTTTCTTTTGGTCTAACAAAATGGATATATAAGTAAATATATATACATACATACATATTTGTATATATATTTTATATACATAAATATGTGTATATAAACATACATATATATATATATATATATATATATATATATATGTATTATGTCATTGGTCCAACCACTGAGTAACTGATTAGTTAAATTAGAAGAATTACATGTATATTTATATGCACTCACAAATTCAAGTAATATTTTATACTCAATTATACAAAATAAGTACCAAAAAATTCAAGAAATCCAAAACTTGTTTTTCAAAAAAAAAATCTAAACTTGTGAATATATATATATATATATATATATATATATATACATGTGTTTGTGTGTGTGTACGTGCACGCATGCGCATGCATGTGTGCATAGGGGTGTATGAGTCTATATGTATATATGTGTGTGTGCACACGCATGTGGGTACTAGTGTGCATGCGTGGGTGTATGCGTATGTGTATATTTGTGTATTTAAAACAAATTTATATTAATCACTCGATTGCTAATCCAACCAACCAGGTCGGTCTTGTATAAATTATTGGATTTTGTATTGGATGATTAAATTCACCATTCGAGACTTTGAGTACACAAGAATTATTGCAACAGTTCAAAACAATTCAAGTACTTATGTGCTCCAACATCCAATGGTGTTCTAACCTCTAATGTGTGTATATAAATAGGTTAAATGATTATCCATGAGTCAACAGAGTGTGTTTGGAAAACCGGTGGACAAACGTGGTTTGAGCAATCCTAGGGTAGAGTGAATGTGATTTTATGTTTGAAAAATAGTTGGGCAAATGTTGTTTGAGGTAGACTGAATATAATTTATGTTTGAAAAATGGTTGGGTAAATATGGTTTGAGGTAGGCCATGATATTTGGATATTAGTTTACAAACATGGTATTAAATATGTAATTATCAGAAAGGGCATAGATGTTATATGTCACTAATTAGCCATTAAATTTATGTTTTAATAAAATGTACTTATTTTTTTTTTCTTTCAAAATTACCAATTTTTCACTAATTACTCATTAAATTTATTTTTAATTTAATCATTTGTAACTAACTTTCTTAATTTAGTGACTAATCAATTTTTTTAATTACTAATAGCTAATTATAATGCTAATTAATTTTGTAATTAATCACTCATTACTCATTGATTCCTAACTAATTACTAATTAACCAATATTTACTAGTTAAATTCCTATTTATTTACATACAAATTACCATTTCCATTAATTAATAATTTATTAGTAATACTTAATCATTAATTAATTACAAATTAATCATTAATTAACCACTAATTACAATTAACTAATTAACATAGCCAACCACTTACTCATAGCTCATGCCACAGTCCATCGATCGAAGCCCACCAATTAACATAGCCCATACCATAAACCTACAAAAAAAAAATGCATCATCTTCATCACTTGTTGAGTTTGCTCTCTTCATTGGCCAAACCAGTCCTGTCGCCCTTTCGGTGTGCTCATCTCTCTCTACCAGTGGCTCATGATGATCACGACAAAGAAAGAGAAGTGATAGGTAAAGTGCATGGGCTTTCGACTGATCACGGTGGTGCTCTGTTTTTTGTATAAAAAAACATAGAAAAGGGGAGAGAGGGGGAGAAGGGTAGGTGTCTGAAAAATACATGTCTGAGCTCTAGCAGCACCTCTCTCACTGGCAGCCTAGGCAATCAAAAAACAAGCAAAATGGGAGAAACTATAATGGCCATGGATTCACGCCAAAAGAGGGATGCATAGAAACGAAAATTGGGAAAGAAAACATACCGAAAAGCTCAAGAAATGGATGAAAAATGCGCGAAAATTAGAGGGGAAATGTCACGTCCCACCTAGGACACGTGACTGGCACGAGAATGAGTCTATCCTCATCTCAGAACCTAGCTCAGTTTAACGATTCTATAAGCCTAATAATTCTATAAAAAAATAAAAATAAAAATAATAACAATAAATATCATCTAAGAAAAGCTTTCTTTGCTCATTCTTGAATAATTTAAATATGATTAGTCATATCACATAAATACATTTTATATATTCCATCACCACAAGTCAATTCAATAAAGTTTGAAGTTACAGGAATCAAATCTTTGATACAATTAAGTCATTTGCAAATGTTATTTCCTCAGCTTATAATAACAGAATTCCAGCTCCTAGGTTACCTATGAGAACATGAAGCGACTTTAGAGTAACAACATGAAAATATAGGAATGAACAATAAGTCTTCCCCAAACTCAAAAGGGGTCTTAGACTAAAGATCTGTAACTCTTTGCTCAAATATTTACCTTTGACTGCCAACTCTGAAAAATGTTAATCAAAGGAATATGAGCAAATCACGTGCCCAGTGAGGGGACAACACAACACCATGACAAAAAAACAAATATCATGCATCATGGTAACAACATGTATCAATCACTCATAAACCAATTATAACACGATACAACATAATCCAAAATAATTCTCAATAGCATCTATCAATCACATTTCAACATAGCATGATTCAAAACAATTCACAATAGTAAATAATTCAATCAAGTGCACAATATTTTCGTATCAACCGGGTCGTCTAGGGTACCACTAGATCGATGCCTGCGGTCCTCGCCGCATCTACCCTTATCGCTCCATTTATAAATTTCTACCCTTATGGCTCTATGTAGATTTTTTTCATGGGATGCACCACCATAACTTTCCCTTCGTTCACAAACACAAACACATGCACAAGCCAAGATTCATATCACAGAATAAGTATTCAACGGCAGTATACTTTAACTATCTATAGAGAAATAATTGCAATAACCACAATATTTCATATCCCAGCTTGATTCATATAATATTCACAACTCATAGCATAATCTCAAGATTTAACATATAAGCACAATATCATCATGAATTCAATATATCATCATATATATTAACCATTCTTTTCTTCAATTTAGACACATCACATACTCTCACCATGATACCAAGAATATTAAAGAAAAGACTTAGTCATAGGAAGTATAAATCCCACTCACCTTAACTGCGAGCTAAATTTCTACACTTCAAATCGGAGAAGGATGTCAAATATCTTATTGAAAGCCTAGAGGACAAGTAAAGCAAAAGACAACACTAAATCAGAACAAGGACTATTAATCATTTAACTTTGTTATGTTTTGAGCCTAAATTCAAATCCAAACTTCAGAAAAGCTCTGGAATTAATCCATAAATTCAAATATTGTGAAACATGAAATAGAACCATATTTATATGTTAGCAAACTAGGGTAAAAATTTTAGATTAAAATTCTACTGCTGTCACATCCCAAAAATTGAGCATGTGAAAAGATACTACTCATTTGATATAATTCTCAAACATACGTTATATACATATATTCTGTAAGGTTTTACATTCAACCTTAATCATTTATTCCACACTACAGAATTATATTCATCTGATAAGCAAATATAGACATACATAGTCTGATATTTCTATTTCATCGCAAGCCTAGGAGACCTATAGAAAATACAGAGCTTTTCTAATATCCACATTAATAAGTACTGGTGTCCCACCAGACAGAAATAGAGAATAAACCCAAGGGGCTTCTAATCTTCAAACGGATACTCTTGTTCTTTATTTTCTGTATCTGAAAAAAATAATCATAGGGAGTGTGAGTTTATTTAAAAACTCAGTAAGTAAATAACTGTACTATATAAAATATCAAAAGTACAAATACCACATTTACTCATATAATTAATTGTCTTATACATCGAGTAGTATGGGACTCTAACCCTTTCAAACTCATGAATAAGATTTCTTAGATATACAACGAGTAGTATGGGACTCTAACCCTTTCAAACTCGTGAATAAGATCTCATCGAGATACACCTAGTAGTATGGGACTCTAACCCTTTCAACTCGTGTATAGGTTTCATAGATATGCACTGAGTAGTATGGGACTTTAACCCTTTCAAACTCGTGTATAAGATTTCTCAGATACACACCGAGTAGTATGGGACTTTAACCCTTTCACACTCGTGTATTAGATCCCGTAGATCTTTACTCATTAATAAAATAGTGAGAATTCATCACATAGTACAATTGTCATGAGATAAATAATTTCTTCATACTCTTATTTCTACTGATCATCATATACTCCCATATGAAAAATTAATTGCTTATTATCCAAATAATATTGTAAATGGGACTTATATTGTACTTTGACTAGTAATATCAAAGTAGCTGAGCAAGGTTATTCACTCACCTTGATGTTTGTCCAAGTTTACCTTGTTCCACACTAGAATTTGTGTAGGAAAATTTCCTAGTAAAATATATTACAAGGAATCATAAGAAAGGAAACAAAATCACGAAAATACGTAAAATTTTCTGACTGCTACAGTAACGGGTTGCTACAGTACGGTTTGCTACAGTGTCTGTTCGCTACAGTAACGGTTCGCTACAGTGCCGGTTCGCTACAGTAACGTTGACTGCTACAGTACCGTTGACTGCCGACACTACAGTAACTGCTACAGTACCCGAAGAAAATTTTCCAGATTTTTTCCCGAAATTTCTGGTCGCTACAGTAACTCGAAGAAAAATTTCAGATTTTCAGTTGCTACAGTACTTCGAATTTTGCAGAAAATCTTTCAAAAAAATTCATCCTTTCCTTTCTTTTGATTCAAAACCAGAATCTCAACTCTTTTAACCGATTATAACTCAAATATAACTTCTAAAACAACTGAGATTCATGAATTATCATCAAAATCTTCAAGAACAAAACCTCCTCTGATCTTGTATATAAACTGAAATTTAAGGAAAATAATCGGATTAAAGCTTACCTTTGATCCTTACAAAGCTTTTGAACCGAACAAATAATCAGAAATTCTGAAGATCAAGGAAATGATTTGAGAAGAAAATGAAGAACTGAGAGAGAAATCTTTTCTGCTTCCTTCGGCTGAGTGAAAAAAATGAGGGTTACTATTGAAACTTTATATTAAATATTTCTAATGGGTTATTCAATAACCCATGGGTATCCATAACCCAACATCCAAACTCATCCAGTCAATTTACAATAAATGGATTAATTGACCATTCTGAAACCACTTTTCCATGAATTTCACCATTCTTAGAATATATCCCTCATTGTGCAAATATTTAGTCCAGTCATTTAACTCAATTTTCATAAATAATATTCAAAGAGAACAATTAAATATGAAAATTAAAAATGACCAAAATAAATAACTAAAGTAACGTTGTAGAATTCTAAAATACTCTTAAGCGAATTATATTATGAAATTAACGGGTATTACATTCTACCCCCCTTAAAAGAATTCGGTCCTCCGAATTAAAATCTTACCTCAAGTTTCAAATAAATGTGGATAGTTTTTCCACATCTCATCTTCTGCCTCCCACGTAGCTTCCTCGCGAGAATGATTTCTCCAAAGAACCTTGACAGTAGGAATTTCTTTGGTACGCAATTTTTTGACCTTTCTATCAAGGATAGCTACTGGTACCTCTTCGTAGGTGAGAGTTTCATCAAAATGAACTTCTTGGGGTTGAATGACATGAGAAGGATCAGGAAGATACTTCCGTAGCATGGACACATGAAATATTGGATGAACTCCCTCTAGGTTGGAAGGTAGGTCTAGGCGATATGCCACATTACCCACTCTGTCTACAACCTCATATGGGCCAACATACCTCGGACTAAGCTTGCCTTTCTTCCCGAATCTCATTACTCCTTTCATAGGTGAGATTCGTAAGAAAACCATATCACCTATTGCAAATTCAAGGTCACGTCGTCGGTTGTCCGCATAAGACTTCTGTCTACTCTGAGCAGTTAACAACTTCTCTCTGATCAGTTTAACTTTATTTATATCTTCCTGTATCATCTCAGGTCCAAATATTTTGGTTTTACCAAGTTCAAACCAACCTATAGGAGATCGACACCGTTTCCCATACAAAGCCTCAAAAGGTGCCATCTGAATACTGGCTTGGTAACTGTTATTATAAACAAATTCAATAAGAGACAAATGATCTTCCCAACTTCCACTGAAATCCATCACACAAGCTCTTAGCATATCCTCTAAAGTCTGAATTGTCCTTTCGGACTGTCCATCAGTCTGAGGATGGAATGCTGTGCTAAGATTCACTTTTGTACCCAAAGCCTCTTGAAAGACTTTCCAGAACCGAGAAGTAAACTGAGGTCCTCGATCTGATATAATGGATATTGGTACACCATGAAGTTTCACTATTTCTTTAACATAAATTCGAGCAAGTTTTGCTACACTGAAAGTGGTATGAACAGGAAGAAAATGTGCTGACTTAGTAAGTCGATCCACTATGACCCATATTGAGTCATTTCCTTTTGTTGACCGAGGTAAACCTACTACAAAATCCATAGTGATCCTTTCCCACTTCCATTCGGGAATATCTAGTTTTTGCATCAATCCAGATGGTCGTCGATGTTCAGCTTTAACTTGCTGACAAGTCAAACATCGAGCTACAAAGTCAGTCATGTCTCGCTTCATGCCCTCCCACCAGTAAACTTGTTTCAAGTCCTGATACATTTTCACAGCACCAGGATGTACAACGTAGGGCGAACCATGAGCTTCCATTAAGATTTCATGTTTCAAATATTCAATGTTGGGGACACAGAGTCTCCCATTAAACCATAAGACTCCTTCTTCATCTACCAAGAAACTTGGTGCTAGACCTTGCCTTGCCTTATCTCTGATTTTGACCATATCAATGTCATTTTCTAAAGTTGCTTTTACTTTTTCTACAAGGGATGATCTAACTGTTAAATGAGCCAGAAATGTACCTGACTCAGTGATCTCGAAGAATACTCCATCAGCTTCCAACTCTTGTAGTTCATGTATTAGAGACCTCCTTATAGTGGCAATGTGAGCTAAACTTCCCATAGACTTTCGACTTAGAGCATCAGCCACTACATTTGCTTTACCTGGATGGTAAAGGATGGTACAATCATAATCTTTCAGAAGTTCCATCCACCTTCGTTGCCTTAGATTGAGATCTCTCTGCTCAAAAATGTACTTAAGGCTTTTGTGATCTGTAAAAATTTTACAAGTTTCCCCATACAAGTAATGTCTCCATATCTTTAGGGCAAACACTACAGCTGCCATTTCCAAATCATGAGTGGGGTAATTCAATTCATGCTTTTTAAGCTGACGTGAGCCATAAGCTATGACTTTACCATGTTGCATCAACACACACCCTAAGCCTATCTTTGAGGCATCACAGAATACAGAGTAACCCCCTGGTCCTGATGGTAGAATTAAGACTGATGCAGAAGTTAAACACTCTTTCAATTGGGTGAAACTTTGTTCACATGAATCATCCCAAATGTATTTAACATTCTTTCGGGTTAACTTATTTAATGGGAGAGCCGTCTTAGAGAAATCTTTGACAAAGCGACGGTAATACCCTGCTAAGCCAAGAAAACTACGTACTTCAGACACAGTTGTTGGTCTAGGCCACTGTTTAACTGCTTCAATTTTACTTGGATCTACACGAATACCTTCTTGGGAAATAACATGTCCCAAAAATGTTACATGACTCATCCAGAATTCACATTTTGAGAGCTTTGCGTACAACTGATGCTCTCTCAAAGTCTGAAGCACTATTCTCAAATGTTCAGTATGTTCTTCATGACTCTTTGAATACACCAAAATATCATCAATAAATACAATTACAAACTTATCAAGGAAGGATTTAAACACTCTGTTCATTAAATCCATAAATGCTGCTGGTGCATTTGTCAACCCAAAAGACATCACAAGAAACTCATAATGTCCATACCGTGTACGAAAAGCAGTCTTAGGTATATCATCACTCTTAATTCGTAACTGATGATATCCAGACCTTAGATCAATCTTTGAGAAGTATTTTGCTCCTTGAAGCTGATCAAACAAATCATCTATCCTTGGTAAAGGATACTTATTCTTCACTGTGACTTTATTCAGCTGACGATAATCTATACATAATCTCATAGTACCATCTTTCTTTTTCACAAAAAGAACAGGAGCACCCCAAGGTGAAAAACTTGGGCGAATGAACCCTTTGTTTAACAAATCTTCCAATTGTTTTTTGAGTTCTTTTAGCTCAACAGGAGCCATACGATAAGGTGGAATAGAAATTGGTCGTGTGTCTGGGACCAAATCAATACTGAACTCAATATCTCTTTCTGGCGGTAATCCAGGTAAATCTTCTGGGAACACATCTGGGAATTCATTAACCACATGAATGTCTTCTAACTTCTGTTCTTTCTTTTCTAAATCTTTGATAAAAGCTAGAAATCCCTGACATCCCTTTCACAACATACGCTGGGCACTTAACATAGATATCATGTTGCAAGGTACATCACCTCGATCTCCTTGAAACACAAAATTACTCCTCCCCGGCATATTAAAAGAAATAACTTTGTCACGACAATTTATAGTAGCATGACAAGAAGATAACCAATCCATCCCTAAAATCACATCAAAATCTAACATATTGAGAACCATAAGATCTATCTCAGTTTCCATGCCTCCAACGATTATTTTACAAGAACGATAACATGTTTTAACCATCAAAGTCTCTCTCATCGGTGTGGAAACCAAGAATGGTTCTTTAAGAATAATCGAATCAATTGCAAATCTCTTGGCAAACAAGGGTGACACATATGAGTGAGTAGAACCGGGGTCAAACAAAATACGTGCAGCAAAAGTATTAACAGATAATATACCTGTAACTATAGCATTGGATGTTTGAGCATCCTGTCGGGTTAGAGCATATACTCTTGCATTTCCTCTGCCAGTAGCTTGTTTTCCACGGTCACCTTGGCCTCTTCCAGAACCTCTTCCCATACTACCCTCTATTGAAGGGGTTGGTGTTCGAGTAATAGAAGCAGAAATAGATTGTGGTCGAGGTGGCAAAGTAGACCCTTGACCTGGTCCTGTCATGAGCTGAGGGCACTCCCTTATAAAATGTCCTTTTTGTCCACAGTTAAAACAACCTGTACCAACAGTGTTTAACCTGCATTCTCCGAAGTGAAACTTTCCACATTCAGGACACTGAGGTTTCTCCCTTCTAGCTTGAGTACCTCCTCTACTAGAAGAACTAAAACCACCCCTGCTCTCTGAACGATGCTTAGCCACACTGGCTGTAGAATACAATGACTTAGTAGGAGTGGCTGGAGCATGTTGTGATGCAGTAAAGGGTTTCAAAGTCCCTGAGTCTTCCCTTTGATCAAAAGATCTCCTATATCTAGCTTTCTTCTTTTGTCGATATTCTTCTTTATTCTTTGACCTCCTTTCCATAACCAATCTGTAAAACTCCATCCACATAACTGGCAGTGTGCCTTGAATTCTAGCTTTCTTCCAGTTCTTCCACCATTTACCAGCCCTACCCTTTAACTGAAAAGAAGTGAATTCTACCTTTTGAGTAGGAGAACACCCTATAGCATCACAGATTGCTTCACAATCTTCAAGAAAACATTGTGGGTCCTCTTTGGGATCTTCCCCTGAAAAAGTAGGAGGCCTCATTTTCTGGAATTCAGACATTCTTACCTCCCTTACGTTATCTCCTCCAGCTAACTGAGCTGGTGGTACAATTTCAGCTTCAACAATAGGAGGATCCACTGGCAGGTTAGCTTGTGCAGCTCGACCTCTCATTTCAGCCTCAAATCGGTCAAATCGTTCATTCATCAAATTAATCACATGTGCAATAGTTACATTGCCAACGTGAGCATCAGGTTCGACTCTCCTTGCATGCTCACTAGTTGCGCCCTCAGTACTTTGAGCATGTAAACTATCACCACGGTTAGGATCATCTTGCACATGTACTGGTGGATTTATGGCCCTCCTTGGACCCATATGCTCATTATTATTAGAAGATCCTTCTGACATTGATCTGTCACAGATCTACACACATAACAAACAATTTTCTGACATAAACAAAATATCACTTACTAGCCCCACTGAGAAGTTATCTATAAAATGACGTTATACTCTACAAGGTCTTTTATGGAACCTAATCCTATGGTCATGCCGCGGCTCATGACAATAGGGAAGGGCCCACAAAGATCACTTTGCTCTGTACTCTATAGGGGACCTATAAAACCTTTGCTCTGATACCAAATTTGTCACATCCCAAAAATTGAGCATGTGAAAAGATACTACTCATTTGATATAATTCTCAAACATACGTTATATACATATATTCTGTAAGGTTTTACATTCAACCTTAATCATTTATTCCACACTACAGAATTATATTCATCTGATAAGCAAATATAGACATACATAGTCTGATATTTCTATTTCATCGCAAGCCTAGGAGACCTATAGAAAATAAAGAGCTTTTCTAATATCCACATTAATAAGTACTGGTGTCCCACCAGACAGAAATAGAGAATAAACCCAAGGGGCTTCTAATCTTCAAACGGATACTCTTGTTCTTTATTTTCTGTATCTGAAAAAAATAATCATAGGGAGTGTGAGTTTATTTAAAAACTCAGTAAGTAAATAACTGTACTATATAAAATATCAAAAGTACAAATACCACATTTACTCATATAATTAATTGTCTTATACATCGAGTAGTATGGGACTCTAACCCTTTCAAACTCATGAATAAGATTTCTTAGATATACAACGAGTAGTATGGGACTCTAACCCTTTCAAACTCGTGAATAAGATCTCATCGAGATACACCTAGTAGTATGGGACTCTAACCCTTTCAACTCGTGTATAGGTTTCATAGATATGCACTGAGTAGTATGGGACTTTAACCCTTTCAAACTCGTGTATAAGATTTCTCAGATACACACCGAGTAGTATGGGACTTTAACCCTTTCACACTCGTGTATTAGATCCCGTAGATCTTTACTCATTAATAAAATAGTGAGAATTCATCACATAGTACAATTGTCATGAGATAAATAATTTCTTCATACTCTTATTTCTACTGATCATCATATACTCCCATATAAAAAATTAATTGCTTATTATCCAAATAATATTGTAAATGGGACTTATATTGTACTTTGACTAGTAATATCAAAGTAGCTGAGCAAGGTTATTCACTCACCTTGATGTTTGTCCAAGTTTACCTTGTTCCACACTAGAATTTGTGTAGGAAAATTTCCTAGTAAAATATATTACAAGGAATCATAAGAAAGGAAACAAAATCACGAAAATACGTAAAATTTTCTAACTGCTACAGTAACGGGTTGCTACAGTAACGGTTTGCTACAGTGTCTGTTCGCTACAGTAACGGTTCGCTACAGTGCCGGTTCGCTACAGTAACGTTGACTGCTACAGTACCGTTGACTGCCGACACTACAGTAACTGCTACAGTACCCGAAGAAAATTTTCCAGATTTTTTCCCGAAATTTCTGGTCGCTACAGTAACTCGAAGAAAAATTTCAGATTTTCAGTTGCTACAGTACTTCGAATTTTGCAGAAAATCTTTCAAAAAAATTCATCCTTTCCTTTCTTTTGATTCAAAACCAGAATCTCAACTCTTTTAACCGATTATAACTCAAATATAACTTCTAAAACAACTGAGATTCATGAATTATCATCAAAATCTTCAAGAACAAAACCTCCTCTGATCTTGTATATAAACTGAAATTTAAGGAAAATAATCGGATTAAAGCTTACCTTTGATCCTTACAAAGCTTTTGAACCGAACAAATAATCAGAAATTCTGAAGATCAAGGAAATGATTTGAGAAGAAAATGAAGAACTGAGAGAGAAATCTTTTCTGCTTCCTTCGGCTGAGTGAAAAAAATGAGGGTTACTATTGAAACTTTATATTAAATATTTCTAATGGGTTATTCAATAACCCATGGGTATCCATAACCCAACATCCAAACTCATCCAGTCAATTTACAATAAATGGATTAATTGACCATTCTGAAACCACTTTTCCATGAATTTCACCATTCTTAGAATATATCCCTCATTGTGCAAATATTTAGTCCAGTCATTTAACTCAATTTTCATAAATAATATTCAAAGAGAACAATTAAATATGAAAATTAAAAATGACCAAAATAAATAACTAAAGTAACGTTGTAGAATTCTAAAATACTCTTAAGCGAATTATATTATGAAATTAACGGGTATTACAACTGCTTGACCCCACTAGTAGCTATTTTAGTACCCATACAGCAGAATTGCTTAATTCTGCTATAGGTTATATTCTTTCATTTAATAGACCACCCTAACCATTTCCAAATGAGATGAAATTTTCCAAATCATTAAATTCATATCTTGGCTAAGTGCCATAAAAATTTCGGATCAAAAAGAGACTTTTAGATACCAAAACCAACCCAATTTCTTAAACTGCCCAAACTTTCCTCTGCACTAAACAAGTGTTGTTCTTATGCTCATTTGACCAAGCAAATCAAACTTAATGAACTTGAAACTTTCCATATCAGATTATCACAATATAAGAATCTCTCCACAAATTTTCATGTTTTTAGGAATTGATTTGGTCATCCAAAAACACATAAAACCAAAAATATTCAAAACTGTCCTATTTTCCCTTCATAGCCTCTTAGTGAATTAATTTCAATAGCATATTAATCCCAATTGGATCCCAACAAGCAATTCAACCATGCACCATCTGAGAATCATTTAATTCTATCAATCAATCACCAAACACCCACACAAATCATCCAAAATTAACCAATAATCTGACTAATTCTCAAAGCTTCCAAGTTAAACTAACCTCACATATAATATCCCTACAACGTCATTAGCTCAAGCTCAACCAAATAATTTAAGGAATGGACTATCATCTACTCTACCTCACCTAAGAAATCGAATTGTGAACTATACCACATAATTTCTCACTATATTGGGAATTCACTCGGCCACTCTTATTTCAATTAACTATTTATTCATACCTAAATATCTCTTGCTCATCTTACAACACAATCATATGTAAGTTTACAAGGAAACCTATTCAAATCAAACCCAAAATAGCCCCAAAACTCGTAATTACCAAAGTCCAGATTTTTGCCTCCATTTCCTTTCAATTAAGCTAAAATTTTAGCATAAAAATCAGTCTTTCAAACTTATTATACTTGTTTTCTCTCTCTCATTTTTCAGCAACCATCAACCAAGAAATACAGAAGAAATTGAAAGAAAAGTGTTACCTCTCAATTGCTCTATTCTTAAGCGTGTTCACTGGTTTTTCTTCTGGTTTCCTTCTCCGTAATCATTGCCAATTCTTCCTCAATACTTGAGTAGGTTAGTCGCGCATGAAACTTCTCAAAAAATTTCCAGAAAATCGAGTCTCAAACAGCTGCTCCTTCTCTCAGTTTTGCTTTGTTTTAACACTAAAAAAAAATAGAGGTTTAAATGCTGCATGTTGTACTTGCTGTGGTACGCTCTTTTCTCACGGGAAAAGGGAAGGTTATGGCACCATAAGGAGGAAGAAAATCCTCTGCTTTCTTGTTAGAAAACAAAGCAAGAATCTCTTTCGGTTTTACAGCCGAAACTATCTTCTATCTCTCTCAATTTTTTTGCATAATTTTAAGAAGGAGAAAGGATATTTATACTAAAGGGCTCTCTGGTTTTTTTTTTTGGCTGTAAAAAAAATGGCACACATGGCTTGTTTCCTCCCAGGTTCTCCCTTGCAGAAGAAAGGCTCACAGACTGTGGAAGAAGTCTTTCATTCACTGTAATACCCGTTAATTTCGGAATATAACTCGCTTAAGAGTATTTTAGAATTTTACAACGTTACTTTAGTTATTTATTTTGGTCATATTTAATTTTCATATTTAATTGTTCTCTTTGAATATTATTTATGAAAATTGAGTTAAATGACTGGACTAAATATTTGCACAATGTGGGATATATTCTAAGAATGGTGAAATTCATGGAAAAGTGGTTTCAGAATGGTCAATTAGTCCATTTATTGTAAATTGACTGGATGGGTTTGGATGTTGGGTTATGGATACCCATGGGTTATTGAATAACCCATTAGAAATATTTAATATAAAGTTTCAATAGTACCCCCCTCATTTCTCACGCAGAAGGAAAGCTGAAAACTGAACAGTGGAAGTTTTCTCTCCTTTCTTCATCCTCTTTTCAAATCCTTTCCTTGATCTTCAGAGTTTTGATTGTTTGTTCG
This sequence comes from Biancaea sappan, assembly GCA_037074585.1. Lineage (NCBI taxonomy): Eukaryota > Viridiplantae > Streptophyta > Magnoliopsida > Fabales > Fabaceae > Biancaea > Biancaea sappan. The sequence continues at coordinate 31,187,423 of CM073500.1, read as the reverse complement.
GTTCAAAAGCTTTGTAAGGATCAAAGGTAAGCTTTAATCTCATTATTTTCCTTAAATCTAAGTTTATATGGAAGATTAGAGGAGGTTTTGTTCTTGAAGATTTTGATGATAATTCGTGAATCTCAGTTGTTTTAGAAGTTATATTTGAGTTATAATCGGTTAAAAGAGTTGAGATTCTGGTTTTGAATCAAAAGAAAGGAAAGGATGAATTTTTTGAAAGATTTTCTGCAAAATTCGAAGTACTGTAGCAACTGAAAATCTGAAATTTTTCTTCGAGTTACTGTAGCGACCAGAAATTTCGGAAAAAAATCTGGAAAATTTTCTTCGGGTACTGTAGCAGTCAACGTACTGTAGCGAACCGGCACTGTAGCGAACCGTTACTGTAGCAAACCGTTACTGTAGCAATCAGAAAATTTTACGTATTTTCGTGATTTTGTTTCCTTTCTTATGTTTCCTTATAATATATTTTACTAGGAAATTTTCCTACACAAATTCTAGTGTGGAACAAGGTAAACTTGGACAAACATCAAGGTGAGTGAATAACCTTGCTCAGCTAATTTGATATTACTAGTCAAAGTACAATATAAGTCCCTACTACTCAGTGCATATCTATGAAACCCATACACGAGTTGAAAGGGTTAAAGTCCCATACTACTCGGTGTATATCTAAGAAAGCTTATACACGAGTTGAAAGGGTTAGAGTCCCATACTACTCGGTGTATACTGATGAGATCTTATTCACGAGTTTGAAAGGGTTAGAGTCCCATACTACTCGTTGTATATCTAAGAAATCTTATTCATGAGTTTGAAAGGGTTAGAGTCTCATACTACTCGATGTATAAGACAATTAATTATATGAGTAAATGTGGTATTTGTACTTTTGATATTCTATATAGTACAATTATTTACTTACTGAGTTTTTAAATAAACTCACACTCCCTATGATTATTTTTCAGATACAGAAAACAAAGAAGAAGAGTATCCGTTGGAAGATTAGAAGCCCCTTGGGATTACACTCTATTTCTGTCTGGTGGGATACCAGTACTTATTAATGTGGATACTAGAAACGCTCTGTACTTTCTATAGGTCTCCTAGGCTTGCGATGAGATAGAAATATCAGACTATGTATGTTTATATTTTCTTATCAGATGAATATAATTCTGTAGTGTGGAATGAATGATTAAGGTTGAATGTAAAACCTTACAGAATATATGTAAACAACGTATGTTTGAGAATTTTATCAAATGAGTAGTATCTTTTCACATGCTCAATTTTTGGGATATGACATTCACTCTCTTCCTCCCAAATCCATAGCCGAAAATGTGGAAGTGTGTGTGTTTTGCTGTCTAAAACTCTCTAGGAGTTCTGATAAAGAGAGATGAGCACATGTGGCTTCATCTCCCAAAGCCACTTACCATAATCTTGTTAAAATTACAGAAAGTCATCTTCTTTAAAAATCAACTTTTGTTTGCATCCTTAAGATTTTTTGTAAGATTTTCAAATTTCACCCAAATATCAAAATTTTATTTTTACCATTTCGTGTCTCACCATTTCCTATTAATTTAATTCTCCTACCAAAGTTTTCAAATAAGTCCTCAGAATTTTATTTTTATATTTTATTTCCTATTACAAAATAATCCTCAATATATCCATAATTACAAATTTTTTAATTCCTCAATTTTATTTTTATTTTTTTAATTTTAAAGGTCCACCGCACTATTTTATTTTATATTATTATTATTTTTAAAAAAATCTGGGATATTACAGAAAATGAGGGAAAGAGCAACATACAGCAAGGGAAAGAGCAACGAAAAGTGGACAAAAAATGGACGTCAACTAGAGCAGAGGGCCTCAGGGGACAGTGGCGGAGCCACGTTAGAGCCAGGGGGTGCAGCTGCACCCCCTGAAATTTAAAAAGTCTCATGCAAAAATTTTTTTTTTTCATTTTGACCCCCCTCCTTTTTTTTTGAACCCCCTTAATATTTTTCGAACATATTCAGTGACTCAATCCCACTCTGCTGCTCACAGTCACAAGACCCTCACTCGCTAGAATCACAAATTTTTTTCTTAAAAATGGTTAATTTCTCATTTCATTGTTAAGGACCTCTTTGTAAAAGTTTGAAATTTAGAGTTTTTGTACATAGGTCTATTTCTATTAAATTAGTTAATTGATTATGTAATTAGGATCATGAGTAACATATTTGTAAAGTCAATTTCATGAAATTTTTTCTTGATGATCGTTAATTCTCATTTCTTTGTAGGGACCTCTTTGTAAAAGTTTGAAATTTGGGAATTTTGTATGTAAGTCTAATTCTATCACATTGGTTGATTGATTATACAATTAGGATCATGAGTAACATATTTGTGAAGTCAATTTCATGAAATTTTTTCTTGATAATGGTTAATTTATCATTTCCTTATTAGGGACCTCTTTGTAAAAACTTGAAATTTGAAGTTTTTGTACATAAGTTTAATTCTATCAAATTGGTTGATTGATTATACAATTATGATCATGAGTAACATATTTGTAAAGTCAATTTTATGAAATTTTTTTTGATAATGGTTAATTTATCATTCCATTATTAAAAACCTCTTCGTAAAAGTTTGAAATTTGTGATTTTTGTACGTAGATCTAATTATATCAAATTAGTTAATTGATTATACTATTAAGATTCAAAAGAAGAACTTTTTTTTGTAATAAAAATATTTTTTAAAAAGAAATTACTATCAAATGAGCAATAAATTAAAATTAATTTAGAAAAATTGCTATCAGATTCAAAAAAAAAAAAAGAATAAAATTTTTGCCCCCCTTACCGAGGGGTCTTGGATACGCCACTGTCAGGGGATATTTTGAGGAAAGACACTTGGTAACCACGTTTGGTGATCCACGGTAGCAACATAGTGGAACGTTGGCTTCAACGTGGTTGATTTCCAATCGCAAGTGGCGGTAGTAGTGCAAATGAATTACCAAACATCACCATTTTCAAGCAAATCACGTTTGGAACTATACAAATGTGGGTTGGGGTGCTACAACGTGATACCAAATGTGCTATTAAACCCATAATAAATGGACTACATTATGACCCAACTCATTTATAAGAGTCAAATTAGTATGAATTAAATTAAGGGTCAAAAAGGGTGGGTTAGATTGAGTTTTACATCATTACATACATCATCTTTGAATGAGGGTATATTTTTAACATAATAGGATTGATCTCACCATTGGCTAACTTTTTATGATTTGTATGACTAGTTTCAAGTAAAAAATATCTATTTATAATTTGATAACAATGATAAATTGAATCAATTTATCAATGAGAAAATACTAAAAGATAAGGCAAATATGAGAATAAATTGGTAAACATTAAACAACAAACGAGAGAAAAAAAATCTTTAAGAATAAAAAAATTGAATATCTAAAAAAAATTTAAAAAAATTAAAAGATAATAATAATTCTCACTCTTTTTTATTTTAGTATACTAATGTAAAGTTTCAATTTTCTTTATACTTTTCAATTTTCTAAACCGATGCAAAATTTGTGTTACATTAGTTTTTTTTTTTTTTACTTTTTAATCTTACAATCCTTAAAAACCTAACGGCTCATTTCGTTTGTAGTACAGAGAATGAATAAAATAGAAAATAGAATAAAAAAGAGAAAGAAAAAATTGTTTGGTTCACAATAAAAAAATAAATAAGAAAGAGAAAATAAATATTTTATTATGTATTTTTTAATGAGATAATTTTATTAAATTACCCTATTTATATTTTTTATTAAAAAAAAAAAGCATATGCCCAATATGTTCTCATCAAAATTGTGCCCGTCATCGCTCCTTTGTGCTTCTCTCTCTCACTCTCTCTAAATTCGAACTCTTCACTTGTAGAACTTCCGGAAACATCTCCTGTACTTTCGCATCGCTAATGTATATGCTTGAAACAACGCCGTCGAAGATCTTGACCAGCAATGGTGCAGGGCTCTAGACCACCGTGCCAGTTCTGTTGTAGACAATGTAGTCTGACAAGATCTTGAGTGGATCGGGTACAAGAGTCGGATTCGATGTGAGGATGACGAGCAGATTGGGCCTGTGAGAATGGCCATTGTCACTGGGCTTGTGGTTCTGAAGCTTGGAAGAGGTGACTATGCTGATAATGATGCAGTTAACGAGAATGTAAAAGGAGGTTTGAGCCATGTGAGGAAGCAGGTATAGATTGAAGGAACATCAGAGACGATGAAACTGGATTCATTTAGATTCGGTCAAGGGCAACCTTGTCATTTTCAAGTTTTTCCACCCTGAAAGAGTCTCTTTCCTGAGCTAGAGGAGAGGAAAATGTCGTACACGTTGGAAAGGAAAAAAATAGCAATGGAATGGATTCCATCCTCTGAAGTTGCCGAACCAAACGACAAAATATTTTTTGTATATTAGAATTCCATGTTCCATTCTTTTCTAGATATTGAAACAAACGTCCTGTAAAATTATTGAAGTAAATTGTTGTTTAATTAATAATATTTTATCATTTAAATTATGACATAATATATAATTTATCATTAATTTATGTCAATAACTATTAGTTGTAACATTTTTTTGGGGAAGAAATCTTGTGTAGTTTCCTTTTGGAAGGGCGATATTACTTTTTGTTACATATACATATAGAAATAATCAGAATTTTAAGGGGGGCTAGAGTCCCGCCTGGTTCCCCTTCCCTCCGCCCTTGATCATATATCACGTGTGGTTTGAGGGATGAGGATTTACATTTTAAAATGAATATAAAAGAATAAGCTGTCTTATAAAAGAGTAGGACGAATTGTAGTTGTTGGATATTTGTGTTTGGAATTCTACATAGTTTTACAAATAGGAAATGGATTTCTCATTGTCGTTTTACATGATGCTGCTTGGTTCTCGCTTGCGTTTAGACTAATTCTCTGAGACCTGTCAACTGTTCGGGACCTTAACATGGGAGTGTTGAACAATTTATTCTAAATTAACTTAACCGTCCAGGAAATCATTAAGTGGCCTTTATATTATATCATGAATTATGGATAGAAGTGTAGACAAACAATGCTCGGTATTACAAGGTGTTCAAGGGCTTTTGAGTTCCTCTACATAATCATTACTACATCCCATTGTTCAAGTTCGTCACGATTATTACGCCAGTTACTTCAACCTAGTGTTCAGATACAAGATAATACGATTTAAGATGATATTAAGCTTATTAAGTTAATGTTTTAATATGAGTATCTTGTGTTTAATAATAATGGTCGGACATCAACAGACCAAGAAGTTGATTTATTTGAAACATATTATTCTTGAACCCATAGGCGTATATCAAAATCAGTAGAAACCCAACCCAATTTAGTTTGACACTTGATGGACCAAATAGGATGAGCCCAACTTAATTTTGTTTCACACTTCGGCTAGAAAAGATTTTTGGTCATTACAAAAAAGCGAGCTCAGTTCATTCTGTAACTACCGCCCCATATAACTTCAAGGCCCATTGAACTAAGAACTTTCTCCTTTGTTTCCAACACTTCGGAGAGGCCCAACGATGACATCTTCTGAATGAAAATAAATAAATAAATAAGTTTTTGTTCAAATAAATAAATAAATAAATAAGTGTTAAGAGAACATTATTTTTTTTAATTATGACTTGATTTAAATTATATTAGTCAAAACTCAATAAATTTTTAAATATTAATAGTTTTAAACAAATATTAGTATTGGCTAATTCAAGTAATTCAACATTTAATTTTTTTAAGTAAGATATTAAATTTTAGTCTTATGAATAAAAAAACTAACGTCACACGAATTTATATCATTCGTTACATTTGATTGTTAGACTTGAATTAGGAAATTAGAATGAGAATGATAATTGTCAATCCTATATTTGATATTTGGAATCAATGCATTTGATTATATAAGACCTTAAAAAATTATTGATTAATTTTTAATTAATATATATACTCAAGTTATTAAAAAATTCTTAAAACTTCAAGCATACATACAACTTGTAAATTTTGGAGTTGTGAGTTGTGAATTAAGAAGTTCATTCTCACTATTAGCAATGTGGTCAAAATTTATTGAAAATTATTTTATATATTTTGTAATATATTAAAAAATTATTAAAAATGTTAGTGACAAGTTGATTATTAATTATAATTATGAACTAGCTTCAAAAATTTGACTTTCAATATGTTTTAAATATAATGTATTTAATATGTTACTATTTAATATATTTGATATGTTATTATATACAATATTTAATATATTTAATTGTGTAATATTTTAAATATATATATTCAATTTCTTTGTCAAATTTATTTACTAGTATTTTTTTATATAATATTTATATAAATTTTTGCATTTATAAGTATTATAGTAATTTTTTCACAATTCATTTTTATTACAACACAAGTTCTTACAATCAAACATGCTCATTTCTTTTCATACCTAACCAAAGAAAATGAGAATAGAATTCCAATTTTCATTCTTATTCTAATTTCTATACCTCAAGTCTAACAATCAAATGTAAACTTTGTGATCCAATTTAACTTAAATCATATTAGTTAAAAGTCAATAAAATTGTAGATTATGATAGTTTAAAAAATAAAGAAAAATAGTAAACAAAGAGCCTATTTTGCTAACCCATGGCATCGAAGGATCCAGAGAACCTTTTTCGAAAGTTGTGTATAGATTACAGTTATATTTGACGTTTCCAAAAAATGTCATATTTCTAAACAATATTCACAGTATTCATTTTCAAAATGCAGGGTCCCCGTGTCATAATGGAGACATGGACGCATAGCTTGTGAACTTCCAAAAGAACATGTTACCAAAAAGAAAAAGACGAAACTTCAAAGAAACAAAGAAGGGCAAAATGGACAAATAATCGTCTAATAATAGTAAAGCTTCCTAAAAGATTTAAAACGAGCCGAGTATGCTAAAATGACATCGTTACCCTCCATTCGGTAACGTTTCGGGAAGGGAGGTTCTTAGTCAATGAACAAATTAAATATTACTTTATGTCTTTATCCATCGTATCAAACAAAATCCAGTTCAACCTAAAGCCAAGTGCTTAGTTGAGATTTGAGACAATCCGTCGAGAAAAGAAAATTAATACTGCCTTATTTATTTATTTTTTATATTAATTTTCTTTCCTTGGTCGAATCTATTTTGGGGTCGATTCTATAATATTTATGTCTGATTCTTTTGTACTAATTGGAACAAGAAAAAAACTCTAAATCAAACAAGAACGATGATTTTGATGCTTTTACTGTTACAGAGAATACGAAGAGAAAAAAAAAGGTAGATTTTAGGCAAGAAGACAGAAACTCTGCATCTCCTAAATTTCGTATTCTTTTTCTTTTTTCAGCTTCTCTCGTCGAAGCATCAGGCGCCATAAAACATATATAACTCCAAACCTCGTATATTTTCCTATCATGCCTTCCAGGCTTCTACAGCTTTGTTATGGAAATTTTTTAAATGTAACAATTATCCTTATACTTCTTCCCGGCTTCATTTTGATTCTTTATGCTTTAGAACTTTCATATTAATCTTTTTAAATCTTAAAGTTTTACTATTTATGATTTTTGTCATTTCAATCTTTTAAGTTTCAAATACTAACATAACTTGTCTACTTGGTGACTAAATATTAGTATTCTAGGAGTAATTCTCAAAATATTCAAAATTCTCTCATTAGCAGCATTCGGAAATTACATAAAGCCACAGAGGAGAAGTATAAAGGCACTTTAGACATCTTAAAAATTATATATGTAATATTAATATTTAGTTAATAGTCATGTAAAATAGACTTTATTAGCATTTAAAAGATGTTTTATCAATTCAATTACATAAATTAATAGTTCTAACAAAAAATTATCAAAATAGTTATACTTTTAAAAGATAAATGATCAATATAAAAACTTTTTAAATATAAAGAATTAAAATAAAATTTAAAATAAATATAGAGAACTAAAATATAATTTTTACTTTTATTTTATATACACAGTCTCTCTCCAATAAGATTTGAGGCATATGAATGGAACACAATTAAAAAATAATTAATTTGAAAATTAATCCAAATCTATCGTTAATTTTTCAGTAAAAGTAAAGAAAATTAAGAGCAACTAATTAATTTATAAAATAAATTTGATAAATTAATATTTAAAATAGCATTTCTGTGTCTTTAATTAATTCTCCATTTTTCAAATATAAAATCTATCAACTCAGTGCTTGTTTAGATTTACGAATTACGAAAAACGACGCCCTTCCTCAAACCCACGCTTGAGGCCTAAAACGTCATTTTGCAATAAACTATTCTGATTTAGTTCTGCGTTACGATTTTATGTTGCAGATTTTCACTCAAATTCAAGTTTGCATCAACACAAATTCCAGTTACTTTTTGTGCAGAATTGATTTTCTTATCTATTCTCTCTTGCTTTCTCACTCTTCATTCTTCCAGGTATTTAAAAATTGGGTTGATAAATTTAAGTTTAAACAGAATTAATTTTACATAAATATAATTTATATTTAGAAACTGTTATTAAAAATATTATTTTAAAAAATAAATTTTATTTAATATTAGTTAATAAAATTATTTTTAAATGTATAATTATTAAAAATTGTATAAATATTATATTTATTTTATTTTATTTATTTTTATTTAATTTTCATACCAAGTTAAATATAAAAATCAAAAAATAAATGTCACAATATTTTTTAATTTAAATTATGTAATTATATTAATAATAATATAATTAAATAATTTTTTTACTAGAGTACAAGTGAGTTCAAAATAACTAATTATAAAATTAATTATTAATTAAATTTAAAATAAATTAAATATCTGATATAATTAAAATAAATTAATTATTTATTATAATTAAATTTTAAACAAAATAAATTAATAACGTAAACAAAATAAATTATCTATTTTTTAAAACAAAAATAAACTAATAATTTAATTCAGATTTTATTTTAATTTATTATTTATTGGAAACATTTTTATTTATTCACTTAATTTTTTAATTAAATTTTTTTTGATCCTTTACTGACTTCTAAGCTTTTAATTTTAGTTAGAAAATATATTTTATTTTTATTAAAATTAACTCCTATTAATAATTTCATTTATTTATTTTGATCTCCAACTAAAATTTTTTTTATTTTTTACTTGATATAAATCTTTATGTTACATCATTTAAATTCTTAATTTAAAAATATATTTTATTTTTTGTTAAAATTAACCATTATAAATTTTTTAGTTTATTCATTTGATCGTTATTCTAGATTGTTCTTTCTCTCTCTCTCTCTCTGACTTTGTTCCTTGTTTTCTTACAATAAACGCAAAAACAAACATGTCAATTTTGGTGCAAGACACCAAAAAATCAATGGGCAGCCAATGCTTTTGTGCTGCAGAAACAGACATGCACTCATAAACTTTTTTCAATTGAAGCAAGTTCATGGAAATTTGTGTAAACTATTTTTAATTACCATACATATTTGAAAAACACAAACTCTTGGGGAACTTTTGGTTCAGGACTTTCCGTTGAGACAGACACTTTGAAGGCATATTCTGTAACCAAGCAAATTCTTACAAAATTCTAATCCCTGAAAAATCAACCGAGAAGAAAATATAAATCTATGAAGACAAAATCATTAATTTACTCATGCTTATAACTGGGAGTCCGTGAGGAAAATAATAATAATAATAATCTTCTTTCGCCTAAGCTTGTTCTGGCACCTCAACTTCACATGCGAACTCCAGTGATTCCATGGGCTGGAGAACACTAGGCACAAACATTAATCCCTAACTAGTGTGAGATTGAGACAACGAGGAGAAATTATAAGGAAAATTCGTTAAAACCCCAAATATGGAGAATGTAATATACCACGGATTTAGTCTCTTCGTTAAAACACTGAAACTTTTTGGGCACAACCATAGAGCAGAAGAAAAAAAAAACTTGCCAAAAAAAACAAAAAGTAAAACGAGCCATTTCGCAGAGAGGATCTCCCTCTCCTTGTAGCAACACTCATCTCAATATGTATACCATTTACAGCTACAACATAAAAACAAACAAAAAAAGGTCCCTATAAACGGATCTCTTTTGATATTTTCTCTTTTTCTTCGCGCAAAGAAAGCAAACACAGAACTTCAGTTTCTTCTTCTGGCTCTCCGATTTGCCTTCTTCCGTCACTCTACTTGTATTGCATTTAGTTACTCTATTTTCACTCTTTAGTTTATTTGCATCGAACTACGCGGCGGCCACTGTGCTTGTACGAAAGGAGTAATCCTGTGCCTTGTTTGGGGATGTAGATTTTCTTTGATCCTTTTTCCTCAAAGCCTTCATCGAAGAAGAAAGGTTTCTGTTCTTCTCCTTCGCTTCGTCTATCTCTATTTGCTCTTGCCTGCACTCCTCGCTACAGAAAGGCGTGTCCCCTCTGTAATATATCACCAAATTCCCATCAGAAACAGAGTTACGAATATAATCAATCTCGCGATGAAACCAAATCTAAATCCATTCCCAATCCAGATCCTCCGGATCGTGAATGGTACAAAAGAAAAGCCTCTAACCTAATATTCGGGGCTTTTTACATTCTTGTGAAATAATTCAAAAAATCTCTAACCTGTACATGAAGATGTCTCTATTTTCCCCGAGTGGCTTCTTGCAGAGAAAACAAGCGTCGAGGAAATGGGGCTGGTGATCATCGAATCTGGCATCGTAGAACCTCCCAGATCTTGGGGACAAATCCGAAAGGTTTCTGAAACTTCTCCGATTAAAGGAGGTAGCAAATCCCAGAGATCTGGATACAAAGCCGTGCTGGTAACGGGGGTAGTGATTGTCATACCCAGAATACCCAGCTTCCATGTCCACAAGGGAAGCCAAACCATCGTCCTCGTCCAAGAAACAAGGTCTTTTAGTGGAGTCCATGAGTGTAATGGGGTGATCTTCCAATAGACTGTAGTGTTTTACAATTGATGTTATCTTTGCCCAAAGAGAGGGTAAAAGGGAAACTGGTGTGAAGGTGAGGAATTGGGGTCACAGGAAGGGACCGTTTATAAAGAGAGTAGGTGAAGGCTTTGATGAAGAGAGAACTATAAACAGCGGCAAGTTACAATAATTCGTGAGAGTGAATCCATTGGCTCGAAGTACCTGCATCTTACCGCTCTCGAAATTTTATTTATTTTATTTCAATTATTTATTCGCATAATGAACAGCCATTGATATCTCAAAAATTACAATAATGCCATTCTGAAGAAATGGTAAGATGGGCGAGTTAGTGGCAATCCTGTGATTTGAGGAGAAGACAAGGTTTTCTTGCTGATAGTGAAAGATCTTCTGTATTCAAAAGTGGTAGGTCCCATTTTCGACCAAACCACACTACACTTGTCTCTCTCTTTATTTTCTCTGAGAGACTACGTCAATTTTGAGCTGAGGGGAAAGAAAAGTCTGGGCCCACGCTCGTGCAATGCGCGTAAATGTAACGATCAAACCGCCCAAGTCTGGGACTGGCTTTCTCGGAGGATGTTGAGGGGACTACCCTCTTATGTCAAATTTAAGATTAGTTGAATTTAAGAAAAAAAAAAAAAGGAGTTGCCCCTTTTTCCAAGTTATGAGTAGTTGAATTTAACTATTTAAGGAAACACTTGTCCTTTTTTACATTATTTTTCGATGCCTCATGGGTTTTACTTGTTACTTTTTTTAGAAAGTATATAATTCATCTTATTTATTTCAAAGAATTATATTAACAAAAAAACATATTCAACTTATTACTTTACGATTTTTTTATTGCCAAAAATATATAATAAAACGATAAAAAAAATTGCTTGTCCTTTGTCATAATAAGTTGATAGATTTTTTTATTATTAATCCGGTCTCTTTCAACCCACGTAGATAAATCATGTTTTTATTTCAGACAAAAATTTAAAAAGAAATTATGTTATTCATGTTTTAAAAAAATTAAATAAGTATAACTATCAAGCTCTTAAAGATGATATGTACTAGACTGTATAAACATCTTAGTCTTTAAAAGATGTGTCTATGGCATTTTGACATCTCAGCGTTGATTGGTTTTGTGCCTTATTAGTTGCCGTATTATTCAGTCAAAAGAGAATAACGTAACACAATTTATTATAAGAAAAATAACGCATCATCACTCACTAATGAATAGGGATTCATACACGCAATATATATGATTCAACAAAAATGTTCTACGTTTCGTTTAATACGCAACCTATTCAGGCGATTCTTCAATACGAGACTATATTATATATCTTTCTATAAAAAGAAAAATTGTCTACAAGGCTTGAATTTAAACCTGAAAAGCAGAGTAGAGATTTCACTCGATAGTGCATTTGACGCGCCCTAAGAGCAAGTAGAAATTTAAAAGGTAGTCGTACGTGCTACTACTTTCCCGCTCCAAAACCCACGGTTTCGCTTTTTTCCCAAACCTTACTTCTCACTCCAAAGTCCCGACGTCATAAACCCTCCAAGCTTTTTCCCAGATTCTTTCGTCGTTTTGCTGGAGAGGGCCCACGCCACATGGGACCCATCTTTCAAAACCATCGACGTTTGGGGCCCACGTGGACTGACAATATGATGGTGGTGATGATGATGGGTGGCGTGACCTCGTTAACCAGTTTTTATTTTATGACATTTTCGGGATTTGATTATTATTATTATTATTATTATGTGCAAAGAATCAGAGACCTGTTCCCGAGAACTTATTATTGTTTCCTCTATTCTATGCCAGTGCCACCATGCCCTCTCTGCCCGATCCCACCGTTGTTCATTCAACGGTCTCCACGTGTGCTCTTGTACGTGGCTTCGTCTCACGCACCTAACTATTTATTACCTGCCACGTCGTTCTAACGGACTCTAGCGATTCCGTCGCTCCTCCGTTACTTTCGATGACAAATCAAACACGCCGAACGTGATCCTCTGCTTCGCGGCCCATTTTCTCCAAAATGAGTTGATTGGTTGATTGCTTTGTTTCACAGGTAAAATATTTATCTATAACTGTTGAAATCAAAATCAAACGGCTGTAAGTGAGGTTATTTTTTTTTTATAAAAAACATTTATTTATATCTATATATCTAACAAGTAAATTCAAAAACAAAGAGGAGATCTGAACTCTCTCGCTTCAATTATACCTTGCTCTCTCTTTTGCTCCATTTTTCGGTGGAGCTTTTTGCTAACTACCATGATTTTATGTCCCCCTCCCCCAAATTTATGCATTAAAAAATTAAATGTAATATAAAGTATTAAAAATATTAAAAATTCATAAAATATTTATTACACAAACATCTATATATATATATGACTCAATTTTCAAAAATTAAGATAAATATAATGTTTTCGAAATTAAATTTGGATATTTGAGATCTTTTGAAGTTAAAATCACTAATATAGATGTCCTTATTTTACTCGAACGCACCTCAAAACTCAAACAATAATTTCTTTACCCGACCCAAATGAACTATTACCATGTATAGGATCTGAACTAATTTGATCTTTTCCAGAATGTGAAATTTTAAAAATAAAATGTCATTTCTGACTGTCCAAGCAAATTTAAAACTAGATATTTTTTGTATTCGTTTTCTTTTTTTAAGATTTTGCTAGAAGATACTGCTCCCACTGCACAGTACAATATTGGAAGAATTATTCCTTTGTAATTAAGTCAAGAATCTAATGGCCCCAAAAAGAAAAGGACAGAATCTTTAAATATATAATTGAAGAGCTACGGTTCATTTCATGTGGTTACAAAACAATGATGATTAAAGAATAAGAGAGATTATGATCGTTTGTTTGTCTGAACCATGTGGTTTTGGTGGCCAAGATTTCATTGGATATTTCTCGATTACTCGTGCGTTTATTTTACCCGACGTTTGTTTGTCTTTTTTTTTTTTTGCTTTTGCTTTTTTTAAAAAAAATTACAAATTCACACTTTGTTAATTAAAAATTATACTTTCTTTTAAAATAATTTTAAAAAATATGGAATGTAAATTTAACGACTCTAAAACAATTTGTATATCTTAAGTTCAAAAGTATTATTATTACAATTTGTATATTGTTTAAATAATGTTCACATATATCATAGTATATTACTGTTAAAAAAACCAAAAAAAAAACTGCTATCTTAATTTTCTTAAATATCACATATTTGTAATTTTTTTATTATGAAGATACATTCTTTCAATCTGGTTTACGTTTGTAATTTTTCTAATTGTTAGTTTTTTCTAACTTTATAGTTTCAAGTTTTATCAGTCGCTAACTTTTCTATTTATATTAAGTATTTTTAAATTAGGCTAACTTAATTTAAAATGTTTGTATTTCTAATATTAAACAAATCTCACACATGCCCCTTATTAACATTTTAGGCAATTTTTAAAAATTTTAAAAATTATTATCAAACATAATCTAATTTAATTGGTTATAATTTCGTCATGATATCTTTAAAACAATAATTTTTAAAAATCTAGAAATTTATAAAATAACATTTAATTATTAATGAGGTTGTAAGTTTAATTTTTCGTGATTTCTTAATATCTCAATTAAAATTTAGTAAATATTTTTTTAATCTACAATAAAAAATTCACTACATCTTTTATAAAAAAAATAATCGTAGAAGTCTCACTTGATATATCATAATATCAGGATTAATTAAGTGACAACTCAAATTTCTGTCATGTAAATTGTGACATAGATAACAAGCGGGTCCAGATTATACTTTGTCAACGAAATTAGTTTTTATAAAGTGACGAGTTACAGTTTATTTTTTTTTTATTAAAAGAGATACTAACATTAAATGTCTAGTAATATTTTGAATAAGATTATTTTCTGTGATATTGTATATGGGAAAAAAATGGTAACCTAAATGTTTTGAAGTTTTTTACAAACTGCTGCCCTTTCTGTTTACAAATATACCACACTCAATAATTTAAAATCTATTTTTTTTAAAATTGATTAAAGATGCAGAATTTGTATTACCATGACGCCCAATTATATCAACTAAGAGACCCAGTATACAAGTAAATTTACATCTTATCATGTTTTTTTATGTTTAAATATTTGAGCCAATATTTAAATTTTTTGTATAAAAATTTTATTTCAAGTAACGTGTATTTTTGTTTTTTTTTTCTGATAAAGGCCAAAATTGGCCATCAGACTGCATTAAGATAAATCAGCATGAGAATGTCTCTACCTTACCAAAACCAAAAGTATAAATCAAATGGGAATTATGAAAAAACATTGTACAGTGGTAAAAGATCAAGGTGGGAAAATATACTAATTATTTAAATAATAGTGAACTTATAGATCCGACCCAGTCCTTGAAATGACAATCTCTTTAAATTAATATGTGCTTTTTCCTCAGTGGATCTTTATTAATTACTACTTTAGCGACATGCTGCTAAAGTGAAAGAAAAGAACGAAAAAGGTTCTCGTATTTTAAGATCAACTATTTACTTTTGACACAGTACAGTGTACTTTAAATCAAAGCTTGGGGTTGATGTTAAACATGTAAATTGCAATTTTCTTTGATACCTGGCAAGAAGAAAAATAAATAATTCAATACTCAATATCTTATATATATAAAGTGCGACAATGTTTATCAGATAAATAATTTTATTTGTTGAACGATCAAAATATTGTTAAACAATAGATGTTATTCCTCATGATTTTAGATATTTATAACATAAAAAGTGGTATGCTGTTTGGTAAACACCAATTATGAGATACATGTGCGACATGTGAAATAAATTATTATGGTTTTATAGCATAAATTTTGTAATTAAGACGCTCTTGCAATGCATAGCAATCTTCAAATTCACTACACAATTTAAAATAATAATAATAATAATAATAATAATAATAATAATAACAATGATAATAATAATGATGACTGAAAATAGGTGTACATACTACAACACAGTAAGAATATTAAAGAAATTGAAATAATTATCGTTACATTAGATATAAAAAAATTAGATACAATTTCTTTGATATTTAGTTATGTTGTTGGATTAGAATATAATAAGTATATTTTTTTTTAATCAAAACACTTCTTTAAAAAATAACTTTATATTTTTCACAAGTTATCATTACATAATTAATTTCTAATAAATTGTTCATACATATTTTATTTTTATGAAAACTTCGATAACAGAAATATTAAAAACTTTGTATAAGTTTTAATAATAACAATCATACGAAAATGAAAGTGATATTAATGAATTGTTTATCATAAACTATGACAAAAAAAATTCACAATGTATAGGTAATTAATATATCCACTGTTATACCACGCTTACATTGTTTTAAAGAGACAGAATCTTACAGTATCATAATATTGTCGAAATATTAATAATATTTTAGTAAATATTAAAATTTTAAACTCGGACTATATATGATGCATACTTCATGAACAATTTCGCGGAGTGAAATCTAGCTAATCGTACTTGCATCAAAATATTAGAGGATTTCTGCAACCCAAAAATTGGTACACCAATTTACAAAACCTCAAAAATATTTTTGTTTTATATATATATATATATATGTAATTAAGAGAGATTCGATATGACTGATGTGAGTGGTTGTGATAAAAGGATTATGGACAAAAATGGTGAGTACTTTATTTGAGGCACCGGTCCAACGACGGAACGTGACCTGCCCGCGGATTCGTTCTTTGCCGTTTAATGTGGCCCCACGCTTCCCAACTTGTCGTTTGACCCTTTCCGCTTTTGTAGGCGACAACGACAACAAAATTGATTGCAACGCAAAATTGGAACTTGTACTACACACATCGCTTTCCTCATGTATTCAATCGGTATGGCCGGAGCCCGTAGTCCGAGTTTTTGATTTATGGAATGCATTAAATTATTTTATAAAACGTATAAAGTACTTTTTTAATGATTATATAACTTTTTATAAACTTAATTGTCAATTGCAGTGTCTCAAAAATAGTTTAAGTATGTTGTGAGACCAACATTACCTCCATGGTAATTAAATTAACAAAAGGTTTGTTTTTATTTTATATATGTATATCTTGTCTTTAATATTAACCCAACTTTAAAGGAAAAAGGCTATGATCATTTATAACCCAATATGAAGTATTTTGCATATGATAAATTACCCAGTGATCAAATGTTCATGTGTTAGCATTCTCTGAGGAATTAAGCAGGGTTCCTGTAAAATTTTTGAAAATTTAGTCAATGATTGTTGATTTTGTTAATTTTTGGTTAAAAAAAGAAAAAAAAAATTCATTAAAAGGCAATAACAAAGAGATAGAGTTTGCAACTAGGTCATCTTGCAAACTGATTACGGTCTAAGTGCATAAAAGACACTAGAATACAGGCAAAAAAACACATAACATACGTTGGTCCATAGCAGTTGTTAATTCCAATACATAGTAGAGGTAAATAAAAATCTCAAACATGAAACTTAAAAGGCCACAAGAAACAGAGAATAAAGCAGAGGCTGCAATAGCGGGCACAACAAAATTAGTTATGGGAAGTAACAATATTGACTTTAATTTTGATAT
This sequence comes from Biancaea sappan, assembly GCA_037074585.1. Taxonomy (NCBI): domain Eukaryota; kingdom Viridiplantae; phylum Streptophyta; class Magnoliopsida; order Fabales; family Fabaceae; genus Biancaea; species Biancaea sappan. The sequence goes on along the minus strand of CM073500.1, from coordinate 31,169,892 downwards.
CACTCATATTAATAGTCTCTGAATTATTAACAATATTGGCTTATCAATGATAATTAAGTTTATCAAGTATATGTGTATGTAATAAAGTATTATATTTTTTTATGTCTATAAATACTATTTTTGATCAAAAAGTACAAAATACACATCTGAACAAAATACTTCCAAAAACACATGAAATCCAACATAAGACCTTAGAAAAATATTGTAGTATGTACTTAGACAAAGCAATACATAGGGGATGGCTCCTATTAATATTAATTTTTTTTATATGAATTTGGCAGTTATAGCATAAAATGATGGAAGAGGCAAAGGGACAAAAACTTAAATCATGTCATGCTGGAGTTGCCCATAATGGAGGTTTGATAATTGAGACTCCCAAAATACACATTTTCAATGCCCTCCCCAGCATCTTTATTCTGTATTATAATATAAGGATTAAGGAATCAATTTGTATCGGAACTTGAAACTTGTCCATATTAATAGCATTTTTATGAATTTACGGGTTATAATATTAAAAAAAAAAAGATATAATCATATGGTGCTTACCGAGAAACATAAGGAATAAAAGAAAAGTGAAAAGACAGATGACTTATACATGTACACGTCATTTTCTAATTTTTTAAATTATTATGTTTAATACAAAAACTGCGATGCACTCATGCTTCACATTTTAATACAAAATCTCCAGGAACTCATTGCGAAACTTCAGTTTTTTTTTTTGAAGATAACTAAGCTTTTAAAATATTACGCTCAAATAATTTAATTTCTTGTTTAGTTTTCTTTTCATAATGTTAACATATTCGTGGACTTGCACTCCTTACTTAATAAAATAAGTGTATTTAAATAGTAAAATCAAATTAGTCAAAAATTAATGAATTTTTTAATGTTATTAAAACATTGAAATTTAATTACATTAACCTCCATAAATTAATACTTGATAAATTAATTATTTTTTAAAATAATATTTTTTGGGGTTCTACTTTAATTAGTTTACAAAATTAATAATTTTGATAAATTAATAAAATAATAATTTTTAAAAAAATCCTTATATAAATCTATAGTTCTGTTAATATCATAAATTAATAATTTTTTAAAATTACAAACATAATTAAAAAAATTTAGTAAAATATGAATATATTATTGTTGGTTTTTTTTTTATGAAATTTAAGTCTAGGTGGCTTTCATTTCTAATTTTTTTATTGCATTAAAAAATTTTAGTGTCGTGTTCTTGAATTTTAACAAAAAATTGTGAGGAGTTGTTATCGCTATGAGTGTTTTCTTTCACGTGATTGGTTCTAAATATACTGAATCATCCTCATTTTCATCCCTAATAGGATTTTTAATCACACTAGCTACAATTTCTTCTAAGGTTTAGACCTTTGAATATTTATTATGATTTTTAGAATATCTTTTTTATGTTCTTTATATAGTAATTTCATTCATCATTATATGTTAAATTTGTGTTTAATTTAGGTATAATGAACCAAAGATACAAGTGACTTGTGTTGAATTTAAGTACTAAAAATAATAAATATTATTTACTTATTTTCATAAATATATATATGTATAATGATTTTTCTTAAAATTAATTCACCAAATATGACACATATACATTGTATATTAGTGATATATACAATAACTTTGTTATGTAATTAAATTTATATTTTCTAAATCTAGAAAATACTATTTAAATTAATAAATTATTAATTTATTGATTAATTACACTTTTCTAAATTAATAAAATTTCATGCTCTCAACATTATTAATTTACAGAGGTCTTAATATACTAATATTAAAATTTTCAAATTCAATTAAATAACCCAAAAATCAAGTCAATTTTTTCTTATTATTGTTTTTCCTATGAACTACACCATTACACCTAGTCACAAGCCACAACTTAGAACATTTATAATGATAATTTTTAATTTTTAAATTTACGGACAAATTTTTTATTTTAATTTATTATTATAATTTATTACGTTAATTGTTACGTGTAAAAATAATTTTTATATAACAACTAATTATTATATAAAAATTAATAATAAAATAATAAAATAATAAAAAATTTAAATTTAAATTTAATAAATGTTTCTTGTTCCCAGGCTGGAGAGAGAAACGTGAAGCTCTGAACACCTCCATCTTCTTCAGAAATTGATTTCGCGATGAAGATGCTCTCATCATCTCTGGCGTCTCTAGTGGCATGCGACGTCAACGTGTTTTGGGAAAGAATTCTCTGGATTCTCTTGACAGGTTTTGGGAAGGAGTTATTCAGATTCTTGGTTCCTATTGGTCATCGGATTCTAGGCTGTTGGTGTTCACTATATTGGTGGGTTCTTGGTGCAGAAAGAATGGAAAAAGAATTTTGTTGAGTTAAATTTTGTTGAGAGATTGGATTCTGATGGCTTATGGGATTTGAGGAGCAGGAAGAAAAATTTGGTTGAGAGATTGGGTTGCAGAGAGGCATTGGTAAAGAGATTAGCGTTGGCAAAGAGACGATAGCGTTGGCGTTAGCGTTGGTAGGAAGACTTTGGGTAGGAGAGAGACGTTGAACAGGAAAGTTAATTGTAAAATTAATTTGTAAATTTGTGAGGGATTTATTGTTGGAGTGAATAATTATTTAATAGTAAAGAATTATTTAATCTGATATAAAGACTCATAACAGTAATTTAAATAAAAGTTATTATTGTATATGCTAGGTAGGCGAGAAATTGTGCTCTAATTGGTTCAACTTCAACAACTATGCTTCTCTCATGCAAGGCCCCGAACCATTTTGTGCTTTAATTTATCAACTCAGAATACCTTCATATTATTATTATTATTATTATTATTATTATCATTAGCATTATTATTATTAATGAATAAATAAAGAAAATAACCAGGAGTACATGTTCTTCCCTCCTGCAACTGCAACGTGGAATGTTGGGCTTCCGGCCACGTATGTTTCCCTATCACCGGCATGTCCCTCGCTACGAAACCCCCTTCTTCCTTCCCATGCTTTCCATGTGGATTATTCTCTTCCCCTTATTTTTTTTCAAAACACTTTTATTATCATAATACACAAAAGTAATGACTTTACTTTACCTGGAGGCTTTGTAGCTCCCTTAGGCAGCATCTTTTATTATTTTTACGACTTCTTTGTTTTATGGAAATTAAATAACGCATCGGGGTTCAGCTTGAGTGCTTGCGAAGGACGCGGAAGATTCTGAGCAGCTTCGGCTTAAGAGGACACGTGTGGAGCGAAACTGTACACGTGTTGAATGGCATGTGCGGTGTATATAAATTATAAAGCGTTAAGATACTCCCTCGCTCTTTGTTATTTGTGCCCAATTATTTCTACGCTCAGATGCTTTTGGCATATAATCTCCTTTGTTTATTCATCTTCTTTAACTTTAACGAAGGCTTCCCTTTCACTCGTCCCACGTGTTTCTTCCACCAGCTCTTCTTCCCAAACCCACTCACTCAATCTATACGATATATACATTATGGGTTTGTTAGATATAACAATTATTAAAGAATGTGTATCAATATGTATATATATGTACATACATATATGACGAAATTACTAAAGCAACCAATAAAGTTGAAACAACTGAAGCTGCAGCCTGTAGTATTTAGTATAAAACCACTTTCCGAATTCCAAAGATGCACCGTTTCACCATTTTCACCATCTGGCTCCACTTGTCCTTGAGAATATACGAGACAGGATTTTTAATAAGATTTTTATAGTATTCCAACAGATGTAAATCAATCATAGGAGTGTGTATGTAGTATAATTCCATGTTCGAGAATCACAGATCTAATCGTCGCAACCAAAGGAGTGAATTATTGATTTAGTATGTGATTTTAATTTAATCTTAAAAAGAATAAGTTTTTTTAATTTAATTTTTTTTACTAATTAATTCAGTAAATATATTATTACTAAATTTTACATTTTTGTTGTCAAAACACTTTAACAAATAAATAGACCAAATACCTAGCATTGCTTAGTCACAATAATTGCCACTTTTTGGACTTTGGAATTAATTTTCCAATCAATTAGGTGAGAAATGCCCTTGTTAAAAACAATAATAAATGGATTAAATAAACCAAAACAAATACATTATAATAAGGATTAAATGATAATTTATTAGAAATGAAATAAATAATTTAGTGAAACTGAAAAAAAAGCTCGTGATTAACGTTGTGGGGGGGTTATAATGAATGGCAAATAAGCAAGTGAGGAAGTGGAGTTGGGAAAAAGGTGTGTGAAACAATGTTCCCAAACAGATACATGTTCCAATGCAGAACTGGCTACAGCTATGGGATGGCAATAATTAAACTAGTAGATTGAAGTCCACTAAGGGGTAAAGGAAATCATAGAGCTTAAACAAAAGATTCATTTTTTCCCATTACTTTGTTGTTCTTTGTACACTTATTTGTAATATTAGTTTATTTGGACGCATGCTTAGGAGAACCTCAATTAAAAATGATGTGATCTAAGGCCGTATGGCTTACAGCCAGAAAATATAAAATAAAAATACAACAATTTGAGTTTTCAGTTTTCACGCACACTTCCCACTTCGTGCAGAATATTTTCTGATTAAAATACGCCAAACGTATAATGTTTTTCAAAATAAAAACTGGATTAGGTGTATAGATTTTTTTAAAAAATAACTATATCTTTTTCTATAACACATCATTGTATAATTAATATTTTAAAAAACCTTTAACACATGTTTTAATTTTAGTAGAGAACTTAATAATAGAAATGTAAGTAACTTCGTATAAATCTATTTCGAAAAATAAATAAGCAAATAAGAAAAGAATTGCATCTCAACCTCTAGCCTACAGGTTCTGTCACGACCCGTTTTCTGGGCACATGACCGGCACAATGATGAATATCCCATCACTGTAAGCCTTTCGATAAATTCTACCCATGAGTTTAGTCATTATCAAAATAACCATTCCTGAAGAAAATATATCAAATTTTCTTATTTGAAATTCATAAAGATGATTTGCACATAATAATAGATTCTCAATATAAAATACATTATTATGCTGACATACAAACCAAATGCCAAACCCCTGACCTAGATGTCATAGACGATTACAGAGCAACATAATCTATAACAATAGAGGGGTCAACCCGACAACGGGAAGGTCCAAAGTGATCTACTCCTCTAGCAGATATTCTTCGCTGGCAACCTGATCTGAACAAAAAGGTTGTACAAACAATGTGAGCTTTTAAACTCAATGAGCGAATCGGCCTCGCGTTAATAAAATTCAAATACATTACCAGTCATGCAAGCATATCCAAAGGCTCATACTCAACCAATAGACAGAAGATAAAAATTCATCCAATTCAACAAACGTTACTAGTACTCGTCAATGGCAATATATCCCAGAGAGCGCACACAGGCCGGCTCACCAATTATGTATATTTCCGCCATGACGCACAACATCATCCTCTTACATACAAGAAGATAAAAATTCATCCAATTCAACAAACGTTACTAGTACTCGTCAATTGCAATATATCCCGAAGAGCGCACACAGGCCGGCTCACCAATTATGTATATTTCCGCCATGACGCACAACCTCATCCTATTAGCTAGGGCGCCTCACGGATTTATCACCAATCCAGGCTATATCCCTACTGAGGGAATCGTTGTCTCCACACTCATTGGTCAAGACACCCTGTCAACCGGGTTTTCCGCCTTGCCGTGAGAGGGGGTACTGTCCCGCTCAATCACAATCAATAGTACAGTATTTTATATCATAATTAGAAACACAATATAATATTCATCCATATAACAGGTATAATATATAACTATATTATAAATTTATAAATCACAAATCAAGATAACAATTAATCTGTTTTTGAAAAGATTCAAACTTCATATCATCATGAGATACTTGCTTCGTTTTATCCATACTTCTGGATTAATTATCTCATTAGATTCGTCATTCTGAATCCAATTTCCCCCTATGAATCTTGGGAGTGTCCTACGACATACTTTTTATCACCAATAATGCTAAAACTCTATTAAAACGGGGTCGTTTCACTCACCTGGATTCCGTACGAATATAGCTTCTCTAAGTCATTACAGATAAGAGTACACAGATGAATTTCAGTATTCCGTTACAGAGATTTTCATGAAAGATTAGAGAAAATACGTTAGGACTGTTTTTCATACAGATACTGTTCATACGTACGATCACTGTTCATATATATGGTCACTATTTATACATATGGTTACTATTCATACAGTTACTATTTATACGTACGGTCACTATTCATACATATAGTTACTATTCATACCAGAAATAGAGAATACAATCTGTAAAAGAGTACACCAGGTAAGTTCCCAAGAAAGAGTGGAGGGTCACACTGGACACACTTAAAAACCAGGTCTTTCCTTAGCCAGAACTTTCCTAGACATGTATTCTTCACAATTTACATTCTATTTCGGTAATCAGAGAATCAAAATAATATGTAAGCAGCTAAGGACAGTTTTTCTGATGTGGAAGATCAGCTAAAGCCGCAACCACAGAGCATACTTAAGAAAATAACTTCTAAAATTTGAAAGACATAGAAAGAGCATAGTATCCTTACCTAAGCTGAAAAGGAAAGGCCCAAAATCTCAGACGCCTAGCATTGAAGTAAGAGAAACTTAAGGAGAGAAGAAGAGAAGTTGAAAGTGTGAGTTTAGAAGTGAAATGGAATAGTCTATTTATAGCAAAAGTCAAGGTAATATTTGACACTATGCGCTAATAAAATATTCAATTTACTATTTATGAAAATGACATTTCTAATAATGCATTTTACTTCTTTTATTACTATTAGAAACTTAAAGAGAAAACTATCCATTCTCTTAAACCTTTAAGTTTCTTTTCAAATCAGTCCTTTCAATTTAGTCCCTGAGGGTATTTTTATACATAAAACGTCATTTTTTCCTACGAACTTCTTTCTAGTTGTCTCTTATGACCAAACCACATCTAATACTTGACATTTCGATTGCATAAATGAACAGTATCGTATACGTAAATAGTATTATACGGGTGAATAGTACCGTATACTGAAATAGTAACAGTAATTTGTAAACAAATATTTATATTTTATTTTTCTTGGGTATTACAGGTTCCTTATAAATAATTCTTAAATTTTTACAACTCATAATTATATTTATATCCTTAAAATTCTTCGGGCAATGCCTTAAATTTATATATTTAAAAAAATAGGTCCTATAATTTAATTTTTTTTAACCATTACTAACTTATTTGTTATATTAGACTATGCAAATAGCAGAATATGTATCTTTGATTTATATTTTGTTTTATGCAATGTCTCATAACTCACATACATATGGAGAGTTAGAAATAACAAGTGAGTTAGTATTATTAGAAATAAATTAGATCAAATAAATCTATTTACTTGAATATAAAAGTTCAAAGAATTAAATATCAATTTTAAAAGTTAATAAAACTATTTGTAAGTAAACTACAATTTAAGGATAAAGAAATAAGAGAACGAGCTTAGGGCCATAGGGACATAGACCGGAGTCCCTGCTTTTCTGTATGGGAAAAACAGGGACTTTTCTACTTGTAGCAACGGTAAAAATCGTTGCTACAAGTTGCAACTGTTGCTATAAATATTAATTATGATTTTTTTTACAAAACTTATTGCAACCCTTTAAAAATCGTTGCTGAAGCTTCTTTACAAGTGTTGGCCACAGTTTTAACCGTGGTCAACAAGAAAAGTACATGCTTTTCCCATACAGAAAAGCAACTCCGGTCTTTAGGGGACAACAGATAAATAAATGTGACTATCTTAATGCATAGTGAAGTTAACGAAAACCCAATCTCAACTATTACAATTGAAAAAAAAAATTGAAAAATGTTTTACATAGTTTGCCTTTAAGAAGAAATTGGTATGTATACAAATAGTTTTTTTTTAAAGGTGTTTGAAAATCTACTGGTCATATTACAAATAAATAAAAATCTTAATATATATATATATATATTTAATTTACAATTCTCAAAATTCAAGATTGTAATTTAAAACATTACATATAAGTAGGGGTGTTCAAAACCGAAACAAATTAAACTGGTCAAGATGAAATAAACCAACTAAAATTGAAAAAAAAATGTCCAAATCGATTTTTAAAATATAAATCTTAATTAGTTTAGTTTGGTTTAGTTTGATTTTAAACTAAATAAAGTATACATATATATATATAATGTTATATTTATACATTTTTTATATCAACAAAATTATATATATATATATATATATATATATATATATATTAATTTGGCTTCTTTCTTTTAATTAATTTGTTCTTTTTTTAATATTTATATATATTTTATTAAAATTAAAAATCACAAATTATTGTAAACAAAACTTTCTAAAACTAAACTAAATCATCCAATCAAAACAAATCAAACCGTCAAAAAATTAAAATCGAATAAGTTTACAATTTTACAAAATTAATCAACTCAACTTCATTTGGTTAAAATTTAAAATCAAACTAAATTAAGTTAATGAACGGCCCTACATACAAGTATCCAACCTCAAGTCAAAGATTGCCAGCTCAGCGTGGGTACTAAAGGATCTTTTTCTAAAGCCCATTACAAGACATATGGGCTTAACAATTATTGCTCATCCCATTAGTCTGCACAATTTTGCGAATCAAAAGCCCATAACAAAAGATACACATGGGTCAGTAACCCATTATCGCTCAGCCCAATCTGTGTTTATGAACAGTCTTAAATAAAAAAAAACAGAGAGAAAGAGCCTCAGAAAAGGAAGATGTCACAATGAAATTCATGATTGTTTGTGTAACGCCAGCATTGAAGAGTAAGGGTGGACCAGAAAATCAGAACATTATGTGATAGAAACTTTGGAGAGAGAGAGAGAGAGAGAGAGTGAGAGAGAGAGAGAGAGAGAGAGAGAGAGAGAGAGAGAGAGAATTCAGAAAATGTGTTAGATAAGGAGGCGATGAGTGCAACAGCTCTCCTTTTCTCGAGGGGCTAGTGGTTGAGTGGTGGTACCAAAACCTTATGAAATATCTAACTCATAAATTTTCTTGTCTACACTTTCTATATATGCAAATGGATTAGCCAGCATGGTCATAATAATTAAAAGAATACCTCAATTCAATGTTGAACAGCTAGCTACCCACCAAACAGAAAATTAACCAAGCAGGGCACGCAAAAACAATGTACTGGCAACCTAGAGAGTTAGAGGTGTTTATAAGTTACGTTTGATTTAGTTTTAGGTCAAATCTTACTTGAACCAAATCTATCAGCTTAGGAAAAATGAGAATTTTTAATTAAAGGTCTCGAATTCGAGTTTATAGAAATGCAATTGCGTTAAAATTTAATAGAAAAAATTTTACCGTCCTTTATAATCATATCCGACTCAAATTTAAATTAGTTGACATATGAAATTTGATATTTAAACATTGAATAGTTGTTTAAAGAAAAAAAAGGAGAATTTATTCGGTTTTCTTAGTTTGACAGTCTTGTTCAATTTTAAGCAGTTTGATTCCATTTTTATTGAATTCAAATTTTGTAACCTAAAATCTCAAATATTTCAATTTTTAAACCCGTTAGAGCTTAGTAAACCGTTGAAAACCAACAACCGAACTAAATAGTTGGAATGTTATACAGAAAAACTAATTTAAATCTCAATTTGTCAGTTTTGACGATTTGATTCAATTCGATTTTGAACATAGTCCTAAACACACACATAATGAATCTAGTTTGGATTTTCTCTATTAGTTTCAGATCATTTAACGGTTCAGATTAATTTTGTGTTTTTTCAAAAATTACATAATTAATTTTTAATAAATTCAATCTTTTATTAATAAGTTCAATCTTGTATTTTTTATTTTTTAAAAATTATTCATTTAATTTTTTTAAAAATATATAAAATTAATCTATATCATTAGATAATATAAACCAACGATCTAGATATGTCATCTAGAATCTTGAGGGAATCAGAATTCTAATGAGTCTGACATCATATTAAATGAGGAATAGGTCCAGAGAGAAGAGCAGCCAAATGTGTTAGAGCTAAAGAGTAAAAGTGTCTCCAAAAATGTCAAGTTGTAGTGTTTGGATTCCCTTCAAATTCTAGAGAGAATGGAAGAGATCTCATCTATTAGATCTAATGATCTAATGGGTGTAAAAAAAAGTGAATATATATATATATATATATATATATTTACTAAGAGAGCTTTGTGTCTTTTGAAAAAACAAAATCTGGAGGAATCCAAGCCTCAAGTTGTGTGGGTGTGGATGTGGGTGTTTGGAATGTTGCCGTTGAAATGAGGGCACTCCTACGGCGTGATATTGACATTAGAGTTGCTTCACCCATAAATGCTTTCGTAGGGAAGTCATTAAGGGACAAACCAACCCCAATCATACCCCAAACACACCATCACGCGTCCTCTCAACTCACAAAAAAGTGAAACATACACTTGTGACTCCTAACAAGACAATTAATGTTTATTTAAATACTTAAATTATTTAACACATAAGTTAATTGATAAGAAATTATTTTAATTTAATTAGAAGTTTTAATTTTGTTGACAGAAAAAAAAGAAAGAAAGAAAGAAAAAACACTTTGAGCAGCCAGCGGAGGAGAGGTAGTGAACAAGATTAGATAAGTTCTTATAACTTGTTTGATTTAGTGTTTGCATTTAAATCTTGAATCAATCACGTTTTTAAATATGAATTATCATCGTGTAAATTCACTTTTAATCAAAATTAAGTTAATCTCGAATTAAATTTACCTAATTCTAATCCAAACACAGTGATACTGTTGGATTTTGGACAAAAAAATGTGAATAAAACGTTAACTACATAAATATAAAAATTAAAAAAAAAGTATTGCATACTATTGAAGTTGGTGAAATGAAATTCCTTACATTTTATATTTTTATTAAATATTGTGGGATTGGATGCATAATTTAGGAGTGAGAAAGAGGAAGTGAAGAGACGGGAGGGTGCAGTAATGAGAGGGAAAAACGAGGGACGTGGGTGAATCCAAGAAAGTTGGTTGGATGTGACGAGAGAAGAAGAGGGTATCGGAATTGGAGGGAACTGTTGATGATGCAAATGCAATTGCAGAGAGAGAGAGAGAGAGAGAGAGAGAGAGAGAGAGAGAGAGAGAGAGAGAGAGAGAGAGAGAGAGAGAGAGAGAGAGAGAGAGAGAGTGGGTGGTTGTGCTGTGTGCAGACAACTTTTCAGTTTTGATGATATGGTAGTTACAGCTCTGGCTCTGTGTCTGCCATATTGGTTAAGCATTTAACATTGGGATGCAAATGAGGTAACCCCCCACTATTACATATAACACCCTCGTATGGAATAAAATTATAAAACTTTTAAAAACATTAGACTAAACTTTTAAAAAATATATGAAAATTTAAAAAATAAGCCACTAAATCATTGATTCACCCTATCTCATTTATAATACTAAAAATAAACTGAGTTATCAGATTAAACTCATTTTAAAAACCTTGCTCCGTCGTATATTCACTACATGAGTGGGTCTTATTGTACATACTACGTACATATACGTCACGTAATTGAGTGAGGGGTTCTATTCATTTTACTCAGACCATTATAATTGTGGCTCCTGGAAACTCACCTAACAAAATTATGATGCAAATGTTGAAGAGAGTAAGTATAATGGGAGGAGGAGGACATGCAGGGGAGGGACCGAGGGGACGAGGCAGCTAGCGTACGACATCGATGTTTGCTTTTTGTCAAAAGCATATCTCTCACTCAAATATCGATGGACCAATACACATTATGTCAAGGTCAAGGTCTTCTTCCATTCCATACAGTGCCCAAATATTTCCAATCTTTCTTCCATTATCACTTTGCCCCTCAATGTATGGTGCAACTTAATATCCTTCCTTTGCAACTAAAATCACCTACTAACTCAAATCACACTAATTAAATTGGTTCAGGGTCTAAATATTTTTATAGTGCCAAAATAAATTACTAATATTTTTAATTAGAAGATGTTTATTGTAAAATATTTTGTTGAAATTCACTATAAAAAATTGATCTTTAGTGGTGATAAAAAATTTTATCACTGAATGTCTATTTTCAGTAACGATAATAAAAATTGTTACTGAAAGTGAGACTTTTGGTGATAATAAAAATTGCCATTGAAAATAAGACTCTTAGTGATGATTTCAAGAACGTTGTCACTAAAACATAGAGTATGAGATTTATGCGTCATATTTTCTGTAATGACTTTATAAGAATCATCATTGAAAGATTTTCAGTAGCAACATCATTTTGGTCTTGCATTTGCAAAATTTTGTTATAATCAATTTCAAATAAAGATATAATTGTCAACTTGAAGAAATTAATCTTTCACAAGATTGTTAATCAATGTTTGAATCCTCGCTGAGAGAGGTGTTTATTTTTAATACTCGATAGTGTCTCAAGCAAAATTACTTCTAGTGAATAATATTTGTGAAAACAAAAAAAAATAAAGATATAGTTTTTATATTTTTGTTATTAGGTTTTTAATATAAATAAATAAGTTTATAATTTAATAACATGTGATTGGGATTCTGGTGAATTTCATATGAAGATTATATTTTTATTAAAACATTTTAATAACGCTCAAATTAAGAGGAGAGAGAGAAGGGGGTGGTGCTACAAGAGTAAATAGTATTTTGTTGGGAAGCTCATATGAGAGGCAACCATTTTAGAGATCCAAATAAATCAATCAAAGAATACATAAATGCAGCATTTAGGATTCAAAGGCAAGCTACGTGACTGACTCTGTCTGTGTGCTTCCCACATAAGAAAAGTTCATTTCATTAAAAACTACGAATGGTGTCGTGTTCTTATCATTCAATTTTTTTTTTTAAAAGAAAGAAACAGTGACATGTGTAAATGTAATCATAACAAGAAGACGGTTTAATACATCTGTCCTCAACTTACAACCAGTTGATGCAAACAACCTCTAATGGCTCCATCTTCTCTCTCTTTTCCAGTTTTCCCTTTTCTATATATATTTATTAGCTTTGCTTGGTCCCCATATATAACTTCATATATATATATATATATATATGCAGCTCCTTGACTCCTTCCACCTGCCACAATCTTTTAACGTCAAATTGAAAAACCATGTAATTATAAACCTATAGTCATTATCATCACGTACCGCTCTTTCTTCTTTTTGGGTTTTACTCTTTGTCCTTATATTATATCATTATTAATTCCTCACTTTCAAGTTTAGCTCCAAACATTTTTTTCAACCTCTTCCGTTTGGTCCCATTCCATTCCTTGCATTTACTACACTTCCATCTCTGACCAAAATGTCATTTTTATGGTTACAACTCTCTACTAACTCCTTAATTATGAAACTCATGTAATTAAGCTTTTCAAATTGGTTTCAAATCCATCTTAGATTCTTAGTGGTTGGCACTATATAGGCATAGCAATTGCTGATGCAATATGTGAACACACACACATAGATGCAAAAACCTTTGAGTAAATTATGGATTTGGTTATGAGAAGACTACATTTGCCTTAATTTAATTATTAAAAAATTATATTTGTCATAATTGGATTTATATATTTGTTAAAGTGATTTTTGACAGTAAAATAATTATTAATTTTATGATTTAGCAATGACTAATGAAAAGGATCAAGTTAAAATAATGAAATTTTTTAAGAATTAAATTAAAATACTGATTTTTTAAAGATTAAATTGAAATAAATATAATTAGAGATAATTAAATTACTAATTTAGTCAGAACTTTGTGTGTTCAGTGTTGGGCTGGTTTTGTGAGGATACATGTGACCCAGAATATCTTTCATCTGTATGAATATTCAAATGGTTTTATTTCCCTTAAGACCTGTTCATGTCTTGGTTCCATTGTACCAGCCTCTAGAGATGAGCTTAATTTCATAATTTTATATTTTATTTACTAACCCAGAGGAAGAATCTGACAGACTTAATTAGCTATCCCCAAATTAAGAATTTATTTTTCCCTTTCCTTAGAAAGGGGCTTAATGAAGAGAGATCGAGATCATCAATTTCAAGAATACAACTTTGCAAAAGCGAATCACGATTCTTCTTGAAATGATAAGAATCTGCCCAAGGCATGCATACCCTCCATGAATTGCTTGATCTGCAAAACTTTAATTTCATCCATAAATTAATGGAAACCAGCAATGTCTGCATAATATTATTCTCACGGAACTGAAACTTTTTTTTCATGTCTTTTTTTGTTTTTTTCGTTTTTTTATTTCATATTCCTAGATAATATGCTCTTCTTTCATATCATGGGATTGAAAAGTCAAGAGTGCATAGAATATTGATGGAGATCGTAGACAAAGTGGAGGATGGTCACATGTGAATATGTGATCACAATCTGATTCTAGCAAGTATTTGTATTGTATATATATACACACACGAATCAGTGCTACAACCACTTGGAAGTAACAGATGGGGATCGTGTGAGAGAAAGAAAGAAATTAGATACATTTAAGATACTACACTGTTTTAACCGCTTTTATATAAGTGATGGGTTCAAATAATTCGTCATTTATTATTCTTGAATAGAGTTTTTGCTTTAAGAGTTTCGAATGAAAAGAATTGATATTAAAAAAACTTTATACCTATATTGTCCAACACAATTCAAATTAAATTAATGAACACTTAACCACTTTATATATGTATGTGTGTGTATATATATATATATATATATAAAAGGAAAAAAAAAAGTGTATGAGACTTGATAATAGTCACCTTCCACTTTCCTTCAGTCCTTCTCTATATATAGACTAAGATTAGGTTACATTATTGCTATGACATATGAGGCTGGATTCGGATTGATGCAACTCCACTCATTTGATAGCTTTTCGCATGTTATTTGCTTTAATTTAATTCTAATTACTATATTGGTTTTGTAAGTTCAAAAAAGTTTAAAATGTGTAGTGAAAGTAGCATGTAAGTGGCATTAGCAACATCGAGAATGTCTTTATCAATTGTAGATGGGGCCTATGTTTTTCTTGAATATGTTCTCCTAAGCCAAATGGGCCTTTAAGGGTGTCATGTTGGGCTTTGCTCACTGTGTTTTTGTATATCCAAGTATTTTCTTTTCGGCCTCTTGGGCAAAAAAATAAAAGAAAATTGAACCTTTAAAAAAAAAAAGACAAGGTGGAAAAAATAATAAGATATTACAGTAAGAAGATGCTTTATTACTACAAAGGGATGTTACGCTTTTAGAATCGATAAAAGAGATTGGTACATAAACTGCAAGTTATGTGGGATGATGAAGACATTGATAAGAATATATGATGCTGAAGACAAACTGGCTGAATTTATATTCGCATTTTGAAAATATATAAAATTTCGCTATTAGGCTAATTTGATTAAAATTTATTTCGTATAAAATACTATTTGAACCAGAAGTTGGATAAATGTGCAAATTTCTCTCTCTCTCTCTCTCTATATATATATATAAAACTGTACTTGTGAATATATATATATATATGTATAATTAAAACGACCCATATAATCATTTTTAGTTTTACACAACTCGATCAAGATCAGGAAAATATCTATTATTTAATGATTGCTACATTTGTGACATTTTCTCCTCTATAAAGCATACTCCAAAATAAACGATAAAGCTACCATCCACTGTGTAGTCTATATGACTTAACTCCTAAAATCCTTATCTAACAAACTAATGCTTTATTTGAAATTATGCACACTACACTATTCCCATCCAATGGTGCAGCAATAGGAATTAACATAGGCACAAAGTTCACACACAAACGAAACCATTCTTCTATCCAACACAATTACACACTGTAACATTGAAGTGGGAACCCTAAATAGATTAAATTTAGAAAAATCATGTGGTGCCTTCCCATGTTAATGTCACATGCATATATCACTTGAGCATGCAATGCACTTCATGGAACTAAATTAAAAAAATAATAATAAAAAAAAATCAAGACATCAAATTAACACAAGACACATCAAAAGAAGTGGGAGCTACGAATATTAATGGAATGAAAGAATATATGAATTGAATTTCCAAAACAAACAAAAGGCTAATGCGGCCATGTACAACACCTCTAGGTCGCTCTACTCCAAGAGGGGGAATTTAAAAGTAAGTTCCAAAAAGGAAAAGGCAAAAAAAAAAAATTCACGAGTTTCAGACTGATAACATTATATAATCCAAACCTCTCCAAGAAGGGATTTAAAAAGAAGAAAGATTAATTTATTTTTATTTAATTTTTGTTTTTTTTCAGATGGACCTCTTACCGGTCCAAGGGTATGGACATGAGGAAGGCCCTAAGAGAGAAGGACTTCAACGGTTGAATTTTTGATGGTGAGGCACACGGGACACGCGCGGAAATGCGCGTCGCATTCCGTGCAGAAGCATAGGTGCCGACAGGGCAATACCACCACCGATGCCACTCGCTTCCCGCACCCTCTGCACTTCGGTCCCGACGCCACGACTCGGTCCGGGTCAATATATGCTGACTCGGCGTCCTCCGCGTGGCCCTCTCCGCCCCCGGCGCACGATAGCCCTCCGTCCTCCGCAAAGCAGCCTCCTCCCTTTTCCAGCGCACCCCCACTCATGATGGCCTGCTGCAGTTGCGCCTGCAGGGAAGCGGCGGTTGCCTCCTGCGCCTTCGCCTTCGCCTGCCAAACCTGCGCCTCCACGCTAAGTTGCGCCGCGCGTGCCTCTAACTCGGCGCTCCTGCGCGCGGCTTTCTCAACCTCCGCCTCCTTCTCTCTCAACCGCCGGGCGATGGTTTCTTCCGCCGCGGTTAGAAGTGCACGGTAGTGTCTTTGTCTTTTCTCTGCTAATGCTTGTCGCAATTGCTCTCCCTGTGGTTGCCACATCGTTTCATCAATTCCCTGCTCTGATACCGTGAAAAACTCCGGAATTCTAATAAGAATAGATGAAAAACTGTACCTGGACTTGCAGGAATTGGTCAATTTCATCGCGCTGTTGTTTGATTTGGGAGGCGAATCCTTCAGATAATAGCGATAAGAAAGCGTAGGGCTGAGTCGCTTGTTGTTGTTGTTGTTGTTGGCGTTGCTGCTGTAATTGTAGTCTCTGTTGTTGTTGATGATGGTGATGGTGATGGTGATTTTGCTGGTGGTCGCCGAAGGATAATCGGAGGCCTGTGGAGACGACATTTGGTTGCTGGTTATGGAGCTGAGAGAGTTCTATGAGCTGAGGAGGCTGGGATTGCAGAGAGAAGGGATTAACAACATTAGGGGCTGTTTGGGCGATGCCAGTGACCGGTGTAGCTTCTCTTCCTCTCTTGCGAGAATTAGTCCCTGCTGTGTTGTGAATACGCAATTTTCAGATTGGTGTTCTACGAGATTGATTGCAGCTTGTGTACTTCTACATATCATTGGTTTCAATAGCATAGAAGCCAAATTAAGAAATAGAGAGTTGATAGAACAGAACGTACCTCCATTGTTGAATAAGATATGGGACTGATCAAGGAGTCCTCCTCCTCCTCCTCCTGGTTGTGGTTGTAAAGAATAGTCATGTCCTTCCTGCCCGTTTCTGCTATGAGAAATGGAAGAAATTAGTATTAATCTTTTCAGACTTGATACACATATACGAAGAACAATCGGGCTGGTTCAGAGACAAGTTAAAAAAAATGCAAACCTGTTTAGAAGGAGGACATTGGATGGGTATTGAGCTTGAACGGCCATGGTAGTTCAGAAGATGAGGGAGAGGATTTTTGGGGTATGTGAAGAGAAACAGAGACCAACAGGGGAAATAAAGGAATGGGAAGGAGAGGAAGAAGGGGGGGTTCTATGAGGGCAGGGGAAAAGAGGCGGAGTGTTTAATGGGGAAGGACAAGAATCAACACATTATTGAGAGAGGAAGGAAATTGTATTGTGTTTGTTTGTTGAACTTTGTTTTCACCTACACTTGTTCCTCTTCGTTTTTGTTGTTGTTATACGTCTGGCTCTCGTGTTTCTGTTTGGCCTGTGGGTGGGATATAAGATACGCGAGAGAGAGAGAGAGAGAGGGAGAGAGAGAGAGAGAGAGAGAGAGAGAGATGAGTAGTATAGAGGGAAGGGAAGAGATAGATGCGATGCGATGGAAGGGAATGACTCCAAGAGAGAGACACCTTATTCTGCTATTTCCATTCTTCCTTCCTGCTTTTAATGTTGGGCATCTCTTCTCCGCTTGGCGTTTCTCAAGAACAAGTCTCGTGGTTTGTTATATATTGCTTATGCTTGGATTAGCCCTCCGATTATGTAAATATAAAATAATAAATACGTTGGTGTGTATCAATTATGAAACCCGGGGGGGGGGGGGGTGGTATAGCTGGTTTTATATTTAATAGATATTTTTGAGGTAAAAAGTGTGAACCTATGGGATGTGTATCAATTATCCATCCGTATTGGATGTAAAGAAAGAAAGTAGGAGTGTTGGGGAGTGCAGTGGGGAGGGCAGGTCTGTGGCGCTACCGCTGCCGCTGGAATCGTTTCTCTAATCTCTATGGCCCCATCCCTCTCGACTCTCTTCCTCCACAGCCCTCTCATTCTCATTATTTTATGTTTCTTCCTATCATTCTATATCAATTTCAATTCCTGCCCCTCCTTTTCCCCATTCCCTTATTTCCCCCCCTCCCCCCCCCCCTTTTCTTTATCTTCCATTCCTAAAATCAAACTTTCTTTTTTATAAATTACACTAATCTTCCTTCAAATTTAATTAAATATTACACTTTAATACTTTTTTACTTTTTATCATTCAAATTATTTTACAATTTTTACCGTCATATTAAAAAAATGCAGTCTCATATTATATGTTAAAAATAAAATTACTGTCTCATATTATCTAAAAAAATTGATTTTACAAAAATTAAACTAAAAAAATTCTGCAATTTATATTAAAATGTCAAAAGAATTAAATGAAATATTTGAAATTAGAAAAATGCTAAGGCCTAAATGTAACTTAACTATGGGAAATTAGTATAATTTACCTTTTTTTTGTTATAGTTAAGTGTATATTTTATTTCGATAGTAATTCTCTTTAAGATCTTTGTCTAAATTTGTGTCACTAATAATTACTCCATGTGGTATAACAGATCTATTTTTTGATACTTTAGATTCTTATCTTAGACACTTGGAACCCTACCGCTGTTAACTACACCCTATTTACAATTCTTGATTATTTGGAAAGTCGAAAATGCTGTCTTTTTCTTTTTTTTTTTGGGCCCAAGAAAATGCAGTCTTTTGAGCACCGAAGTTTTGGTTCGTGTGATATGCGTAAAAAGATTGTGATAAATTAAGCGTTAAGATTAGTTCATTATATACTCTAATTTTAACTTTACTAAGATATATTTAGGTTTTTCTTCGTTTACGATAAGTATGAATGGGTAAAGTTGAGTTGAACTTTTTTTAGTTTTGAATGTTCAAAATCGTACAATTCTTATCTTAGAAAATAAACAGATCACCAGAATTATATGTGCCCGGATCTAATTGCATGTTTGGATGAGAAATTGAGTTCCCTTCTTTCTTTGCTAATTTCTTTCTTCTTCACGAAGGAATATTTCACACAGGACTATTTCAAATTATTAAAAAAAATTAACAAAAATAAAAACCAACGTCGTATGAAAATTTAATCCCCATGAGTAACGCACTAGAAGCGAAATTAAAAGCAGAGAAACTTTCAAACATAAACATAATAGTTATGAGAAAATTGACTATTTCGGTTCTCGAAATTGGCCTTCTCTAGCAACGGTACAACTACAATACGCCATGCGCCTCCCTTCAAATTTCAAAACCTCATTACCTACGTCATTGCTATAATATTGCTATTTTTGTTTAAGCCAATATTTCGTCTCCACTTTTATATTTGCAATTAATTTCACACCTTCTTTTAATTAAGATTTCAGTGATTAAATTGAGATAAATATAATTTTTTAAGAATTAAATTAAAATATTTAATCTTTCAGGATTAAATTAAATTACAAATTTTTTGTTTAATAATTCATAGAGGAGAGTGACAAATAATTAAGAATTTTGGAATAATTAATTTTGCTTTGCTAAATTACGAATATTTAGTAAAATAATTGTGTATAGTTGGCATAGGGTAACCTAATTATGACCAATGCAGCTTTCTTAGTGCTATTCTATTAATCAAGTGTCCTTAGGCGGTGAGAATTTATTATACCAAACTGTGTTTAGTGTTTTTGGTCTGTGTATTTTAATGAGATGGGTTTGAGTTTTGTGATAAACCAGTAAAAAGTACAAACTAATTAGATAAAGTTTTAGGATTTTTATTTTTTGAAAAGAAGAAGAAGAAGAAGAAGAGACATATTTGTGAGGCTCAACTCAAGAATTAAAATTACGTGATCAATCACAAACTCACCTAACAAATTGATCAAATATATATGGCATGAAGCTAAACCAAACATCACGCAAAAAATTAATACTTTAGAGGTTGCATCTCGTGAAAACGTAAATCCAATGAACACTAGCGGTTGTTAAGGAGTAATCACAGATACAGTGAATAGAATAATTAATATTCGTACGTGACTTTAGTTTCTGTGATAAGGCTAGGATCCAATTTTCTTCAAGCAACTTTTAATTCGTAATGGTTAATATTAAAATATTTTTTTAATACATTGGTGGGCTAATTAATTAATTAATCCATTCTTCTTCAAAACTTTTTCTCCATTTCTCATTTGTCTGCCTTTGTTTTCCCCCGTTTCTCATTTCAGAATTGATGGTGATTTGATCCCATGATTGATGGTAAAAAAGAAAAAAATTAGGAATTATACGACCGTTCATTAATTCATTCGATTAACTTCCTTTCCCATTTCTTCTCAATATTGGTATTAGGTATACGTGTAATTTTGTTAGTTGTGAAAATTAGTTGTAGTACAAATAAAGGTTAGTGATGAGTGAATCCACGAGGAAGAAAAAGATGGAAAGCCAGTATTGGGTGATCTTCCCCATAATAATAAAAAAGAACAAATAACCATAATTCATGCTTTAATTAATTGAGGAGAGTGACAACGAAAGAGAGAAACCACAAAAACAAAAAATAGTTGGAAAAAGGAAACAGAGAGGAAATGTGAAAGAGAGTGCTTGGAATGGCATCACGCAATTTGTCTTTGCTTAGGTCCCACATCGACTACCTCTTCTCCATCTCACTTCCATCCTCCTCTCTCTCTCTCTCTCTCTCTCTCTCTCTCTCTCTCTCTCTCTCTCTCTCTCTCTCTCTCTCTCTCTCTCTCTCTCTCTCTCTCTCTCTCTATATATATATATATATATATATTTCTCTCTCTATATATATATTACTATTATTATCATTTTTACAATTACTGAAAATTAAATATTTATTAGACTCTAATTAATTATTGAAACAAGTTGGACTATCAAAAATTTTTTATGCTGATTTTTTTTAATTCAAAACTCAAATGGGTATATATATATATATATATATATATATATATATATATATATATATATATATATATATATAAGTATTGACTATTAATTAATTAATTGGTATACAAACAATATAGTACTATAATTAATTAGTCTTTATTAACAAGGAGTTAAATTTAGATGAAGGATCTAGTCTCTTACAAGATAGAAGACTATAATTTAAATTTCTACTAGAAGAAGTGTTCATATTTACTTATTTAGTGTCTAATAGAAGTGTTTAGAGAACTGGATCGAACAAGTTGGTGAACTAGTTTGATTTGGAATAGTAAATTTGTAAGTGTTTAAACTAGTGAAAAACTGGTCGAACAAGAAAAATTGGCTGGTTCAATTAATTTGATTTTTTATTTTTATTTTTATTAAATATCATTATGTATTTTTAAGAAATCTCCATAAATTTAAGCTATTAAAAGAAAATCTATAATTGATATAAATATATATTTTTTGATATTTTAATATATGTAACATATACATTAAGGCTGTATTTGGTGCTACCAATAAGTTAGCTTATAACTTATTTAACTAACTTATAAACTCGTTAAAAATGTTCAGTTAATGAGTTTATTTTAGTAGCTTATAACTTATTCTAAAATATTATTTTGAGTAGTTTATAACTTATAGCTTACAATTTCTACACTTTTTTTTTACTCTTGTTATTTTATAAAAATATCTATTATACTCTTATTTCATATTCATTATACTCTTATATATAAATATAATAAAATATGTAAATATATTATATATGTAAAAATATATTATACATATATAAAATATAATAAAACATATAAATATATATTTTTAATGATTTTATATATATAATAATTTAAATTAATTTAGTTAAAAATGATATATTTATTGATATTATTTTGGAATTAAAAAATATATGTTATTTTACATTTTTCAACTACTTCAATCGTTATTTTTATCTAACACTTTTAATTTAATAAGCTAGCTTATAAGCTTTTAGCTTTCAGCTATAAGCTATCAGTTAAAAATTAGCTTATAAGCTTTCAATTAGCTTATTAGCTAATTTTACCTAACAGAGTTTAATTTTATCCAACACTTTCAATCGCTATTTTTATCCAATACTTTTAATTTAATAAACTAGCTTATAAGCTTTTAGATTTTAGCTATAAGCTATCAGTTAAAAATTAGTTTATAAGTTTTCAACTAGCTCATCAGCTAATTTTACCTAACAGAGTTTAATTATATTTTTTAATATTTTAATATGTTTTAAATGCCACCGGTTCAATCACAATTTAACCATGATTCAATCATTGATCTTAAACCAGTATCTTGACCGATTCAATAACCGATCTAGTCTTCTGAACTTTGATGGTATTGTTTTGAGCATAATTACATTCAATAAAGAATATTTTAAAAAAGTTTAGTTAGTCTTTTATGCTAATAATACAACCTTGCACGGCAAATTATACGACACACGCAGAGACTCTCTTTTTCTGCTACATAGTTTAATTACATGATAATGTTGGTGCTTATAGGGTTAATTAATTGGGCAACAACAACCTGTCTCCCTTTGCATCGTTGCCTTGCCTTCCTAATGCATCAACTCATCAATACACCACTCTCCTTTTATTTCCTTTCTTTTTTCTACTTTATCTTTTTAATTGGTCCACCCCTGGAACATATCGCCCCATTTATTGCTTAACCTTGTAACTGTATATCCCACTAATTATAATGTCTCCTTCTGCTTCCTCAATTACATATTTATAAACCAACCCTGGTTAGAATTCAAGTAGTTCCACTTTTATTCTACTTAATTAAAATTTTAAGTTTGAATCTTGTAAATAAAATAAAATTAACGTTAAGAGAGTTTTGCATCTTCATAATTTGATTTAATTCAATACCGTTGACTCCAAACCAAAAAAAAAATTACATATTTATAGAAAATAAAAGCGTATATAATTTGGAAATAAAAAAAGAAAATATGTATGATTTTTCCCCTCTTTTAGATTCTGTTCATTGTATTTAGTTAGGTTTTGGCCATATATATTATTATACCCTGGAATTATGGAAACTATTGTCTAGAATCAAGATTGCATCAACGTAACGCCCTGGCGTGATTGACCTCAATTTATATAGAAATTAGCCTTTGTGTTCACAAGCAGAAATGAATTGATTTGCCAGCTTAGGTAAAGTGAAGCCAATATATGTGACATACCTTACGTCCAAAAAGCTGTTTTTAGTAAAATGTGGTTGGCTTGAGTTTGAAAGGAACCTCAACATTCATTCACAGTTCAAAGACGAGTTCTAGATATTGTTAATTGCGGGTAAATTAAGTCCAAGAACAGTATGTGAATATGGTATATATATATATATATATATATATATATATATATATATAGAGAGAGAGAGAGAGAGAGAGAGAGAGAGATCATAATATAATGATGTAGTCAATGCATGAAGGGGCCAGGTCAAATGGCTTGTTTCTTACCGTAAAATTAATTAAAAGGTGAGTGATTATTACGATCGACGTGCCCTTTTGAAGCTGTTTTAGTGAACATTAATTTTCTTGGGTTTTGGGTTGAGAGATAAGAAAGTAGTCATTGTATCTCTCGTAATCAAGATTGCGGATTTTGAAATTCACAGCATTGCAAAAGCAACTCATCAATCCCTAATTTTCTTCCCCCCAATACATATCTTCTTTTTACTTTATTATTATTTTTTTGTTGACGATAATTGGTAAAACAACTCGTCACATCGCTATGTTCTATGAAATTCATTCTTATATGTTAGAAAAATAAAAAAGAAGGTCTCTCTAAGATGAAACAAACCATTATCTGGTAGTACGTACGTCTTTGAGTAAAACGCAAAGATGTTTTTATATATATATATATATATCAAATTAAGAAAAAGAAAATAGTAATGAGTCATCATCATCAATATTGAGAAGTGTCATGAAGCTGGCGAAGCGCAATTCCCTGGTTGAAGACAACTTTGCTTAAGACATTTCTTTAGTCCTTATCCAGCCACTACACCCCATTTCTTTGACCCACACATTTCCAACTCAAACTATAATTCCTGTCATTTTCTAGGGTTTTCCTTCACTTTCTCTCTATCTTTTATATATATATATATATGAATATATATATATATATATATATATATATATATATATTCTTTCTTGGCTTCACAATTAATATTTCTGGTTACATGGATGGCCATCTTTCTTTCCTCCTATGCAGTCTAATCCACTATATATATCTATATATCAGGCTGTATTATATGAGAGATATTCTCTTCAATAATTTGTTCCACTTATTTTCCCCCTCCATTATCGCAACCCAAGTGCTATGAGCATCAGATTTTCAATAATTTATAACATATCATTTTCTTACAGGTACACTTTTGTACGTGTTTCTCACATGATGTATTTACAATTGAACCGACGATTTTAGTATTCCTATTAGACAACGTGATTGCATTATTGCCACTAAGGCACTAACCTATATCTTATAACACAATTACTACCATAATTAGATATACTACCCAAACCAAACGTAGAAATATATATATATATATATTTTTTTTTTGTTCTATTTATTTTTATTTTTTGTTAAAGAGCTAGTGATCGCTAATTCCTCTGCCCTACATAGTGAACTATCACCTAAACCAAACCAACAGCATTCGTATAGGGTTTTCCATTTGTATATTGTTGATGGACACTTTCTCCGATATACGCGTCACTTTGATTTGCTTTTTAATTTCAGGAAAGCAAGAGAATATATAGTGGAAACGTGGTAGTGATGAATAATTGACATCGTTATAGCAATTATCATTCCATATATATATGGCACTTAATTTCAATATGTCTAACTCTGTATTATAGTTTGACTTGATTTGCAAAGAAGCAAAATAGAAGCCTCCAATTTCGGGCGCTGAAGAAGTTAAATTTATTCTGATTATTGGTTGAGAAGAGTACAAATGGAAGAGAATTATATAGCCACCATGTGTATTTCAAAACCTTTTTAAATAATTAATTATTTATTAGGGTTATGAGGTAATACACCAACCGCATGAGGTGATAGATAATAAGGCCATTAGGATTTAGGGTTTAAGCTAAGCCACATCGAGCTAGTTTATAATATTTACTGTCCTTGAAAAAAAAAACAAAAATTTTAACGTAGTCTTCCGAACTATACATGTATTTAATGACTATATAGTACTTCATTTTTTGCTTTAGTCGACAACAAGCATAGCACATTACCATTTTAACGGTGACATAATTAATTTATTGGGTTAGATAACTAGATTCGTCTTAGTCTGACAAATAAAAAAATTAACTTAATTAGTCGTAAAATTATTAGAGAGCAAAAACTGAGATATTTATACTTTAAATGTAACTCACACCAAAAAACAAATTTGATTTACCAAACAATGCAAATATCATAATTAAATTAAATTGGGCTACGTGAAGAAAACAGGATATTAAAATTTAGGAAGGAAATAATAATGGAGCATAAGGAATGCACGGGATAGGAAACTATAATAAGGAGTAGGGACACAAATGAAGTGTAGAAGAAATGTTAAAATTGGTAGAGTTTTAATAAAGGGATTGTCAGTGTAGGATGGGAATTGAAGGGTGGGTGGTGGTTCAGTTCTATAATTTAATTTGAGAGGCCCCTGCCTTCCCTGCTGCCTTTCTACATTGCCTTCTCTTTCTGCTGCTTCATCATGCATACATATAATGCCACTCACAAGACCAAGCAGTAGACAGGGAAACCTCAACACCCAAATCATTAATTCAATGAACCAAACCCAACCAAAAAAAAAAAAGTATCATCCCGTGAGGGGTAATGAGGAAGGAAAACAACCTCAGTGTTGTGGTGGGTCTTGTATTTACTGCGAAAGAAAACAATCAAATTGATTCCCTCATTCAAGGAGTTTAGCATTTGTTTTTTAAGTAAGGACTCAGATTAAAGTTGTGTTAAAAAAGATTTACATCTTGTAGTTTGACTTGCTTTAAATATAATTAATTGAAGTCTAATAAATTTGAGGTAGAATACTGTATTATAAATAAAGAAAATTAATGTTAAAAGAATTTTATATTTTTACAGTTTGATTCACCTTCAATTAGATTAGTTCAGACTTAATAATTTTTGAGTTAAAGATTTAGAGTTTAAGATAATCTGTCAATCCTAAATTCTAAACTTTAAATGATTCAGAAAATTGGTTGTTGTATAGCATATCTCATTATTCATTCTGCAAAATCAACCCCTATATATACTCACTCTGAGTCTTGGTGGGCACAACACAACTTTTATTTCACACCCCTTTCTCAATCTCCATCTCCATCATATCCACGTAGGTCCCATCCATATATATTCCACCACCATGCCCCTATATGTTTTACACTTTCTCCCATTTTTTCCCCCCATATTTATTGTGTTCCGTTAGTTGAGCAATTGCACATCTTACCACTTTTGTGCCTCCATATTTTTTCATTAATCAACCTTCCTTTCCAAAGCATCAACAATGGAATTGCGTTGCGTGACCGACCGTCTCCACATTTATATCTCTGTGGATCACAAATAATTACGTATACTTTTCCGAATCCAAAAAATCAAGACTGGCCTAAAAAAACTCAGACTTATATCTCAATCAGTTTCGAAGTAATTCGGAATATCGGATTTTAAGAGAAATTCTTTGTGGACCACAGGAAAAAGAAGTTGACAAAGAGAGAACAAGTCCATAGGAATTTAATGGAAAAAATTCCAAAACGACGGAGTCACTTTCTGGTGGGTTGTGAAGGAATAAAGAAAAGCAGAGAAAGGCTTCAAAAACTCCAAAAGAAGCAGGAGCGCGATGCATGGGCATAGAGAGCAAGTTGGGTTAGGAACAAAACTTATTGAATACAGGAAATCTTAAATCAGTGGAGGCAGTGGTCCCCTGATCCAACGGTTTGCAGGACAGGTACCATATTCGTAATAATACGACTGTGCCTATCACATCACGCCTCAGTGTTCCCACGAGGTGAAATTTTTGTAGACTCTGTTGTGGCAGACTCGGTAATTTAATTTTCCCCTCCTTTCAATGCATGCCCTGTACAGTGAATATATATATAGTCTCTTCTCTCTTGCCTGACACATAGATACTCCCCTATTTCTGGACGCTGCTGCATCTTGGGACCAACTTTGAGGAATTAATTACTTTTTATTTGACTAAATTATCAATTTACTCCGTCAAACATCAGATTTTACTATTGTATTCTTTAAGGATTATGGTTATTCTAATTTGGTCATATTTTAGGATGGTAGATTTTTTTATTTAGCTATGGAAATTATTAGATTGGGGCAAATGCAATATTTTTCACTTTTCATGGACTAAATTGAAATATAAAATCCTTTAAGGACCAAATTAAAAAATCATAATCTTTAGTGGACTAAATAAGTAATTTACTCTTTTTCTCAGTAAACGAATTATTTGATCATAATATAATTTTTTTAATTTAATATTTTAAAATTATATTTATTTTGATTTAATATTTTTAAAAAATTATATTTGTTTTAATTTAAAATTACTTTTTCACAACCAAAAATTTAAAATTTGATATTTAAGTATTTGACAACAAAAATAATTAAATTGAAATAATTGTAATTTTTTAAAATCCAAGACACTTACACCTTTTTTGATTTGAATATTTTTTGTTTCTATTTTCACCGAAAATAGAAAGTAAGTTTAGAAATATATTTGGTTGAATTTCATAAAAATATTTTTTTAAATAGGTTCAATCTAAAAACACCAAAAAATATTTTTAATATTTTAAAAAATATATTTCAAAAAATAAAAATTAAAAATAAAAATAAAAAATATTTTCACGCACTAAAGTTACTATTAATTTTTTCGAAATATATAATGAAAATGACTGAACTACTCTTTTATTCTTTTGGGTAAATGAATCAACGACATTTATTAGCTAAACAATCCAGGGGAGGTTGTCGTCGTTTTGCTGCGCGCCTTGGTTTGGGAGCGTGGTCACTTTGCATTGTGTTGTAATCCCTGAGTTGGATTATTTTGTCTTTTTGCCCGAAACGACAATCGGACTTCCGTGTTTTGTAATCCCACACGTAAGAAGTCCTTTTTCTAACGGCAATCCTGGCGTTATTGATTCCCGAGTTTTGTTTTCATTATCGCAATTTTCCTCTCGATCGAATTATTTTGTCCGAGTCAGTCAGATTCTTAAAAAAATTGAAATTAATGCCCATATATGTATGTAAATGTAAAATGATTTTCTCTAACTATTTCGAACCACCGGGGAATTGAATTCCCGTGCTCAACAGTTAGAACCGAGAAAAATGATACGCCAAAGTTGACTTTCTTTCTGAGCAAACAAGATATGTAGGTAGGAGTAGGACCTGGGCAAGGCCCAATAGTTCAGTAAATAAATAAAACATAGAAGTCAAGAAATAAATCATGGGGGAGGAAATATATTTAGTTATAAATATATAAATAAACACGCGCAATATGTCACATATAATGGATATATCTATAAATGTTTTTGGGTATAGTCAAAATTTGTGTAATTAACAAAATGAGTTTCACTTAATGGGGTTTTGCTACTTATTATAGTGGGTTTCGTTTTGAAGAAGCATTTTATATTCACCGTCCATACGTATTACTCACTCAATAAAAAAATTGAGGAATATATAGAGATAAGTATGAGGTGGAATAAGATGGGAATCTTGAATTGGATTTCTCAGTGAGCGATGTTTCTTGGTGAACAAACCAATTATGTCATATAAAGGAAACAAGAATTATAATTTTAGGAGGAACAGGCACAAAAGAAAGCGACCTCAACTTGTGCTGATTATTCAACACAAAATAAGGGGTTATTACTTATTAGCAGCCACGATCGATGACGACTAAGACGGAAGAGCCAACCATTAATTTTAAGAATAATACAACTCAAGTGACCAAATATATATATATATATATATATATATATATATATGAATGAGGAATATGATATGGTTCGGTTTGGTTGTAGGTTGCGACCAAAGCTAGCTAAGCTAAAGCTACTTTAATTTTGCGTTGTAACCACTAGTGCACCACCCATCACCCTTTTCAATTCCTTTGAACTACATTAGCCCATCTCCACACTTCCAAGCAAATATATATATATATATATATATGACTCTTATATTTAATTTGGAATAAACTATTTATTTAGTCTCAAAAGATTATAGTTATTTTAAGTTAGTATTTGAAAAATTTAAACATTTTAATTTAGTATTTAAAAAATTATATTTGTTTTAATTTTATCAATTTTATTGTTACATTTTAAGATCTATCATTGTTAATCTCAATTTTTTTTTTGTTGTCGAAAGTCTTTAATTTGTGGTTAAACACACACACACATACAAATACTCTCTGATCACTCTCTCTTAATAAAAAAGCGTTGGTCTAGGTATAACAACAATTGTTTCATGAAGATGATGGTGTTATGTATGGGACCATGCATATATATATATATATATATATTATATGTAGATGTAGGAAGGAGGGAAGGGGAATGGATGAAAATGGCATGGTGATGGGCTGGAATGAGAGTGTTGTGTGAATTGGCTTCATATTGACTTTTGAAGTAAACAACAAGAGGGAATTGGATTGGGAAGCTGCCATTGCCTTTCAAAAGCTAATTAAGGTGTTATTCCATTTCCAACATTATATATACAGCTAACAATTTCAACACAGTACCTTCTTCCATTTGCGGAAACAATCACCCTATTCTCTCTCTCTCTCTATATATATATTTCCATTTTTTTTTTTGGTTTCTTCCAGGGAAGGAAATTAATTAGAAGAGAAAAATTAGTGCCAAACCTTTTGGATTATTCTTTATTTAGGTATTTGAGACGTCATCTATGCATGGGAGGGGCTAGGGCAAATCAGTTTGATCCAACGGTTCTAATTTATCTAACATTTTTTTGCTTTTATTTAACAACAATTTAGTTATTTTTTTTCAAATATCAATTGATCTAATGATAATTGTAAGCACAAAAATATACATAAAATGATAATTTTAATTTTTTTTTGAAAATGCTGGATAAATGAAAATCATTGGATCTTTATCCAACGGTTCCTAGCCCTTCCTACGCACAAGAGGGGATCTCCTTCCCATCGAAAGCAATGGAAGAAAGACATACCCATGCATTTTTGTTCCAATCCGGATTTTTTTTGTATGAATTATTAATTTAGTTTTTAAAAATATTACATTTATTTTAATTTAATCTTTCAATTAAGGATCTTTATTGATATAAACCCTAAAAACCTATATGTTTCAATATAGTTATTTTTAATCACAAAATTACTATTGCCAAATCTTAATGTCAAAAGTTACTTTAAGAAATAGAAATGTAAAATTGAGACAAATAATAATTTGAAGGTTAGTCGAAATGCCCGATCTTTTAAATAATCAAATTAAGATAACTATAATATTTTAAAGATTAAATCAATAATTTATTTATTTTTCATTGGTATAAACTGTTTTAAAACTATATTAACCTTTAATTTCATTTAGTTTAAGGGGTCAAATATGTATAGCTTTATGTCTTAAATTAAATGCAGGTTTAACAAAGGGATTTTTTTTTATAAAAAAACCCTAATATGTTTCGCATGAATAAATAGTAGTGTTTAATTATTAAAGAAGACATTTACTATTTCTCTCTATCAAAGAAGAAGGGTTGGATTCTTTCACGGTGGCGGCGGTCAAGAGGAAACTAGCCACCACTCCTTTTTCATTCTCCTATAGTCTTCTTCAAGTAGATATCTCTCGCGTGGTAGTTTTCTTTCATTCACTCTAAATAGTTTATCTCTCGGGTAGTGGTTTCCTTTTGTCCCCTTCGAGTAGTTCTTTCTCTGGTGATGGTTCTTTATCCCCTCCGTGTTTTTTTTTTCTTTTGGGTGTATTGTTTGGCTTTCAATCTTTTATGAAAACTTCAAAGCTAAAAGTGATTTTAGAAAAAAACAGAACACATTATTAGTAAAAAAATGTATAAACACTTGTCAATATGATTAAAAGAACAATAGATAAAATGACTTCAAAAGTTCTAGCATTATACCTCAATTTGCCTCATTTGGTTGGTAAGTTAATGTATGCTTTTTTCTCTATATCCATTGATAAGCTTAAGATGTTCTTTGAAGGTTTTTTTTTTGTTTTTTGTTTCAATTTTTCTTTCAAGGCCCTTATTGCATCTAGCTAATGCAAACTATCAGATCATTTTTAATATAATTTGCTTGGGGCCTTTTGATTATTATAAAGAAAAATCTCAATGTTTTCTCCCACTCTGTAAAATCACATTTCTCTACGGCTAGAAGCAGTACAATTTAATTATATATATATATATATATATATATATATATGTATTTGTTTCCCACGAGCTTCAAGGAAACAAAAATAATAAAAGACATCTTCTCATGCCGGAAAAAAAGTGGACCCATTGTGAAAAAGAAGGGAGAAACAAGTGGACCTAAAATTTTAAAAGGTCAAGTGGATTCATCTCACCAATGATCAAATGTCCCGTTAAATAATTAGTAAGATCATTTCTATTTATCGGATTTAATCAAATTCAATTCAATTCATAACTGTTAAATTAACATGTTCAAAACCGATTCGATTGAATGGCAAGGATTATTATTATATAAAGCCATTATATAGGAATGCATGGTTGATGCAATATTATTTTTTCATTAGTTGGCAAACAAACAAAAGAAGACAACTTATGTGACCGCGATACGGTACAATGTTTGAAATTTGAAGTTTGTTCTAGAAAATTGATTCTTCGTCTATCAGAAAGAAATTGTGGGCAAGATGGAATATATGGAGAATTTCAACCGTATGAAAATATCTAGATAGAAAAGTTGGATATTTATATATATGTGTGTGTGTGGGTGTGTGTGTGGGCATATATACAATAATATCATCTTGTTCTTGTATGCGAAATTGAGTCACACCCAGACGAATCTTCTTTTTGGTTATCTCTCTTATTTGCCTCATCACTGACCTAGTTGTAATTAATATATAAACCGAAGTGTCAAAATATGATTTAATTTCCAAGACTTTCTTTCTCTTTCTCTCTCTAGGAAAACGAGAGTCCATTAATAAGGCTCACGCGTCGTCAGACACAGAGATGCACAAAACAATGACCCAAATAAAGAGACGAGCCTCTCGTTTTTCTGTCCCTCTCTCTTGAATCATTCTCAAATTCAAATACATTGCTTTTTCTTGTTAGAATCAACCCACTATTCGCTAACAAACAATATTAATAGTCCTCCCTCCCAACACATAACATGAAACTTGTCTCCTCCTTTTACACACACATATATGTACGTACATGCATACGTACATAAATACAAGGTACGTACTCTTCTTCCAGCCTCACCTATGCATGTGAAAAGTCTCAAACGGTTTTTTTTTTTTTTTGGTTATGAAGTTTATAGCTTTAATATTGGCCGTATTGGATGGAATAAACAAAGCAAACCCATATCTCTCGATTTTAATTTCTTGTTTGTTTTCTTTCACTTGCGTTGATCGTACTCTTTTCCTGCACCTACGTACTCACCTTCGTAGTTTTGGCTTCACCCCAATTTCCGAGGTCTTTGTACTTGAATTATTGGCGTGACGTGTTTGGTTCAATAATTTTCTGCAAAAACAGTACAGTATAGTATAGTAAATTAGTAATGGACGAACCCCCCAAAAAAAAAGAAAAAGAAAAAGGAAACAGAATCCAATATTTAAAACATACTTAGATAACTAGATATAGGTACGTGATTGTTAAACGTTGCACCAAAAAATAAAAAAAAATTTGTAGATGTGAAGACGATTTAACTTTCTTCACAGTTCATTTAAATTCGTCAAAGCTACAGAGAAAAGTGGGAGGGGGCAAGTTGACCAAACTTCTATGCTGAGATGAGAAACAGAAGCAATTCATCACATGGACCGCAGTGTTATTCAACAATCAACACATTGGTCCATTCAAAATTTTCTCGATCAATTAATTAAGTAAAAGAAATGAATTGTCCATATTTTCGTTGAACCTAACAGGAGGCACGTCGGCAATAAAATATATCGAAAATAAATGCATGCCCTACAGGAGTTGGTCTTTTGATTTATTGAGTGGGTCCATGCGGTAAATAATTAAATTTTACGGTGACAAAATAGAGGAAGCTCCAACTTTGGAATATATTGAAGGAATGATGATGCCTCCACGAAAGAGAAAGGGTGATTCTTCTGACAGTACAAAACTTACCGTGCTTGAAAAAGATTGAATGTCTCTTACACCTGTGACCGACTCAGAAGTTTCGGGTGAAGCATTTACATATATATATATATATATATATATACATACATATAGATTCACGCACACTTGACTTGAACCATTTACGCATTGACCAAACCACACTAGCCTACCCTAATATTTTAACCTCTTATTTTCTTTGATGTTAATCCAGGATTTCAGTACAGTGATGGATCACTATTATAATTAAGCACGCATGATGTGATGAAAGCATGAATCACTCATATGCATTTTTTTTCCTGTTAATCGAATTAAATCACGAGTAATTAGTTATTATATTTAGTCTTTAAAAGATTACAGTTTTATTAATTTGGTACTTTAAATATCATATGTCTTAATTTAGTCATTAAAAAATTATTGTTATTTTAATTTGGTCATTTTCATTATAAAATCATAATTTATTATTGTTAAAGTTCAAATTGATATTTGTTTATTAAAAGTTACTTTGACAAAAAAAGATTAAATTGAAACAAAAATAATATTTTAAAAATTAAATTGAGATAATTATAATTTTTTGAAAGTCACATTTGTAATTTAGTCTCAATTTTTTTATTTGGACCATTAGTGCTCAAAAATCTATTGGACTTAGATTATATATCTGGTTTAAATTGAATTAAATCATAAAAGTGTAAAATTTTCTCAATATCAATTTTTTTATTCACAAAATTTGAACTCAAAACCTTTAAAAAAAAAGTTGAATGATTAAAACCAATTAAGATTAATGTATAATAAAACTAACTTGGTGTAAGTGGTGGGGAAGATGAGGGCTCAACAAACATTACTTAATTTGGTACAGAAGGTATAAGCTTTGTGCTTCCCAACCCACCCCATCTAATTAAACCACACACTCACTCACAGGCCATATGAGTGTGTGTGTGTGTGTGAGAGAGAGAGAGAGAGAGAGAGAGAGAGAGAGAGTAATTTGAAGCCATTTTAATTTGCTTCGCTTTTCCTCCACGTTGCTTTGTTCTCTTTCTCTTTTTCTCTCTCATGCATATATATTCCCATTATAATTCACTTGTTCTTGGCACATCTCCCCATTTCAAATCAACTTGTAAATATTACACTAATTAATCTCGACAGCACTTTGGCAACTAATCGTTCATATTCTAAAACAAAAGATCACTCCTTTAGCTTTAATACACAGTTTCTCTTGTTTTCAATCTCTTCTTCCTTTTTCTTTCCCCCAACAACATCCTTCGCAAGTCATAACACATTATTTATTATAGCCTAAAATACCATCTTACTCCTTTAACTTTGTCTCCAGTTTCATTTTAGTCCTTAATTTGATTTTGTTTCGATTTAATTAGTTCCATTAAGTTTTACTTTGTCCTGTAATTTTATTTGGTCCCTTCATAAAATACGTTCCGGGTTTTATTGTGGTTTCTCTATTTTATTTTAGAACAAAATATTGATTTAATTGGTAATAAAATATCACAATTTAATCTTTATATTTTTATGAATTGGTTTTTTTTACTAAATCACAAATTCTACCATTATTAAACTTTAAAATTTTCATTGCTGAAAATTATTTTAACAATCAGAGGGATCAAATTAAAATAAATATAATTTTTTATAAATTAAATTGAGATAATTATAATTTTTTTAAGAACAAATCAATAATTTACTCTTTATTTTATTTTAAATGTATGCCCCAATTGTTTTCATAATTCCCCCTGGCTAAATTCATCTGTGCGTCTGTACTCTGCTCCCCTGGCTGCTTCCAGGGTCTTCAGGATCAAACCTGAGGACTCAAAAATTACAGATTAAATAATCACAATAATCAAATAAAAAAAAGTCAACATATGATAAGCAAAAGAATAATTGAACTATAAAAACACGTTAATATATATATATATATATATATATATATGAAGGGTTAGACAAGGCAAACATTGGGCCCACAAAGAACATAGATGGGCTAAACAAATAGGAGCAATGGAAGTACAAGACCCACTCACTGAAACACCCTAATTAATTGGATCTAACTTGTCCTTCTTCCTCCTTTTTTTTTTTTTCTCTTGCTATCAACATTATGGCCCCAACTTGTGCCCTAATTTCATGCATGTGTGTGGTATCTTTTTCCCCCATTATGCTATTGGTCACTATTCAAATCAAGCACATCATGTGACAAGCATGTGACTTGGGATTCATGCACGCCAATAACAACACTACAAAAGTTTTGGTACCTACATCATCCTTGGATCTAATCTTCTGTCCCCACCTTTTTTTGTTTTTTCACTGCCAAATCTAATTTTTTAATTAATTTTTCTCAATTTTTTAAAAATCTGAATGATCACCCCCATATCTATTGGCATTTCAAAATATCCATAAAAGAAAGGAAATTCAAAAAAGAAAATACAAACTAGAATATGATGG
Source organism: Biancaea sappan (assembly GCA_037074585.1). Classification (NCBI taxonomy): domain Eukaryota; kingdom Viridiplantae; phylum Streptophyta; class Magnoliopsida; order Fabales; family Fabaceae; genus Biancaea; species Biancaea sappan. The sequence goes on along the minus strand of CM073500.1, from coordinate 31,133,721 downwards.
ATCTTGAAATTGCAAATTGCTGTCTCCTGTTCACGCACTAAAAAGGAGATAATCTATTTCTATATCTATTAACTTTCTTTCTGCAGTATTTGGGATGATTGATTAGTTATATATATGTTTATATATATGGGGCAAATCATATTAAGGCGTTGGTGACACCTTGATCATTTCACCGACCCAAGTTAGATGGTGGGGTTGGTTTTCTCTGGATGTAAACTATGGACAGGACGGTGTGAAAATGAAGCCAGTTTTGAAATTTTGAAACAGTGTGGTGCATGTGTTAGATTGATACACACACACACACAGACATCTTTTCTATATCTTTTCTTTACCAAATACTATTATGACATTTGCTTTTGGAATGGTGGGTTAGGTCATGCTTCCACCTTATTGCTATAGCTATCTCAGCAACCATAATTTCAGGCCAAGTTTTCTCAGTTTTGCAGTGTTGTAAATGTAGTGAAATGAACCCATCCACCTCATTCAGCAACCTCATTTATATTATTGTACCCACTTTTGACCTTTTTCTTTTTTTAAATCAAGGGTGTCTTCCCTGTTTGGATCTTGTGTGCAGTTAGTCTTAAAACTGCATGATTCAGTCATTTGATTATGTTATCTTTTATCCTATAAATTTTTTTTTAAACTTCATATTTTTTTATCTTCAATCGTAATCATCTGATAAAAATAAACAACCACAATGAAATAATTGTACTCTATAATTTTGATGTTAACCGCAGAAAATCTAAATTCATATCTTCTACTTGATAAGATGATAGACTAATATTTTTTGAATTTACTAACGCCAAAAGTAAAGTTCTTTATAGATTCATGTCTCCGAAAATCAAACCTTTTTCATTTGAGGTTTAAACAAGTATACTATCATTGTAATGTTATACTATTGCAGCTTTTGAATGACTAGAGGATCGAGGGTTTTTTTTTTTTCGAATTAAATGATGTTATAATTTAATTGAAATGTTAATAATATTTTAATAATTTTACCTGAGTCTATTCCAAGGTAAACATATATATATATATATATATATATATATATATATATATATATATATTTCTCCAATTCTGGCCCTCTCCTCACAAGTTACAAGCTGTGTATCGTTCCAGATTTGGACGTGTCCTGTGGTGCATCATGTAGCTCACATGGTCAATAATGGAAACGAGAAGACGATGCAGCATATGAGAAAGCTGATATTTAGTGTTTGGCTTGTTATACCACAAGATTCCAATGAGAGAAAGATATTTGACATTAAAATTAACTAAAGTCCAATCCATTTTTGTTTCCAATGGAAAAATAATGCCGTTCAGATACTAATGGGGAAATATTGAAAATAAAAGTTTGAAATTTAGACGATGATTCCTTTTCGTTAAGTCCACTATACACAAATGCGTATATATATGCTTTGTTTACATCGACCAGCTTGAATTGTCCATGTAGGTTAGGCATTATTATTGGAGTTTACGACTTTACGTGTCCATAAAGAACATCTTCAAAAACGACGTAGGAGTACGGGACAATCATACACACACACATGAACATTTTAATTCAATTAAAGCTTCAATCTCACTGAACAAACGTTAACGTTGGTTTGATTTTGATAAATTTATTTTTATGATTATAACAAACATTCATTTGGCTCATACCAAGTAAACGGTGAGTAATTAGTTGACTTAAAACCTCCATTTCTGTATTCTTCAAATTCTCAATATAAATATCAAAGTTCAAAGATGTTACGTGTTGTTATTTCTAAGTTTGGTGGAATCTAAGCAATGAATTAATACCAGAAAATAAAAACTATGGGAATCTGACAAAAAGACGACACCAGAACTGATAGCGCATTACACAACATATTTTAGATGAACATATTTATATCTATTTCAAAAATAATACGAGCGAGGAAAGTGAGTTTTTTTTTTTTGAATAAACGATCATAAAGTGACGCGTATATAGTATACATACCAAGTCAGTATTCAGAAACAAATTTTCTTTAATTAGATATGATCATATTATCGAAGACAGATATGAACTACGCAAGAAAGATGGCTCTAATTGAGTCTCTAATAACAACGTCTTTTGATTTATTGACTCATATTAAAAAATCAACTAATTATGTTTAGCCCTTTAAGTAGTGCATCACTAGAAGGAAAAAATTAAAGTGTAAATAAGGACTCCGAATAATTAATTACAGATGACTAAAATTGTTCTTGAAGTTTAATCTCTTGCATATATATCTCTCATGGGGAGGATTAAATTGGAAAGAATTTGAATAAGATTGAATTACTATTTTATATCATATAATTGAAAATTGATGTCTCTTTAGGTAACTGGGGGTTGCCAAATCGTTGTCTCAATCCTAATAATATGTTTTTAATTTGTCTTGTATGGCTGTGGATAGGGCTGGCCTGCTTTTATAAGGAGGTTTCAGCTTTCAACTTTGTATAGCTAAAGTTAAACTCAAATCTCTATCCTTTAATTGTTTCTTCGGTTTAATATATATATATATATATAATCCGACCAATTAATCAATTAAACCCCACTGGAGCCAAATGTTATATAATTAAAGATAAAAAGAACACGTACAGAATTGGAAGCAATTCAATGGTGCCATTATTGTCATCTCTATTATAGAGTGAGGCATAGGCATAGACGACACAGTCATCAATTAGAAGTTGGAAAAGAAAAAGAATAAATAGAGGTAGCTAGCTAGCTGGTGAAAGCAGCTTCTTATAATGAAGTGAATTGTGCTTTGGAATTTCTCGCTTGGATTTGCCTCGTGGAATCCCTTACACAACACGACGTCGTTAATTAGCGTGTGACTCTGATGCACACACACACACACACACACACACACAGACATTATATATGTATATATATATTTTTCACCTGCCTCGTTTGACTTATATGTTATGTATATTCCACAAACCCTAATTGCGCCGTGTCAATGAAGCATTAGGTTTGATAAATTAGCATTTGCTAATTAATTAAGCATAGTGATGATTGATGTTTTGATAATGAAGCCAGACGCTGTGTTTGGAATACATGTTGCAAAGTGATGGTTCAACTTGAAGGATTTAAGGGCATGGTAGGGACCATGCAATATAATGAGATGTGCTTAGTTTTATTGACTCTTTAGGATCAATGCCTTCTCTTACTTGTCACTTTCACCTGCAACACACATTATGATGGGCTTAGGTACTAATTAATCATAAATACCAAATTTTGCTTCATATTTATATATATTTTCCACCTTTCTTCTCCAAATAATGTTACAGTCAGCAGGAGCCTTCCTAACCCTAAACACAGTAGCTAGGTTTGACATGTATATATGTAGAAAATTAATAGAAGAGACTTAATTTCTACCAAAAAAAAAATAAATAAGAATATGGGGAAAATGGCCACACTGTTATCAGTTACTAGTGTTTTTATTTTTGCTTTAGAACTTAGAACTACAACAATTCAGAAACTTATAAGATTTTCACTAATTTGATTTGAATTAGATTGAATTACATAGGCGTAAAGTTTTTTTTTTTTATTTACAAAGCTTCAGATTACTTAAACTATAACTTGCATTGGTAGTTATAGTGAATTGTTAAATCAAGGTTTGGATATCTATGCTATGCATTATATCCAAAAAAAAAAAGGAAACCTACTTTTTAATCTTGTAAAGATATATGAATCAACTATTTTAATTCTTTAAAATTCATAATTATCAGTTTTTGAAAGATTTAAAATATTAACTCGTTACTCCTTTTATATTGGATTTTATTATTATTTAATAATCTTTTGAATCTAACATATTAGATACCTCAATTAATTATTTATCTAATTCTTGAAATATCATTATGTATTATATAGTTTCTAAAAAAAAATAAATAATTTCTTAAGCTCTATCATAAAGGAGTATCTATCATTTCTCCTTATGTATTAAAAAAAATATCATAATATATTATTGATTCATTAGTTCTTGAGCTCTATCATTTCTTAAGACTTCCATTAAAGCTAGGTTTGGAAAAATTACTATACAAGTAGTTGCTACGTTGTTAAATCATGAGTTAATGTGCATCATTAGCAACAAAAAAGAAAATAATAATAAAGGAGTATCTGATGCATCAACTACCACGAGGTGAGATTCGTCACTAAACAAAATTTAGAACAGTGTGCGAAACCATGTGGCCCCTGGCACTTGACAGGCATAAATCACTACTGATTTCCATTTTTATTTTAAAATTATTATTATTGGCCATTCTTTTTTCCCCATCCTTTTGTATAGATTAGGTGTAAGTGAAAGCTTCAATTCGTAGGCACTGTTTGGAGCAAAAGAAACAGTGTTAACAATCACAAGTCACAACCCTAACTGTACCAATTCACGATTATAGAGAAGCCATGATTCGTATGACCAACAACCCATGATTCTTGGCTGCACATTCACACATGAACCTGCTTTTCTTAAACACCATTACATACACATAACCAAACCATTAAAGCAACATATATATAATTATTCTCCACTCGATGCCACCTCTTACACCGAGTTATTAGATAGATTATTATATTATTCGCATCTCCTTTATTTAATTTGATCCCTTGTTTAGGGAAATCTCCATTTTCCAATGTGATTGATATATTCTTGGCTTTTGCTCTTTCCTTATCGTAATTCTATGTGACAAATGAAGTTACAATCAATGTGGGGACTGTATAAGTGAATATTTGAGTTAAATATAAACAATTTGGTCATGAAGAGTGGAGAGATTTGCACCACAAATGACCCGTATTGAAAAGTAAAATGAAAAGTCAGATTACGTTGATTACATGATGAGCATTTCCCACTTTGGATTGGCTCTTTATTTTTATTGCTTCTTTGCTTTTTCTGGTGGGCTAATAATAATAATAATTAGAATAACAATAATATAACATATAGAGTCTATGCTCTATAACGAAGCAAATTCTTGTGAGAGAGAATCGTTATTATGATCAAGGCATTGAGAACATTGAGCACCATAATGTGGGTGGGTTTGATAAATTAACAAAGACTCTTGAAAAGTTGATGTTGAGATGAGTAGAGCCATTGAAACTTAAAGGTATCGACAACCTTGTTTCAAGGGAAGAATTAATGTCATTGAAAGTTTCATACCCACCAAGAAAGTAGTTGTGGATCGAGGGATATGTAGGAGAGAATAAAGTTCGGAAAAAGCACTTGTCCATTAAGAAACCCACAAAGCTTTTATGGGTGCCAAAAGCTTGAAGGAGAATTGCAGAAAGATGGAATTTCTTTGTCACTTGTCACAACGTTTTTGTGCCTTTGGATCGCATCAATGATTCCTTCGATGTGCAAACCAAGAAGCTGTTTGAATTGATGAGGTTTTTAATTTAATTGAAAGATAAATTTTGTTTAATCAACGTGTTGGGGTGCCTAATTGAAACAAGATCAACTAATAACAAGCACTAGTAATAAGGACTCAAGTGACTCATGTTATGTCACATTTCTGTGATGTATCCACAAATCAACTTCCTCTCCCCTCCCCCCCCCCCCCCCTTTTATTCCTCCGGTGGATGCGTTATAGAAAAGAAAAGAAAATCATTTGAGGGAAGAGCACATATTCCAATGGGTTTCTTCGCTTGATAGGTGGTGAAGAGAGCAATCCAGAGAAAAAATTAGGGTCAGAATATGTATGTATGTACGGCCCTACTTTCCATCAGCTTTGTCAGCTATTGTCATTGACCCACTATCTTCGCCCAATGAGGCTGTCCCAAGTCATGCAAGCAGCTTTACTTATTCCCTTCAAAAGTCAAATTTAGAAAGGTCAGATACCAGAGAGCCTACGAAGGTGTTCTCGCATTCAATGATGGAGACACTACTATGGCCTATAGGACATCTCTCTTTCAATTCTCAAATGACTCGTAGAATGCAGGTCAATTCTGCATACTTTGTGCGTTTGTGTTTTGCCATAAACCACTACCAAATGTATACGCACTATTCTCCTACACAATTACTACTACAATTTTCTGGGAACAGAATGCCATATCGGCTAAAGACAACTACTAATACATCGTCATTCTGCTGATAACACACAATTGCAGCATTAGTGGCAAAATAAGCAGATAACTGGACTATTAACTTGATGTTGCCAAACAAAATGAGGCACTAGGCAATATAACATATCAGGACGGAGTAAATAAAACAACATTAAATTTCTATTTCTCTAGCTGAAGCCTAATCAGTAATTATACACAAATCTTGCCTCACAACTTCTCTACATGCTCAAGGGAACAAAAGTGTTTGTCTATGGTGTTGAGAGTTTCTTGATCAATTTCAGCAACCCCCACTGGTTTGGGAAAGGAATAATCCACTTCTTTAGCTGGTGCTAATTCACTTTCAGCAGCCTGCACCTTAACCGTTTCATTATCTTCAATTTCTGTTTTGCTTGAGATTTTGTCCAAGTTGACGAGTCGGGACTTTATCTCCAAGCAAAATTTCAAATCCTCCTCGTTCCGGGCTTTATTGATTTTATCAATAAGATCACTTATAGCGGATAACCTTTCAGTCCTCAATATTCTGGGCCTTTTTGAAGCTTTATGAGGATCTTCTTTGTGACCTTCAAGAGCACAATTTTGAAGCATCTTTAGACCCTCATCCACAATCTGTTGTATTCTCTTTCTCATGCTATTGCTTCTGGTCGGGTTTGATCTTATCCGCAATTTCAGCCCAGGGATCATTATCTCACTGTTACCTGTTGACGTAGGATTAGACTCTAACGCATTATCTTCCATAGGATTCACAGATAATACTTCTTCCAGTAAATCTACATTTTGCATGTATCGGTCAAAAGCTTCATTTTCCACTACAATGTGTCTCTCCTTGTATTCCTTTAACTTGGAAAATCTCCATTCATTGATAGCTGCAGCATCCTGTAATAACTTACTTTAGCACAGGATACAGCTATCTGAAACAAGTCCTCAGACAATCATTGTTTTATGATATCAATATACCTTTCTAGTTTGTGGCTTCCTTGAACGAAGTGAAATGTGCAAATTATTGAACTGGGCAAAACTGTTAGAAAGTTGTCGAAGGGATGCAACTCTACTACTTGCATTCCTGAAATACATATATTTATGTCAAAAATCCACTGCATCATCAAGAACTGGAAGTCAGCCAAAAAAAAAAAAATTGGAAAGATGCTATAATTGCTGAATGTACAACTTAAAGAATAAGTGAGTCAATATAATCACCAAAGGAGGTAACTAGCAGGACAACAGAAGCTTCAAGAATAATATTGCATTATGGAAATGGTAAGAGGAAAAAAAAAAAAGATGTTGGACAGAAAAAACATACAAATATAGCCGTTAACAAAGAATATAAATAAAAGCATTAAAAAATTTTAAAGCTGGAAATCTATTGCAGCAGAACTCTATTTAGATAACTCAAAAGAGTTAGGAAATGTTGGAACAATTATAGAGTAATTGCTGAATAGCATACTCGTGTCAGATAAAATGTTTTTAGAAGCAATGCTGCTCTGTACAAAAAGAAAATCCTTGCCTCTAAACTTACAAAACCAGACATTTACTCCATTCCGTTTAGCCAAGCCAATGATGTTTATAAATATATTACTGTAAGGATGGACATGATAGAAAATTGCAGTATGCTACTCAGAACTTACGAAGATGGAGATGGTTCAGAGGATTGCTGATCAAGTGACGCAGCACCAGAAGATGGTGACTTCTCAGGAACTGAATTTGCTTTCAACACTGCATTCGCCAGAAGATATGAAAAACAAGGGGAAAATATAAATTGTGGTTAGGAACATAGTATAAGGAAAAGTTTTAGAAAAGACAGAGTAAACAGATATCTTAATCTTGCCAACAGAACAGTGGCAATTTTTTTTTTTAATTCACCTTTATCAGAACAGATATCATTTATGCTAGTTATAAGTTCTTGTACTTCATCCAAATTAAACACTTAAACTAAAAATCCTTAACTAGTATCTAATTGACACCATAAAGTTTTAAAATATATGCTAAGCATGTAATGGGCTATACCAGAAAGACATCATCTTAGAGATATTACAAATACATAACAACCTACCTGCCAGTAACTAAAGTATTAGGGATAGACTAATGGAGAAAAGAATGAGCACCTCTGCCAAGAATGTGAGCAAGACAGGTGATGTTACTAATAGTGTAAACCTGAAAACTATGCACACAATGCTAACTTAATGGAGGGAGGGAAGCTACAAACTTGCATAAAGCTAGCATGTTAGATCATTGATGACCACTGATAGTATCAAAATTAGTCCAAGAGTAGAGCAATGAACACAGAGCAAATGGAGAATGAGACAGAAAGTAAAACTTGCTAACATCATTTAAGAGCTATATTTGGATATAAGATTCAGTGAAAGAAGTAATGAGGGCATATTGGTATGGCTGAAGAGCACTAAAATGTCCTAAAAGCGAAAGGGATACAAAGTGATAATGTGGGAGTAAAACAATAGCACGGGATCCCTTGGTTGCAGATAGTGCAAAGTTGACAGGACAAAAATTATAAAGAAAGTTGGCCACTTTGGAAGAAAGATTATGTAGGTATATGAATAGCAAGGCACGTTGGTATGATGGGTAGGAAGAGAAGGTGGGTATACAAATAGGATAGGCAAAATGCAGTGTGGTCACTTAAGTATCGAGTTTTCTTGACACTCATCCTGCCAAAGGGGTTATGGAAGAGGGAATATGATGATACTGAGGTAAATAGGAGAAGTAGAAAGACAAAATGTGGCAGTTATAAGCGCTGGTTGGCTGTAACTAGCATGACAGTTATAACTAACTATGGTTTTGGAGTTTTTTAAGTGTGTATTACAGAGTTTTTTTTTTGGGGGTTTGTTTTGGGGGGGGGGGGGGACATTTTTTGGGTGAGGGAGTTCCCTAGCCACTCGGAAGTCTAGAGTTGTTTGGGAGTGACCTAGCCACTCGAAAGTCTGGAGAAATTACTTTCTTGTTCGTCTGAGTTCTGTTTTGTATCAAGAATATATTCAATAAAATCCTATTTTGTTATTTTGTATATTGGGTTCCACCATTAGTGGCATCAGAGCAATTTAGGTCAGGGAATGGCAGCAACAAAAAAGGATGGTATAAATGCAAGATTCAAATGGGAAGCTCAGGAGATGACAGCGGCAAGAAGGCAGAAATAGATGCAAGATTTGCTGAGTGGAGAAGAAAGAAGTTTAGGAGAGACATGAAAGAGATGAAAGAAATTTTGCAAGAAATGAGGGAGACATTGCCGAGAATTGAAGGACGGTGTATTTGAATAGAGGAGATGACTATAAGTAATCCAAAGCTGGAGAACCCATTCATGGATGTTTCAGTTAAATTGAAGGATGAAAAGGAAGAAATCCTTCAAATGAATGAATTACTGGGAGAAGCTTTTGGTCATTTTGTAGGGGAAAGAACGAACAAAGATAGCCAACCCATAGACCAAGAATAGAGTTCTTTCAAAGAAAGCAAGAAGGAGAACGAGGCAGTGGCTATACAAGATGAGATCGTGCCTGTGTCCGGCTGAACGTCAGATTTCGGCAGCCGACAAATATTTCTCACTTCTCCGGTGGATGGAGACACAATTGCAACGGGGAAGAAGATGATGGCATGTTCTCAATGAAGAGGCTGTCCAGGGAGGTTTCAGAAAGAAGAGGCAGGGTTAATTTGACCCAACCTGTGACTATAACCCGATCCATGTCATTTGAAAACCCCATGCTCAAAGACCCAAATATTTATGGGTCCATCAAACATAAGTATTCCTTATTTGCAATGGTTGGGCTGCCAAATTTATTGACCCTAGGAAAGCTATCCGGACTAATAACCCATCCCCACCTACTGAAACGCAGTGTGGAGCTAAGGAAGAGTATGAGTCCATCGCAGCAGCAGTTACAAAAGAGCCAGAAGAAAATCCAATTCCACCCAATGCCAAGAAGCAAAGGGGAAATAAGATTGAAGTTGTTTTCTGTGTTGTTGAGGGGTTTTGAGCAGTCTTTCGGGGCCAGAATAATATAGTTCAGCTTCTAATCATGGAAGAAAAAGGTGATGAAGAAAGAAAATAGGAGACAGCCTGAAAGAAGATTCAAATACAGGCAAACAGAGAGGCTTCTGGACAGGAAAGGGTCACCGAACATCATGTAGATGGGGCTGAATGGAATGGGAAATATTGTGACAAGTGACAACATACAAAAATTTGTCAAGAGTGACTTTGATATGAAGGGAAGCTGTGCAACTTGTGTTGTTGGATCTTTTGACCTTTACAGAGTAAACAAGCGAAAGCCTTATCATAGAAGTTTGTTATTGTACAGATGGGTTCACCTTACATGATTTTGTTTCATACAATTCCGAGCACAATGAAGCCCACAGAGGAGGCAGGAATGATGGGAGCAATGACAATTCTAGCTGGAATTATGGTTCTGAAGGGGAAATTGATGATGCCAGTGCAAAGGCATTGCGGTCATAGCAAATGGAAAACTTCCATTTAGCATTAATGATATCTCAAGGCACGCCAACGTTGCTAGTGGGAGAAGGCCATACTCACTATGGATTTAACAATACATATGGGTATGACATTGCCATTATCCATTCCCTTTGGCGACACTTGGAAGCAAGGAAGAGTGATCACTTCAAGCTTTTCTCAAATGTCATAAAATTCCAGCATGCACATAATGTAGTCAGTCATGAATATTGCCTTGGCAAGAATGACATAACATAGCATGAAGACAATTAGGAATTACTGTGGGGAAAGCCACCACCCATTCCAACTTCTGACTTTCACCTTGAGGACAAGGTGACTCTTAAAGGGGAGGGTAATTATGAGATTGAGGTAATTAGGAGAAGTAGAAAGACAAAAAGTGGCAGTCATAAGTGCTGGTTGGTGTAACTAGCATGACAGATATAACTAACTATAGTTTTGGGGTCTTTTTAAGGGTGTATTACTTTCTTGTTCATCTCTAAGTTCTGTTTCGTATCAAGAATATATTCAATAAAATCCTATTCTGTTATTTTGTGTATTGGGTTCCATCAGAATACCTTCCTAGGAATTTAGCCTAATCCACCATTTATTTTGTTTGCTACGAGGGAGGATATGACTTAGTTCTCATAGATCACCTAGGCTGTTAGAATTAATGTCTTCTAATGACTAGGTTTAACATGGCATAAGGTGTGCCATTGGGTCATACCATGTGGCAGCCCCCCAAGTCAAGGGGAAGGGGAGGGAGAGGGTTAATGAATAATATAGTCACAAGCTCAGAAAAACATATTTAAGAAAGCATAATGTTTGAAAAGTTAACACACCATGAATATGGCATGGATTTTGATTTTTGGAACAGCAACTCTTGCATGATTCAAATGGACACCTGCAAGATTGATTAAACTCATCAAAACACCATATAGAATGAATAAGATAATCAATGTATAATAAGACTGAGTAGTTTCCACAAGTAATTGAACTTCTTTTGTCACAAGTAATTGAACTTCTTTTGTTTCATCCCATCTAGAAATTAAGTGTTTGTTTCAACTCCGCCTATGTTTTATAGCCGGTCCCAAGCCCGGAGAAAGGAGGAGGGTTGTGTTAGGCCTTCGACAGCCAACGTAAAACTGTGTCGAATCTCTCATAAACATGGATCAACGACAATTCATTGATAGAGCTCAATGGCGTCGTGCGATCTATGTAGCCGACCCCACTTAGTGGGATAAGGCTATGTTGTTGTTGTTGTTGTTTGTAGGACCACAGTGAAATATACATATAAGACCAGTACCTGTATAGTGCCAGAAGAAAACATCTCTGTATACTTATTACGGGCATCTTCCAGTGACTTGGATTCTGTCCATTATGACCCTAGTTTAATTGTTTTTCATAATTTTACCTATCATGGATCTCAGAGCAGAAAGGACTCCAAATGTTATAACAAAATTAATCAACGATTCAATGGATGAGTGAACCAGCTGAAGCAGATTAAATTTCCTAGGTGAATCATTTAATCATGATGAAGAAGCAGCTGACAGAAAAATGAAACCATATTTGGCAAATGCAACAACATACATAAGCCATCGTTGAAGTTCACATGACCTTTTGGAGGACTTAGAATTACTGCCTCCACTTGTTACCTACAATATCCTCCTTTATATTATAAATAAATATGGTTTTATTTATCAAGTAACTCTAAATTTAAGTGGGTAGAAATATAATTTGGATCAAATTCATGACATGAGCTTATGACCTATTGGAATCTTGTGGGTATCACAGACCTCGAGCAATATTAACTGGACCAACACCTATCTAACTTACAAGAATGAATATTCCAGTTTACTTTGTTATGTCATATGTACATCCACAACACAGTTGATACCAGAATTCATATGTGCTGTTCCTTGAGCAAGAGGAGCCAAATCCAGAATTTTGTGTGCCTTCAATGAAAGAAGTTGAAAATATGGAACTAATTTTCAAAAAATTATCCACCCATTATCCACGAACATTTGTACAAGAAAAAGAGAACCATAAACCCTTCGTGTATAGCCAAAGGTGTATCCCGTTCCTTAAAATAAAAAACATTGAAAGATTCCGATACCATACATCAACTATGAATATGATGTAATATTGGCCAGTCTCTCATAGATTCAAGTTGTAACATATATGCGTGCCCGTATGTGTCCATAGGTTATATCTCCTACAACTCAGAACTCACGTAAAAGTTTGAAAGGTGTTTTTTCCTGTATTATACATTATTCTCAATTTTAGTTGTTTCGATGGCTAAATTCTACCAGCCCTACAAAATTTTGAGTGCTTGTTGGGCATCTCTCTTAATATTTTTCTCTTCGTTAGTTGATTATCAGTCCCCGCAGCACCTCCAAAGTCATAATTTAAATTCCTTAATCTGTTTTTAAAGTCCAAATTATATCACATGTCTACTTTTATGATTCAGACCCGGTGAGAAACTGCCCTCCATATGCAAAATTAGAAAGTGCAGAGAACCATACATGGACTTGAAACTTCCTTTGCTCATAGGCAAGAACAAGGAAGGGTACCCAACTTCCAATTTAGTAAAGTAATTCACAAAACGGATAGGGGGAAAAGAGTAAAATTAGGGAAGAGGATTTACCTAGAACGAGCAACATTGCCACACTGCTTGCACTTAGGCTTATTATGGCCACGTTGGGATTTTGGAGGGGTGTCCGTACGATGGCTCAAGTTAGCAGCAGCTGCAGCCAGAATGGTCGGCTTCGCTTGGGCTGTGGCAGCGTTCATGGTCGCATTGTTGCTGTTGTTGTTAATTGCAGGCGGAGCTGCCGCCATAACTTAGAACCTTGTTCTTTGAAGGCAGCGTCAGGTAACTTGAAATTGGACAGCTTCTTCGTTTTCCTTCCCCGTCGCTTTGACGCTCAAAGACATTGACGGGCGGTTCAGATTTCAAACACCGGAGACGACGAACTTCAGGATTCGTCCGACAGAAGCGGCAGCTCGGGCTTCCCCATTAACATTAATGAATTTCGACTCGAATTTTCTGATTGGGCCTGGCCCCAACATGCTATAATGGGCCGGAGCTAAATATTTCAGTGCTTGGGCTGAGCCTGATCCTTTGATTTGGGCTTTTTTTCTGTATGTTGGACTTCGCCATTCTGACAAATAAAAAAGATGTAGATAATTTATTTTTTGTTTTTTTTAATTTCTAAAATGACAATTTTTTGGTTTTGGACCCAAAAAGTAATTAACAATATTTTTAATCCATTCCATCATTTAAATTCATAGTCTTGCAAACTGTTCTGTAACTTTTCAAGTTTGGAGTCTGTTTTGTTTGTTGGCGTTTTACTTCGTTTGTAATTGAAATGTGCAAAAGGAATGAACATGTAATGTAATGTTTATATACAAGTGATTTTATAATTTTTTTTTTTGGTTAGACTTAGTGTTAATCTTTTTAATTTTATTAAATTAGGATCTATTTTTCTCATTAATTTATGATCACTTAATTGTATCTTTGTTGCCTTTTAAGCAAAAATAACTTATTTGTCACTTAATTTGTTGTTTCATTTTAAATTATAGATTTTTAGTATTTTTGACTTATCTTTCTGGCTTATAATAGTATTTTGTATGTTTTTGTAGGGTTGAGCTAGAGGGAATAAAAGGCTGAAAGAGGTAGAGTGACAAAATGTAGTTACTTTTGCAAAAAAAAAAAAAAAATTACTATAGAGTTTTCTGTTAATAGCGAAAATGAACAGTGCCAATTCGAAAACCTAAATATAAATAGTTTCTTTTGAAACTTTTTAGGTGGTTGGAGGGGTAAAAAAGGAAGGCATCGTTCTTTAACCTAAGAAGTGGGGGGAAAGCTCGAGGAATACGATTGGGAATGATCGAACCTTATTTCATTCTAGTTTTTCTTTTCTCTCTTTCTATAACTTCTATTTTTACTGTTTTCTTGATGAATAACTTGTGTAACTAAACTTCTTAAGTTAGGAGATTGATATAGCTAGATTTTGATGGAGTTTTATTGTTGAATGGATTTATTTTGAATGTAATTTCATTGTTGGAGTAATCATTATTGTTTTCATTGCTTCTTGAATGTTTGGCCACTGTTTGATGAAATTTGGAAATTATATTTAAGCTAGGGATAGTATGATATAATTCTACCCCTGTAATTTCTTTCATAAATAGGATTAATCTAAGGATGAATAATCTTGATTATATAGTTTCTTGTGAATTTCTTGAGCTTAAGTACCTATTCAAATAAATGTGCTAAGGGATTAGGCATTTATTTGGGTTAGGTAAGATTGTTTGTCCAAGGAATTAGTTTCAATTAATTTTGGAAAATTCAACCAACAACAAGGGCTTGTAATTGAAAATGAATTATTCCTTAGTAATTCAGAGATTAATTTGTCTACAAATTATTCAAATTTAAAATCAAGTGAAATCAATCATTGACTCCCTTTTTATCATTGAATTCATTTTACTATAGTTGATTTTTCTTTAGTTCAATTATTATTTTTGTTATTGTTTAGTTATTTAAATTCATTGAGAGTTGTCTTTAATCCAATTTGACCGTTTAAACAGTATTTTCCTTTAGCATATCAAGTACTTGACACTTCAATCCATGTGGAGATGATACTTTACTCATTCTTTAATACAATTGTTTTCATTCAATGATTAAAGGTTTCCATTACTTTGAATAAATTGTGATTTAATTTGAGATTTTGCTTGTCTTGAGAAAGAGAGATGAAATTACACTAAGGAATGAAAAGTATGAGTCATGAACCTTAGGTGTTTAGGGGAATTGATTTGCTAATGATATAGACATATAATCGTTAACCCCATATAATCAATCATAAGCTTGATTTAAAATTGAACATAATATTCATAAGAAATTATAGAGGAATTATGTTAACTTAGTTGAGGTTTAAGAGAATCCTTATAGATAGTTGTGGATCTTAGATTCTTTTGTATATCGGTAAGAGCAAGAGTGGGGAAGAACAACAAAGTTTCGGAAGAACAAAGGGAATTAGTGACTTTAAGCTTTTTTAATCAATAAATTTTCTAATATTTTTGTTGTTGCGTTCATTTACATCAGTTTTACTTTGAATTTTATTTTATTATTCGATCTTCCTTCAATCAAAGTATTTGGTCTAAATAGCATATTCTAGTTTCCTAAATAATTAGCAATTCAATCTCTGTTGGATGATTATTTTTATTCACTCTTTATTACTTGTATGACTGGTATACTTGCCATGTCATCAACAAGTTTTTGGCGTCGTTGCTGGGGATTGAAAGTTTTGCTAATATTCATAGAAACCAGGAAGTGCTAAATTAGACATTTTTTTTTGCTTTAGTTTTCTTATTGTATTTTTTATTTAGTTAATTTTAATTGTTTCTTTATTTTCTTGTTTTATCAATCATGCCTCTCATTGTGGTCTTGTCTGGGTATGCGAGGTATAATTGACCCCCCTTGCTTCTTTTCAAACTTGAAATTGAAAAGCTAGCGAGAAAAACTATGAAAAAATGAAGTCCGATTGTTCTTAAATCGTGTTTCTTGCGCTTTCCCCCCAGTCCTTAGGTCAAAGAATGGAGCCTCCCCCTTTTTACCCCCTCTGACTGCTTAAAAAGTTTCAAAAGAAACTATTTATACTTAAGTTTTTGAACTGGCACTGTTTATCTTCGTTGCAGCGAAGAAATTCTCACTTTCAGCCAAAAAAAAACTATTACAAGCCAGAAAAATAAGTAAAAAATACTAAATATCTATAATTTAAAATTAAGCAACAAATTAAGAGACAAATAAGCTATTTTTGCTAAAAAAGTAACAAAGATACAATCAAAGGATTATAAATTAATGAGCAAAATAGATCTTAATTTAGTAAAATTAGGAAGATTAACAGAATCTCCTTGTTTTCAAGTTCCTTTGCCTCCTCTTTAAATTTAGCTTAGTATCTCTAATCTCATTCTGTCTTTTCAACATTATTTTTGTATATACCTAATACCTATATAATTATTTGGTTGGAAATTGGAAAGGGAAAAAAAATCATATATTTTATCATGCTCAAGTAACTTACAATAAAAATAAAGCCAAAGCAATAAAATTTACCTTTTTCACGGGCTCAAATAAACCATTTAATCCTATATTGTCCTCAATGCTTAATGGGAATATGCATATCCTTCGCCAAAGTAACAAGATAGTCACATAAACGCAAATAATATAGTATATTTCATGATCATTTTGAAATTCTTAAAACCATTTTTTCCCAATAACCTAGTGTCATTTATCTTGGAGTGAGACTCACATTCTCCTTTACTATCAAAATGCTAAAAATTGAATATGTTCTTATGGTCATCAAAGAAGGCTCTTTCCTTCATTGCCTGCTTCAGAACTTGGCCATTAACTATAAACAGTTTTTGATATTCTTGAAGATTGATCTATCAAGCATAATTACAGAGAGACTAACGCTTGTGTTGACGTCCTAGTGAAGCACATAAAGCTTAAGAATCTCCCCCTTCACTATGCTTCACATCAAGCTCTCCTTTATGATGATTAAGAATCTACTTTCATTATTGAATCTCGAGTTCTATTTTTTGGCGTTTTTTCTACAATCGAACTTCACTTTAATACTAGTGTAATTGTTTTGGACATAGTTGTTAGTTTTAACTTGTAAAGCTGTTTTTGCAAGTTCACACATCAAAATCATCTTAGCTCACAAATAAAATTGGAAACAAGTAAAAAATAGTTCAAACTCACTAGTTTGAGCTTGATAGACTGAGTTACGCGCAGCAGTATTGTAACGTCTATTCTAGTTATACATTTGGAGGCAAACTTATAATGAAGTCTAAGGAAAAATTGGTGAGCTTTAAAAATAACCCCACGAAATTCTTTGAAAAAAAATATCATTTAGTAGAATTTTAGAGCAATTGTAAAGTATTTAAAACATAAAAAAATCTCAAGGTGGACAGAAGTGAATCAGTCAACTACTAACTTTGCATCAGTTGACTGATAGACTACTGTTTTATATTCTCACAATTCCAATAGGTGTAAGTCGACTGCCCACAATGTATTAGTCGATCGGTAGCGTCTTAAACTCATTTTTTTTGTAAACTATGAGAAAAGTCTTTCCTTGAAGATACTTATATACTTCCTCAAAATAGAAAATAAGCTCTAACTCAACATGTATTAACATCTCATATAGGTATTCATCTCATTACATGCTACAAAATACATGCCAAGTAGTTTTCTATTTACATTCTTTTGTACAAGTGTCTCCAAGCATACATGTAAAAGTCTCTCTTCTTTTCATAATTGCTAAGGTAGAAAGCCAAGCCTATGTCTTCTTTTACTCTTTTCAGTTCTACTTCAATCCCTGAAATGGTTAGTTAAAACATAAAATATGATATATATAATCCCAGTAGCTAGTTTGTCTTACAAACATCAAAGAACCCATTTTAGTCATAAAAGCAATCTTAAGCATTATAGTTGTTTCCATAAGTGTAGAGGATCCTAGAAAACCGAGTAACCTAATTCTACCTCATAATGCATCACAAATTCTACCCATCACATAAGGGTTTGTAATACATTACAAGCTCACTCATCCTATGAAGGATTATCCTATCATCTTCTTGAGGAAATATCCTTGTCATATAAATATAAAGGCTAAACTATAGCTTAGTGTTCTTGTTCTTCTCTATAGTGCATGACAAGTCTACTCATGTCATAAAGGTCTATAATGCATAATGAGTCTACCTATGTTGGGTTATAATGCATTCTAGGTCTATTCATCTTGAGTTGCATCATAGGTCTACCCATTTTGAGTTGTACTTTAAATCTATCCAAATCTTAAGGACTTATGTTCTATGAAGTATTTACTCCTATCTCCATAGAAGATTCATCTTAAGCCATCAATCTATCATGAATTCATTACCACATCTTTCATAATTCATGATAAGAACATGAATCACCTTAGAATCATCATGGAATCACTCTTATATCATAGAATCTTCATAAAATCCTTCTCATATTATAGATTCATTATAGAATCCTACTCATATCATAGATTCATTATAGATTTTCTATATAATCATACTCACATCATGAACATAAATCATGATATAAGTTTATATCATCATAAAAAATCTGACATGATAAACTTAATTCATAATAAAACATATAAATCATTATAAACAACTACTTTTATGAAAAACTAGCTACCTTATGTGTAGAATCAAGTTTTAAGCCTGATTTCTTAGCTCTAATCTTTCTCTTCTTGCTTCCTTTCTTAGTCTTCTTCCATTTTTCTCTCATTCAGCCCTAGATTCCTCTCTCTCTCTCTCTCTCTCTCTCTCTCTCTCTCTCTCTCTTTCTCTCTCACTCTCTCTCTCTCTCTCTTTCTCTCTCTCTCTCTCTCTCTCTCTCTCTCTCTCTCTCTCTCGTTTTCTCTTCTTCTTCTTCTTACATAAGACACACATAGAGTCATATATAGACTCTTGTAAAATTATTACTTTGCCCCTAACTTATTTTTCATGTGTTTCTAATTAGTTATACTTGCTTAAAATTACTGTTTTACAGGTCGACAATCGTCTATCATAAGCCTACCAGTCGACTGCTCACCATCTATTCTAGAATTTATCTGATATATTTCAACTTATTAATCGGCTGCTATCTATCTGCCAGTCGACTGGTACCTCTCTATTTTGAATCTAGTTTATTTTTTTGATGTTACTAGTCGACTGCTTGGTGTCTAGCAGTCGACTGATACACCTCTGGTTTAAACTGATTTATCTTATTGATGAGACTAGTCGGCTGCTAGCTTTGCATCGATCGACTACTCGGCATCAGACATGATTTTTTTTTTTGCATTTTAAGCCTATCAGTCGACTGTTCTGACTTTGGCAGTCAATTGCTAGCCTCCTGATTTGGTTCTTTCTTACTTTCGATCATCTTTTCTTAGTCTAACTTCTTAGGCACTTCATAAATTCCCCTTGATTTTGTTTTAGGAGAAATGTAAAAATATGGGATTTTACAAGTATGTTGAGTCTTTTTCTTTTTCGGTCTTCATGCTTAGTTCATTTTTTTCAATTTTGCCTAACCCAAAAAAAGGAGGAAAAATGAGGAATCCTTTATTTGTGTGTGTGTGTGTGTTTTTTTTTTTTTTTCAATTTTTTTTCGTTTTAGACATATGAATTTTTATGAGTTTATAACTTAAGTTTATGTTGTTGTAAAAAATAGATATTTCAAAAAGAATATTTAAATTGTAAAAATATTCTTAAAATATTTATAATCTTTAATTGAAAAATATTGCAATTAAATATTTTTTACTACCATTATTATTTCCTATCTATAACGATCCACTCATTTATAACTTTTAATTACCATTATTTTAGAAATTTAACTCCCCATTTATTTTACTTGGATATTTATATTTTTTCCTCACTATAAAAAGATATTCATTTCTTCATATTAGATACACCACTTCTCTAATCTTTCCCTTCTCCAAGTTTTCTATTCTTTGCTCTTATTGGGTTATAGAGTTTGTTTTTTGCTGTTCTGGTACTTGGATTTCATCCAAAAGAGACTGTTTAATCCTGGGAGGAAGTTTTGTAAACGCAAAATAATTTTTTCGAGGACAATGTCTTTTAAAATGTGATTCAGGATTTGTGAGGATTGGGATGTATAACATTGTCAATTTTTCGCATGATTAGGATGCTTTGGGAGGAGACCAAGTTAGTGTAGAACAATAAGGAACAACCTTCAAGTTGCAGCTCCAATAATTCTGTTAACATAACTATTGACATTATGAAAAATTTTTCTTCAAGCATTTAATATTAAAATGCTAAAAAATTGTGTTTGTGGAATTTTTTAATTCTACAATAAAGGAATGTGACCATATTTATGTGAGCTTTCTAAAGCTATCTGAAGTGAAAATTTTCTATGTAAATTTTTAATTTTACATTTCAAATTTTGGCCAATGATAAAGATAATTAAACAAAAAGAAATTGTGTTAGTAGAATTTTGTTTGTAATTCTACTATTGTGGGCTATATAAAGTCATATGAAAAATCAATTGTACTTTGTGAAATTTATTTAAGGCAAAAATATATGTCATGTCCCCAACCTTCACTTTAATTTTGATTCATACCCCTAACTTTTTTAGGTCAAATATATCCTATATGTTTCAATTTTTTCAAATATACCCTTTTTTTAACACAGTAAAAAAAATAATAGAATTCCACGTCACTAGCTGACTAGGGCTGCCTATGTGGCATATATATTCTGTCACATCATTTGCCACATAGAGGAATTTCACGTCACCTGACATAACCAACAGAATCTTGACACATGGCATGCACTTTGGTTTGAGGAAAAATCAACAAAGTACATATGGCAAGATTCAAACCCTAAACCTCTTTGAGAAAGAAAACACCTTCAACCATTAAGCCACTAATGTTTATTTGACATAAATATGCATAATTAATATATATATATATATATATATATATATATATATATATATATATATATATATATATATATATATGTAGGAACTTTTGTTTTTGTATTCAAAATTCAAAACAATATATACCAATTATTATATGTTATAAAACAATAACAAATCTTATAATAAGATAATATGCTATTAGTTTACATAAATTATTTTAAATTATATAAAAAATTAAAAAATTTAATAACAAATCATATAATATAAATTTAATTATTATTTATACTTAATAAAAATTAACTTTATATTAAAAAATAAGTATAATAATATGATGTGCATATTAAAATTATTTTATAATATAAGATTTGATATTATAGATTTTAATAATAATTAAATTGTTTAATATTTAAGATAGCATATTGTTATAATTATTGTCAATCAGATTTAAATATTATAAACTTTAATTATCATTAAAAATTATAATATCAAATCTTTTATTATAAAATAATTTATTATATGATTTGTTATTAAATTTTTATATAATTTAAAATAAGTTATGTAAAATAATAGCATATTCTCTTATTATAAGATTTTTTATTGTTTTATAACATATAATAATTAGTGTATATTGTTTTAAATTTTGAATACAATAACAAAAGTTTATATATATATATATATTAAATTGCGCATATATATGTCAAATAAACATTAGTGGCTTAATGGTTGAGGGTGTCTTCTTCTTCCAAGGAGGTTTGGGATTTGAATCTTATCATGTGCACTTTGTTAATTCTTTCTCAAACCAAAGTGCATGCCATGTGTCATGATTCTATTAGCTATGTCAGGTGACATGGCAGAATACATGTGCCATGTGGGTAGTCCAGTCAACTGATGATGTGAAATTTCATTATTTTTTTATGGTGTTAAAAAAAGGGTGTATTTGAAAAAATTGAAACATATGAGATATATTTAACCAAAAAAAAATGTTATGAGCATGAATAAAATTTGGGATAAACGTTGGGGACATGACATGTATTTTTGCCTCTATTTTATTTATATTTTTTTGAGCTTTATAAAGTCATGTGACAAATTATGCTTTGGAAAATTTTTTTTGAGAAAATGCCTAATGGCATGTGTGCACACAAAAAAATAATTGTGATTATAAATTTTTGAAATGTGAGCCGATATCAAATGTGGTGTTATTATAGTGCCACAAATTTCTTTTTGGTAAACATAAGATGTGGAATTCTTGAAATAAACATCAATGTAGGGGTTTAGTATTCGAGAATTCAAAATGGTTTCATCCAAACTATTGAAAGTATTAATGCTAAACAATATTGTGAGTTACATGTCATTTTAGAACCAAAAATTTTTGTGGATTTGTGACCAAATATTTTGTGGATATTGGCATATTAGAAAACAATTTGGATCAATTTGAAAATTGAGAAAACCATCTTATTGAAATGATGATATGCCATATATGAAAATTAGAGTTAGCATTTTTCTAATGCTAATCCATGAAAACACTTCAATTATACAAAGAGGTACAACATTATTGAGTTATTGGTCACAAAATTTGAGATTGAGAAGTTCCTAAATGATTGTGTGTATTTATATTCTTGAAAAATATTATTATATGATGAATGAATATAAATGCGCATATATGTTATTTGTTTGATGCTCATCTATAATAATTATAAGTTGGATTGTTATACTCTTATAGATTTAAAATATTTAGAAGTTTGACGGTATTTTTGCAAAATCTATGTAACATGATTATAAGAACAAAAAAAATGAATTTTAAAACCTTTGTGTTCATTGTTATGTTGTGTATAAATTTCCTGCCTTGATAAGTGTGTGATTGTTTGTTTGTATATGTATGACATGTTTAATTTTTACATTAGTATGAATAATACATAAAACAAATATTTCTTTGATTGTGTTCATATGAAATACATGAGTCAAGTAAAAGTGATTTGGGAGTTGGAATCATAAGAAATGTGATAGTATTTTGCTGTCACAATAACACTATGTCCAAAAGAATTTAAAAATTTGATCATTTTTATGACAAATCAGTGAATATCTTTTGTAATTTTAACACTCAAATAAGGAAAATAAAGGTAAGTCTATTGCATTTAATAAACTTCATCTAGCTTGATATATTATATATTGTATGTCATATGAGTGTCTATATATGCACGATCCTAAAAAAAGGAGTTGAGAGGTACCATGAATTATGGTATCATATAAAGTAAATTTTTCATTGTATTAGAATAATACAATGATGATAACTAGATTTTTTATTCAAATGAGACAAAATCCACTAGTAAATAAACCTTACCTTTGGTGGTGTGATGATATATTGGAAAGCAGCCGATCAAAATTTTAGATTCACTCTAAATCAAAGTTCAGTATTGTGGAGTTAGCTAAAAATGAGACTAAGTGGTTGAAAAACTTCTTAGCAAATGTTTCTGTGGATATGAGTCCAATGATATTAGTGTCTACATATTCTGATTCCCAAGCGACAATAGTCACTGTAAAGAACTAAATTTTCAATGATAACAACAGATACTTGTGTATAAGTCTATAAGACACAAAGTAATATATAGATCAATTCTATGAAGTCAAAAGTGAATTTGGCTAATTTTTTGACTAAATATACATGTAGGAAGGAAATCAATCCTTCACACATCGAGGAGCATGAGACTTAATGTAATACCTGTTAATTTTGGAGTATAATACGTTTGAGAGTATTTTGAAATTTTATAGCGTTATTTTAGTTGTTTATTGTAGTTATTTTAATTTTTATATTTAATTGTTCTATTTGAATATTATTTATGAAAATCGAGTTAAATGACTAGACTAAATATTCTTAACGTTATGTGATGTATTTCTATGAATAGTGAAATTTGTGGAAAAAAAGACTGAATTTAATTAATTGGAGAATTAATTAAGGTATTTTGTATATTAGGTCAAGTGGGTTTGGATACCTATTGGGTTATCCAATTAACCCATCTCATCACTTTAAGTTTTCAGCTCTCTCTCTCCTTCTTCATTTCACGTTCTCAGCAGCATAAGGTAACAAGGAGTTCTTTCAAACCCTCAAGTCTCATTTCCAATTCTTTCTTTGATTTGGTGTTTTTCTGGAAATTGTTCAGTTCAAAAGCCTTGTAAGGATCAAAGGTAAGCTTTAATTTCATTATTTTTATCAAATTTCAGTTTATGTGGAAGATTAGAGAATATTTTGATAATAATTTATGAATTTGAGTTGTTTTCAAGGTTTTTGAGTTAGGATTGAGGTATAGGTTAAGAGTGATGAAATTTTGGTTTAGAAACAAAGAATTAAAGGATGAGAATTTTTGGTGAATTTTGTGCAAAATTTAAATTTATTGTAGCAATCAGAAATCTGGGAGATTTTTGATTTTACTGTAACAGTTACTGTAGTGTCGGCATTCAACGGCACTGTAGCAGTCAACATGCTGTAGCGAACCGTTATTATGGTGTCATGACCCTCAAAATGGTACGTGACCGGCACAACTTAGAGATACTCTCTAGTTGTAAGCCTATGCTTTTAGCTCCATATAATACTCATATCACTATAGAATAATCATTCTAAAATGTGAGAGTAATAATATAGCAAAGACTTATCTTATTTAAACACTCCGATTTTACTTAATAAGCTACAATCTCACAGAACATACAGTAAACTTAAAGTACTATACTAACATAATTATGTACAATAACCACTTCCTCCTAGATGTCCTATTTGACTGCAGAGCTTTCTAGAATTTAAAACTGAAGAAACAACTCTAATTCAAAAAAACACCAACCCTTGGAACAAAGAGGGTTAGGATATTGAACTTCCGCTACTCCTCAGGCGGATGTTTTTCGTTAACCTCAGGATCTGAAAAATATATCCACCACAATATGAGATAATAATCTCAATGAATAGATAACGTTATAAGGATAGAAACTTAATTACAGATAATCATCAAGTGATTAACAATACACAAGGTATATGTATAAAATACATAAGTAAAATTTTTCGATCCTTAGCATATAACTGTAATCATATCATACTCATAATCGGCACACAGCCATAGCATATGACCATAATCATATTCGGCACACAGTCATCTCCACATTCGGCATACAGCCATAGCATATGACCATAATCATATTTGGCACACAACCATCTCCACATTCGGCACACAGTCATAGCATATGACCATAATCATATTTGGCACACAGCCATATTCATATTCGCCACACAGCCATCTTCACATTTGGCACACAGCCATAGCATATGACCATAATCATATTCGGCACACAGCCATATTCATATTAATTGAAATATTCAGTCAAAGATAATAGTAGATATACTCTGAATATGTAAATTACTTGGACTATTCATATAATTAAATAAATATCCAAGTAGGTTAGCTACTCACCTGAAATCCAAGTTATTATATCTTCTTTAAATCTACACAATCGCATTTAATGGATTCAATTAATATAATTCTTTATTACAAATACATATAATCACGTAGTCGTACATGTACTATTCAAAAATATGTATAAAAATGTACACGTATATATACTATTCAAAAATACATATAAATACTATTTATATATATATATACTATTTATACATATGACTACTATTCATATATACATGTACTATTTATATGTATAGTTACTATTCATATATACATGCACTATTTATACATACAGTTACTATTCATACATACAGTTATATAAGCCGCATCCATAGAGAATATAATCTCTAAAAATTTTAAAGACATAAGAAGAGCATAGTATCCTTACCTTGGATCTAGGCTAAGGAAGAAAGATCTAGAATTTCAGAACCCTAACGCCGAAGTAAGAGAACTTTTGAGGAGAGAAAGGAGGATAAACTGAAGGTGTGATTAGAAATGAAATGGAAGGACCTATTTATAGGAGAAGTTATGGTACTATTTGCTACTATTCTATCTACCGTTCTTCTATACTATTTCATCTACCGATTTTCATCTACCAGTTTCACTTACCAGTTTTCATCTACCAGTTTCGCTTACCAGTTTTCATCTACTAGTCTCATCTACCAGTTTCACTTTTAACTTTTCAGTTTAGTCCCTAAGGGATTTTCTCACATAAAACATCACTTGGTTTCCCAATTTCTTCCTACGATCCCTTTAAGCCTAAACCACATCTTATATTTGACAAGATGATTATGTATGTAAACCGTACAGTATATGTGAATAGTGTTATATAGTGAATAGTACTATATATAGTAACCGTAGTTTGTGAACACACATTTGTACAAATTATTACGGGTATTACATATGGTAAACCATTACTATAGCAAACCAAAATTTTTGCATATTTTCATTATTTTGTTCCCTTTCTTATGTTTCTTTGTGATATCTTTTACTAGGAAATTTTTCTACATAAATTCTAGTAAGGAGCAAGGTAAGCTTGGACAAATATCAAGGTGAGTAGATGACGTTGCTAAACTAAATTATTATTATTATCAATTAATGCACAATATAAGTCTCACTTACAATATTGTTGAAACGTTGGATATATATTCATTTTTGTTAAAAATGATTATTAGATTTACCTTAACTCTTGAAAGAGATTCAAGAGGACATTGATGTATGTTTAAGATGAGGAATGATGTCATAACGATTATATCTTATTTTACTTTGTTATTAAGTATATATCTCTATTTGTTGTTGCATGGAAGATTGATGGTTAAATTCCCAAGAAATCTAATGCAAGGTTATAATTGAATTTTAAGCATGAAAGATTGAGGGTTTGATCTCCCAAGAAATCTGATACTAGGATATAACTAAATTTTAAGCATGGAAGATTGAGGGTTTGATCTCCCAAAAAATCTGATACTAGGATATAACTAAATTTTAAGCATGGAAGATTGAGGGTTTGATCTCCCAAGAAATCTGATACTAGGATATAACCGAATATAACGTATAGATGATTGAGAGCTTGATCACCTAAGAAACCTGATGCAAGTTATAGTTTATAAAAAGATGTATGGTGTATGAAATTAAATTATGATTTAGCTATATTAGCAAATGAGATAATTGTGGTTGAGATATTTTATATTGCACAGTCATTTACTTATTGAGTTTTTAAATAAACTCACACTCTATGTGATTGTCTTTTCAGATACAGTAGAAGAGGAAGAAGAACATCCTTTTGAGGATTAGAAGCTTTAGAGTTCTTCTCCAATTCTGTCTGGTTGGTTGTCAATAATAAACTTGTAAAAGTTTAGGGAACGCTCTGTAATCCTTGTAGGTCTCATAGGCTTGTGATGTTTATAATATATTAGTTATGTTTGGTTGTATTTTATCATTCTAACAATTTTAATTCCGTTATTCGGAATTTGGAATAAAGTTTAAATGTTAAACTTTTCAGAATGTAACTATGTAATCTATGTTTGAGTAAATCTTGAACTATATAGTTGTGGATATTAGGCTTGTTCAGGAAGTTCTTGGATTACTGGAGAGGCTTATCCTTAGAATTTGTATGATTTTCACATACTCATTTTTAGGATGTAACACTTAAGCCAATTGATAATTAACAGTGGCGGTAACCCAACCTTTGTGATTGAAGATCCTATGAAAAATATTCATATGGGTAATAACAAGTCGTTTATTCTGCTAGCACTGTTTTCTTAGTCCCTTTCTTACGATATTACGTATGAAAGTGCTAGAATATATTGATTGGGAGGTTGAGCAAAAACTCTTAATGATTTTCATAGCCATTGCTTGATGGTAGTGTATTCATTGCAGATATACTTGATAAAATCATCTATATAAGTGTTGAGTGGGGCTGCTCCTATGAGATCGTGGCAAAATTTCTAGAGCACTCATGAACACCAGGCACGCTCACGGTCAAAAACAATCACAACGATGTTAACAACAGAAATTGTAAGGGTGAAAAGTTACTGGTAAGACATCTAACCTACAATAAGAGTTTGCTGGTTCATAGAAGCTATATGTTTCAGCACTAACTCTGTGGGTTAAGTTTTATTTGTCTAGATTTAGTTTATAGTAACAAAAATACCAAACTTGATGCATCTACACCTATAGGTGTAATCTAATGGTTTTTCAAAACTTTTTTTTTTTGAAATATGTGGGGGGTTATTGTGAAAAATAGATATTTCAAAAAAATTTTAAATTGTGAAAATATTCTAGAAATATTTATAATCTTTAATTGAAAATTATTGCAATTAAATATTTTTACTACCATTATTATTTTTCATTTATAACAGTCGGTCCCATTTATAACTTTTAATTATTATTATTTTAGAAATGTAACTCTTCATTTATTTTTTGTGGATAGTTATACTTTTTTTTACTATAAAAAGAAAGTCATTTCTTTATATTAGTTGCACTACTTTTCTAATCTTTCTCTTCTTTAAGTTTTCTACTCTATGCTCTTATTGGATTATATAATTTATTTTCTTTTGTTATGGTATCTGAATTTCACCCATAAAAACCTGCTTAATCTTGAAAGAAAGTTATGTAAACGTAAAATATTTTTTTTAAAGACAACACTTTTTAATACGCCACTCAGATTGTATCAATGACGACATCTAACAACATATGTTTCAAAGTTACATAAACTTGCAAATTTTACAGTATAGTTACATATATGTGAATTACTGGGGCATCTAAAAAATGTTTAATATCTTTCTTTTGCATAAAAATGAATTTATTATGATTGATTTGTCCGTTCCACTTGTTCAAATTTCAATGAACTTCTTTTTATAAAAAAATAACTGAAGCAGTCTTCTTAAAATGCACAGTTCAGATATTAGAGCTTGAAACGTTGTGAACAAACTTAAAATTAACGAGTCCAACCGTCTGAGAGGCTTAATTTGATGCGTTAATTTTATGTTATACTTATTTTAAACGTCATATTTTCTTCTTGGAAATTTTGTTTTCTTTTGGGGAATTTGAAAGAGTTCAAAAAAGTTAATGATGAATATGATGGCAATTATTTGCTTATGTGGCATGATTGTATGAAGAAACGTGAGGACG
The DNA here is from genome assembly GCA_037074585.1 of Biancaea sappan. Lineage (NCBI taxonomy): Eukaryota > Viridiplantae > Streptophyta > Magnoliopsida > Fabales > Fabaceae > Biancaea > Biancaea sappan. The sequence goes on along the minus strand of CM073500.1, from coordinate 31,104,724 downwards.
AGAGTGAAGGATGTCGACTCCATCTCAATCTGGATGCTAATTGCTGTCATCTTGGTTTGCTTCTCTCACTCGCAATTGCAAGCTTGAGTATTGAGGTGAAGTGATCTTCACAAAGAAACAAGAGTGATTGCCACTGATCAAACACGATCTTTCTGCGGCATATCTGGAAGATACTTGCCCTAAATTTTCTTTTGCCGACACGTGTTTTGCCTTTTTTTGGTCGGTGATCGGATTAAAGCCATTCAAAATTTCCTTAATTACTTAGTTGCTGTAAGGTGGGGTCCCTCCTAAGTGGGACCCACCACTAATGTTTAAAAAAAAAAAGGGGTCAAGTTGCAATTTAATAAAAATTGTAATCAAAATTTGTAATTTATCCCAAAGTCAAAATTAGGCACAGTCTTTGCTGAAATTTGGAAGAGGCTGCTGAAGGAGTTAGGCGCAAACACTGGGGTTGGTGGAGGCTGCGCAGAAGAAGAAAAATTGAAGAGGTTGGTAAGGAATGACCCTATAAATAGGGTCATTCACCTTCTTCAGAAATCATTCCTCAAATCATTCAAAATCCTCACAAAGGAGAATGAGAGAAAAATAGAGAGAGCCTTAGAAAGAGAGTTTTTCTAAGAAGAAAATAGTGAGCCAATTTGTGAGGGTATTTTCACAAATTGAAGAAATACCGTTGTTGTATTTTTGTGAGTGAGAGATCCACCTGAAGGTGAAGTTTGTAATCCCATTATTATTATAGTGGAAGTTTAAGTGGCCTACGGGTCCCGTGATTTTTACCTCATTTGGAGGGTTTTCCACGCTAAAATCTTGGTGTCATTTTATCTTTTTGGTTTGGGAATTATCCTGGGCTTGAGGGTATTATTTATTCTTTTAAATACCCCAATTTTCCCAACAAAGTGGTATCAGAGCAGTGGTTATTCAAGAATATTGTATAAGTACTATTTATATGTATGAGTACTATTCACGAATACTATATAAAGGCGTACGAGTACTGTTCATATATATATGGGTACTGTTCATACGTATGGTACTGTTCATTGTCGGAAAAAGTTTCAAGTTCGGTGAAACTTGTTGACTACCGCTCAAAATGGAGGAGAGCACCGGCAATATGATCAAGTTGACTGCCTTTAATTATGCTATCTGGAAGCCAAAGATGGAGGATCTTTTATACATTAAAGATCTATGGAAGCCGATTGTGATGCCGAAGGAGAAAGTAGTGGCAACTCTGACGGATGACAAAGCTGATGGCAAAACAACTAGCACGTCAGATGCTGATTAGGTCGTGCTGAATTGAAAATGTGCTGCTCAAATCAGGCAATGGATTGACAAAAGCATTTTTCAAAATTTTGCTAATGAACACGATGCTTATGTTCTTTGGCAAAAGTTGGAGAAAATGTATACAAGGACAACCGCACAGAATAAAGCTAATTTGATGCGATGATTAGTCAATCTGAAGTATAAAGATGGGAGCAGTGTATCGGAACATATGAGTGAGTTCCAAGGTATTGTAGATCAACTGAACTCGATGAAGATGACTGTCGATGATGAGCTAAAAGCATTGCTGATGCTGAGTTCTCTACCAAAAAGTTGGGACACTTTAGTTGTGTCGGTTAGTAACTCAGCCCCTGAAGGCAAGCTTACCATGGATATGGTAAAAGACAGAATGTTGAATGAAGAATCTCAACGAAAAGACGAAGGATATAATCCTGAGTCCGAAGCACTTGTCACAGAGAAACAGGACAAGCAAGAAAGACGCGGAAGAAATAAGGGTAGAGATTTTTAGAAAAGAAACCAGCAAAGAGGACGGTTAAAGTCTAGATCGAGACATGATAAAAAGTGTCACCACTGCGGGAAGCCCGGACATTTCATTAGAGAATGCCGGAAGTTACAGCAATCCAGGAATCAGGAAGCAGAGAACCGAACAAATGACACTGCAAGTGTCACCGAAGATGTTGTCATTGTTCAAGATGCTGACTATGTCAATCTGGCATATCAAGAGACTACATGGGCAGTTGACTCAGGCGCTTCCTACCATGTTACCTCAAGACGAGAATTCTTTTCAACCTACACCCAAGGTGATTTCGGACGAGTGAGGATGGGAAATGATGATGCATCCAAAATTATTGGCATCAGCAACATTTATTTGGAAACTAATCTTGGATGCAGGTTACTCTTGAAAGATGTGAGGCATGTTCCTGATATTCGCCTCAATTTAATCTCCACCGGAGTACTTGATGATGGTGGCTACAGCAACTATTTTGGTGAAGGAAAATGGAAGCTCACCAAAGGCAACTTGATAGTAGCCAAAGGCAAGAAAGATTCATCTCTTTACATTATGGAAGCAAAGTTATGTAAAGGAGATGTAAACGCTGCTAGAAAAGAAATTCCCACCGAGCTATGGCATAAGCGGCTTGGTCATATGAGTGAGAAGGGTCTCAGAATTCTTTCCAAGAAGGAGCTCTTGCCAGAATTAAAAGGTACACCTTTGCGTACTTGTGTTGATTGTATTATGGGAAAACAACACAGAGTTGCATTTCGTAGTTCTCCACCCTCTAGAAAAGCAAATATTCTAGATTTGATACACACAGATGTCTGTTCAATGAGTAATAAGTCACATGGAGGTGCACTCTATTTTGTGACTTTTATTGATGACCACTCAAGAAAGGTATGGGCATTTGCCTTGAAAACTAAAGATGAAGTGAAAGAAGTTTTCAAGCAGTTTCATGTAAAAGTTGAAAGAGAAACTGGCAGACGTTTGAAGTGTGTACGTGCAGATAATGGCGGTGAGTATCGCGGACCATTTGAGGAGTACTGTAGAAGTTTCGACATCAGGCTGGAAAAATCAGTACCAAAGACACCTCAACACAACGGTGTCGCTGAAAGGATGAATAGAACCATTTGTGAAAGAGTCAGATGTATGCTCTCAAATGCAAAACTGCCAAACTCCTTTTGGGGGGAGGCAATGAAGACAGCAGTTGATTTAATCAACCTTTCTCCATCAGTTCCATTGAATTATGACATTCCAGAAAGAGTCTGGACGGGGAAAGATGTTTCTTACAAACACTTAAGGGTATTTGGCAGTAGAGCATTTGTTCACATCCCAAAAGATGAAAGGTCCAAGTTGGAAGGAAAGTCGAAGCAGTGTATCTTCGTGGGATATGCCCATGAAGAATTCGGCTATAGACTCTGGGATCCTGTTAGCAAAAAGATCATTAGAAGCAGGGACGTGGTGTTTCTTGAAGATCAGACGATCGAAGATCTTGAGAAACAAGAGAAACCACAGTCAAATGAAATGCCAGTTAATCTGGAACCAGTCTCTCCACCATCCAATTCTAATGACGGGGGAGCTATACCAGATATTGATGATGTTGATACACCAACCAGCAGTTCACAACTAGAGCCAGTTCCAGAGCAGGTCCAACAAGAAGCACCGTTAAGGAGAAGCACCAGAGAGAGAAAACCAAGTTGTAGGTATTCTCCTAATGAGTATGTGATGCTCACTGACGGGGGAGAACCAGAGAGCTATGATGAAGCTATTATTGATGGGCACAAGGATGAGTGGTTAAAAGCCATACAAGAAGAAATGAAATCCTTACATGAGAACCACACATTTGACCTGGTGAAATTACCACAGGGCAGGAAAGCTCTCAAGAACAAGTGGGTGTACAAAATCAAAAGTCAAGAAGGCAGCTCACAACCACGTTATAAAGCAAGACTGGTTGTGAAAGGATTCGGTCAAAAGAAGGGCGTTGACTTTGATGAAATATTTTCACCGGTGGTAAAGATGTCTTCGATCCGAGTTGTTCTTGGTGTGGCAGCTGGCCTCAACTTGGAAGTTGAACAACTTGATGTAAAAACCGCCTTCCTACATGGTGATCTTGACGAGGAAATCTACATGCAACAGCCCGAAGGTTTCCAAGTCAAAGGGAAAGAAAAATTGGTGTGCAGATTAAAGAAGAGTTTGTATGGTCTGAAACAGGCACCAAGGCAGTGGTACAAAAAGTTTGACTCATTTATGGAGAAAAATGAGTACAATCGAACAACAGCTGATCACTGCGTCTTCATCAAGAAATTCTCTGATGATGACTTTATCATTCTTTTGCTCTATGTTGATGACATGTTAATTGTAGGTCAAAACATTGACAAGATTAACATGTTGAAGAAATAGTTGAGCAAGTCCTTTGCAATGAAGGACTTAGGACCGGCAAAGCAGATTCTTGGCATGAGGATTACCCGTGACAGGAAAAATCACAAGATTTGGCTATCTCAAGAACAGTATGTGAAAAAGGTTCTTGAAAGATTCAATATGGATAAAGCAAAAGCTGTTAGTTCTCCACTTGCCAATCACTTTAAGCTAAAAGTGAGCCAGTGTCCTTCAAATAAGGAGGATAAATTAGAAATGAGCAAAGTGCCTTATGCATCGGCTGTTGGCAGTTTAATGTACGCTATGGTATATACTAGACCAGATATTGCTCACGCTGTTGGCGTTGTAAGCAGGTTCCTGGCGAATCCTGGAAAAGAACATTGGGCAGCAGTCAAATGGATACTTAGGTATCTCAGAGGTACTTCCAGTCATTGTTTATGCTTTGGTAATGGAAAAGCTGTATTAGAAGAATATACAAATTCAGACATGGCTGGAGATGTGGATACCAGAAAGTCTATATCTGGGTACCTAATAACATTTGCAGGGGGAGCTGTCTCGTGGCAGTCACGATTACAAAAGTGTGTTGCCTTAAGCACCACAGAAGCAGAATACATTGCAATCACCGAAGGTTGTAAGGAGATTCTGTGGATGAAGAAGTTCTTACAAGAATTAGGCCAAAACCAGGAAAACTATATTCTCTATTACGACAGTCAAAGCGCAATACATCTCAGCAAGAATCCAACTTTCCATTCCAGGTCGAAACACATTGATGTGAGATATCACTGGATCCGTGATGTGTTGGAAAGCAAGTTGCTGAAAGTTGAGAAAATCCACACCAACAATAATGGAGCCGATATGATGACGAAGACTCTACCAAGAGAGAAGTTGGAAGTCTGTAAAGAAGCTGCAGGCTTGGTATCACTCCCCACTTAAGTCGGGAGGGGGAGATTTGTAAGGTGGGGTCCCTCCTAAGTGGGACCCACCACTAATGTTTAAAAAAAAAGGGGTCAAGTTGCAATTTAATAAAAATTATAACCAAAATTTGTAATTTACCCCAAAGTCAAAATTAGGCACAGTCTTTGCTGAAATTTGAAAGAGGCTGCTGAAGGAGTTAGGCGCTGTAATATCCCAAGAATTTTCATGAATATTTAAAGTCTATTTGAAGTTTATTGAAAAATTTAATTACATGAGAAATGTTCTTTTTGAATTAGTGAAAGAAATTTAGAAATAGAAATTTCAAAAATTTTAATTTGGGACATTTTACAAATTCTCAAGGACTAAAATGAAAAGAAAAGGAAGTATGGAGTACTTTTGAGAAATGACTAAGTAGAAACCCGAGAAGAATAATAGAGCTTATGGGAATGAATTATGAGTTCGGTACCGAAAGGATGATAGATTTGGGGTTAAAGTGGAGTTTGAAATATTGAGAGGGACTAAAGTGAAATAAGAAAATCTGTGGGGCACCTAGGATTTAGAAACACCTGAGGTGAGATTTTATGAATTTGCTTTTGCTAGTCTTGACTGAGGGTCAATTGCAGAGCAAGTGATAATTTCACCCCGGGCGAGTATATAGGTGGCCTCACCTATTTTTTTTATTCATTTTTCTCCTTTCCTCTCTCTCTCTTCACTTTCTCTCCTCTCCTTCTCTCTTCCTTCTCTCTAATTTCTCTCTCTACACTCCAACTCTACAACCGGGCTTTGGAGGGTGGATCTCGGGCTACGGGGCGAGCCTCTAGGAGCCAAGTAACATAGGGAAAGCAAGGAATCAAGGTAGAAATTTCTATTTCTTAAGCTTTTCTCTATTTTCTAGTTTTAAGAGTGTTTGAGGTAAAATCGAGATTCTGGCTTCGTTTCTCGATTAAAATTGGTGATTTTGGTGTCTAAATGCTCCTTAGACATTAAGGGTGAGATCCTATGGAAGAAATCATGAAAAACGGTGAAGATTTGGCCAGATTTGGGCCAAAACCGAGAGAAATCGCGAAGGGGTCGCGATCGTGGCGCCCAGGCGCCATGTGTGGCGCCTAGGCGCCAAGGTGAGATGGGAAGAAGAAGGAATTGGCGCCCAGGTGTCACGTGTGGCGCCTAGGCGCCAGGCATGGGTGGCGCCCAGGCGCCATAGGTGGCGCCCAGGCGCCAGGTGTACCGAGAAATTTTAGTTTATTTTTCAATCAGTCATAACTTCTTCATCCGGACTCCGTTTTGGGCAAACTTTATATCGTTGGAAAGCTCTTTGAGTCTAGTTTCCAATGGTATAAATGTCATTTAGAAATTCATTACCAGTTAGGAGTTATGACTTAAGATGTGAGTAAAGGTCGAGAGTAGTGATAGGAAATTTTTCTATTTTGTAACCCTAATGATTTTTACCTGGTTACAATAGGGATGTTTGGGGCGCAAGGTGGGAGCGCTGAGAGCGTGGAATCCAGGTGAGTAGGCAACCTTGCAAAATTAATTTAATAAATTAGTCAAAGCACAATATAAATCCCATTTGCGTTATTTGTGGAATTGAGAAGATTATCAGTGTGTGTTCAGGTTGAGAAAAAGTACAATATCATTGGAAGGTATTTTATTACCTTTGAGAATTGATTTCTCTAGTTGACTAAAGAACTAGATGTGATTGTTCCTTGAATAAATTGGAACATTTTGTAAGTGAATAACCTTACTAAACTAATGTGATCTTATTAGATAAAGTACAATACAAGTCTTGCTTATAACATTATTGAAGTGAGAAATAATCAATCTCGCTGTTGATAATATATGATGATTGTTATGGTTGATGATAGACATTCAAGGGAATAAAAGTATGTGTAAATTCATTTATTTCATAGTAATTATATTGTGATAAATTGTCACTATTTTATTGATGAGCAAAAGATCTACGAGATCTAATACACGAGTTTGAAAGGGTTAGAGTCCCATACTACTCGGTGTATAACTGTGAAAACCTATGCACGAGTTTGAAAGGGTTAGAGTCTCATACTACTCGGTGTATAAATGTGAAAACCTATGCACGAGTTTGAAAGGGTTAGAGTCTCATACTACTCGGTGTATAACTGTGAAAACCTATGCACGAGTTTAAAAGGGTTAGAGTCTCATACTACTCGGTGTATAAATGTGAAGACCTATGCACGAGTTTGAAAGGGTTAGAGTCCCATACCACCCAGTGTATAACTGTGAAACTTATGCACCAAGAGTTTGAGGGTTAAATTCCCAAGTCACTCAGTGCAAGTATCTATGGCATATAATGCAAAGTGATTGAGGGATTGATCACCCAAGAAATCATACGCAAATTCAGACAAGTGTAATACTATAATTATTTACAATAAATGATAGATTGATTGTATTAGTAAATGTGGTGTTTGTGCTTATAATATTTTCATGTACAGTTGTTTACTCACTGAGTTATGATAAACTCACACTCTCTATGATTATCTTTTCAGATACAGTGGTTGAGGAGAAGAATTTATAGCCTTTAAGGATATACTCCACTTTTGTCTGGTAAACAATTGGTAAGTATTAGGAAACGCTATGTAATCTAGTAGGTCACCTAGGCTTGGGAGGTTGTATAGTACTGTATAGTGTTTGAAGGTTGAACATTTTCTGAATATGTATACAAAATATCTTTCTTGGAATATTTATGATTCACATAATTATGGATATTAAGAATGTTCACAGAGATTATGGGGTACCACGGAGGTACACCCTACGTATTTTATGTTTATATCACATGTAAGTTTTGGGATGTGACAGGCGCAGACGCTGGGGTTGGTGGAGGCTGCGCAGAAGAAGAAAAATTGAAGATGTTGGTGAGGAATGTTCACCTTCTTCAGAAATCATTCCTCAAATCATTCAAAATCCTCACAAAGGAGAGTGAGAGAAAAATAGAGAGAGCCTTAGAAAGAGAGTTTTTCTAAGAAGAAAATAGTGAGCCAATTTGTGAGGGTATTTTCACAAATTGAAGAAATACCGTTGTTGTATTTTGGTGAGTGAGAGATCTACGTGAGGGTGAAGTTTGTAATCCCATTATTATTATAGTAGAAGTTTAAGTAGCCTACGGGTCCCGTGGTTTTTACCTCATTTGGAGGGTTTTCCACGCTAAAATCTTGGTGTCATTTTATCTTTTTAGTTTGGAAATTATTCTGGACTTGAGGGTATTATTTATTCTTTCAAATACCCCAATTTTCTCAACAGTTGCCACGCGCCATCACATCGTCGTCATTCAATTCAATCAACCAAGCAACTAACTACTTCAACCAGTGTTGTCCGACCCGGACCGGCCCGGCCGGGTCGACCCGGAAACCGGCGACCCGGCACATGACCCGGTCCGGGTCACTTCAACGGACCGGTCTGCACATGGACCGGCCAAGACCCGGCCGACCCGGCCGGGTCTTGGTCGACCCGGTGACCCGGTGACCCGTGACCCGGTTTTTTTTTTTTTTTAAATTTTTTTAAAAATTTTTTATGGTTAATATTATTAATAATTTTTTTAAAAAAATTGTTTTATTTACTCTAAAAATTAATGCCTTTTTTTTCTTCATATCTACACCGTTCCACTACAAACAAATTGAAACATAATATTCTCAATTTATTTCTCTAAAAATATTAGTTAAATTTCTCTTTCAGTTTCATAAATTTTATTTAAAATTGAAGTTAACTATTTACGGTTAAAATATGCCAAAGTATTATGTTGGACAATAAACATTTTCAAGGAAGTATATAACAAATATTGGTTTCAAATTAGTCCTTTAAATTTATAACAAGCCATTTAAAGGATTAATTTGAATTCTACAAGTGGTGGATTTTTTTTTTTATAAAATCGAAAATATTATAAAATAAAATATCAAAATTATTATTTTTAATTTAAAGAGGATAAATTAATTTTTTCGTAAAAATTACATAATTATTAATGACTTTATAAATTATTATGGATGTTTAAGACTTTAAATGTATGAATTATTATATTTAGATGGTTTTATTTATGACTTTATGAATTATTATGAATATTTATGACTTTATGTTTAAATTATTAGAGATGTTTATGAATTATTTTAGATGTTTATAACTTTAAATTATGAAATTTACATGTAAATTATTTATTTTACTTATTTTTTTAATTTATCTATAAAAATCTATAGGTATATATATAATTTTAATTTTTTAATATATTTATCCGGGTCAGCAATTGACTCGATGACCCGGCGGTTGAACCAGTGATCCGATGACCCGAAGGCCTGTCTGGGTCAATAGTCGAGCCGGTTCTGACAACATTTACTTCAACACCTTGGGTGGGCCATGTGTCTTTGGCCTACCCACAACTTTGGATCTAATGGAACATGTGGAGCACGTAGTAACTGGGACTCTCATTGGCTAATACGAAGAGAGAAACACCTCCCCACCTTGAGTTGCCTGGTGTTCTCACAATTACGCAGTCACTTTCTGCAAAATCATCATCTCTCTGAAGATGGAGGGTCTGATCAAAGGCTTGGCTGAAGTTGTTCTCGATCGCATCGGGAATGACGAAGAACCCGACTCACAGTCCCGCGATGAACGTTCTCGATCCACTTGGGCCGAGGTAATTAGCTCTGTTCTTCCGTCAAATTATTGGCTTAGTATTTTATGGTTGATTGTTCGTCGATCGGCGATGAAACGTGTAGGTTGTGTCCGGAGATCAGGATAATGATGAAGAGTGCGGTGATCGCAGACATGGGTCCAGTGGAAATAAGTGGTATAAAGAGGTCTGCGCTACGATTTTGTTTGGGATCGTAATGATCGATTTCTATGAGATATGAAATAGAAAATTGTGATAGAACGTGAATTTGAATGGGCAGGAGCAGTTTCGTCCGGAGAAGGAGGAGTGGGAACACGACAGTTCCAGAAATTCGCGTAGACGCCACAAGGTGAAATCATCTTCTTCCACTTTTTAATCAATAATTGACATTCTAGTCGCTCAACTCATGCAGAATTATAATTCCATAGACAATATTGTGTTTTTGTTTGTGATTGCAGGAACAATATCGTCCAGAGCAGGAGGAGTGCCAAACCGATAGTTATAAGACTTCGAACATTCATCATAAGGTAAATTATTGTACTTGGTCAATTCAGCATACTCCCTGAACTGAACCAAAACATATAATTGCGCGGACTCTAATGTGCTTTTGTTATTGAATCCATTACAGGAACAATGTAGTTCCCAGCAAGAGGAGTGGGAAGCTGACAGACCCCACAAGGTGATTCTTTTTTGCCCCTTCATTAAAATGACACGTACAGACAATGTGTCTTCTGCATACTTCTAATTTTGTTTTAGAAGAGAATAGATAAAGAAAACATTGTGTTCTACTCTTGCATAAAGAAAAATGGTAGACTTAAATCGTGAGAATTAGCTTTCACAAGAGGATGGCATCGTTGAAGATTTTGAGCAACCTTGGTTATTTGCCAAACTCTTGCTCCTGCTTCTTTATTGTGCAACAGTGTGCATTAACATAATTTATAGGAGCACGATAAGGAACCTTCATATTTTTTTGGTCAATTTTGTTTTCAATTTTATTTGACTTTTTTTTTTCCCAGTTGGACGAAGAAAATGATGATGGATGGCAGACTGTTGGCAAGAAGCCTCCAAGGAAGCCACACAAGGTTTATTTTGAATCAGTATTGTCATATTTACTCACAATGATTCATTTTAAGCACTAGAATCAAGACATTTAGTAGACTGTCATTTTTTATCTTAAAAAAAAATATATTGTTTTGGAGTTTTCATCTCTTTTATGTGCCTCTTTTTCCAGTTTATTAATTGGAATAAACTTATGTGTTCAATTTCTGATACCTTACTTTAAGCAGTTTGTATTATGCTAATAGCATATTATTTTAACTTTATTAGTCAGTCTGTGAGTCAACCAGTCCAGATTATTTCATGCTGCAATGCGGTCTGAAAGATGCACCCTTCCAACTTATTGACAGGTAATAAAGGATCACTGGAATGGTTATAAACTACCTCCTGGTGAGCAAAATTACTCTGATGACATTGAAATTGTCGCTAACCTGGAGCCCTCTGAAGAGGAACTTGCTGATTTGTCACAAGCTTGCAGTAAACTTTGGGATCTTGATTTAAACCGTTTGAGACCTGGAAAAGATTATGAAATTGATTGTGGAGAAGGCAAAAAGGTTTGCCAAAAGGAAGATATGGCGCAAGGGAGTTTGTTTACTTGGGTTAGTGATGATGTATTCAGAAAGCCTACATTTGCTCGTTTTTTTTCACTTTTGGATAACTACAACCCTCAGGCAGGACACAAGGAAGTTGTCACATCTGAAGAGAGGCAAGAGCAAGTTGCTTTCATAGAAGAAATTAGTAGAACAGCACCAATTAAATATCTACATAAGTATCTTGCATTCAAGGGCATTGCATCAAGGAGTTACCAAGATTTCAAAAGAACGTTGAGCACTCTGTGGTTTGAACTTTATGGCCGAGGTGGTACTTCTGATTCCTCTTCTGCTTTTGAACATGTTTTTGTCGGAGAAGTCAAACAAAGTAGAGAAGTTTCTGGCTTTCATAACTGGCTTCAGGTGTGTGACTTTGTAGTTTTTCTTTCCTAGTTGTTGGGATCTATTTATAACCCGTGCTGCATTGTAGGACATATCATATTAGGACGCAGGAATTCATATTTTGTTCCCTTATCAACCATCACTGTAATGTAATTAAATAATGGAAGCCTTATTGTGTTGTTGATGTGTCCAGCCTGCCGTCATTGTAAATAGTAGTCCATCTAGCATAACTGTAAAGTCGACATAGCAAGTACTACTTTCCAGGGTCTTCCATTGTTAAAGTTGGTTGTAACTTATCCATAGTTTCATACTTTTAATGAGGTTCAAGCATGCTATATATGGTAGTTTTTTTTCCCGCATGTGACATCGGCTATTGATACGCTGCTATCGACAATTCTTTATATGCTGCTAGTTCATTTGTTTACTTTTCTTTTGTTATGCTCCTTTACGTTAGGCTTCTATCTTTCTGTTGTGAAGTCTTCAAATGGATAAATATGGGCGAACATTGAATTTTTTTTTTTCTTTCTCTGGTTTTTAATTTTTATGTTGACTTAATCATGCCACTATATTAATATTTCATTTGTATTGGACAGTTTTACCTTGAAGAAGCAAAAGGGAGGGTTGATTATCAAGGCTATATCTTTCCCCGTAGACGGGGAGAAATTGTGAGTGACTTTATCTTTGTTCTTACTCAAGCTCAATATTTATGCTGAGCAAATATCTATCAGTGTCAACAAAAATTATGGCGGACTGAATCTCTTCAAAAGCATTTCTAATACTTCATGTAATCTATATTATATTGTCTGCATCTAAGTGGTGGTCATGTCCATGAAAGCCGTCATGTCCATGAAAGCCAATTTTATAGTAGTTTCCTTAATAGATAAATTAAATGACTCCGGCGAATTAAGACTTCTCTTGTTGGAGTTTGTGGGAATTAATCACATTGTTTGGGTATTATAACTCAGAATCTGTTGCTATAAAATTCTTGGATCCATAGGGAAAATAATAGCGACTTCGGTTACATGAAATGTGTATATGTAATAGGTTTCATATTGATTGTCAAGAGTCATAACCTTCATTTGCTGCAGTATATGAAGGAACTTAATCTAGAATGTGTTTAACTGGCAAAAATATAAAAAGACAGTATAGTGCTTTTGTCCAGGAGTTTTAGACACCTGTACTAGTCTACCTTGTGTAGTGAAAAATCAGCGACCAAACTGAAGGTAGCCAGAGTTATATTCCGTTATAATTATTGTAAGCAGATCGAAGCTGCTTTCATTTTACCAAAGATAGAACGACTGGCAAATATTTTCAATAGAAGATAGTTTCTCAGAAAACATTTTTTAGTTATGTTTTTTATTGAAATTGTTTTAGAAAATGAGACAGCTTCTGATAGTTTATAGTGTTTCTTATGTTCGAAAAAGGAATGCCATTAGCCTACTTTTGCCAGAATATTTTCTCTGTGGACCTGATTTTTTTAGATTGTTTCACCAAACATAGAAAACAAATTTTAATGCACCCAAGAGAGGTACACTTTCCGCGTTAAACATCAAAATACTTGTAATATGCTTTCCTATAATTCATTTTTGTAGAAATGCAAAGCCTCAATGCTCATCTTTTTGTTTCATTCCATGTAACATTGTATTCGTCTGTGTTAGCCAAAAGGTTAGCGAGTAACTTGGCCTTGTTTGAGCTTTAACTACATCATTTTAATTTTTCTGGTATTTGCCTATGTTAAATTGCAGCCAGACTCAGAAACCCAGCTATTGACAATTCAGTTTGAATGGAATGGTGTTCTGAAATCTCTGTCAAGCACTTTGGTTGGAGTAAGCCCAGAATTTGAATTTGCCTTGTATACGCTCTGTTTCTTTGTGGGTGGAGAGGATAATCACGTTCAGCTTGGTCCATATAATGTTAATATCAAGTGCTATCAACATGGAGACCGAATCGGATCTATTTTTCCAATTGCAGAAAGTTGAGTGTTCATTTGCCAGCATAGATCACATATTATGTGTACTAGAAAAAGAACTTTATAGCTTCAAAGGCTGCCTATTAAATTATTACCATGTAGTGCAATATAAAAATTTATACATTTGATGTTCTTGCTCTTGGATATAAAAGAATCCTGTGGAATATGTTGTTCTTACTGCTTCAGAATCTTTCATCTCTACATTGTTATTAATATCTCATGAAGTTGGATGGATTGCGTAATCTTGTGACAACGATAGATACAGCTCCATATTATCAAAATCCATCCCTTGGACATAAAAACCTCTATGCATTTTTTTTTTTAAAAAAACTACCGGTATTTGAAGATTAAATGGGTTTTATTAATCTGGCTTGATTGTCAGGTTGGACAATATAAGTATATATCTCTCTTAACATTGATTTTTTTTAAAAAAAAAAACTTAAATTCGAGAATTGCTGAACTATTTAAACTAACAAACATTAATAAAACTATGCATTTTAAAGTAGTGGTGCTTAGCAATCTATGAAAATATCTGGGGAATGGGGATGGCCTCTGAAGATATTATTTTTAGTTAGCCAGTGGCCTCATGCTGTATATCACAATGAAGTTATTGATATTTCATTTCTATGAGAATGAATCTCATATCGAACAACATAAGCAAAAAAGATGAAATCAAAAGCTTCCAGAATAAGTGAATCCATTTAGCTATGCTTAGCTAGCTACAAGTCAATAAGTGCAGGTGTGAAAATAAGAGATGTGCTTATGACATTTCTCTTTTTCTGCATTGTTGACGATGACAATTGATTCTCTTCAGAAAAGAACTAATATTAGGCCAAAAGAACAGTCAAGTTAGAATAAAGCTGCATAACCCATTTAAATTCGAACTCTGCCTTCATATTTCATCGATCATTTCAAGTGGCTTGTACGTACATATCTGAGCCTATGATCTATTATGCCATAAGAGTATTTTAAACCTGCAATATGTTGATTTTGAGACAGAAAAATTAAGGTCCACTTGTGTATGTTTCCCATATGAATTGATTCTTGTTTTTGTTGCGAGACTTTACAGAAGTTGAAAGAGGAAAGAGATAAGGTTGCGTTTCCTCCACAAAAATTGAAATGGAAGCCATCTGAATTACACGTTAATTACAGCTCAGCTTGTTAACCCTTTTTATAATAGAGTACAAAATATCACGTGTCAAGTTGCTCAAAAATTTGGAATCATCAATTTTCTGATTATGACGCTAACTAAGTTTAGATCCTCTATTTATTTTTGAAGACAAATAAAATATTTGTCTCTTTATAGTTGTTGAATCTATGAATCCAACAACTGTAAGTGAAACTGATTGCTTTTTTTTTTTTTCTCCTCAAAACACCAGTCTATCTCTTTATTACTGTTGAATTCAAAAGCTATATAAAAAGACAGACATTCTGTTTGTCTTTAAATACAAACAAAGAATCTAAACTCACACCAGCTTGCCCTATTTCTGTATCGAACTTGAATACTTCCTCATTCCTTCTGATGCTGATGTATTCACCCCTCCTCCTCTACACATAATTCCTCAGCTCTAGGTTTTAATATCATTTTCAAAGTTTTTATTTTATATATATAATTACTTTCTAAGAGTGTCTCCAAGTTCAATAAAACAAAATATTTATCATTTTCAAACTTATAGAATGTTAAAACAAAGATATTTCAAAATTAACATCTCCTTTAAGAATCAAAATATTCTCATTTTTAAACTTTAAATAGTCATTATTATTACGACCAATCAACTTTAGTTACTATATATATACATATATATATTATTGTGATTAGGTGTTTGATTATGATTACTAAATAAAGTATAAGCCTTGTTCTGGAAGAAATATATATAGCAGGAAAGGAAATGGAGGCCATTAACATGCACTTAAAAGGTATCTTCAGTTAATATATTTAGTAGCTAGCTGCTTCAGGCTAAGAAATAACATCATCTCCAACCAATCTCAGAGTTAACGATGGAATCACCCAAAAGTTCTGCAGTGAATTTCTGCTTCCTTATTAATATGTTATTTCTTTAGCAATGGGGTATAATCAGTAAAAAGGCCTTGCAATGGGAATTTATATATATTGTGAAGCTAACCAGGACTTTTTCTTTGATCCTATCTTCAATGACTATATGGTATTATGCATCAGTAAAGTTATAATTAATCTGATTCAAATCAGGTTTGACTACAAAAATATAAAGTTCTCTCAACATTCACAAGAGACCCGAAACGTTGCTTTAAGTGTTAGATCCAATTGAAATAAGAGTTGAATAGTTAAGATTTGATATTTGTTTGCTTCAAAACACACAAAAAGAATAGTCCCAGAATACATAACAAAAGCACAGACTTGCTCTGAACCACACAGGTTTTGCAATTCAAAAATGGAGACGGAACCTGTCAGACTTATCTTGAGCAAAGTGAAGCAGAACCAAGAGAATTTTGAAATTATAAGATATTTTCGTCCACGAAAACCAAGTTTAATTTTCAACCCAAAGAGCATCAATTTTGCAATATTTCTCAGAAAAGTAGTTCAAGTAGAAAAATTAGACGTCGTTCATTCACTTTTGGCCTTGCTTCGCTCATTTAATGCTTCTGCATGTAAATCCACTTCTTTCACTTACATCGATGAAAAATGGGAGCTTCATATAATTTGACCTTTTTTGGAAAAAAAAAAAATTTGCCTCCTCAGCTTAAACAATATTAAAAAGCTCATCAGAGCTGAATAAATAGATATTTACGCAGTAATACTGTAAATACGAATAAGCACAAATGTCACTTGATTTGATTCACTTTGGATAGATGAGAAAATATCAAAGGGTCTGCATCGTCTTGAGATATTTCTGCTTCTGCTTGCTTAGCAGAGGACATGTTCCTTTCCAGAGCTAAATACATAATCGATCCACTTCCGTATTAATAGATTTTTTAAAAAAATTAAATTCTGTAGATTTCACTCACTTTTTTAGTTGTTTTTTTATCCGTTTTTTTTTATTTTTTTTGAACAATTGATTAAAAAAATCAATTATTCAAATTCAAAATAAATTCTCCTAGTCTCAGAGTAAGTTTATAAAAAGATCAAACTTAACTTCTTAAGAGATTGAATGTTTTTATTTTTAGATCATCTGAAAATTTGTGTAAATCATTTTAAGATATGATAATAAAAAATAATTTATACAAATTTCAAGAGTACCTAAAAATAAAAGTCAAGTTGAATTTTCAATAGACTTATCCTAAAGTGAAATGAGTAGACAATAACATAACTAAAGTTTAGTTGTATACACATTATCACGTAATTTATTCTAAATTATGGTTTAGATGTATTCTTAATTTCAAACAAAAATTACTAAATAAATAGAGTAAATTACATTTTACTTTTGCAAGTATTCAAAATGACACAATTTTCTTTTTTACTTTTAAAATATACATTTTTTTCATGTTACTGAAAAACGATATACTTTAATCTAATTTTATATTTTATATAGATTTATTACCTTTTTTTAATATCAGATAACTTAATGTTACATTTTTTATACCTAAAATACTTTTTTAATTTTTATATATCGTGATGTTTTTCTTTGTTATTAATTCAAAATAAAATGTTACAAATTTTCTTATGAAAACCATTTAAGATATTTTAGTTATAAAAATACATATGATATTAAATTACTAGAATTAAATATATATATATATATATATATAAATCTCTTTGAAATTAGATTACAATGTAGCAATTTTATTATAATGGAGTTATAGAAAAAAGAGAGTGTAATCAGCTTGGATTAATTCCAATGATGGAGACAAATGAACAAGGTGGTGTGGTCGGCGGGCTAACGCCTGAAGTTAAAACCGAAGCTTTAGAAAAAAAAAAAAAATCATGTTTTCAAAATTAATTAAAAAAAATATGGAGGAGGGTGAAGGAGCTTGTGAACATTTGCTTGCTCAACACTTTGTCCGTTCATATGAACTGCATATGGTCCCACCTAATGTCTCAAAATGATGGCTCTGCTTGGCTAACACCTTCTTGATTAAGTAAGATTGTTAGTTTGATCAAATAAACCTCATATAAATTCCACAAACTTCACTTGTTAGTTTCAATTGAATGACTTTGTTTAACTAATATTGGCCAAGCAAAAAAGTCAGACTTAGGGTAAGAGGGACTTAGTATGTGTTTGGCATCACGTTGAAAGGTGAGTTCACCCACGTTTGAAGCAATTTGGAGGATTTTCAACTTGTTCGAATCTGCGTTGGTGTTGGAGTTGAACCACGATTGCTTTGCCGAATCATGTTGGAACCAATGTGCCATTTTGTAGCTTCTGAGTTCATCAAACGTGGTTGGTGAGGGTATTTTTTTTTTTTCATTTGTCCCTCATTCGCATGTATTGTTGCTCATTTACATGTTGGTCCTTGTTCTGCATCTTCATCACCTTCCAGGCTTCCCTCCTGTCTTGTTTGCTTTTTTCGACCGTTTCCCCATCATTCTAGTATGATTTCTTCCATCCATTAATCTCTTCTGTTTGTTCCTGTTCTCTATCGTGTTGTATGCAGTTCTCTATTGTATGCTTTCTTGTTGTATGTCGTTCTTGTGTGGTTTAGACTTCTTACTTTCGCGTTAAATATAGCAGATAGTGGTCAGCAATGAGGGTGTACAGTAGCACAACAACGACAGACAATGGTTGCATGCCCTGTTTTCCCTCTCGCTCTGTACAGCAACACAACAACAACAATAGACGGTGGTCGCATCACAGAAGATGAGTGCGTGGAAGCAACGACGAACAATGGTCACAGCACAGAAGACGAGTGCACGAACAACACCGTTGAAGAAGATGACGAAGATCAATAACATGAAGAAGAAGATGATGTGGCTCTTGTGTTTTTTAAAAAATTTACTTAGTTATAATTATATTTATTAGTACTTTAATTATAATTATAAGCACTTTAAATATAATTATAATTATTATAATTATACTTTAATTATAATTATCAACATTTTAATTGTAATTAAAATTATTATAATTATACTTTAGTTATATTTATTAGTATTTTAATTATAATTATATTAGTTCAAATTGGTCAAATTTTAAAAATATTCAAATGAGTAATTAGTGAATAATTAATGATATTGAATAAATAAAAAAATATTATACTTCATTAAAACATTGATATAATTCATTAAGTTAATTTTAAATAAAAATAAATAATAATAATAATATATATAAAAATAAAATATAAAATATATATTTTATAATAATTATACATCACAAATTATATTTATACGTCAATATTTAAATATTATATTCTACGCGAAATTAGATTTGTGCAGTCGGCTTTCTAAACATAACCTTAAAAAATGAGAATCAGATCCACTCCAGCGCCTTATATAAGGCGCTGGAGGTCCTGCGCGCCACGTGGCGCAGGTATGCTCAAAGTGGGACCTACTTTCATTTATTTTTTAAAATTTTTTCACCTACAATTTCTTTTTTTTTAATTTTAATTTTTTAAAAATTTTATATTTTTACAATAAATTATAATAAATTAAATTAAACATTATTGTAAACTCTAAACCTTAAATCCTAAACTCTAAATTCTAAATTCTAAACCCTAAACTCTAAACTCTAAACTTTAAATCCTAAACCCTAAACCCTAAATGCTAAACTCTAAACATTAAACCCTAAATTCTAAACTATAAACTCTAAACTCTAAACTCTAAACTCTAAACTTTAAATCCTAAACCCTAAACCCTAAATTCTAAACTTTAAATTCTAAATTATAAATTCTAAACTCTAAACTTTAAATTTTAAACTTTAAATCTTACATCCTAAACCCTAAACTCTAAACCTTAAACCCTAAATCCTAAACCCTAAATTCTAAACTCTAAATTTTAAACTTTAAATTAAGTATTATTGTAAATTCTAAACTCTAAAATTTAAACTCTAAATTTTAAATTAAATATTATTATAAACTTTAAAAAATTAATTTTTTATTTTTTAAAAATAATAAAAATTAAAAAAAAAAAAGTCGCGAGGACATCCGCGTTCTAAAAAATGTGTTCCCAAGAAGTTTTGATTTCTCGCACTTTTTCACTTTTCAAACACAGACCCCACCAAGCAACCACGCCAACCTCAATTCCAAAACGGGACGTCTCCTATAAAATAAACCCATACCATCTTCAGTAATTCCCACACTTATATCTTCCTTCAAAACACACCAAAATGGCCTTAACGCTTCGTTCTTCAATTTCCTTCATCACTCAGAAAGAACCCAAATCCTCCAAGGCTTCCGACGATGCCTCTCCCTCCTCACTCTGCTTCCCAAAAGCAAAGCCACCATCGCTCTTGCTCAGGCTTCGAGCCAAGAGTGGTACCAATTCGAGGTCCACACATGTGAGCGTGAGAGGGGAGAACAGGAGATATGAGAAAGTGCACGCGCCGTCTGAGGGCGTGAGTAAGAGTGATGGAGAAGGGAGGACAGTGCCTGTGTTCGTGATGCTGCCATTGGACGCAGTGACTATGGGAGGGGGTTCAGTGAACAAGGCGAGAGCCATGAATGCCAGTCTGATGGCTCTCAGGAGCGCGGGAGTGGAGGGAGTAATGGTGGATGCGTGGTGGGGCTTGGTGGAGAAGGATGGCCCCTTCCACTACAACTGGGACGGCTATGCTGAGCTCGTGAAGATGGTCCACAAGCATGGCTTGAAGCTTCAGGTCGTCATGTCCTTCCATCAGTGTGGAGGAAACGTTGGAGACTCCTGCAGGTATACATAAAATATCACTCTTCACCACTTATCTTTTTGGCCAACATTCGGAATTTGAGTTTTGTGAGTAAAAAAAATTAAATTAATAGAATTTTATACTTTTGTAATTTAATCTAACTCAAAACAAATTAATTAGAGTTTAGTAAATTTTTTAATATTGATGATTCTTATCAAATATATATATACACTTTATTTTTCTAAATTTTTTACGTTTTGCTTTTTTTGTGTTTGATTCTAAAAAATGAATTGTTTCATTTTCTAATAAGAAAATGTGAGTTTATTTTGTGATTTAAACCGTTTATTTATTTATTTTTTTCGTTTCATTACGGACAATTCAAATTGAAGAAAAACATTAGAAAAGAAAAGATAAAAAAATATGAACCCCATTATAGAATAAAAGAAAACAGATAGTTTAGATTGTGAAATGGAGCCCCTTTTTTGTTAAGAAAAAAAAGGGAGACAAGACAATCCATTTGCTTGATCCCAAATGTTCAACCAGTAAGTCATAATTTTAAATTAAATAAAGCAAACTTGGACTTTTTTTTTCTTGGTTTTATGATGATATATGGTAATTGGGTGTTTTTAAATTCACCAAATTTGAATATTTTTGTGATGATTTTTCTTGTGTATGATGGAATGTTCAGCATCCCACTACCCCCATGGGTGGTTGAAGAAATCAACAAGAACCCTGACCTGGTTTATACAGATAGGTCAGGGAGGAGGAATCCTGAGTACCTCTCCTTAGGATGCGATTCACTGCCTGTTCTAAGAGGAAGGACACCTCTTCAGGTGTATAGTGATTACATGAGGAGCTTCCGTGACACATTTAGAGACTACTTGGGCAGTGTTATTGTGGTAAGTACAACTCTCCTGCAATACTGGGCTTCCTTAGAGAAATGGAGGAACGGAAGTTTAAAATTCAAAATGGAACAACCAATTAAATGAGATTTTAAATTCTGAGACCAAAAACATTTCCAGGAAATTCAAGTGGGGATGGGTCCTTGTGGGGAGCTCAGATATCCATCTTATCCAGAAAGTAATGGAACTTGGAGGTTTCCGGGAATGGGAGAATTTCAATGCTATGACAAGGTAATTCACTCAACCTGTTTTACAAAACGATTTTCAAATTATCTTTCTACAATAGACTCAAAAGCACTGCCGTAACCGATATTTCTTACCCAAATTATGACGACCTTTTTGTGATCAGTGGACAGAATATAAAAAATATATTAGTAACTAAAATGACTTGTTTGGCATATATACCTATACAGTACATGAGAGCATGCTTGGAAGCATCAGCAGAGGCCATTGGAAGGAGAGAATGGGGAAGAAGCGGACCCCATGACTCTGGTCAGTACAATCAATTTCCTGAGGATACTGGATTCTTCATAAGGGATGGGACATGGAACTCTGAATATGGAGACTTCTTCTTGGACTGGTACTCCAGAATGTGATTCCAATGCGACTGATCTGTACGTCGGACATATCAAAGAAGCTCAGAAGAAGCAAGCTCAAGAGGTTGCTCTTGTCTGAGTAATTAGTATTTACAGAAGTCTGCTTAGGCTTTATGGTTCTATCTAAGAGCTTGATGAGATATTACAGAAAAAACATAGAACGACGGAGGAACGGACTAAAGAGAAATGGAAAACATGAAGACGCGTGACTCGTATACAGAATAACTATGGCATATGTGATATGCCATGTCAAAACCTGCGATGATCGAGTTGATATTATTTTATTTTAAATGTCGTATATAACTCCAACTATGATTGGAGAAAACCTTTATATTTGCTGATTTACAAAATCCAGTACATACAGATGTTGGACTTTGTTCGCGAGCCGAGTCTTGAAAGGGTGATGATACCCAGGGGACCCCTGTATTATACATATAACCACTGATGTCATTCGTTTCAGTTTTTATAATAAGCGCATGTTACATATTTTGCCGCTTATTCTCATGTTTCAGTACTGATATTCCTAATAATCTTCATACTGCAACAAGTAGAATATTATGCGATAAGTAATAACTTTGAGGTCACGATGAAGCCAACATATAGTTCAACAACGGGAAAAAACATTATAGTTATCTGCATATATCCATTGAACCGTTGGCAACAGGTTATTCAAACTGCTAGAGATACCGAATTATTACCACTCAAATATCTGGCACAATAATTGCACTAAGTCACAAGGTTAAACTGCTCGATTATCTGAGAATGAATTTCTTGTCCAAATCATAAATCTGAAGTTTATATTCGAATACTTAAATTATCAGACAGCTTTGCTTTGCTCCTTCATAAATTATTCATACAAACCAAAAACAGCAAGAAACAAGCTGAAAGCTGAGGTAAACAAACTTCTCTAATCACTAAGGCAAGAAGTGCACATAGATAGAAGCTTTGCCTTTTGGGTTGTTGCTTGATAGAACTTCGTGCATTCCTCCTTCTCTATAAAGACAAATTTAGGTTAGGAGACGTCATAAAACTTGTTAATCAAGCTTATCATCAAACTTATGGAAGGGGATTACTGAATTTCGAAGGCATACAAATTAAGTTTTGTATGGAGTCTGTAGACAGTATCATCCCCGCAATTGAACTGCAAAAGGTTTTCAATATTTGGAAGAAACATACACCTCCAGTCAAAGTATAGTTTCAAGAATACATGAAACATGCTGCTCAAGATGATCCAGTGATTGCGTCGACCAAAGTCCAAGTACCGACAAGAATTGTAGCTCAACTGAGAGTCATGAAAGTCCTTTTCTCGTTTCCCACTTGATCAAGACTCTGAAATACGCGTTTTCAATATCATAAGTGTAAGAATGTAACTAATACACAGTCAATTTTACTAAAACATATAATCCAATTCCCCAAATGGAAGACCCAAAAAAGAGTACATACAAAGGCGGAAAAACTGAAGAAAAGGTTAAGTTTGCTTCATGATGATAATCTGATTTAACTTTGAATAAAAATGAATCAACATGAAGCTGATTTATAAAAGGACTTAAGCAAATCAGTTCGTAATGCGTTCAGCAGGCACTGGAAACAAGAAACTCCCAAAATGAGAGTGAAGAGAGAGACGAATAATCTTTCAAGAATGTGAAGTTGAATCGCAGGAGGGATTTCCCCGACGAAGATCTTCGATTAAGTCACCAAGCTCTTTGCGAGAGGACTCTCTGCCGAACATGAAACCGTACCTGAAGCAATGAATTGAGAAATAGCCAAAATTAAGAAAGACTGCTAAACCCTAATACAAAAAGAGCTTCAGAAAGAAGAGGAATAGAACGTTACCAGAACGAAATCGCAGAGAAAACACCGGCGGTGGCGATTGTCTGAATGAGAGTGAAGCTCTTCTCCATTTACCAAAACCGAACCCTTCACAATCAATCAGCCAACAATCACTGAGCCGTGACCGATTGTAAACCCCAGCTTTGCGATTTTTTTTTTTGAATAAATGAATATTAATTCCATTAAAATAAGCACCAAGCTATATAAAATAAACCAACTCTAAAAATTATTAAATATATCACAAGTTTGTATTTAAGAAAAAATGGTATATGATTTAGTATTACTCTAAAATCAGTACAAGATATACATACAACTAACACACATTTAATTTTAAATTTAACAGACTAAAAAGAGACAATATACTCTTAACTCTAGATAAGAGCTTGCCAAAAAAAATATAAACAATCATGCCCTGCAGCAAATCCAAAGGGCATAGAAGCCTGTAAAAACAAATCAAGAACGTTTTTTTTTTAACTGAAGAAAAAATTAGAGAGACACAAAAGCCTTCTTCCCTCAACAAGTCTCGCAGCCCATTATGTCTCGACCTTCTTCATATTCCTCGTCCCAGAAGCTACAGCTTGAACCCGCCAGACCAAGCAGTGGGAGGGGCACGACCTTGGGTTGGCGGGTAGGTGGGTGAAACTAGATCTGCAAGCGGACACAGATGAACAAACGCTATTGAGTACCACCCTTCCTCATCCATATTTGCCGAGAGGACGCTGGTGGAGAGAAGTTGGAGAATAGTTCTGACAAGCCCAAGCTTCGACCAAAGAGGGCCTTAAAATCTTGATAGGCCCAATACTGTAAGGAATAATTGGTCTCTGGGCTTGGGCCTCCTTGTAGACCAAAATAAGACGTATGCCCCCAAAAAGAGTCTAACAAGAGGGCTACATTTTGACCCAAAAAACAAAAACACGAGGGCTACATCAGTCTTTCGTAATCACTAATCACCATCGCACTAATTGTCCAAAAAAGGGAAAATTATCATCATAGCCTCCGGGTCCCTTTGATCCTATCATTATAGTCATTCGATCACAATTCGCAGACATTATTTTATTGCAATTAGGTAATTTCCAAACGGCTCCTAATTTATTATTACCAGTTTCATTCAAGTCAATGCTAGTATGCACTTTACACAATTCAACACCCTTTTCTTCCAAATGCAATGCTTGACAACAAAGCCATTAATCAAAATTCAAAACAACTTAATCTGTTGACTTCAACTAGTCATAACATTTAATATATTAAATCCTCACTTCATTCATTGTCCATTCAGTAAAGAATTGACCCCAAAACACGCAAATAAAGAGAGAGAGAGAGAGAGGGGGGGGGGGGGGAGCTGCAACAAAAATACGTCTCTCACTTCTCAGTCCTCCCCCTTCCTAGAATTTGGTAACAGACTTCTCTTATGAATAGCAGCTTCTAATTCAGTAGCTTTGGTCAAAAAAAGTGCAGAGAATAAGATTTTAACCCCAATCTTCAATATATCCAAAATAAATAAATTATGACATTATTCCATATACACTAAATCCGGTATAGATTACCAAATAATTAACCCATCAAACTATACAGCCTCCCTTCCATTGCCATCCTCAATTATGAATTGAAAGTCAATGTCGCAGAAAGTAAAGACAGGATTGATTTTGTGGTGGGTCGAACCCCACACCCCAGAAAACAGAAATCTTGACAGACAATCTCTTTCAACCTATGCATAGACCAAGAGTTAAACTATTTTCTTTTCGGGAGCAATTTAGATCGAGATGATCCAGAAGCCACGTCTGACGTTTCTGAATACTGCAATGCTTGCTTCAAGCTTTCCACTACCTGACTCATGGATGGCCTTTCTTCGGGCTTCTTGTTCAAGCAGCTGTCTGCCAACTTGGCCACTTTCCGAGCAGCACCAGGTGAATATTCATTTCTTAGTCGAGGGTCCATTATCATGCTGAACCTCCTACTATCAGCAGGGTACTGTTTAACCCAATCTAGAAGCTTTTCTTCTCTTGGACGTCTTCTATCCAATGCCTGTCTCCCTGTCAGCATCTCATACAGTACCACACCAAAACTCCATATGTCACTCTGAACTTTGAGGTGGCCCGTTTCAATGTATTCTGGGGCAGCATATCCATAAGTCCCAACCACCTGATAAGTGATAACAAAGGGCATAAACCTTGTTGTCAACTCAAATGATTTCCTAGAATGTGTATTTGTCATTGTAGTTAATCAAAGCAACAGAGTTGCGCAGCTAATATTTTGACTTGACAACACATAGTCAAAGTCCACCGTCAACTTACCGCAGTGGATACATGAGTCTGATCACCTATTGGACCTTCCCTAGCTAGACCAAAATCTGAAAGCTTTGGATGGAAATCCGCGTTCAGTAAAACATTTGAACATTTGAAATCTCGGTATATCACCTACCCAATAAACAATTGAAAAGATTATCCACAAAAATAGGTGTTTGAATGTCCAATTTTCAATAAGAATATTAAGCATCATCTGCATCGTCATTGTAAGACTATACTTGGATCTCCATTTTCTTATTCTCATTAGGAAGGTTGATGTTGAATATTGCATTAGAAGGTCATGATTATATTTCGTCCTGCAAAATCATCCTCATATCCTAAAACAGTTTGCACGTCTAGTATGTACATTTCTTTAGCTCTACCATCATAAAAACACTATGCTATAGGAACACCAAATATGTTGTATAATTAAAAAGAATGGTCCAACTTAGAGAACAACGCTTAAGAAAGTGGTTATGGAAATTTCATCAAAAGACCTAGAACTATATTATGAAGTCTACAAATAGGAAAGGTATACAGAAAATGATATGTATACTTAAGCTAATCAGTATGATCAACAAATGCCAAGTTTTTGTAAGTATTAGGTACCTGAACCTCCAACCCTTCATGTAGATAAGCTAATCCTCGGGCAGCACCGAGCATGATTTGCAATCTTGTTTTCCAGTGTAAGGAGGGATAAGCCCGTCTGAAGAGATGATCTTCCAGGCTCCTATTGGGCATGAACTCATACACCAAAAGCCGTTCGATTCCTCTTTCTCCATCTTCGGAGCAGTATCCCAATAGTTTTACTAAATTTGGGTGATTAACAATGCCCAGAAATTTGACTTCTGCGAGCCATTGTTTATGCCCCTTGACAAGGAAAGAAGACAACCATCAGAAACAGATAAAAATATACAGATAGATTTATAATGTGCAAGTATAAAAATAATTCAGGGGCTCACGGTTGGATATGATTAGTGGACCAACCATCTTAAATTCTGAAAATGACACCGAGATAATAATGTACATGTAAATCACAACATTTACTAAATTACTACCAAGGATTGTTAGCCCTTGACATGTGAAGGCAAAGTAACATTAATTTCCAAGAGTTCCCAATTAACTTCTTGTAGAGCATGTTCTCCTTGGAAATGCATAAGTCAAAACTATACAAGATAAGACAGCATGTCACAATGTTCGCTGTATATTCTCTATCCACAATGTTAGCCTAGATCAATTTAACCCATTATAAACAGAAAAACAAGGATAATTGCAGCCAGTAATAGTCACTTCCTGCACAAAACAATTAATTAAGGAAAAAGAAAAGAGAAAGGAGTGAGGCGAGCACGAAGCTATGGAAGCAGAGGCATACCTGAAAGCCACGAGTGTTGAGGCATTTTATCGCAACTACAACAGGATCACCACGACCATCTTGAGGCTTGATTGTACCTTTATACACGCTCCCAAAACCCCCTTCTCCAATCTTCAGCATCCTATTGAAAGCATTTGTCGCCTCCTTAAGCTCTTGCAAAGTGAAAACTCTTAAATTGTGCTCTTTTTCTTTGTACAACTCTGCTATGGTTCTTGGCGATGGCAGCGAACTCGTTGACCTCACTGCGCGATTCAACCCCTGATTTTTCTTCTTGCTTTCGTTTTGCGATTCTGGAACGGGTTTTGAACCCTTTTTCCCTTTGAAGAAGAAACAATTCATTTTATTAACCATTCATTTACAGAATTTCGCCTTTAAGGAATGTTATCACCGACTCTTAAATCTTAATTGCTAGTAATAAACAAATAGGGTTGATTCAACCAGAAAAATCTTAATTCAAAGAGGCAGGAAGATGAAAGAAAGAAGAAACAAGAGAATCCAGAACGTAGAGACCCAATAAGTGAAGTAGATGGAGAATAGACGAGAATCTCAGATAAACAAAACTGAGCAGTTGATATACAAAAGGATGATACGGCACTGAAAATTGTAGAGACTCAGTGGGAATACAAGCTGAAACAAGAGAAACTATGAATTCCGAAATTCAAAGCATAGTTCCGTGGAGTGGAAGAAATTGAATAATAATATGAAAAAGAAATAATTTAAAGAAAGAGAGGAAAATCAACCGTAGCTAGGAGATGCTGAAAGAAGCAACAAACTAGGAATATAAATAGACCATACCCGCGTGCTCGTGATGAATGATAACGACGGAAGTGAGACTCAATTTTCCAGCTTCCACACGGCCTATGAATTAGTTGAAATTACAACTTTCTCGCTCACTACAGAATTAATTACAAACCTTAAAATATTTGAAAAAAACGATGTAATAATATAACTTTTTGAGTTATAACTTAATTAAATTTATAATCTCTAAATTTTAAAACTTAACATTATATTCTTTTAATTATTGAGAAAATTAAAAACAATATACTTTTAAAAATAAATATTTGAAAATTTGATGAATTTTAAAAAAATAAAAATGAGACATGATAATTAAAAAATAATAATAACAAAAATATAATGTAATTTAAAGAGTTAATTTTGATAATATATTTTTTAATAATATAAAAAATAAAATCTTACGATTAAAATTTAGAGACTATAAATATACTTAAATTATAATTCATGATGGTATGTGTAATTTTTGTAAATTGTTTTTAATTTTAAATATATAATTAAAAAATCCTAAAAAACAACCGCTATTCAATATTTATAAAGGGATATCATGTTGTATTTTGGATTGTATGTACGAATTTGATAATTGAATTTTAATTAAAAATAAAAATATAATTTCCTTATTCATGACTGAAACCTTTCAAACTTGGAACATGTGCCACCGTCAACGGCAATTCAGTGGCCTCGCGTTTGATTGTGTTCGGTCGCCAGTGGCCACATTCCCCTCTTCAGGGGCGAATGACATTATGATTGACTACTATTTATTTGATTTAAAAAAAATATGTAATTTGTTTTCATGAATTTTTTTTATTGTACAAATAATTTTTATGAACTATAAACTTAATACTAACTGAGATAAAAAAATTTACACGTCAACTATATTTAAACACATTAGCAATTGACATAAAAAATAAATGCTGCGTCACCATTGACTTGACTTAAATCTATAGCTAAAATAATTTCATGTTCGTGGGTCGTCTTCCACCATCGACTTCCAACTCGCACCTTCCTTCCCTATCTAAATGATACTTCCTCCCTAAACACAGAGCTGATAAGTGAGACTCAAATACAAAAAACCCAAATCGTTCGAAGATGCATAACACACGCAAATCCAAAAACCCTAAATCGAATAAGACACACGCAGATGCAGACCTGAACCAAAAAAAGACGCATGGTTGGCTATCTTGTGTACAGTATGAATTGAGAAATATACAATTTTTTCAATTTGCAAATCTTCCTCTCCAAAATGCATATTCTCCAAAATATAGAGGAATACATAAGAAATGACATCAGGAGAATCTGCATTTTGGAGAGAGAGATTTCCATTGTGACGTCCTTGAATACAGAGAATCTTCCTTTATTGACACCATTTCCTCTATATTCTTCTCTCCCTCCAAGTTGCACGACGGTGACACAAGAAAGAGAGAATAGGAGAGATCTTCCACGATGGCTCATCCCGGCCCCGCCCCAACACCCACTTAGTTCTACCTTTTTTCTTTGTTTCTTTTCCCCTTTTTCCCCTTCGATTTCTTCCTTATGTCCCTAACAAAGAGGGAGAGGAGTTGAGCTTTGTTTGTGTGTCTTTGTTGTGAACCATCGAAGATGCCTTACCGGAGCTCCTTTCCTTTCCTCCTTCCTTCTTCTTCCCTTCGATTCCTCTATTGCCTGAGACAAAAAATAGAGCAGGTGAGACAACAGCGCTTGAGAGAGAGAGAGAGAGAGAGAGAGAGAGAGAGAGAGAGAGAGAGAGAGAGAGAGAGAGAGAGAGAGAGAGAGAGAGAGAGAGAGAGAGAGAGCTGCTATTTGCCGCCAAAACATCACTCTCTTGCCAATTCGTCATCAGCAACCATTAAGAGAATCTCTCTTTCGACAAGGCACAACAACTCGAGTTGGGCAAACATTATGTGGGTCTTGTGTTGAGATAATGTGGCAGTTTGGGTGGTACAACTTAGCAACTTATTGGTTAAAATAGAGCTGATGTGACAATTGACAATCTTAGTCAGCATTGACCATTAGTCAATCTAACAAATTATTGGACGAAAGGGATTTATCAGATGAAATAAAAAGTTCAAAAAGTCCTTGTGTCGAGTTTTATAGTTCATGGGAGTTATCAATACAATGAGAAAAGTTCATGGGGATTATCTACATTTTTTCCTTTAAGTTTATTGAAAAATTTATATGAAGTTATTTATATTTTTGTCATTAAATTTTTTAATAAAAATATGATATGTGTAGAAAAAATTTTGAAAAAAAATCATATAATGATGAATTATAAAAAATATAAAGTTATTTTTTAAAAAGTATATATATTTGTCATATTTTGATTGAAAAACTATACATTTGTAATTTTAAATACAAATCTTATAATAAATATACAAAGAACTGCACCTCACTTTTTTCCTTAATTATATTTAACTTGCCATTTTAATTTTTTTTTTTAAATTATAAAAGGAAAAATCCTTAGAGGGCGCAAAAACTTTACATTTCTATTGATAGTTGATATTGTTGTTGTTTGTGCAAAAATTAAATTAAATTGATCCTTCATACGTAATCAGAGCATTAGAAGTATATATATATATATATATATATATATATATATATATATATATATATATTATGCATGAATTTAGAAGAACCTATTTTATAAGGGATATAAGTGAGTAAAAACAAGAAAGTCGATCATGTACTCATACTTTAGTTCAGTACAAAATTATAGAACACATAAATGCTGTATAATACTATGATAGCATTTTCTAATAAATAAATAAATATAGAGCAAAAGATTTCTGCTGAAAATACAAGAAAATGCCTTAAAAGAACACTACAAAAACACTTCAGGAATGAAGTATCATCATATTTTATGCATGTTTGGTTCTTCGATAATTTAGTGTCAACACGCGTTGGATGCTGAATATTTCGATGAAAGTGAAAATCGAGCCGTTTGGATATTGCATCCAAATCTTCTCATGAATCACATTGGCGTTTGATATATTCTCCTCAATCACGTTAGGGCATACGTGATAAATAGTAATTTTAACGACAGGCAGATCATGTTGCTGATTAGAAATCCATTGAGGTATGCTTATGTATATATATCATTTTCATGTATCAATACACTGCAATCGTAAGGTGTTCGATATTCAGTCCCAATACAGCAAAGGCATACATATATTATTGAAATAAAGAAGAGAAAACATGGCCCCACTCATTGAAAGTTCCTTTTTTTAATATTAAGGAATTATTATGACCTCACAAGAAGCTTAAGACGGGTGTCACGCTGACAAACCACTCTGCACATATATTGGTGTTATGTTTATATATATGTTTACATATTATATGTATATATATATAAAATATGTAAAACATATTATATATATATATATATATATATATTATGTGTGTGCGCGCGCGCGTATATAATATGTGGAAATCAGTGTCGTCTCCTGTACTCTCTTCTTCCATGTTTCTTGTTGTCTGAGCAGAGGTGGCTTCCTTGGGTTGTTTTTATGGGTTCTCTACTTCTGTGGCAGTTCTGTGCGTTGTGTGTGTATGGAGTAAACAAGGCTAGAATCTCTCTCCCCAATCCATGTCTGGAGGAATACTATAAATGAATAATACTATATTCTGGTTATTTATATAATCATGATTGACTTTTTGTTATGATTGTAAGGTTAGGATATTTACTATTATATATATAATATACATATATATTATTCTTTTAATATATATATATATATACACAAACTATTTGCATGTCTTTTTTTATAATTATATATTTAAAATTTTATTTAGACACTAACATTCAAAGATAAATAATATTTATATTTTTGATTTCAAATATATTTATCTAATTATCTTTTAAACATAAAATATATTTATCTAAATCTAAGTTGACTCAAATTTTGTTAACTTTACCAGAATTTATTCATTAGCTCACCTATTTTCCAAACTCGCAATGTGCCCAAACCATTAAGTGATAGTTCAGTGGTGAGAGAGCAGTAGTTAAGCACGTAATTTCATATCCAAACCCTTACTGCAAAAAAAAAAAAATATATATATATATATATTTCACTTGTTCCAAGTGCTTGTGGACGGATTTAAAAATTTCAATCAGTAAAAAAAAATAATAATCTATAAATATTTTTGTAAGGTTTAAAAAAATTACCATTAATTAAAAACAATTGTTTGCGCAAACAATTTCCGCCGCACCTATGCAAGTAGATCCACCACATTGTGCATATTATAACCTTAGAATGAAATAGGATTAAGATTCAAAGGTTTTGGTCAATGAACAAAAACACTTTCTTCAGCCGCTTTTTCAAGAACAAGTTTGACTAATGCTAATTAATAGAAATTACGTGAGCTGTTGTCAATTAAAAAAGTACCGAGTCTTTTCAGACACCCGCAAAGACGCACCAAACCGAACCAAAGTCATAATGGATTATTGTGTAACTTAAAGTTTTTTTCTTTGCATTAATAGTATTAGTAGTGATATTTTATATTATTAATAATATTTTTTCAAGATAACTATGTTATAACCAACACGGTGAAAGGATGTTATTCATCTTTGAGGTGATCACGGCCTTCTCTTGAAACGTTGGTACCAAAACAAAAATAACTAATGTATATTGACTTTAATAACTAGTTACTAGTGTATCGAAGACGTGTTATCTATATTTAAAAAAAATATTAATAGCTGGTTATTTATATATTAAAAATATTATTAATTTAAGAAGACTATCAATTATGATAAAAGAAAAATATTACTGAAAATTCCATTAATATACATAAAACTTTAGATTAAATGATGATAATTGTAAAAACATTACCAATTGTATTTGCTAAGTGTCTCAAAAAGCTCAAGTATAGAGTCTGCAAGTAATCCAAATAAGCACCAAGATCTCTTATTTACACTTTCTAGTGTTTTAGTTACCTTGAGAATGAGAATTCAAAGAGAATATGATAGAGTAGAAATTACAAACTTAGCCTAGCTTGTCTTAGGACTATATTTGTAAGTAAGCTATCAAACAGCCAAGGACACAGGTTGATGAAATTGATGTTGGCAAGGACATTGCCAATGGTTGTCCTTTGTGTTTGGTTAAAAATTAAGCATAAGGGTTGAAGAAAATAGAGTGAAAAAGAGATATGAAAAACATTGAATCATCTATATATTTGAAAAATTTATGTTCAGAGAAAGAACCAATTTAACTAAGGTCCTTGGGCTTGACAAATTAGGATTTATTATTAGTTCGTTGGCCTGTTCTTAGTAATGTAAAATAGGTTGGGTCGGTTTGTTGTGTGTTAAAGATAAACTAATTTTAAATTGCATGTTTAAGACTGTCCCATCTTGGACCATGGGCCAGCAACAAGGAGGCTCGTGGGTTACTTTTTTTTAATTTTTAATATTAAATAATATAATTTTAAAATTTTTAGTAAAAAAATTTAATAAATTTTTATTAAAATACAATTTATATATATAAAACATTACTTTTTTAATGTTTTTAAACAATCAATAATTTTAATTTTTTTAAATTAACTATATTATATTTACATTTGAAAATTTCATATTTATTATTAAAAAATTACCATAATTTTATATACAAAATTACAATATTTATTGAATATAATATTATAAAATATAAAAATATGATAAAGTGAAATTATTTATATTAAATAATATAATTTTTTTACAACAATATAAAAAAATTATATAAACAACCTGTAGGTTAAATAAATTAACCAATTTTTAAATAAATTTAAAATAAAATGTCCAAAACCGTCCAACCCGTCTGCCGCAAACTTCATCACGTTGTAATACTATTATTTATCACACCGTAAAATTTGTCAAATTTGTAAAATAATTACATGGCTCAATAGGCAGCCTTTTTACTTGCCAAAACCGTTGCCTCCGTTACTAATAATAGACGATATCGGTTTAATGGCTCACAGATAGAAGATACTTCCACGAAGTTGCATTGTCCAATCAATAGCCACAGCTCCTAGATTTTGTATTCTTAAGATATGCGAAGTTCAATAATTGTTTTTGGAGACTGTTGGCGAAGGCTCTGGGTTTGTCAAACCCCGCCATCAACGCCAACAACGCAAGTGATTTTCCACCAAAATGTTGGAAATCTGGTATCACAATACCAATCTCTTTCGTCTTTTATTTTTGGGGCAATTTTACGGTAATACATATAATATGTTATTTGTTACGTAATAATAATTTATTTATCAAATTAATAAATAACATAAATAAAAAATAAAAAAGTATTACTTTAAAAAATAAAATTTAGCCATATACATAATGAATCATGCCATAAACTGTTGACATGATTCTTTCTTTCTTTCTTTCTTTTCCCCCTCAAACTAAGGTTGTGTTCTGTGATAAAGAGGAGATCATTTAATATATATATATATATATAGATATATATAAGTGTAAATGTATCAGATTTTTTTTTTTGCATTGTCGCACTGTGCAAGAAAAAAAGGGAATTTTTTTTTTTAAATTTTCCTCCATTGGTAGCGCGATTCCTATATTCACATTCTGTATTCTATACAATTACACGGACGGCTGCGCTTGAATCTTTAAAGGGGAAAAAAAAAATTTCAGGCGAGCCCTGTTAGTAACCGAAGTAGAGATTTAAATCCTGCATAAAGGATAACATCAAAAAAGAAAGACTTGAATAATGCATTTTGCTTAAATAGTAAGTTTCACATAATAGAAGCTCCTTGTATTACGGTGTAATGTTAATTTATTTTTTTTCCACTAAGAATATCCAGATACCAGTATATTTTTTGGCACTGCAATGGTAATCTACAGCTTCAATAAACGAATAACAATTACAAAGTGACTGCCGGGAATCAAGTGCATGTTTAAATAGTAAAGTTTTAAAATCAAAGTTTTGCAACAATTACATGATGCTTGGTTTAGAGTTAAAATCAAAATTTTGTAGAATTTATTCTATCAAGACTTTAGTTTGCCATAAGATAATTCCAACTTGTTTCTACCTAAATTTCGGTTTGCCCAAAACTTACGTTTTCTCCACTACTTTTTAGACAAGGACTAAAAGAATCCTGATACAAACGGCAATACTTGATGTAGACTCACCAAAGATACCAAATATAATAAATAAATGGAATAAATCCCCATAAACCGATAACAAGACATACAAATATATGATTTAGCGATCAATCTCGTGGGCTATTCTCTTGTCTATCCCTGTGACTTCGTAGCTCTATTGAAAAAATTGTTAATTCATTGAATAATCAATCATACAAACCCTTCACGAATCACATATAGAGACTGGATCTGTCATTATCGCTCAACCAATCTCAACAAATCCAATACATAAGCAACTTAGCAAGCTCTGTCATGTGTCAACAGCTGCAGCCAACTTCGACACGGTCGAAGCAAAGAGCAAGCATACAAATTATAGATTAGCTCCCCACTAAATTGTTCATTCTTGTTCTTCAACAATGACTCCAAAGCAGCTTCCGGGTCATGGCCGGTGGGGCTAATCCTGGAATGTCGCGAATGTCCTTGTTGTTTGGATGCACAAGCTGGGGGAAAAAAAAAGTGCACGATTAGTAAGACATGATCTTGGCATTGTCGGAAAATTAATCAGCAAAAATATGTTTCATCTTTCATGGCATGTAAAGGTGGCTTATGGGATATGGGTCTAGTGGGTAAAGGGGAGCATGGTGCCACTTCCTTGCATTGTTGGCTTGGTATTGACATTACACGCATAAGTAACCGATTCATAGCCTATGCCTTCTTCCCATCACATTAGGTGAAGCACGGGAAGCACAAACACCTCCTTACGGTTACTCAGTAAATCGAAACATATCATGCTTCATGATAAGCAACAAAAATACATCTATGTAAGATCAAGCAACAGCTTCTATTGGAAGTAAACAATTTTTCTAAACGCAAATTTTTCACCTAAAAGCACAAAAAATATTGAGGAAACCAACCCAAGAAAAAAAATTCAGTTTAAAGCAGGAGAACTAAGTTAACCCTTACCTTTACAATAATGATAGCTATCACTCCCATCACAATAAGGAAAAGTAACGCCATAATACACTTGTCAGTAGCAACCTATTGCAAAATCCCCAGTAAGTAAACCAATAATTTATTCATATACTAAATATACTCCACGCAACCAAGTAGATAATGTAGAAATTGACCTGCCTACCGATTTCCTTCACCAATTTAGTGGCTCTCTTTATGGAAAACTGGATAGAGTCCAGCTCATTGACGATTCTGCTCATTTGTTCCGTCTAAACATGAATGAGATCCTTAGTGCCCACCAAAACTTGGAGGATTTTATATTTTATATTTATTGTGTGTGAGTGGGTGAGGGGGATGGACAACAACCATACACATACCTGAGCCTTAAGAGCTTCGTTAGTCTCGACTCCGACATTTATCGTCTCTTGAACAATCTATTAATACAAAGTGATCCACAGAAATCAACTTCATGCCATTTTTTTTATCCCCAGAAAATGGAAAGCAGATTCAGAATATCCAAAAGGTTGAAATCAAACATAAATGCAGAGATTATTATTTCTCTCTACTCTTTTTCACACTTCCAGAGGAGACGGGACAGGGAAATTTAATTGTGGCCTCGAGGAGAATCAACATAATATTCAATTTCTTTCTACATTAAACCCAAAAAGGTACATGTTGTAAGTTCTTTGCGACATATGGTGTAAGGCTTGAATTTACTCTTTCATTTATAAACTTCAGGTCACATGAAGAGGGGAAAAAAAGGAATATGTTTCCTATGAGAATAAAAATACAATAAAATAGAAGTTCATCTCTTCTCCCCCATTTACACCTTTATTACACTGATTTGTTGATTTTGCAATTTCCTGGGGGCCAGAGATTTTCAGAGAGAATCATATCGAAATAAAAAAAGTCAGCCAATTCTTATATTAAACAAGGACAATGTTGATACATGTATGTATGGGCAAAAGAAAAAGAAAAAATGTCTCCATGAGAAAATTTAGGGATTAGAAATATACAAAATCAACAACCAAAGGCCAAAATTTTTTATTAGTTGGAAGCAAAATGATACAGCAAGAAAGAAGACACCTAGATGATGAACAAGGTTATAAAAGCATCCAAATTGCCAAAAGCCATATACTTTAAAAACTACCTATGAACATTTTTTGTAAGGAAAGGAAAGAAAGCATGACAGATGTGGAGCCGAGTTATTTTCACTTCTGGACTAGGAAAATACAGTAGAAAAATATTTTATAATGTTGTATGATAGAAAGTGACCTTCGGGAAATTAAACTAACCTTCTTTCCCCTGTCAATGGCTTGATCTGTTTCATCCATCATCTGATGCCCACTATCAATTAGCTGTTGATTTGTCATTGCTGTAAAGGAAGAAGATTTTACATCATAAAGGCTCCGTATTAAACAAGTAGTACACAACAACATAGGATAGTTATATTTTGACATAGATTATTGCAGCAAGCATAATGATTTCCCCCCTCTCCATCAGTGTAATGATTAATGGACTATTTTTCTCAACTCAAACATTCCACAACATTTTTCTATCTCTAATTCCCCCTTGATAATATAAGGCACCAATTTTAATCAGAATCTAATGATCTCAAATTCTCAGAAAATAATCAATACAACTACGAATTATATAAATTGATAATAACAAGAAGCAAAGGCTTTTTGTTTGGCTTACTTGAACTTATAACCACTTGTTCAACTACCCACACTGCTCACCACTAGACTATCACCTAGTGGCTTAAACAAAATTATGATAAAAACAACAAAGAAGCAAAGGCTTTAATTAAAAATTTAAAACCAAAGGACAAGTATGCACTGGTTGACGGACATAAGAAGCTTGCATTATCATTAACGCCACAAAGTGTAACAGACTAATCATGGACTTTCATTTATATGACAGCTAAAAACAGGATTTATGACCATTGCCAGCATCAAAAACATCTAAGTAAACATTATGGCAAAATAGCATACGGCAAAGAAACCCATATGCTTACAGGAAGCTAGCAAGACATTTTCTTCTGCATAACCTTCATTAGGCCCCTCGAAGAGCTCAACTTTCTTATTCTCAATATTTGTAGCATATCTGCATCACAACCAACAACGTAAAGCAATTGGTCCATGCTGTCAAAATATGCAGCGTACTCATTCTAGAAAATATAACTTAAAATGGCCTTTTGACAAAGCTAGAAGCTGTGAGCTAGGGAAATCCGTGCTGCCAGGTATGATACGTTGACTTACTGCTTTTTAAGAGCAACATATGAATTTAACTCTTTGATCTGCAATAAAAGTTGCAATTGCTTATCAGTGACGTTGAAGAATATCAATCATAAAAATGGGAGCCAAGAGACCCCCACCCCCCCCTCCCCCAAAAAAAAAAAAATGTTGCAAATTTTTAAAAGGATATCATATGGATCTCATTATCTCACCAAGGACTGCTTTTTGTCATTCAGCATTTTGTTGGTTTGTCTATCATTTCTACTTTCGAGAGCCTTGACTTCTGTATCAAACTCTTTTATGAGCCTGAGAAAAATAAAGCCAATAGAATATATTTATATACCCAGTATACTTAAGTAAAGAGATCAAAACTTCAATTCTTAAGGTGTGATAGATAATTCATGATTTGCTTCCAGTATGTCAAAAATTAGGTTTCGAAAGTATGGAAAGGATAAGGATAACCAGAACGGCATTTATTTACGTTATACAAGCTAAGCAGGGCTTCATTTTGGTTGGTTTATTTTTAATGTAGATTTAAATATAGTAATAGACATTCATAAACTAGCATTGGCATAAACATAAATAACTGAGGTTCTTGTACACACTTGCCAATCAATTACAGTCCCAATTTCCCTCTGATCAACTTCATATCCCTTCTCCTGTCCGTTCTCTCCTCTTTGGATATTATTTCACAATCTCCATGGCACAATTTAATGATACAAAATAGAATAACGCAACCATAAACGACATTCAAGCTTTTTAGCGCAAACAATAAAGCTACTAATGAAAGGAATACGACAGATTAGAGAGAATCTGATAAACGCCAACTCACCGCTTACATTCTCTCATTTTCTCGGTCAGCTCTTCCAACTGTCTGCTCTGCCTATTTGACTCTTTGATCTTCTCCAATTTCTGAAACCCATTTCTGTAATGAAAACACTACAGCTACTGAGTACCAATGATATAAACAACCGCAAGCTGAGTAATTATTAGACAAAGTGGAATATACGAGGAAACAACAAAAAATTGCCAATGTCAGGAATATAGTCATTTCCAGCACTGGGTGAAGTTAGCCTAAAAAATATCTCGATAGTCCAAGGTAAGGTAGAGATCAATACTTCAATGTGAGAAACTAACGAGCTCGAAATCTTACGCTAAAGCACGGAAAATGTCACTGATCTGTCCGTCGAGCTCCGCTAGTTCTTCGCTTACTGCCGATAATGGATCCATCGTATCCACTTGGAATCGACGATGAGAAGTCCAAACGATTTCGCAGAAGTTAATCAAATTTGGATTTGGATAAGATGCTTCACCGTTTCACCACGCTGTTGTTTACACACAGAGGAGATCTTGAGGGGAATACGGATACGCCGGCAAAAAGGATTTGATAAATCTTATTGAATATAAATGCAGATTCAGTGCATCGAAACAACCTCATTGAAAAGCATAAACATTTCAAAGCTTTTGCAATTCAGATCAAACCAAGAGAACCCGGTTTCCAATCACTGATTTGCATGAACAGAACGAAATGGAATCGGATCCGAACAATGTACAATACAGCAAGCGACGACAGAGAAAACCGAAACCGGATGCTCACGCTGTCCCTCGATACAAACAAATTGGATCTCCCTCGTGATTTACAGAAGCTTTGTGAATTTTTTAAATTTTCTTCGAGTACAGGGGAGACTCGGCGTTTATTGATTGATGAGAGGCACCGTAAGCGTGTCCTGAGCGGCCAGAGAGTTGCCCGTTTAAGCCACAACTAGGAAAACACCATGGATGGCCCACCGGGAACAATCTGAACCGTAATTTGAGTAAACGTAAAATACAGCTAAGCGTTACTTATTTTTGACAATAAAAAAAGATTATAAAACATTTCTTTATTTCTTAAATTTCTTAAATATAATCTCTAGTCTGTATCAAAATTTTAAGAGTTAAAGTATTAAGTATTTTGTAGCTATCTTATTTAAAAATAGTGCAATCGTAATTCTCTTTAATAATTTTTGGGTGGTCAAACTGCAATTCTCCTTTAATTGGTCTATCCCATTATAATACACTCACTAATTTAACGGCGAGTAAGTTGGCGACAGTAATTTTCCGTTTATGTTTTTGGTCCTGTCCTGGGGCCCCAAAATAGCTAATTACTAATTGGCGTCTTGGCGACCATATACCAGAACTTTAGTTCGTGCTCTCCATTGAATACTTTTTCAAATACAATCCATTGTAAACTGTCCCAACAAAAGAAAATTTGCATTTTAGTATAGATCATCGTTTCGTTGATCAAAGAATTTTGGTGGACTTTTGATGAAGTGAAATTCTTTGGTCCAACTTTTTATTTGTAAGATATGGAAAAAAAATGAAAAAAAAATTATTTTATTATTTGATAAGAATAATCTATGTATGAATAAAAAGATTATGCGTAAATGATCACAATATTTATTGATAAAAAAAATTACACAAATATTACATATAATAATGCTATCAAAGAAATTATACAAAATAATTTTTATTTCTCTTTGTCATAAATTTTAAAAAAAAAAGTAATCTCAATATTCACAATTTTTGAAAATAAATTTTTAAAGAAAAGTGAAGGATTTAGTGACATAATAATAAATTATTTACAAATTCCACTTTATTTTTCACTCATACAGATTAATTAATAAGAGGCTTTAAAATAGTGTATGCTTCTATGCAACGCATTGGAATTTAATGTATGCGAGAACTGGAAAGAAAAATTATATGAAATAAATTATTTTTACGTATGTGAATAACATTTAAAAGATTATCTAATATTATTGGATATTTTCTTGTATACTACATTCATTGTTAGAGTTTGTACATTTACCTTCATGGTTAAGTTTTAGGATTTTCAAACCATTCTTATTTTTTATCCTTGAAATTGTAATATATAATTGATCATGAGATAGGAGATATATTCCAAACATTAGAAAGAGATAGACATTGACGCTTATTAATTGTGATCCACCTAAACCCTCCTTCTTTCATTTGCCCACCTCAAACTCATACCTACAAAAAGAAATGGTAAACACAAAATTACTAGGGACAAGTGACATTAAAACATCAAAAAAGCAACAAAACTAAGAAATCCTAAAGTTAATAAAAACAACAAAAATATAAGCTCATACTCAAGCATGTTGGAGATTAAAAATCACAAGA
Organism: Biancaea sappan; assembly: GCA_037074585.1. Classification (NCBI taxonomy): domain Eukaryota; kingdom Viridiplantae; phylum Streptophyta; class Magnoliopsida; order Fabales; family Fabaceae; genus Biancaea; species Biancaea sappan. The sequence continues at coordinate 31,063,154 of CM073500.1, read as the reverse complement.
TAAGATGCATTCAATTGGTGTTAAATTAGGACTTTAACAGAGCGCTTGAATATATAAGAAGGAAGGAAATCTTGCTAAAAGCACTTTAAATATAGTTTTAATAATTTGGGTTAATGTACAAACACACAAGCTATATTTGAATAAGCAGCACAAAATGTGTAGTTTTTCACAATAGTTTTCTGTTGTTCATATTTACAAATCATTTGATTTATACTTATAACACATTGGTCACATATGCATTTTATTGAAATAAACCCGTATTTCTTGAGGCAAATGTTCTACATATTAGTTTAATTATTTTTTGTTATTGCAAAGATAAGGTTTACTAATTAAAAGCTTTATGAAAGTGTAATCATATCTAAGAAATAAAGTCCTGCATGAGTTCTAGTATATAATAAGATATATTTTTCATTCATGGAAAGGAACTTCTAGTGAAAGGTTGCAAGAATGGTGAGGAGTGGAAGAAAACTTATAACATAGGTAATTTTTTTATCTACTATTATGAAATTTCTTAAGTGATAAAATTAAAATTAAAAATAGAAAAATGCAAATCAGTCCAAATTTACAAAGGGTTTTTTTTTTACTCATAGATAATTACATGTTATTAAGAGTATGTAGGAAAAAGGATTAAATATTTTTATCCTTGCAAAAGATAATCATCTTTTAATTTGTGTAAGAAGTAGAAGTGGTTTGAAGATTCTTATAATTGATATAAAAGATAATTCTACTAAAAGCATCTCAAACATAATCTACAAGGAAGTGTTTAAAAATTTGAATTATAGTGTATAAACACAAGCTATTTTGCATGTGCAGCATGAAATGTGTAATTTTTTTGCAATTTAATATTTATTATCCATATTTATAAATTATTTGATTTATACATAAGATTAATTCATATGTACATTTTGTTGAAACATTCAACGCATTGCACGAGCCAACATTACAAAAAAAATTGATTTTTAACGGTGACTTCTAAAGTTAACATTGAAAGTTGACTTTTGAATGTGATAATTGAAAGTTGCCACTAAATTTTGTCTTTTTTGTGACAATTTGCTTTGATCACCATATTTTATACAAGTTTTGATGGTGATTTTAGTCACTATTAAAAGGGGACTTTTGGTGACAACTTTTTTTATGGCCACCAAAACTTTCAACAGTAAACTATCAACAGCAACTAAAGTCGCTACTAGAGTTATCACCAAAGATCCTTTGATGGCGCCTCTTAAACTCTTAGTGGTGATTTTAGTTGCTACTATTAAAAGGGAACTTTTGGTGACAACTCCTTTTATCAGCACCACAACTTTTAACAGTAGAATTATCTACAACAACTAGAGTCGCTACTAGAGTTACCACCAAAAACTCTTTGATGGCGCCTCTTAAACTCTTGGTGATGATTTTAATTGCTCCTAAAAGTCTTTTTTTTTGTAGTGTATACATAAGTTTTAGCCAAAACTACAACCTTTCATTAAAGTGTTGTTTGATCTCTCTACCCTTTTTGTTTCTTCATCTTCTTCCTTCCTTCTTATCTTCTCCTCTTCCTCTCAAATTTTCCTCTCATTTCTTACATGATCTCGAGATAATTCTCTCTCCCCAAGCTTTTTCGATCTACCTAATAGAGATGAAAGAGTTTTGATCAAAAAGAAAAACAAAAATGCAAGAAGATGAGATGAGATAGGAAGTGAGGAGCAAAAGAGGGAAGAGATATTTAGGAAAGTCAATTATAAAGTATCTAGACACAAAATAAAGCAGAAATTGTGAAAATTAAAAAAAAAATTTAGAGGAAATTTGATTCTATTCTCTCTCCCAGTTGCAAAACCAAACAAGTACCTTTCACTACAAAATCGCATTTGAAACCTCTAAACATGCATTTGAGTGTTTCATGCAAACGTAGTTCCAAAAATGCACTAAATGATTTACGAAATTCAAATTCCTTTATTTGAGAGAATAGGTATTATAGAAAAAAAATAGATTTTCGTCAACTAAATGTATATTATGGTTTTTTCTTTTTTATTCCATTCATATCTCTTAATTCTGTCAATCAAATGAAATTTTAAGGATTAAGAATCAAGCTTGATAACTTATGAATTATGATCAGGGACGGACCTACTTAGAGGCTTGTAGGGCTATTGCCTCCATAAATTTTTTTTTTAATTAATATACATTAGAAATTTGAAAACTCGCATTTGAAAACTCTAAACATGCATTTGAGTGTTTCAAATGTTGTTCCAAAATGCACTAAATGATTTAGGAAATTCAAATTCCTTTATTTGAGAGAATAGGTATTATGGGGGAAAAAAAAGAGATTTTCGTCAAATAAATGTATATTATGGTTTTTTCCTTTTTCATTCCATTTCAATCTCTTAATTCCATAAATCAAATGTGATTGTAAGGATTAAGGAATTAAGCCTGATAACTTTATGTTTTATGATGTAAAATGTTATGAAATTAATAATATTTATATTTTATATGACAATAGATTCTATTGTATATTTAAAAATGTAAGATTGACATGACTATAAATATTGTATATTTATATTTTATATGTTCATTTCCTATGGTGTTAAGTGTGAAAGTACTAAAATGCATTGACTTGTGGGTTGAGCGTAAGTTCTTTATGATATTCATAGCCCTACATTAAAGGTAGTGTATTCATTGCAGATACACTTGATGAAGTCACCTATATGAGTGTGGAGTGGGGCCGCTCCTATGAGATAGTGGCGAAATCTCTAGAGCACTCATGAATTCCAGGCACTCGTACGGCCGAAATAACGCGCACAACGGCGTTAATAGCAGAAATGTGGGGGGTGAGATGCGACTCTTAAGGTCACTATCTTACGACTAAGAGTATGTTGGTTCATAGAAGTTATATACTTCACTGACTGCTCTGTGAGATAAATCTTATTTATCTAGATCTAGTTCATAGTCTAAAAAGAGACACTGGATTAATGCGTCTACACCCATATACGTAACCCAAAAGTTTTAAATATCTTTTGAAATATGTGGGGGATTGTTGTAAAAAATAGCCTTATAAAGGCTTAATATTTCAAAAGAGAAATCTAAAAGTCACACATTGCTTGGAGTAAGGAAGGGAAGAGAGTTTATATACTAACATGTGTTAGTAGGCTAATAAAGAGCTTGGGAAGAGGTGGGCTCTCGCGCACATAAGCCCACATGGATTCAATCTACTGCAGTGCAAATCGTCCGATTTGCCCCTCCTGCGCGTGCAATGAATCGGACCGGTTTAGTTTTTCTCTGGAGAAATAATTTTTTAACTTAATTTATTTTAGCTTACCTAAGCAGAGGCGAGTTTTACACTTATGAAAATTAATTGGATTAATGTCAGAAAATTAAGGGCTGGCGGTTTTATGTTTCTTTATTTTAAATATATTTAAAATATTTAAAAACTCCCTATTAAATTTCTGAAACTGTCCATTAATTTTTGAAACTGTCCGTTGATTTTCATAACCGAATTTTAATTTTATTAAACATTTTTGTCTGCCTCATCGACTATAAAAGGAGGGCTCCTCTCCCTCATTTCACGCACCAACTCAGAAAGCATTCTGATCCTCTCTTCTCTCCCTCTCTCACTTTCTGAGTTACGTCTCTTTATTTTCTACTATTCTGTGGCCTGAGAAAATTTTCTCAGAGGAATCTGTTTAATCTTGGAGGGAGTTCTGTAGACGCAGTACTCTTGCTGTGGTTGCGGAATAATTTTCTTAAGGACAGTGTCTACTGCAAAGATGCGACTCAGATTACCCCCTGCTAGTTTCCAAATTTTATCCAACAATCTTAAGGAAATTATGGAAACCAACGCTGCTGCTGCTTCCGCTGTTCCAACCGATGTTGTTTCTGCTGCCACCATGCCCACTGTGCCTCCAGTCACCTTCTCCAAACCGTTCCCAGATATTTCAAAAATTGAAATATTCAACGGTTAGAATTTCCGGCGATGGCAAGAACGTATCTATACTTCCTAGACATGCATGGAGTTGCTGCAGCGCTGACAGAAGCTCATCCACTGCCCACTGCTAACCAATCCAAAATTGACATATGGAATTATGCTAATAAGGTATGTAGACACACAATCATTAGTACTTTATCTAATGAACTCTTTGATGTCTACTGTACCTACAAGGAAGCAAATAGAATTTGAGAATCTATGATTCTTAAATATACTGCGGAAGATGCTACCAAACAGAAATTCGTCATCGGTCACTTTTACCGTTGGAAAATGATGGATGACAAGGACATTAAAGTCCAAATCAATGAATACCACAAGTTGTTGGAGGACCTTCGTGCCGAGAAGATCAACCTGCCTGATGAGTTCGTTGCTGGAATCTTAATTGAGAAGCTGGTTGAAAGTTGGAAAGACTACAAGCAACAACTCAAACATAAGCATAAACAGTTGCCGCTCTCGGAACTAATAAAGCACGTCATCATCGAGGATACCAATAGGAAGGAATCCAAAACTGCAAGTGCTAAAGAAATGACATCAAAAGCTAACATGGTGCAAGGTACATCTAGTCGTAAGAATAAAAGTAAAAACAAGAAAACTGATTACAAACCTAGAGAATCTAACCCCGCCTTTAAGAAAAAAGGTAACTGCTTTGTGTGTGGAAAACAAGGACATCATGCGGCCCAATGCAGAAGGAGACTGAGAAATGACAATCCTCTTAAGTCAAGTGCAAACTTGGTTGAAGGAGATGATGTTATAGCTGCGGTCATTTCTGAAGCTCTCCTGATTGCCAATGTGAAAGAATGGGTGGTAGACTCTAGGGTTACCATGCATATTTGTGCAAACAAAAATGCTTTACATCCTACACTCCAGTAAAGGATGGAGAAGAACATGTTTATCTGGGTGATTCTAGCACCACTAGTGTCCTTAGGAAAGGAAAGGTTCTTCTCAAACTCATATCAGACAAAATATTGGCATTAAATGATGTTCAACATGTGCCTAATTTAAAGTATATGAAAGTGTGGGGGTGTCTAGCAAAAGCCATGTTGCCTGACCTTAAGAAAAGGAAGTTAGGATCTAAGACATCTGATTGCATGTTTATAGAATATGCTGAACATAGCTCTGCATATAGATTTCTTGTTTTGAAAAGTGATGTGCTTGATTGTGATACTATAGTTGAAACAAAAAATGCGAAATTTTTTGAACATGTTTTTCCTAAATGTGAATGCTTCTAGTACATCAATGCAAAATAATGAAAGAGAATTAGAAATTGAAAATTTAAATCCATATGAGAATGTCCATGAGGATTTAAGAAGAAGCAAACGACAAAGGAAGACAACTTCTTTTGGAGATGATTTTTATACATATGCTGTTGATGATGAACCTAGAACCTTTTCTGAGGCTGTTGCATCTCCTGATGCAAAATTGTGGAAAGAAGCAACTAAAATTGAAATAGATTCAATTCTAAAAAATAAAACTTGGGAATTAGTGGATTTACCAAAAGGAGCAAAAACTATTGGCTGCAAATGGATTTTTAAAAAGAAATATAATCCTGATGGGTCGGTTGATAAATTCAAAGCTAGATTAGTAGCCAAAGGTTTTACTCAAAAACAAAACATTGACTATTTTGACACTTTTGCTCCTGTCACTAGAATATCATTTATAAGAGTTTTAATTGCTTTAGCCTCAGTTCATAAGCTCTATGTTCATCAAATGGATGTTAAAACAACATTTTTAAATGGTGATTTAGAAGAAGAAATTTACATGGAGCAACCTGAAGGTTGTATTCTTCCAGGTAAAGAGAGAAAAGTTTGTAAACTTCTTAAATCGTTATATGGATTAAAACAAGCACCCAAACAATGGCATGAAAAATTAAATCATAAATTGATTTGTGATGGCTTTACTCCTGTTGAAGTAGATAGATGTGTGTATACAAAAAGAGTTGATGCTGATTATGTAGTTATCAGTCTGTATGTGGATGACATGCTAATCTTTGGTACAAGCATGGATATAATATATAAGACAAAAGACTTTCTTGCATCAACTTTTGATATGAAGGACTTGGGTGAAGCAAGTGTGATTTTGGGAGTCCAAATCATAAGGAAAGGTGATAGTATTATACTATCACATGAACACTATGTTCAAAAGTTACTCAAAAGGTTTGGTCATTTTGATGACAAACCAATGTTATCTCCTTATGATTCTAGTACTCAACTGAAGAAAAACTTGGGTGAGCCTATTGCTCAGTCAGAGTATGCACAGATCATTGGGAGTCTGTTGCATCTGATGAACTTTACTCGTCCTGACATAGCATATGTTGTGTGTAGAATGAGCAGATATACACACAATCCCAATGAAGATTATTGGGATGCTCTTGTGAAACTTATGAGATATTTGAAGGGTACCATGAGTTACGGTATCGAGTATAGTGGATTTCCTGCTGTATTAGAAGGATACAGTGATGCTAACTGGATCTCTGATTCATATGAGACAAAATCCACTAGTGGATATGTGTTCACCCTTGGTGGTGGAGCAGTGTCATGGAGGTCAGCTAAACAAACTCTTATAGCTAAATCAACCATGGAATCAGAGTTTATAGCTCTAGAGTTGGCTGGTAGTGAAGCTGAGTGGTTAAGAAACTTCTTAGCGTGCATACCTTTAGGTATGAAACTAGCACCATCTGTGTCTTTGCATTGTAATTGTCAAGCGACAATAGCCATTGCAAAGAATAAAATTTATAATGGTAAGAGTAGACACATTCGTTTGAGACACGATGTGGTTAAGCAATTGCTAAATGATGGAGTTATATCGATCGATTTTGTAAGGTCAGAAGTAAACCTGGCCGATCCTTTGACTAAACCCCTGGGTAGAAGTGTAATTAACAAGACATCAAGGGGAATTGGACTTAAGCCAACAAGAAATTAACAGCGGCGGGAACCCAACCTTTGTGATTGGAGATCCCATGAAGGAAGTTCATATGGGTAATAACAAGTCGCTTGTTAATTCTGCTAGCACTATATTCTCAGTCCATTTCCTATGGTGTTAAGTGTGAAAGTGCTAGAATGCATTGACTTGTGGGTTGAGCGTAAGCTCTTTATGATATTCATAGCCCTACATTAAAGGTGGTGTATTCATTGCAGATACACTTGATGAAGTCACTTATATGAGTGTGGAGTGGGGCCGCTCCTATGAGATAGTGGCGAAATCTCTAGAGCATTCATGAATTCTAGGCACGGGCACGGCCGAAATAACGCGCACAACGGCGTTAATAGCAGAAATGTGGGGGGTGAGATGCGACTCTTAAGGTCACTATCTTACGACTAAGAGTATGTTGGTTCATAGAAGCTATATGCTTCACTGACTGCTCTGTGAGATAAATCTTATCGGTCTAGATCTGGTTCATAGTCTAAAAAGAGACACTGGATTAATGCGTCTACACCCATATACGTAACCCAAAAGTTTTAAATATCTTTTGAAATATATGGGGGATTGTTGTAAAAAATAGCCTTATAAAGGCTTAATATTTCAAAAGAGAAATCTAAAAGTCCCACATTGCTTGGAGCAAGGAAGGGAAGAAAGTTTATATACTAACATGTGTTAGTAGGCTAATAAAGAGCTTGGGAAGAGGTGGACTCTCGCGCACATAAGTCCACATGGATTCAAGCTACTGCAGTGTAAATCGTCCGATTTGCCCCCTGCGCGTGCAATGAATCGGACTGGTTTAGTTTTTCTCTGGAGAAATAATTTTTTAACTTAATTTATTTTAGCTTACCCGAGCAGAGGCGAATTTTACAGTTATGAAAATTAATTGGATTAATGTCAGAAAATTAAGGGCTGGTGGTTTTATGTTTCTTTATTTTAAATATATTTAAAATATTTAAAAACTCCCTATTAAATTTTTGAAACTGCCCATTAATTTCTGAAACTGTCCATTGATTTCCATAACCGAATTTTAATTTTATTAAACATTTTTGTCTGCCTCAGCGACTATAAAAGGAGGGCTCCTCCCCCTCATTTCACACACCAACTCAGAAAGTATTCTGATCCTCTCTTATCTCCCTCTCTCACTTTCTGGGTTATGTCTCTTTATTTTCTGCTGTTCTGTGGCCTGAAAAAATTTTCTCAGAGGAATCTGTTTAATCCTGAAAGGAGTTCTGTAGACGCAGTACTCTTACTGTGGTCGCGAAATAATTTCCTTAATGACAGTGTTTACTGCAAAGATGTGACTCAGATTACCTCCCTGCTGGTTTCCAAATTTTATCCAACACATTCATGTTATCAATACCAATGGGGGTGTTACCTTGCCAAGCTAAGTTACTCTACACTCATTAATACTACTGTTAGTAAAATGCTCAGTTTGGTTTTAACTTAAATTAAATCGAATCAAACTCTTTTTTTAAAACAATTATTTAGTGTTTAAACATTAAGATCATGATTGACAGCTTTTCTCAAATAAAAAGAAATGAGAATTCCACCATCTTTTTCCTTTTCTTTTGTTAATTATTTAGTTTCTAAATACTAAGTGATATAATAAATTATTTACAAATTCCACTTTATTTTTCACTCATACAAATTAATTAATAAGAGGGTTTAAAATATTATTCAACTAGTGTATGCTTCCATGCAACGCATAGGGAGAAATGGGAAGAAAAATAATATGAATAAATTATTTTTGAGTATGTGAAATCCTTCATACATAATAAGCAAAGTAAAATTACATTTAAAAGATTATCTAATATTATTGGATACTTTTTTTATATCACATTCATGGTAGAGTTTGTACATTTATCTTCATAGTTAAATGTTAGAATTTTCAAACCATTTTTGCTTTTTTATCTTTGAAATTGTAATGTATAGTTAACTATGAGTAAAAATAGAAGATGGGAAGTATAATTGAAAGTAATGGTTGGAACCCAAGAGTGGGGGTGAATTGGGTTTTATAAATTTTTCACAAGAATTAATTGGAAGTTAAAATGATTTTCTGTAAAAGTACAATGCTTAGGATAATAAATACAATACAGAAAATCAATGTGCTGTCAAGATAAATAATTATAAAGATCAAGGAATTAAAGAATAGATATCAATATGCACAAATTAAAGAGTAAGGGATAGAGAAAGCAAACTCGGAGATTTATACTGGTTCGGCTAATCCAAGCCTACATCCAGTCCTCAAGAGACCACTTGAGTATTTCCACTATAATTGCAAGTTTAATCCGGGTACTTGCAAACCACTACAACCACGCAAATTCGATCCGGGTATTTGCGAAACCACAATGGAGAATTTATGAATCCGGGCTCCTCCTCAACCCAAAGCAAGTTCTTCCAACACCGGTACTTGTGAACCTCAACTCAGAATAATATATGTGTTGATCAAAATCAACAATACAAAGAAACTCTCTCTAAAGAGTAGATGAAAACAAATGAAGCTCTAATAACTCTAATGATAGAGAATATGCAAGATTTGGCTCAAGAATGCTTTCCTTTCTCTCAAAGATGATAGAAGAAGTTAATATCACATTGTAGGACTTTGTTCTTACTCAAAATCGTGTATCTAAGGTCATATATATAAGATTTTACAAAACTAGCCGTTATATAGCCGTTACAGCACTTATAGTGCAGTCCAGATTTTGAGCTTTCTTTAAAAATTTATAACTCCCTCATTTGAACTCCGTTTTAAACAAATAATATACCGTTGGAAAGCTCTTGGAGTCTAGTTTCAAATGAGCTAAGTTTCACTCAAAAATTATTTTTCTTTTAAAAGATATAATCAAAATACTGACTATAGGTCAGAACAGAATAATCAACTTTCAGTTTTTCAAACTATATTTTAAATAGTCATATATTTCTCATTTGGACTCCGTTTTCAATAAATAATATACCTTTGGAAAGATCTTTGAGTCTACTATCAAATGAGATTAAGATACTTGAAAAAATGATTTTTCGTTTATGAGATATGATATAAAGAGTGACCAAAGGTCAAAAATTAACTTTTGTAAAATTTCATATCTCACTATCTTTTTGTTCAAAATAATTGAGCCAATGTATGCAAATCTAAATCATTGAGTTGCACAAGTATACTAGCCTATATAAAATATACCTAATGTAAACACATAGGCTATCTTGATGCATCCAAGCTTCCAAGACTTCAAATCTTCTAATTCTTCATTTCTTGGAGCTTCATCCTTGCATGTTGTTTTCCTTGAGTGAAGCATGATATTGCTTTTCCTTGTTCTTCAATACAATGCTCACTCTTCTTGTTTTGAACCAACCTATAAAATATATCTTACTTGCAAACCCAATGGTTAGTTTAATAGCATGATTCAATATATGCAACATACATATTAAATAACATAATCATGGTTAAGTACTTGTAGCATATATATGATAATTAATCTTTATATATATCAATGCTACTATTCAAATACATTTGTCATCATCAAAACTTATGGCATATAGCCTTAGGGTCAACATAATCCAACATTAGAAAAAGATCGGCATCGATTCTTATTAATCATCATTACAAAACTAACTATTAATAGAAATTGTTTTCTCTTGAGTTCGAAAAGTAGTCATGTGTCATAATGTGTCATGGTTAACCCGGAATCAACACTTTATCACCTAAAATAAGTTTATCTTCTATCACATGATCTCCAAAACTAGTTATTAAAAGTATTGTGTCATTGAATAGACATATGGATTTATCAATATTCATGTGTAAAATGATTGGATCTTCAATTTTCAACTTTAGTTTATAATTAGACAATCCAAATAATTTAATGTTGTTAAAGAATTTTGTTATGTATAGATCATCAATGTTATCCACATTAAAGTTAGCCTTGCAAACACTGTCACAATTGTAATATGTCTTCTCTTCACCAAAAATTAAATATAACATATGCTCGTTGATTGCATCAATATTGTTAAGAATATGAGTGAAGATTGCTCTTTCTTTAAAGTAAGATAAATCTCTCAAGTTCTGTCAAAAACATAGATAAATACTCTAAATCACAGATAAAAAAAGTATCCAACAATATGCAAAATATATATGTTGTTCATTTATGTAAAAAGAAAGAATACTCTTTGATGATGAACTCCAGTGAACAAGGGATAGAACAGTGAAATCAAATCAAAATCTACTGCAAAATCGTAATCTTAAAAAAAAAAAAAAGAAACTCAGATTGACACAGACAATTTGTTAAGAAAAAAGTGCTCCCCAAAATCAAGAAAATTGAGTGTAAGAAAATGCACAAAAAAGAAGACATCCATAACATTTCTATAGTCCCAACGACTACAATAAAAAGTTATATAATGCAATCTACCGCTAGAATTAACCAAATTTAGATCCTCACCTCTATCTCCAAAAAACAAAATATAGCTAAATATATAAGTATAGTAACGCTTCAAATTTCCATTATCTAATGTCAAAAACATCAAGATTTCCAACGTATAAATTCAATGAAACTCATGGAATGGAAAAAAGGGGTCACCAAATCATAGTGTTTGGCCAACCGCAGGCTCTGGTTAAAGAGCAATAAATTTTTTCATGTTCAGAAATAGTTGGGTGGATTATTATAAATTCCTATAATGGATAAAGAAATATAAAAAAGAAAAAGAAAAAGACCTTGGAAATTTTATGATTTTAAAATAACACTAAATCACCAGAAAGAACAAAGAAAAACCAAAAGAGCAACAACAATTCAAGCACATGTTCCAAGTTTCAATAGCATTGTAACAAAATAACTGAATTTAAGGAAGAAAAGGTATATGAACAGGGGAATTGATCCAAATATAAGACACAGATTCTTTAGATTTTTTTTGAAGACCTAAATACTCCATTTATATCTTCATCATAAAAGGCTCATAATAAGCATGTTTTGAATTCCTTTAGATGGAAAATAATTGAAGATAATATGATAACATGATTAAACAATAACGCCATTGCCTGATTGAAGATAGAGTCGAAAAGAAAAACAAAAATTCTACATTAAAATGGCATTCACTTTATTAGATAGACATATATATATATATATATATATATATATGTTATGCAACATAACAATCAACAAGCAGTTCTGAGTTGTAGAAAGTAAGACGATTAACATATATGATCCTATGGTAAACAAACCAAGATAATAATGATGAGAACTTTTTATTTTTTTGGTAAAAAGATGGAAATATATATTAAACTCTAAAGGTTCAAGTTACAGAGATAGAGCAGAGTTTTACAGACATGAACATAAAAAGCAGGAAAGTAAGCAAAGACTTCCATACTAACCCAGAGAGCAGGCAGCAACCATGGTCGGAGAAACCAATGAAAATATTATTTAGCAGGGAGGGGAAATTTTTGTCCACCTGGTATTGTTGCATAGTGTAGCTAGGGACATCATTATAAATTTGCAGAGATAAAAGATTTCTCCTGCCTTCCTCCGCAAGAAGATTAGCACAGCTATTTTGTTGCCTACTCCCTTTGACTAGATTGTAATCTTCTGGTTTAGTTAGAAGGAATTTGCAATAATAAATAGTTGACTCTATGGGTTGATGATCAATGTTAGCATGCAATAAGAGATAATGGCGAAGCCACATGCAAGTTAGGGGTGCAGAAATTTACAAATTTTCATGTAAAATTTTTTTTTTTAGTTTTCCCCCCTTTCTTATTTTTTTAACCCCTTTAATATTTTTTTTGAACCTATTTAGTTGTTGTGAAAATAGTCTTTCAAAGACTTTGTATTTCAAAAGAAAAAACTAAAGTCCCACATTATTTGGAGTAAGGAGGGGAAGAGCCTTTATATATTAACTTGTGTTAGTAGGTTAATAAAGGGCTAAGGGAAGTGGTGGGCTTGCGTGCTCATAACCCCAGGCCAGTGCATTGCAAATCATCCGATTTGTCTCCCTGTGCGTGCAATAAATTAGACCCGCTTAATTTTTCTCTGCAGAAATATTTTTTAAAAAAATTAATTTACTTTTAACATACCTGAATAAAAAAAATTAGTTATTATGAAATTAAAAAGAATGGATGACAAATGTGAGAGGTAGAATTGCTTTATATTGATATATAATGATATACTGATATATTGAATAGTATATAAACCCGTGCGATACACAGGTTATTGAATAAGAAAATAAAATAAATGTATAAATCAAATCATAGTGAAATATAATTGATATAATAAAATTATATATTTTATTGTCATCATAAGTAATAACATTTTAAAACTGATATAATTAAGTCTAAAATGGATTTCTAGTCATTAGAGATAAATGCATGGGGAAATAAATAGAAGGAAGCCTCGTTAAATGCATAGCGGAGGATTTGGTTTAGTATTATATATAGGTATAGATATATAGATAGATAAGATTGATGTAAATCATTTAATATTATTATTCTAATATAAGATAATATATTTTAAAAATAAGAATTGCACGGTTAGAAAGTTTCCCACTCAAATTCAAGGTTCGTAGTGTGTTTAACAAATAAAATGGAATATAATTAATGGGAACAATTTTATTTCCATAAAAAAAAAACTATTAATATTAATTTTTGTGACCGATTTTTCAACCAATCAACACGGAATCTATGACAATTCACTTGTTTCAAAATCCCATAAAAATCTCATCTTAATCCAGAGATATGGTGAAACATAATTTATTCACTCTTATAAGCAAGATTTTTCTACCTTCCATGAATATTAGTTAATTTGTATGCGTTCCAAGTTTTTTCTACCTTCCATATGCAGCGGAGGAGCAGCATTAAATGCTATATAATAAAAATAATGAATTGATAGCGAATGATAATAAATCCATTCATGAATATAATCAAAATTAATATTTTGTGCCATTTGTTTTTTCCAACGCCATCATTCACACAATTCCAACTCCAAAGCGAAGAAAACGAAGAATTCCAAGCCAAGTTAGCAGGAGGTCAATCCACCAATTCGCTTCACATGGATTTCGATTATGGTGAGTTGGGGGTATGAAGGTCAATAAAAGACTTTTTAAGTTTGATTACGTAATTTTTTTCATAACATTGCAGGTTTGAGGTTGGGCAATATAGAAACAAAATGAGTCATATATCTGTAATGAGTAATAACAACAAAATATGTACATGTTTGGATCATCTTTGTTGTCATTTGAAATGCAGATAGATTTTGGTCAATTTGTACGAGGAATTATTCACTCATGACAGTGATCTGTGATGTCATTATCTAAATAGCTCCATTGGTCTTAACAACTATCCTTGTAAAACAAATCGGATCAATATTTGTAAGCGTGCATCTCTTCAGGACATAGCAGTAGCAAGCTAGATCCTTATTTATAATTTCAATTCCAAAGGTCATCTTCACAATGTTTCTATAATTTCTATTAACAATTGTTTCAAGTTGTTACATGTATTCAAAGGATCAGGAGGAAAAATCATATGAACTCTTAAAGCTTAGGTTATGTTTGGTATACACTAATGGAATGGGAAAGGGATTCTAATTCTTTTATTTTTATGTTTGGTAGTCATTAATTTGACTGGAAAAGGATTTCTCATAGAACAATTTTGATGGAATCTCATTCCATAAAAAAAGTGATGTAATCTGATTCCATTCCCTCAAAATACACCAAACATACCCTATGGGCTACCCTCATTAAGGCAAAGCAGCTTGATATAACAGGAATTAATATTGCAGTTCCCACAAATTAAAGGCAATTTTTGAGATATTGATTCGACTTGATGAATCTAATTATTTGTATAAGCTCATTGTCTATGACATCATTCATCAATAGCAAAACTTAGTGGGAAGGGAACTGATCATTGGCTCTAGTACTGGAGCTATTGAGTCTCAATACAGCGAATTGACGATTGATAATAAATCACTTAAAAAAAATTTATTCTCAAGCATTCGATCAACGATCGAACGACTGACATTGGGAATCAGTAAGTCTAGTACTAAAGTCAATCGATTCTCAACTCAAGCAGGCGAAGCTATTTGATTGACATGCTTAGAGACAACAGATAGGATGAAGTTATTTAGAAATAGTTTAGTCCCCCCTCCCTCCCTCCCTCCTTTAGTTAATGTAATGTCGGAAATCCTATATACATGTTCCTGTAATGTATAATTGTTATCCTTAGCACTAACTTTCTTTTTCGTTAGGATGCTCACCCTGTATAATAATGCTCACATTTCTTTTTATGAATTGTTCAAGTCGGGAATTCCTTAATCTATTTTCAATATAAGATGTTATATGGTTTTTATTTGATTACCTGAAATGTTTTCCATGTGAGAAGATGGTGAATTTGCAAGTGCAAGGAGGTCAAAATGAAATAATGGGTAATTATATTTATTTGATTAAAAATAGTAGAATGAAGAGTTTGTTTTGAGGAATCTTCATATTGAAATAGTTCTTGTGGTGGGGGAATTGAAGACCGAATGTATTACAAGTCTCAAATAATTTTGTAATGTATTGAATATTATGAAGAAAGTATTAAAACTAGTGAATAAGTTAAGGAACGAGATAAAAAAAAAAAAGATTCAATCTATCGCCAATCTTGTTGAAGATGCACAATATATAAAACTATCAATGAGTCCAAATGGAGAAAACTTGCTATACAAAATTTTATAAAATTCTTCATAAGCTTAAGAGAGGACAAGGATAAAAATTTTATATAGAAAACGTGGTAGGAATGGGAAACGAAATCCTTATTAAATATTTAATTAAAGATATAAAGTCATATATAATTATTTCTATCTCATTAATATGAATTCATTTTAGAGATAAAATTTAAATAAAATTTAGAACCAAATGATGATTTTTATAAGGTTTAATATGTTATAAAAATTTAGTACTTATGGTTAACTTAAAATTATAAAGTTTTTTAAAACATTGGTTAAAAGGATATAGGAGCGCTTGAATATATAAAATATCCTTTAGTTAATAATAAGATGAGAATAAACAACTCACATGAAAAACACAATAAGAAGGAAGGAAATCTCACTAAAAGCACTTTAAATATAGTTTTAATAATTTGGGTTAATGTACAAACACAAGCTATTTTATTTTGCATGTGCAGCACAAAATATATAATTATTCACAATTGTTTTCTATTGATCATATTTATAAATCATTTGATTTATACTTATAACATTGGTTCACATATGCATTTTATTGAAATAAACCCGTATTTCATGAGTCAAATGATCTACATATTAGTTTAGTTTGTGTTATTGTAAAGATAAGGTTCACTAATTAAAAGTTGTATGAAAGTGTAATCATATCTAAGAAATAAAGTAAAGCATGAGTTTTAGTATATAATAAGATATATTTTTCATTCATGGAAAGGAACTTCTTATGAAAGGTTGCAAAAATGGTGAGGAGTGGAAGAAATTTTAAAACATATGTAACTTTTTTATCTACTATTATGAAATTTTTTCAGTGATAAAATTAAAATTAAAAATACAAAAAATGAGAATTAATCAAAATTTACAAAGAATTTTTTCCTCATAGATAATACATGTTATTAAGAATAAGTAGGAAAAAAAGATTAAATATTTTTATTCTTGCAAAATATAGTCATCCTTTCAACTTGTGTAAGAAGTAGAAGTTATTTAAAGATTTTTATACTTGATATAGAAAAAAATTTAACTAAAAGCGTCTCAAACATAATTTGTGCTTAATAACTTAAATTAGTGTATAAACGCATCAGCTATTTTGCATGTACAGCATGCAATGTATAATTTTTTTGCAATTTAATATTTATTATCCATATTTATTAATTATTTGATTTATACATGACAATAATTCATATATACATTTTGTTCAAACAATCATGTGCATGGAGTCAATATTTGGTGGCACATTGAAAGTTGCCTTTTAATAGTAACTGTTGAAAGTCGTTATTAAATCTTATTCTTTTTGTGACAACTTGTTTTGATGACATGTATTTTATATAAGTTTTGGTAACGATTTTTTGTATTAAATAGAGATTTTTAGTGACAACTTCTTTTGTTGTCATCAAAACCAACGAAATTATCTACAACAATTAGAGTCGCCACTAGAGTTGTTATAAAAAATCCTTTGGTAATGACTCTTAAATTTAGATGACTTATCGAAAGTCAATTTTTTTTTTTATAGTGCAAACACTAATTTTAGCCAAAATTACAGTATTGTTTGATCTCTCTATCTTTGTTTTTTTTTTTCTTCATCTTCTCCTGTTCCTCTCATCTTTTTCTCTCTTTTTCTTACATGATCTCCAAATGATCTCTCTCCCTAAGCTTTTTCGATCTACCTAATAGAGATGGAAGAGTTTTGACCAAAAAGAAAAACAAAAGCGCAAAAAGATGAGATGAGACAGGAAGTGAAGAGCAAACGAGGGAATAGATGTTTAGGAAAATCAATTATAAAGTATCCAACACAAAAGCGAGTAGAAATTGTGAAAATAACAACAACAAAAAAATTGGAGGAAAATTGATTCTATTCTCTCTCCTAGTTGCAAAACCAAACAAGTACCTTTTACTGCAAAATCGCATTTGAATCCTCTAAACATGCATTGTTTCATGCAAAAGCAGTTCCAAAAATGCACTAAATGATTTAGGAAATTCAAATTCCTTTATCTGAGAGAATAGGTATTATAGAAAAAAAAGAGATTTTCATCAACTAAATTTATATTATGGGTTTTCTTTTTTTCATTCCATTCATGTCTCTTAATTCCGTCAATCAAATGAGATTGTAAGAATTAAGGAATTAAGCTTGATAACTTATGAATTATGATCAGGGATGCACCTATTTAGAGGCTTGTGGGACTATTGCCTCCACAAGAATTTTTTTTTTGTAATTAATATATGTGAAATTTTTTTTTAATTAATATATGTAATAAATTTTTGTTTTGCCCTTGCAAAAATTTAACAAAAATATTTGTATGCTAATTTTTTGCCTTGGTCCCTGATTATGATGTAAAATGTTATGAAATTAATAATATTTATATTTTATATGACAATAGTGAACAATATGAAAAGACAAAGAACTGAATGAATATTCTTTCATTATAGTATGAGAAAAAAATTACAGAGATACAAATCTTTCCCTCTTGCTAAGGGGATATATATACACTACAAGATTCTTACAACTACTCACAACGGCTATTAACTGACAAAAACTCTTCTGACTCAATAAGTTAACTTATTAATTTAAATGTTGTATCCATTGCAACGTTGAGCATCATCACCAGCGCTTAGTGCCCAGTAGCTACATTGAGCACCACGACCTAACCGAATGACTTGAGCATCGCAATGCCCAGCGCCTAGTTACCTCGTTGAGCATTGTAGCCTGAACTGCACCACTTTGTTTTGAGCTTCATCGCAGTGCCTAGCGCTCAATCTCTGCAATGAGCGTTGTAGCCTGAGCTGCACCACTTTGCTCAAATAGATCCTATTGTACTTAAAAATGTAAGATTGACATGACTACAAATGTTATTAAGCAATTGTTTTTTTTAAAGGAACATGTATTATTTTAAAAAATTAATTTAATGATAAAATTAAATTAAGAATGAATGGAGTACGTTTTTTAAATACAAAATACAATTTTAATAAAAATAGGAATATTATATAATTTCGTCACGATAATATCAAAAACACACAAGCTCTTTGACTCACCCACATCACCACATGTAAAAACAGGAAGTGCTAAAATTGTAGAGTTTTATTTTTTTGGTTGAACGCCATATATTCAACAGAGGGCTGGGCTTTCTAGCGTTGTATCTAACATAGTAGGAGTAAATAACATTAATTTTATAGTGTTGGGCTTCCCACTACAATTTTATTAAAATTGTCGGGGTAAATAACATTAATTTTATTAATTAACTAAATTATATTTAATATATTTTCAATTTTGAGTATTTTCCAATTATCCTTATATTTTAGGGTGTGGACTTCTTCAAATTACTTTTCATTAAATCGTTTAAACTTTTACACAACAAAAAATTGTAATTTTATTTTTAACATAATAATGAAGACAATTAAATTAACATTTACATTTAATAAAAAACTACTGTTTTATTTTTAATATGTAAAAATTTGTTAAATTATTTCATTATTTCAAAATATATATGTTGTTCAAAAGATTAATTTTAATAATAAAAATTAAATTAAAAATGAAATATAAAATTTGAAATAAGAACAACATTAAATATAATTCTGCTAATCCTGATAGAAAATTAATATAATTTATCCAAATTGTAAAGTTCTAATAATAAAAGCACTGTTTATATTTGTTAAAATTATTTAAAAATTTATTAAATTCAGAGTAATTTAATTTAAGTTGAACAGAATTTGAAAATATAAAATTCTTCAATTATTTATTTGTTTCCATTTAAACTTAGTTTTAACAAAAACAAAAAATGTGAAACTACTTTATCTGGTCAGAAAAGTGAAGGGGGATGAGGTCACGCCATCGGCAAAAAGCACAATTACCGATGCCATCTATAGGATTAGGATGCTATGCTTAACAGCCATCTCATCAATACCAATGGGGGCGTTACCTTTCCAACCTAAGTTTAGTCTACACTCATTAATATTCGAGTTGGTAATAGGCTCAGTTCGGTTTTCAACATAAATTAAATCGAAGTCTTTTTTTTAAAAGAAATTATTTGATATTCGAACATTAAATTATGAGTGCCGACTTAATATAAAATTGAGTTAAATAATATCATAATAAGTGATAAAATTTTTCTTATCAAATATTAACGTAGCTGTATTTTCAAGGACTTGAACTTGTGACTTCTTGTTAAATTAAGAATTAAGACAATTCCTTACTAATTGACTTACTTGTTTAGTGGTGAACTGAATTCATTAGTTTTGTAAAATTGTAAATCTATTTGGTTTTAATTTTTAAACGATTTAGTTTGATTTTCATTAAGCAGTTTGGTTTGATTTTAGGTAATTTTATTTAATTTTTTTTACAATATCATAACATTATAAACAAATATATATTTGTCTCTAAAGTTAATATATTCAATGTTAAAACAACAATTAATCAAATTCTAATTTATAGTCTTATAAACATTTTAGTATTATAATTTTTTTATTGTCCACAAAAAAAAAACTAAGACACATATATTCAAATTTTAGAGACAAAATTTATAAAATAATAAAATAATTAACAAAAATATAAGATTCATTTAGTTATTTACAAAAGAAATTTGATAAATATAATATATATATATATATATGATATTTTTTTATATAAAATCGAATCAAAATAAGTTAAATCAATAATAAGATCAAACTAATTAAATTTTATATTTTAAAAATTATTTAAACATGTTTTATTTTAATCAATTTAATTTGACTTGGTCCATTTAGTTGATTTTGGACACCCCTCATTGATACACAAACTCTATCCTTTTCCACGTTTCGACCGTCCCAAAAGGCAACTTTCTGAATAATGTTTTTCCATCCAAATAAACTCCATTAAAGGTCTAGTCTCATTTTCCTCTTGGTTTGTTCAGTGTCATAATTACCTAAGTCCCAGTAATAGGTAGGCAAAGACATCTTTGAAAATTTGGAATTGTGCCTTTTTCTTCTTTCAATGTAGATATATTCATCTATTTGGTAGGATGGAAAAAATTGTTAATGGAAAGGAAATGTCCAAGTAAAATAGAAATTTTTTTTTTTGGGTGTGTTTAGTGTAGTGAAAAATAGAGCTTGAGGGGAATGCTGCATGGAAAAACGCCTTCTCAGTTTTATTCATAAATGTACGATAAATTCCTTCAAGAATACGATGCAAATTTTCAGCATTTTATGGAAAGAGTTTGATTTTACTCATTTGCCCTTTTTTCTCTCTTCTTCTTTCAAGAGAGACAACCTACGGTTATGTTTTCTGGAGCTTTCGGAGTTCATATGTTTCTCTATGGCTTTTTTATTATATTGAATTATTAAGGGTTGTCTTATAAAATTATTATTTTTATTTTAAACTTCATGCCAAATAAAGTAATGATACTATTTTTCCATTCCTTCTTATATTATATCAAATATATTGTTATTTGTTTATTCTATTTTTTTCACTTAAAATTATGTCTTACCTACTAAATGTGCCCGCAATGTTATTTTGAGAAATAAAAGAGTCGAACTTTTATTTGACTAGACATATGCATACCACTTTTTGCAGTTAACAAAATGTGTTTGATTTGTTTTTTATTTTTTTAATCTTAAGTTCTTAACACTACTATATTGATAGTGAATAACTAAAATTTAAATAGTTTAGATACTATTATTAGCATTGTTTTTTTGAATTCAGATCGATTCAACTGAGTTGATTCAAGATTTGGCAGCTCGACAACTATTTCAATTAAAGTTAATTAATTATATTGAGTTGCAAGTAACAAAGTAAAAATTTGGTTAATTCATTATATCGGAAAACGTAAAACCGGTGACACTACGAATAAAAAATAACGGGCTTAATTGTCATGGCTGAAACTTTTTGTTGAAGTTACCTTATATGTGTGAAAAATTATATATATTACCATTAAATATAATATTATAAAACATAAAATGTTATTATTTTTTGTAAATCATATTATTATTTTATATAAAATGAGTTTAAATTGAAAGTTAAACAATGTTAGCAAAAAAATTATAATATCATATAATATTAAAATAATAATCAAATATTTAAAAATAAATTATTTTTAATTTTATTTTACAATTTATTAATTTAATTATAAAGAATTAGATATATTTATTTATTAAATATGAGATTTGTGAACTAAATTATTTTCACTCACATATATAATTTTTTATTTATTTTTCTTGTTTAACAATTGAGTTATTCACGATCAAACTGATGACTTAGGATTCTTTTGGTAGATAGTGAAATAATATGAGAAAGAATTGGAAAATAGGAGAAATAATAAAAATTGTCTAAATTATCTCTTCAAAAACACTAAACATTGTTTTTAAAAAAGTAAAATATTTAATTTTTTATTCTTATTTCCTTTCTTTTTATTTTTTCCCTCTTTTTCATCTCAAAATAGGGTTAGTAAAACTTTCCTTTTTGTAACTGCACTTCCTTTCTCCCCATGTCAATATTTGACATACTAATAAACTAAAATATGGTTAAAAACATGCTTTTAAAAATTAAATAATAAAAAATATAAAGAAATTACGCTTTACTACATTTTTAATAGAAAATAAAAAATATTATTTAAGATTATATATATATATATAATATTAAAATATTTTTAATATAGTACAATTCTTAGGAAGAGAAATTTTGATTCCGATCGCTATCCTCGTAGACCATAGTCAGAGAGTCCCAGCGAATCCATGCGACAGCCCTTTTTGCAGACTGCATTCCCATGGAGTGAGTGTGAGTGGCCTCGCGTGATCCCCAAAATTGCCATTATTCTCAATGTCCCTTGTCGTTAGCATTTCCCTTTCCTTTCTCGCTTCCCACTATAAATTATAAAATCGCCAAGAAATCAATACGGTGCTCCTCCGTACCCTCCTCTCCTCTCCTCTCCTCTCCTCTCCTGTCATTACCGTTTCGAGTCTCTGCGTTCTTCCACTTTCGTGTTTGCTACGTTTTCTTCTTCTTCCTTTCTTTAATTGCTTTTATTTATTTTTATCCTACCGGCTTGATTGTATTGAAAAAGTTTGCGACTTTTGGAATTTTTAAGGGGTGTCTGTTCTGTATCCATTGTTTGTCTTTCGTGTAGCATTGTTCTGCTTCTCTTTTGTTCTCAAGAAAAGAGGAGAGGAAGCCTTTGTGCTGCAGTAATGTATTACGGCACGGCGGTGGCGGGGAGAACTCGGTCTAGAAAAGCCCTCAATCAGGAGCAAGACTTGGAGAAAAAGAATCAGAGTAAGAAGCGACATAAGGCAGGGGAAATTGTGTCTGATTATTCCAGCGAAGAAGGGCTTTCAGTGGATTCTGAATCTGATGATGATGTGTCCATCATAGGAGAACACGACGTTAACGGAGTTCCAGGGGATGATGTTCATGTGTTGGTTATAGATGAAAGTGACGATGATATCATTCCAATGAATGATGCTGTATTGCTCACAGGAGAACCGGCCGATGAGGGAAGTCCACCGGAGAAAGAAGTAGAAGATGTTGAAAGAAACAAGTCCAGTGCGGAAAGAAACCAGGCTGTGTTGCTCACAGGAGAACTGGCCGACGAGGGAAGTCCACTGGAGAAAGAAGTAGAAGATGTTGAAAGAAACGAGTCCAGTGCGGAAAGAAACCAGGCCGAGTTGGGGTTAGTGAGGAAGAAAGTGTCCTGTATGGATACTCCCATTGAGGAGAATGCCGTTCCAGGTCGTGGATGTGTAGCCCAGAGGACTCGTTCTCATTTTAGTTCAAAGCTTGGGAAGAGTAAATCTAAGCTGGGAACAATTAGTAATCCGCTCTGCGTCGATGAAGAAGAGCAGGAATCCGAGACTCTCTCTGAACAATCTGATGTAGGTGACGATAGTGGTGAAATAAGTCACACTAGATGGAGAACGAAGGTTACCAGAAAGAAATCGGGCTCCTATGGTGTTGTTAGTAATCATATTGTTGATGATAATAGTAGTAAATTGTTCAATGGTGAATGCTCCAGTGAATCTTATGAAGAAAACATTAGGACTGACGATAGCGAATGGCTTGACTGCAAGAAGAAAGCACAAAAAGGGAAGCGCGGAAGGAAAAAACACAAGGCGAATCTCAAAGATTTTGATGCACTCAAGATTCTTCAGGACTCTCTCTATGTTGAGGAAGAGGTGCCTTTGGAGAAGATGGCTTCTTCTAGTGATGAGGAAGGAAATCCAAAAGGTACCGAGACGGGTATACCATTGAAGTTTACTTTTGGGACAAAAGAGTCAGAAGCACCGGAGAAATCAGAGTTCGAGAAAGAATTGGATCAACTTTGGGCTGAGATGGATGAGTGTCAACGTGCTAGTGAAGAAGATTCTGGTCAGGTTGGTTGGATCATAGATATTCTAGGGATAAATCATATTCTCTCTGTTTTTTACCTTGTTAGTTTAGTAGTTGTAGCTTGAGCTTTAGGATTTTTAAATTGTAAAGTGAGTGAAGTACAACATATTGAAGCTTCTTTAATTATTACTGTTACAAATTTGTTCTGATTGGAATAGTGTTCATGATCTAGTGATCTTAGTGCTGTGCTTTTGAGTATTGCTTTGTTTAGGAAAATTTGTTTTATAATCTTTGAATACTATACTTATCCAACATCCCTAAATCATTTGGTCAAGTAGACAATAGGTTATTGACATGAGTAAAGGTTATTGTGAAATTTACGTGTGTTATTTCGAACACATACAAAATCAGTTTGATCATTGTACTTCTAGGCTAGATTATTAAGTATGTTTCTTTTCTTAATGCAAGTTTTTACACTTTTACTATATGTGTTTTTCTCCATAATTGTAAATAGAATTTAAAGTTTGGCTTGTCAGCAGGTTGAAAATGATCGTGCTTATGACCCATGTTCAGATGATAAAGTTAGCAGAGCTACCCTTTGTCAACAAGGGAAACATGTTATTATTTATAATGAGGAAATTGGACTTACATGTAGATATTGCTCACATGTATCACTGGAGATCAAGTATTGTGACCCTCCATTTGTAAGTCATTTGATTTGTTGATTTTTTGCCTGGTCTTTTTTCTTCCCCCCTCCCCCATGTGCACTGCAGTTTATCCATTTATTTTTCATTTTATGTAGATGCTCCAACTCTTTATATATTATCTAGTAGGTGAAGGTGATAAGGATGTGATTGTAGGTCCCATGAGTATTATAATGTACATGTGCAGGGAGTGCTAATTTTATGGGAGCATTTTTAATTTGAACCATATTTAACTTGGTAGGTTCAGTGACTGTTTTTATGGAGTAGGATGATGTAAATTGTATCAGTAGTGATGAGGAGGAATTTTGTTCAAGTAGGTTACAGCCAAAAACATTTGTCTCATAAAGAATAGAAAAAGAGAAAATAAAGAGCCAACAAACATGTGTTTCTTTGACTTTATCATTACAAAGCTGCTAGTTACATATTATAACTTGCGAAATTTTTATGAAAAGGAAATTCTTCTCTCTTATACAGAATGAAACTAAAACTAATTATTTATACAAAAGAATCCTAACTAAATTAGGGAGAAAAAATAAGAAGGAGAATCCCTCTTAAACAAGGAATCCACACTAAATTAGGAAAACAAATAAACTAACCTATAAGAAATCCTAATCTATCTTAATCTATTAAGAATAAATAATTTAAATATATCTTAATCTATTAAATTAAGAATAAATAATTTAAATATAAGGATTGACTCCTTTCAACACTCCCCCTCAAGCTAGGTTGTATATGTTATACAATCCTAACTTGGAGCGAACTAGTTTATGTAGATGACTTTCTTTGAGCAAGTAGAGACCACCACAAAACTCAACACTGCCAATAATCTTCATATAATATGCTGCATTGATGTGCCAACAAGTTAGTATGTTGTTTAGTAGTGGACGATGATGATTGAGATGGAGGGGAGATTTGGTCAAGTAGCTTTTGTAGTGCCTCAATTTGCTCCTTGGTTAATGGTTTATCTCTGTATTTTTGTTGTCGGATGTAGTGGTACTATTTGTATAGCTGTCCCGATCATCCATGTACTACTAGGCTTCCAATCTGGAGGCTTCTCGTGTATTTTTCAACATGTTTCTTTAGTGTGACCAAGTTTCTTGCAATGTTCACACCATGGCCTCCCCTTTCTCTATTTATTGTCTTGAGATGAGTTGTATGTACAAGGCTGAGCCTTTAGTAACTGGAGTGCCTACATTTTCCATCATCATCAATTTCCTCCTGCTTTCTTCCCTTCGAACTTCAGAAAAGGCCTCTCGAATAGAAGGTAGGGGTTTGATTCCCATGATTCTCCCCCTAATTTCATCTAGATCCTTGTTGAGTCCAAGGAGGAATTTGAATTTCTTTTTTGGTCAATAATCCTTTTGTATAGTGCAGTGTCATTTGGGCATTTCTAAGGGTAGATCTCAAACATGTCAAGATGTTGCCAATACCATGTAATGGTGTTGAAATATTGAGTAACACTCAACTCCCCTTGTTGCAGGTCATGAAGTCTAGTTTCAATTTCAAATAGTTTAGATGTATTATCAAAACTAGAGTAGGTTTCATGTGTTGTATCCCAAGTTTCCTTGGCTGTTTTGTAAAGGAGAAAATTCTTCCAAATCTTCGTGGTCCTGGAATTTATTAACCATGACATGACCATGTGATTTTGTGTCTTCTAAGTTTGATACTTGGCATCAGTTGCTATAGGAACAGGAACCTCAATAATGAGATAATCATCCATTCCTCTGCCATAAACATACATGAGGATGGATTACGACCACGTTGTGGCTGGTGATTAAGATAGGTGAATTGTCAATGATATTGACTAAGTAATTATTGATTGGGTAATTTTGTTCAGTATTAACTTTCAAAGACATGGATTGGGTACTCATGATGATGATAAGAAGCCCAACTGAGGAAGATAAGGACTGGGATTCCAGTGGCTAGCGACCAAGTCTATCTAAGCGGGTACCAAGTTGGTGGCGTCACGCGCCTGGTGCGTGAGAAGACGCAGTAGAGTAACAAGCGGTGCGTGTGGCAGTCGAAGAAGCTCTGGTTGATAGGGATGGGCCGTTAATGACCTCCTGAGGCGAACCCAATGGTGGTTCAGCCAAAAACAATGGTTGTGCGAGGGTGGAAGAAGTGCTTATTCCAGTGAGAGGCACAACGGTACTGAGATGAACCCTAAATAGATTAGGTTACAACTGAGGCTGTGGGGAGGTGAAACACCACTTACGGTGATTTTGGTGGCACAATTGAGTGAGAGAGAGATAGGCAGATAGCTAGGTTAGGAACTTGGCTCTGATACCATGTGAAATTTTTATGAAAAGGAAACTCTTCTCTCTTATATAGAATGGAGCTAAAACCAATTATTTATACAAAAGAATCTTAACTAAACTAGGAGGAAGAAATAAAAAGGAGAATCCCTCTTAAACAAGGAATCCACACTAAATTAAGAAAACAAATAAACTAACCTATAGGAAATCCTAATCTATCCTATTCTATTAAATTAAGAATAAATAATTTAAATATAAGGATTGACTCCTTTCAACATAACTAATATAGTTCTTGGTTGCTGTTCTGTTGAATCAATTGATTTTTTTAACATCTGTTTTAAGTAACTATTTAGACATGCGCGTCATTAAACTGTTCATTTTCTATCTTCAGTAGTAGTTGTAGTAGTTGTTGTTGTTTTTGTTGTTATTTTATGAAAAATGATTTTTCCATATGCAGAGCAAAAATCCCTTTGGAAAATCAGGTAGGAAAGACTATTGCACTCTGGATAACACTGACCGCCCTCCCTCCGATGACCTTCAGCATCAAATCCTTGATTGCGATGATGATTCTTCAGGGCATGATTCCTATATTTCCACTGGAACTGTGTGGGATTTAATTCCAAGAGCGAAAACAAGTATGTTCCCTCATCAACGTGAGGCTTTTGAATTTCTTTGGATGAACTTAGCTGGTGGAATAGTTCGTGACAAGTTGAAAGGGCAGTTAGATTTTGCTGGTGGAAGTGGTTGCATCATATCACATGCTCCTGGCACTGGGAAAACCCGTCTTACCATTGTCTTTCTTCAGTCGTTCATGCAGTTATATCCTAATTGCAGACCAATGATCATAGCTCCAAAAAGCATGCTTCTTACATGGGAAGAGGAGTTTGACAAGTGGGAGGTTGGTGTTCCTTTTCACAATTTGAGCAGTTCTGAGTACTCTGGGAAGGAGAGTGAGGAAGCTATGATCCTTTTGAGGCAACCTGGTCGTCATGTACACAATTTAAACTCAGTCCGTGTAGTGAAGTTGTATTCCTGGAAAAAGGATAGAAGCATCTTGGGAATTAGTTACGACTTGTTTAAGCTGCTTTCTCAAAAGAAATCTGTTGACACGGTTATAAAGAAAGCCCTTCTTGAGCTTCCTGGTTTATTAGTTCTTGATGAGGGTCACACCCCTCGCAATGCAAATAGTCTTATATGGGAAGCTTTGTCAGAAATCAAGACAAAGAGACGCATCATACTCTCTGGAACTCCCTTTCAGAATAATTTCATTGAGCTTAATAATACCATCCGCTTGGCGAAGCCAAAGATTGCCAAATGGAACGCTGCTGGAGACAGAGTGAAACCATTCGATGAGAAGCAAGGGTGCAGAAGGAATGAAAACAGAGATAAATTGGGAGATCTATTCTATTTATATCACAAAGTGAAGACTGTTAGGGAAAAAGATAAGATAGTTGATGAGATCAGAGACATGATTAAACCATTCGTGCATGTGCACAAGGGTACCATACTGCAAGAGAGTCTTCCTGGGTTGAGGGAGTTAGTAGTTAGGTTAAAGCCAACCGAGTTGCAGAAGGATCTTCTTGAACATATTCAGATGATGAGGAAAACGAAAGGCAGCCTTCAGAGCAAAGAGGGATCCCTTGAATTAGATCACTGGGAGTCTTTAACTACTGTGCATCCTTCACTATTTCCTGTACTTGAAGACAAGAGGTTAGAAAGCGTAGAATGGTATCCTGAGGATGGAGTCAAAACGAAATTTCTAATGGAACTCATTCGGCTTAGCAAGCTTATGAATGAAAAAGTTTTGGTTTTTAGTCAGTTTATTAAGCCCTTGGTCTTTCTAACAGACCAGCTTAAATCTCATTTTAGTTGGAAAGAAGGAAGAGAGATGTTAGTAATGCACGGAAAATTAGATGCAGGGACTCGTCAAGATTTAATTAAAGCCTTCAATGATCCCAGAAGCAAAGCAAGGGTATTGCTAGCATCAACCAGGGCTTGTTATGAAGGGATCAATCTGGTTGGTGCTTCAAGGGTCGTTTTGCTTGACGTTGTATGGAATCCTTCAGTGGATAGGCAGGCAGTGAGTCGTGCTTATCGTCTTGGACAGAAGAAAGTTGTCTACACTTACCGTCTCATAACCTCAGGGTCAAGGGATGAACAAAAATGCCGTAGTCAGGCTGAGAAGGATCAGTTGTCTGAGATGGTGTTCTTCTGTCCCAATGGAGTTGGCCAGCAGCGGAAGATCGCATCTGCAGACTTGGAAGACAAAGTGTTGGAAAAGATGGTTCGTAATGAAAATTTTAGACATATTTTTGAAGACTTTCATTTTTACTGGAGAAGTTCATAGTAGTGCGGTTACAGCTACATTCTGATTTTGATGGTCTTTTGATCTTCTGTAATTAGGGCCCAGGCACTGCCTGCGTTGATGTCTTTTTTTTGATAGACATTACAACTTACAAGATGTATTTATTTTGGATATTTATACTGAAATTGGGGCCCAGGCACTGCCTGCTTTGATGTTTTTGATGAATAGACAAATTGTACTTATTTTGGATTTTTATATTGAAACGAATGACATCTTTACTCGATATTTGCATGGCTTGAGCATTTCTAGTTCTTACCTCGTTGACTCGCTTGGGAACCGGATCCTCCAGAGTTCTTCGAGAACTTTATAAAGTAAAGTTCCATGGCTGATATTGTGACACTTCAATTAAAACATTCGACACCAAAACTCAGATTTAGTCTTATTTCAGCACTCATCCTTTTTTCCACTTCCTAATCCGGTGGACACTTGACGCACAAAGACGACGGAATGGATGAAATTTCTAAGGCATCTCAAAGAGGGAAAGGAAGAAATTTGACGCTGCTTGTTTTGCTTCTATTTCAGTCCGAGCCAGAATGCTTACGCTGTTCAAAGAGATGGTGGATAATGCCATCAAACAGAAAGTGGCTTGTTCCTCTTCCCCTAATTTCCCTTTCGTCTATCGTCTTTGTTTCTTCAAAACTGAGGACATGTACTCAAACAGAACCTTCTGGGATTGTCCGTGTGACCTGATTTCTTATCTTTCCTTTGAGATGCAAAAAACATCTAATTTTTTCCATCCCCTCTTTAGATGCCATAAAAATTTGATCGATCCATTCTGTCCATCTTTGTGCTTTTTAGTGTCCAACATATGAGGAAGAGAAAAATAATGATGAGTGCTGAAATAGCCTGAAACTGTGCGTTTTGGTGTCAAATGTTTTAACTGGTGAAGTGTCACAATATCAGCCATGGATGAAAGCAAGTAAAAATTGATGGTTGGGATTCACGGAACTTTACTTTGTAAAGTTCTTGGTTCTGGCCTTGTGCGTCCACTTGTCAGAAGTATTAGAATAAATTATACTTCATTTCCTTCAATGTTAAAAATTATACTCTACTTTTTTTTCTTTTCCATTTTTAAGATTTATAATTCTTTTTTATAATTATAAAATATAGTACATTTTAACGTAATATTATATTTTCTATTTAGAGACATCTATTGTAGTATTTTTTGACATTTGATAACTAAAAATCACATATATTTTACTTAAAATATTCTTTTATTAAATTAAAAATATCAAATTCTACGTATCGTGATAATTTTTTTAGGCAAAATGGTACTTTATGTTTCTAAAATTTACACTAAGTTTTATTTATGTCAAAAAAAATTTTTTTGATCCAGTTATATCCCACATGTTTCAATTTTTGTCATATATATCCTTTTTTTGTAACTTTATTAGTCAACTTAACGGAATACTGACTATAATGCCACGTAACAAAAAAGCACCTGCTATGTGAACTTTAAAAAAAAAAGGTTTTTTATAAGTTTCAATTTATTCAATTAGGTTCTTGGTCAAATTTTTTCTTTTATCCAATTTTTGATATAAACTCATCTTCTACTTCGTCTAAGTCCATAGTTTAAAAATCTATTTTTATCTTTGTTAAAATATCTCCTAAAAACTTTTCAATTTGTTCAATTTAGTCCATATTCTTCACTTCATGCTTTTTTTTTCATGGTTTGGTCTTCCAAATTAGTGCATAATTTTTTTAGTCATAATATGATTAAATCTATCATTTTCACTCAAAAATAACTCAAGAAATGAATTAAAATTCAAGAATAAAATTTATTTCATTTACAACTTTAAAACTTTGAATTTTATGCAAGCTTTAAAACTTTGAATTTTAATTCATTCTTGAGTTGTTTTTGGGTGAAAATGATACATTTAATCATATTATGACTAAAAATGAAATTATGGACTGATTTGGAGGATCAAACTATGAGAAAAAAATCATGAAAGTGAAGAATAATGACTAAAGTGAACACATTGAAAATTTTTAGGCGATGATTTTGACAAAGATAAAAATAGATTCTTAAACGAATGACCTAGATAAAGTAAAAGATGAGTTTATATCAAAAATTAGACAAAAAAAAATTTGACCAAGGACCTAAGTGAATAACTGAAACTTTTAAAAAAAAACCTGTTTTTTTTTTCTAGAGTCCACATCGCAAGTGCTTTTTAGCCACGTGGCAGCCCAGTTAGCATTTCGTTAAGTTGATTAACGGAGTTATAAAAAAAAAGTTTATATAACAAAAATTGAAACATGTAGGACATAACTGGGCAAAAAAAAACTTTTGGGGTATAAATAAAACTTGTTGTCAATTTAAGGGACATAAAGTATCATTTTGTCTTTTTTTTTATTGTAAACTTTGAATAAGATATTACAAGTATTCTATTTTCTTGTTAGAGAGATTTAAGATGTACTTAGAATAATAGATGGTATTTTAGTTCAAAAAAATATGTGGTATTGGTCTATTGATGATTAAAAAAAACAGATTGTAACGAATCTCTCTGAACAAAAAAAATATATATATATATATATATATAGAATTAGATTAAAGTTTAACAATTTTCTAGTTATAGGAGATGGGAGTATTAGTTTCAAAATAAAAGAGAAGGGACTGTAATTTTGGAAGCTTATAAAGGAGTTTCACTTTTTCAAAATTCTATAGTACTCATATTTTTTGATTGGATTGGTGATTGATCTAGATTCTAGTGAGGAGCTCAACTCACCTTATTATTAGTTGAATCGAGAGAATAATATATCTATATGTTTACAAACTCAAATCATATATTGTTCTAAGTTTCAACAAAACAAGATTAAAGTCAATACAAAAATTTTTTTACAAGGATTATATAAAATTATAGGCAACTAATAGAGTTGACAAAATAAACTGAGTAAATTAACCCGGTTCGGCCCTGTAAATGGGTGGGACGAGTTAAAATTTAGTGGCCCATATTTAATAAGAGCTTTTAGTTCAATCCATTTAGGTCCACAGGATTGAGGTAGGCTAGATCGGGCCGGTCCTATGGGCTTTTTTAATAAAAAATATTTAAAAATATTAGTATTTTAAGTTTGTAATTTTTTTTTGTTACTTAAGCCTTGAATTGTTAAGTTTGTCCAAATATAAAAAACTGGCCCTATGAAGTAATGTATAAGACCCAACCTAATATCCTAATCTAAAAGAAAGGCTTTCAAAATTAAAATTAAAATGCCATAAAAGCTATAATTTTTTTTTTGTTTGAAATATTTGACACTGACATATGTTTCTTTCTTATTGAATTTCATTGAACAAAGATATTATGTATAATATGTTTTTTATTTTGTCATGCATGATATTTAAATTTATAATATGTATTTAAATTATAAATTAAAAAATTATTTTTTAAATAAAAAAGTGTGAGCTAGCTTAGCCCATTTACGCTTCTAACAACAGAGCATGCTAACCCTCCTACCAAAAATTATCATAATCCACAACAATGCATATATCATTAAAAGAAAATACAACAAAATATCGATTAATAAAAATTGCTTTGTAAAGATTGAACAAGTTAGTACAGAACAAAAAAAAAATATCAACAAAGATTATTAGTAGAAAAAAAAATTATAACAAGTTATATTCTTCAGTTATTAATGCTCAAAATACATCTACATCTACTTTTACAAAAAAAATATTTATAAATAATTTAAACAAATAGAAAGCATGGAACACAAAGAGAGCCTAAAATTGCCCAATGTTTGAGAAGAGGCACTTGCCCAAATCATGGGACTTTTGGATATAGTAATAGAAAGCAACTCGTAGGATCCTTACAGATAGGACGAACAAAAAGTTCTTCCGTTGCCGGGAATCGAACCGGGTCTCTCGGGTGAGAGCCGAGTATCCTAACCAACTAGACTACAACGGATCTGCAAGGTTTGCCCACGTTTATTACTTGAGACATGAATATATGTTGACTTTAAAAGTCATGGCTATATAACACTGGCCGTAAAGAAGCATGGTTTCCCTCTTCTTTTGCTCGACTAGCCTGTCTATTCGCGCTTTCGGTGTACAAAATCGATTAGAACCGATCGGACTGAACTGAATCAAATTGAATTGTCTAAAATTCGAAGAAAATTGAAAAAAGTAAGTTTAGATCAGTTTTTAAATTTTCATATTTTTTCGGTTCGGTCGATTCTTCGGTTTTCGGTTGGTTTGGTTCGGTTATAACCGACCGAACCGAACTCTATATTAAAAAATAATTTTTTATATATTACATATATATATATATATATATATATATATATTACAAAAATATTAGGCTATTAATGCTCATAAATCAAATATGTGTCCATGTAAAAGTTTCATACATCTACTTTTTGTATACTTAATTTGCACAAAACATAATAATCAAATTAAATGCATAATTATGATATAATGTAATAACATAATTTCTTTAAATAACATAATAAAAATTTAGCACTAGAAAAGTATTACCTAATCAAATTATGTTAAAAATTAACTAACACTAAAGATATCAAAGTCAAATATGCATCTCTTAAAAATAGATAAGAGTAAAAGTATTTTTTTTAATTAACATAAACCTCTAAAATTTTTTTTTTTAATTTTTGACATAAACCGAACCGAACCGAACCGAACCGAACCGCCCGCCCGCCCACAAATCGAACCGAACCGTCATTCTTTTAAAATCGAATAAGTCCCATTTTTTTATGAACCGATTTGGTCAATTCAATTTGGTTCATGCCCAAAACCGAACCGAACCGACTTGATGTACACCCCTACTTTCGAGCCAGAAAACATGGTAATTTTCTGTCCTCTTGATTTACATATCATGTGATGTGCTTGCGATTGATGATTCTACGGGGAAAAACTTAATTGTGCAAATACTTTACTGCGCCTCTCCGGATCTAATTTGTTTTTAAATTCTTTTTTCTTGTAAGAACTCATGAAATTTATATTTGGATTTCGTGTTTTACCGCACTCCTCTGCAAACATGATTAATTTACAAAATATTTATAGACTATTAGATGTTGTAGTTATACATGTTGCCAGTCCAGATTAAAGCTGTGTATAAAGAATGTGCTGTTAACGCAGATGCATGATTGGTGTTGTCTGTGACCTAGATTTATTCCTGATATTAATTTTTTTTTTCTCTGCCTTTTGTTGTGTATTAAGCTTTAAGTTGATAACTTCCGTTTGTGGCAGACTAAGAGAACCAAGAAGGCAGGCATCGTTGGAAAATATGGTAATGTCCCCTTAGCGTTATAGATTTCTTTACAGATTATGAAGCAGAGAGAGACAGGGCACAATATAAATATATGTTTATATATACGCACATATATGTTAGTCTGAAAACAAGAATTATGTAAAAAACACCTAAAATGCTTACTATGTTGTAAAGCATGTTTAGATAAAGCATGTTTAGAAGGTATCCAAGAGTTGTCATAGAGATTATATTAAACTGTTGGTTTTTATAAAGGGAGTAGCGACAACTTTCCTGGAACATGGATAGAATACAGAGGCTTCTGTATACCAAAAAATGCTTCTTGTATTAACATGCTGCAACATGGTATAAGTAAGTGGGGAATGATGTTGTAGCCTTATAGGTGATATGTGGGATTGTCTTACAATAAGAACGAGTATTGATCATGCAATGATAAAAGATGTATGTTTAATTGTGCATAAAGTTGCTGAACCTAATATTTGGAATATTTTTAACCAAGACACAGCCTATAAGCATCCGGTAAGCTTATCAAACATACTCCGTTTTTCTTATTATTTCTTTTCCACATCTTATGCTGCAATATAAAGTGGATGGTAGGATATTAACTGGCCATTGTTATATTATCTGTACAAGTCTTATCTAGAATCCATTGGAAAAATAGATATTTGTTTAGACTTTAGAGTTAATTATTGGTCTTATTATAGAACTTTTTACAACACATCTATTTTGCTATGGTTAATTTTGGAGAGGCCATTTTGCTTATAATCTTATATCAGGTACCTGATACGGGGCTATTCTGCGGAAGCAGATTAAGAAGATGGAAGTTAGTCAACACAACAAATATTTCTGTGAATTTTGCGGAAAGGTAAGTCTTTCAAACATGTCAATGCTGAATTGACACTATTTGGGTATTGTTTGTTTATAATACCTATCCTACTTTTTTTTTTTTGGGGGGGGGGGGGGTTCTTAGTTGATAGACATAACTTCTTCCCAACATGATCAATGATATAAAACAGAATATTATAGACCATGAATTTGATGAGCTGGCAATGGCTCATGATGAACAAGCATCCTATAAGAAGGCACGCGGCATGTGGGTGAAGGAACTTCCAAGGTGGATGCAAGACTATCACATGGAGAAGAACTGAGCACAAATTTCTCAATTCTGCTTTCTGTTATCCGTTGCTGATATTCTATTATTTGCCGATTTGTCTAATTCTGCTTTCTGTTATCCGTAGCTGCTATTCTGTTATTTGCCAATTTGTCTTTCTGTATAAATGGGAGAGAGAGTCAGACGAGAGGGGTTTGGATGAGCTTCCCTTGCTTGAAAAGGGGTTCTTTGCTGATATCTTCCTTCTACACATTCATCCATGAATTCATAGCTTCTGATCTTTCCACTTGCTTATTTCTTTTTTAAATTTTGGGTTCATATCAATTAAGTTCTGATGATCGACTTGTTTGTTGCAGTATTCTGTGAAGAGGAAAGCTGTAGGAATATGGGGCTGCAAGGATTGTGGTAAAGTGAAAGCAGGCGGCGCCTACATTTTGAAGTAATATTCTCCTTTTATTCGTTCTCTAGCATTGTTGTTTTCACTATTCAGCTAGCCGACGTTTTTCACTATTTTAACAGTACTGCGAGTGCTGTGACTGTACGGAGCACCATTCGGAGATTGAGGGAACAAACTGAGGGCTGAGCTTTTGATTTATGCCATTTTATGCGCAATTAGACTTTAAAAATGCTTTGGGAGAACTACATGGTTTGAATGCAATATAAACTTTCAAGTGAAGTTCTAATATTTAACAGTGTTTTAATTTATCCGTTGGAGCACTTTTTTGACTTATGAGTGCAATATATTTGGTTCTATCCTGTTCATCGTAATCTGTAAGTGGCTTATTGTTGCCTATCGTGCTTCTCAAGCTTAATATTGATTCTGACTAGCCTCCTTTTTGTATCGGCAGCATCTATTTAGGAGAAGGTATTCATTTTGGTTTTTGAAGGGTTTTTTGGCTGATAGAGCAAATTCTCTTCATTTGGCGGCGCTAACTGCAAAGAATAGTTTCAAAATTCATGATTGTCTGTTCTTGATTGAATGTTTATAGGGTGAAGCTGCAAAACGCTCGACCTCCACGGAGGTCGAGCATCTCAGCCATCCAATTTATTTGGAGATTCATGCAATTTTAAAATAATGATGTTTTGATATTAAATAAAATTCTTCTATCTTTTATTATTTATCAACTAGGATAGCCACATTGCAATTATACAAAATTATTTTTTGTGTAATTCAACATTTTTCTGCACAATTATCATAGTTACACTGCTGTCTTTTTTCATTTTTTTTAAATTTAATACTTTTTTATTTAATTATAATATATATTTTTAATTTAATAAAAAGATCAAATAACTGAAATAAGAAAAGAAATGTGTTTTTTTTATCCTTTTTTATTTCTTTTTTTTTTAAATTATGACCACCTGATTGAAATTGAACAACTATGATTTAAAATTGCCCTTCATAGTCGGTGTCACCAACTAAAGACTTGAGAGGATCTATCCTAGTTTGGCCAATCTCTTTTATTTCTTCTTTATTTTTTAAAAGGAATTTTTCTCCTATTTGAAACATTTTGTTTAAACAAAAACAGAATTTTTTTAAAGATTAAAGTACCTTTACACAGAGTTAATTAGATACTACTTAATTTTATTTGTAGCTCACCTTTATCCTTACTTAAATTTATATGTTCTTTTGTTAATGTGGTGATATCATTTCTATTTAAATTTGTAAAATATATTAATAAGTATTTATCAAATGGTTGTCAAATATAATTTGCTCAGTTTTGAACGGGTTTAAAAAGATTGAACTTTTGAAAAATATTAGAAACAATCCTCTGCCGTTCTTTCGAAATTGTACATCGATTTCTTCCCTACGAAGGAAATAATTTTTTTAATAAAAAAATGTTTATTTTGCAATCTAACCTTTTTTTATAATTTCATAACAGATATTTTATATTGATTTGCCTAATTTATTTTTTAATTTCCTTTCTTCAATCTAGATCATTCATTATAAAAAGAAAAAACTAACTTTCCAAATTGCAAATTCATTTTCTTGATAGAAAAGGAAATAAGTCAAATTCCAAAAAAGTTGAATTTACGCCCGATTACTACTTACATTATGCCACGTCACCAAGTTCAAAGTTTCATTGCAGCGCTTCGATTTTCTCATCGGTATCATTCTCCTCTTGACACCTCATTCAACCCTGCCACTGATATAGATCTCCAACTTTTCTAAATCTACAAATTGTCAATTTTCCCATGAATAAACCGTCATACATACACATCTCTTATTTACTGCCTTTAAAGTTTAAACGCAGCATTTTGATTTTTTTTAATATCATTATTACTCAAATTTTAGACACACCATTCGACTCCTCTGTGGGATCCTTTTTTGTTCTCTTCTCTCTCTCTGTCTCTCTCCATTAATTCTCACTGGTT
Source organism: Biancaea sappan (assembly GCA_037074585.1). Taxonomy (NCBI): domain Eukaryota; kingdom Viridiplantae; phylum Streptophyta; class Magnoliopsida; order Fabales; family Fabaceae; genus Biancaea; species Biancaea sappan. The sequence continues at coordinate 31,025,288 of CM073500.1, read as the reverse complement.
ACCAACAAAATGCACTCGTTGATGTTCAAGTTCGATTTCTACCTTCACCAATTGAGCGGTTGAGAGCAGACAAAGAAATTGTCAAAAGGGGGGAAAGCTGTGTGGACAATGAGTTGCTGCATTGTGGAGAAGATAGCAACTCAACATGTATTTATTGATTTATTTTCATTAAAAATATAGCAAGTTTACATTATTCATAATAATCATAGTTACATTACATGTAAACATAATTTATATTAATCTCATTGACCATTGATGTCAATATTCAGCTATTTGACAATTTCAATCCAAGAGTGAAAAAAACCAACAAACAAGCCAAGGACACAAACCAATCACTTTTTTCCCACATATCATATAGTTAATGTCCCACACTACATCAACTACAGATATTCTAGATTGTAGAATTGCATGCATAAAAATTAGCAAAAGAACCAGTTAATTAACATGGAGAGACTATTAAAGGGCAAAAAACAATACATTAGTCAACAGTCTAAAATGCTTATGGTGAACTGAAGAAAGATTTCTGCACTCCAGAACAATATTACCCATTAAAAGTAGACTTCAGCATCAATCTACGTAGAGGCAGAGAATTAACTCATAGGAACATAGCATTAGGAAGGTGAAATACATCTAAGTATTTAAGCCCCAGTTTACCAAATTGTACTACCATAATAAAACCCCTGCAAAATTCGTTCATACCACCACCATCATTAATCATAACCATCTTAACCATCTGTCATTATTCTCACCTCTGTACCACAGCCGCTAATGTCATTGCAGCAACTCATTGTCCACACAGCTAGAATTATTAACATCCCACCAACATCATTAGTAGTGGTTGCTACTATCCCATCCCATTCCCACCTACCACCAACAATACCATACACATCATCACATTATTGTAACACTACTATGCCTAGTGATACATATATTTTTTTAAAGAAACAATTGATATTTAGTATTCTTATTAGCACAGTTCAAGTTAATGACAGCTGAGATTTTTCACTTATTGAACTCAAAAAATTATACGTGAAAATAGTAACAGCTCTGCATTAGCTTCTTAAACTCAAACCATAAAGAGTACATGCATATTAATCACTAACCTTATCCATAATCACAATCAAATGTGTCTGAAAAGATAACAGAGGTAGCCGTAACATCTACATCATTGACTTTCAACACAAGGGCCACCCATTGAAGGAACAACCTAAGAAAGATAGAAGGCAAGGCAGAGATTATGGATGCTTGTGGGAAGGGGGAAAGGGGAGGAGAGATAAATATAGCCAACTCCAAGAAACGGACTTGAGGGGCATATTGTATCCATATTCCATACAATCACTAATAAACATAATGTTGGTTAAATGGCCTTGACACAGCCTTGAATTATATATATGTATATGTCAGGGGATCAGTTATCTCAGACTCAGACACAATCATAACACAAAGCGTAGTTATTTGTAAGAAAACAATTAGAAATATACCATTGAAGAACATAAAATATGAAGCTAAAAGTGAAACGAAGCACCCGTGCAATGTGTCTGCATATTTCTAGACAACACAGATTTAAGACAAATAAAACAGAGATCTAGATTGTACTGATTTGAAAAGCTTGATCTGCTGTACGTTGCAAGAAATACTACAATACATAGTTTTTTTCCCCAGTGAAACTATTACAAGACAATTAACAAAACATGGACATACTTTTACTTTCATGAAAGCTCGAAATTCCGGCTCTATGGCTTATGAATTTTGAAGCCAAAGACTCTTGGAACATAGCTTTGCAAAGGCTTCTGTGGCTTTAGCTGTCCGTATGTCATCAGGAAAAGGTGTGGAAATGTAGTTCCAAAATAGGCCCCATCAATGTCTAGATAGAATCAAGGAAACTTCAGAACCACTGGCAAACAATGACCCACCATCTAACTGAACCCACATAACTGCCAAAAGATAGAGAGAGGGACACTAGCCTCCCGGAAATCATATACATTTCAGAATTTAACCGCAACAAGGAAGCCCTATAGAATGGAAAGTGAGAAGCAAGCCAAACAATAAACAAAACAGTGTTTGCTTGGGTTTTTAAGATAAATTCACCAAGTAAGAAATTCAGCTGAAATTATCCCTTCAGACAGCAGACTCTTGAGAAATAAAACGTAAATTAAAGTAATTAGTCTTCCAAAATTTTATGGAAGATTGCAAAAAAGCTCTCTACTTTTCTGTGGTTTTCTCCATTGTTCTTCATGATTTCAGCACACAGCTGCTGGAAGTAAATATTAAATTTTTCTTGAAATGGAAAATATGCAAGTCACCAAATACAAAAACGCATAAAAAATAGTGTGGTTCAGAGATAGCCTAATGGATAGCTACATATCTTTCACAAGGAGAGAATATGAAATCCACCACCTATCCATACGTTCAGGTAAAAGTAATTCTTTGATAATCAGTGACTAAAGCTCCCAGCTTCATTTTTATGAGGAACTATTCTAGTATCCACAAGCATTTCTTTTCAAATTGCAACTTAAAAGAGAGAAGAGAGACAAAAGGTAGCCAGTATACTTTATATGTCAATGACACTTTCCTATACATGGCAACCTTAATTGACAGACTGAATAATGAATCTAAAATGCATAAAACGAGAGGTGCATGCTGAAACTAAAAAAAAAAAAAAAAAGGTTCAAGAATAAATGTAAGGATACTGCCTTGATACTTGGACCGAGGATAGTAAATATCTTCACACCTAGGGCAGTATATTTTCACAGTACTTGATCTAGGAATGTCTGACTGACCAAATGGAAGACAGGGTTGTCCAGAGCAGTAAACTCTTGGGCATCTCCCAAAGTCGTAGTTTTTGTACTTGTCCAGCTGCAAAAGAAAATCCAATATTATTACCAGTGCCAATTTTTTCAACCAATAAACCAACAAAAAAGGGATAAGTGACAGCAAAATCTCACCATAGCAGCCATTCCTTTGCCTGTCAAGATGTACCGGGCATGAATTAGACCATAAAGCATCTCTGCAGCTGATTCAATTAACTCATTTTGTTCCTCTGTGAACATGTCACCTAAACATTCCACCAACCAATATAAGCAGCTATATAAAACAAATCATTGCATGAACAGAGAAGTTACAAGAGCTATAGGCCTATGAGGTTACAATCTGAATTCATCTTAAAAGCTTAGAAGGCAAATAATCATCGCAATAGAGTCATAGCTCAATGCAGTATCATGAAGAAACACATATTCCCACTACATGTATTGTAAGACTAGTATTTACAAGCATATGCTTACCGTGGGAGGATTCAACATCCAAAATTAAATCCAGCGCATAATCATAGTAAGGTACTTGACTGCTTAATCCACAAAGGTTGAAGTCATCTTGAATGTAATCATCATCAACCTCGCAAAAAAATTCATTTCCTCTCAGATTGCAGAACCATGAGATCCAAGATGTGTCATCTCCATCCGAACCACTAACATCTGACTCCTCACTGTCTGTTTCAGATTCCTCTGCAGCCAATGCATATAAGATTTAGATTAGTTCATCAATGTCATTTATGGCACTATAATAGAGTATCTTTTAACAGTCTATTTTACTATGCCTTCATCTTTCTGCCTAATATCTATATGCACAACAGGTTCAAATATGGGATAGACTAATTATTTTTTCAAAAAAAAAAAAAAGTTTATCTTTCTACTTCATAAAATGTAGGATTTTCTTTCGTCTTCCTCCTACTTCCATTCCTGCTAACCAGAGCTATTGGCATTGGGAAACAGATCAGATACTGTACTGATGAAAATTAAAAAAAATAACCACAAAAAAAGGAAATGACTTTGTACTGTTTTTCTTGGCGTTCATCCAGAGAAAGAGACGTGGTCTTACCATCTGAAGCGTTAGAATTCTTGGAGATAGGGACAGAGCGAGAATCCCTGTGATCAGCCGGTAACTTACCCGTCAATCCAGATTGCGCCGACCTATCCTTGCCGTTGATCGCCCTAGAAGTGGACGGCGAGGATCGCTCGAGCTGCTTATCGAGAACGTCGTTGATTCGCTTCCGATCAACGGAACCCACCTCCGATTTAGGCCCAACACCTCCTCGCTCTTTGTACATACCTCTTTCCACCCTTCCTCCTAGCTCAATTTCAACAGAATGTCAGCCAATCATAGCGTGACTACAAATCGCGATAAAGACCTCGCCAGGTCCTTGAATGAAGCTAGGGTTTTTGATGCACTTGTCAGTTTCAGGAAGAGATGCTAATCCATTTTTATCCCTTCTTCTTTCCTCGTTTCCACCTTCGTCTGCTCAGAAAAATTATGGGCAAATCACGTCGCGGGTAATCCTAAGAATTTTTTGAACACTACAGAAAATAAAATGGTAATATCTGCTTAAGAGAGAAAATTGGCTTCTCCTGTTGAAAAGATGATTATTTTTTAACATTGAATATTGAGAAAGTACTACCGGACTTCGCTGAATATATTCTCTACATAATCAAGAAATTGTTGGATTAAAAATTTAAAATGATTGTTGAATATTTTTTTGGGAACTTATTAGCATAATTCAATTATTTTTTCAACTCTTAACTCTTGAGTTATCCACTCGCTTTAAACTCACTTTCACATAAACTCTTTCTATAAATAATTAAACGTCAAATTTATAATTGAAGAACTAGATTTAAAATAATAATAATTGTGTATCAGAATAAAATAGCCAGTATTTTAATTCAATGGCCATAGTTTTCCCTAGTGAAATATTTTACATTTAATTCTCAAAGAAAAAGGAAGTAAATAATGTGATATCTTGCATAATAGGACCATAGGAAACTACGATTTCGACGATGGCCCTTAATCCAAATCAAAATAAAATGTCTCTGAAACAACATACCCTTAACAAAATCATACAGTGTACTTTGATTTCTCCCCGAAAAAAAGGTAAAAAAGCACAGTAGATTTATCAATCTAAAAAGACTAAAAGGTAGATCAATGATTATGGATGTTTAAAGCCTCGTTAGGTATTGCTGGTTTCTAGCAAGAAACTCCCATGTCCGACAGATAATACTCGAGTCCATTGAGATTGCCATGGATTTCTGTTGGTTAAAATATATATCTGTATATATATATATATATATATATCTCTCTAATAGAATTCCAAATGAAAAACTACTGGAGAACATAGTTTTAACAAGATCAATTGATCAACATTTTTAAAAATATTATTTTTCTTAACAGATTTTTAAAGATTTTTTATTGTATTTAAGAGAGTAAGTAAAAATGTTACTTATGTTAACTAATGATGTTGAGTTCGATACAATTATCTTAAATATAAATATATATATATATATATATATATAATTTTCAATTCTATTTCTATTTAAATAAAAAATTATAATTTTTTTATTTCGATCCCGCTTCAAAAAAACTACTGTATAATCTCAGCAATAATTTATTTACTTTCAAAAGATGGGCCGAACTATTCACTAAATCAAAATAAATGTTTTTTTAAAAGTAAAATTCTCATCAAAGAACTTGTCCAAATTTTGCAATAAAAAATATAAGAGAGCATGCCCAAATGATAAGACGTATGGATATTTTGTTACCTATACATTTTGTTATTCAGTCATCAGACAGATGGGCAGAAAAATATCTCGTGCTTTCTGCGGCTGAAAAAGACGTATGCTTTTTTTAGTCTTCATCCATTGTGTGGTCGCCCGCAAAGGCACAAAACAAGAGAGAGAGAGAGAGAGAGAGAGAGATTTATAATCACATAATAACCAACTCCAGACACATTAATTGTTTGGGTAGAGATAGAATTAACTTGGACAACATGTGTGTGTGACTGTGTATATATATTACACAACGCTGCGTTTGGTTGGCTTTACCCCCTGAAAAAGGAAATAGAATTCTAGTGTACAGGAAACCTTTTTTTAGTTTGGTTTGGTATCTACACTGGAAAGGATATATTCTATTGAAAAGAAAAAAAAAGTAGCCTATTTTCCATCTATTTTTTTTTCCTCCCGCTACCTATGGAAAGCCAGTTTTCTATTATGAAAAATGCACGAAATTACCATGTTACCCACGCTACTTCCCTTCCTTTTTTTCGCTCCCTGTTGTCTCCTTACCAATATATCGTCGACGATGATGCCATGGCAGTAAGCTTCTGGTTTGGGTGGTGGTCTGAACTGGATTTCAGAGGGTGCCTCTCTCTCTAGCCTCCATCGAACTCGCGCTCTGTCTCTCTCCATTCTTCGAAACCAATGAAATATTCGAGAAAGTCTAATTCCACGTCCAAATCCAGATCCCTCTCTTCTTTCGAATTTTCCGACGAAATCGAAGCCAGACCTTGGTTGTTGGTGCTGAAAGTCTTCCGTCCAAGCCAAACTTTGGCTGTTGGAGAAGCTGCTGCAGGCATGGACACCACCGACGTCGATGTTGGTTTCCGGAGGCAAGGGCTTCAATATATATTTTTTTCAAAGAAAAACTAGTTATTAGAAGTATTATGATAAAATTAACCCATTAAAATATATATATCAAAATATTTTATTTTTTTATTGTGAATCAAATAAATTTTTTTTTGTTGTTTTGTTTTCTTTTCATTCTTATTTTGTAATACCAATTAAACATAGCGTAAATATTGATTTGAAATCCATTGGGGTCAAGTCAATGAAGAAACAGTATAAAAGAAAAAGAAATTTAGAAGAAACTAGTAATTTGAAATAGAACAATAAAAATTTATTAATAAAAAAGATAAAATAATATTATATGTCATAACGTTTACTTTGATTTTTATTTATGTTCTTAAAACTTTTTTTTACTCGATTATGTTCTTAACTTTTCAATTTTTATCATATATGCCTCAAAATGATAAAAATATTCTTCATCTTTTTTTTCCCTCACTCAAACACAAACCCATCGCCAGAAAAGACGTCGGAAAAGCAAAAAAATTAGATCTCACCACCATTTGTTCTCTTTTCTTCACCATCGCGTCTTTCTTCCCTCGAACATTCTTTCCCCCTTCTCTCTCTGGTTCAGTCACTCTCTGAAATTCAAAATGATGAAAATACTCCTCATTCCTTTTTTTTTTCTCCTCAGTCAAATATAGACCCTCGCTGGAGAAGACGCGAAAAAGTAAAAAACGTCAGATCTCACCACCATTTTTTTTCTTTCCTCCACCATCGCGTCCCTCTTCTTTCGAACATTCTTATCCCCCTCTTTCTCTCTGGTTTACTCTCTCTCTCTGAAACTCCAAAATTTTCTATGTCGAAAACCTTGCTGATGAGAGGACAGAGGGAAAACGGTGATGAAAAAAGGACTAACTTCCTCAATAGGAAAACGGGAAGCGAGAAAGAGACGTCATCGTTCTCCCTCTATCCTTTCTCCAACGAAGTTTCCCACATAGAAATTTTTTACGTTTGAGAGATAGAGAGTAAACCAAAGGGAAAGAGGGGAAAGAATGTTGGAGGAAAGAGAGACGCAATAGTAGACAAAAGAAAGCGAAGGGAGGTGAGTTTTTCAATTTTCTGCTTCTTCGGCATTCTCTCAAGCAGGGTTTGTGTTTGAGTGAAGAGAGATGAAAGATATTTTTATCATTTTAGAGTATATATAATTAAAATTGAAACATTAAAAGCATAATCAGACTAAAAAAAATTTAATAACATAAATAAAAATTAGAGTAAACGTTAGAAACAGATAATATCTTTTTGCCTTAAAAAAAAAAGAAAGAAGAAAAAAGAAAGGAGAAGAAATACACCAATAAAAGTGCACATGATCCAAGTGTCTAACCTAGTAACCTAAAAAAGTTTTACAAAAGCTCGCAGACTTTCTTTTGGGTGATTAAAGATTAAAGCTTACTGAAATTATAGCTGAACACAAAATTAAGCACTTGCTGCCTGCATTTATCTTTACATTTTCCTAAATCAATTAACATTAATTGTTTGGGTAGAGACGGAATAAATTTGGAGAATTTGTGTTTGTGTGCGTATATATATATATATTTATATATTTTACATAAATACCGATCTGAAATCCATTGGGGTCAACTCCACAATCCATATATTCCAAATTTTCAAAGCTAAAGTCAACGAAGAAAGGGTATAAAAGAAAATGAAATTCAGAAGAAAGTAGTAATCTGAGATACAATAATAACAACTACGAAGTGAAACCAAGTATAAGAGAACAATTTCAAATACACCAATAAAAGCTCATTAAAAAAAAAAAAGAAGAAGAAAGGAAGAAGGAGAAGAAATACACCAATAAAAGTGCATATGATCCAAGTGTCTAACCTAATAACCTAAAAAAGTTTTACAAAAGCTCACTGACTTTCTTTTGGGTGATTAAAGCTTACTGAATTTACAGCAGAACACACAATTAAGCACTTGCTGCCTGCATTTATCTTTACATTTTCCTAAATCAATAAACAAGGAATACCAAAAATATGAAATAAAATTTCCATCCAGCTTAATATCCACTGAACTTTCATGGAAAACGGCAGAGTTAAACCAGACATGTGCAGAGTGCAGACTCTTCCTTTGGTGAAAGCTTGAAATTCCTTTCAGCTTCATGGCTTGTGAACTTTGAAACCAAAAATTCTCTGAACATAGCTCTGCGATGGCTTTGGTGGCTTCAAATGCCCATAAGTCATCAGGAATAGGTGAGGAAGTGTAGTTCCAAAATAAGCTCCATCGATGTCTATATACGGTTAAGGACATAAAAGGAACTAGATATGAAGTACAGGATGCAATGTTCCACCATAGAATTGAAACCAGTTACAAATACCAAAACATAAGTGACAAGTGGTCATTAGAAACAACATAAAAAACTCGGGATGTCATCACAATAAGTAAAGCTCTAAAGACTGATAAACAAACCAGACGATTTTAGGAGGGGGAGAGGGGGAAAGAGTTACAGAAAAATTCACAGAAATGAAGCTAAAAACTCCTTATCCTGAGAAGGTGAAAAGAGTTGTTAGTTCCAGTTATTTCTTTTTCTACAAAATCAGAAAGTAATTAGAGTTTACTAAAAATTCATCTAAAAGATACATCCCAAAACTCTTTACTGACCATTGTCCAGATGCTTTTTTTTTTCTTTTCTTTTTAATCAATGACTCTAGTAGACATACCTTTCAAAACAAAGCAAGCCAGCTACCATATTTCGATAACTATACTATAAGGATACTGCCTTGATACTTGGACCGAGGATAGTAGATGTCTTCACATCTAGGGCAGTATATCTTCACGGTACTTGTCCTAGGAATGTCTGACTGACCAACTGGAAGGCAGGGTTGTCCAGAGCAGTAAACTCTTGGACATCTGCCAAAATCATAGTTTTTGTACTTGTCTAGCTGCAGACAATTCAACATCATTAGAACTTAGAAGTGCCAACTTTCTGTACGGCATAAAAAACATGGATAGCTGATGGCAAACTCACCGTTGCAGCCATCCCTTTGTTTGTCAAAACATATCGGGCATGAATCAGGCCATAAAGCATCTCTGCCGCTGATTCAATTAGCTCATTTTGTTCCTCCGTTAACATGTCACCTATACATTCCAATTAAGCCAAAGTAGTAGTAAATTAGTTATACAAACAAACTGCAGAAAGACCAGATAGGCAATCAGAGAAGCAGTCACATCAATGAACAATTTGAATTTAGCTTCAAGGAAAAATAATTGTATTAATTCAGTCAAATGAAATTGGCAGCTTGAGAAACACAGGTATTATCCTCATAGAATATGATCGGTATTCCATGAATATAAGCTTACCATGGGAGGATTCAACATCTAAAATTAAATCAAGGGCATAATCGTAGTACGGCACTTGACTGCTTAACCCACAAAGGTTGAAATCATCTTGTATGTAATCATCATCAACTTCACAAAAGAATTCATTTCCTCTAAGATTGCAAAACCACGAGATCCAAGATGTGTCTTCTCCATCAGAACCACTAACATCTGATGCTTCGCTGTCTGTTTCAGATTCCTCTGCAGCCAATATGTATAAATAGGTCAGCTAGTTAATTTCAGTTCAGCAGTTCTATGTCATGTCCATTTAAGTTACTCTCTCTCTCTCTCTCACTCACTCATTGTCATCTTACCTCCACTTTTTACAACCAATCTCATTTGTGCAATATGTTCAGCCATGATAAGAGCAGACATTTTTCTCAGTTTTTATCTTATAGAACCAATGCCAATAAAACTTTAATGATAACACAGAATAAGTACATATATCCACCCCGAAAATGTTGGCCTGTAGGGTAATAAATCAACAGATATCATACTAACGCGTCTTCCTCTTGCCTTTCTATGATATGCCCCTCATTTATTGAAATTCAATTTTATGTTTTAAGGTCTGGCTTTCCTATTGTCATGAATTGCGGTTATTCACCCAACATACAGGCTCCATATTCGAATTCGATTAATTGAACGAGATACCCCGAATGCAACAAACTTTCAAAAGTTCGACACTTCTCAAAGTTATACAAAACGCAACAGGGTTTGGAATGAGGAAACGTGTAGAAAATTCAAGACGGGGAAAAAGAAATTAATGTAGGATTTCTATCATCCTCCATCAACGTTTCCTCCTACCATACAGAGCCTTTTCAAAAAATTTATAATCGTGCTATTAGCCTTGGAAAACAAATCAGATCTTAATAGATGGGAAGAGACATACAAGAATAGAACTTTCGACAACAGTGTTTCCCTCAACATACAGGACAAAACAAATAGGCTCATCTAGAAGGAGAGCAATTCTAACTACCTGAAACATTGGAATTCTTAGAGACGGAGGCAGAGCGAGAGTCTCTGTGTTCATGCGGTGACTTAGCGGAAAGAGCAGATTGCGCCGACTTATCCTTGGCCTTGATTGCCTTAGAAGTAGACGGCGAGGATCGTTCGAGCTGCTTGTCGAGGACGTCGTTGATTCGCTTCCGATCAACGGTACCCACCTCGGACTTGGACCCAGCACCGCCTCGCTCTTTGTACATGCCTCCTTCAACCCTTTACACCTCGCCCTATCTCAAATTCAACGAAAATGTTAGCAAATCATAGCGCGGAAAGCCAAATCGCGAAAACAGAGCGTGGCCACGGGAGCTACGGATTTGAACGAGATGCAGAGAGAAGCTATAGCACGAATCTATGGCGTGGCATATGGGATTTGGGGAAAACTGTGGATGTGACGGAGATGGAAAGAGGACGAAAGAGAAAAGAGTGTGGCGTTAACAAATATCCTATTACCATCACCAACTACACCAGGGAGTGGTATAGTATGTAGGCTTCCAAATTGTTCGTTTGTATCGAATTGGGAATAATGTTGCCCTTGAATCGGTGGGACACGACAACTCGGCTCGGTTTATAATTGGAAGAGACTCTGTCAGCTGGAAGCAGCTTACCCCCGTGGCCCGGATTCTGTGTTAATCTAACGGTTTAGATTAATTTAATATTTTTTAAAATTATATAATTAAATTTTTAAAAATAAAAAATATAATATTAAACTTGTTAAAATTAATTATATAATTTTTTTAAAAATATAAAATTAATTTAAACTATCTAGATCAAAACTTGGACGAACTGTTCTCTTTAGCTTCCCTTTTAGCTTAGCCTCCTCTGGGTCGCATGTGATTTCCACATTTGGTGGGCCCAATTAATATTTGATTACTTGTCAGTCTCATGTTTGATCACCATGTTTAGATATGTTAAATACTTCTCTTGTTGCTCTAATACGATGTTTTTGAGTTGAGATCTTTTATTTTTTTCTTAAGAAACGTTGCTTTTCTTTAAAATGACAGCATCTGACTTGTTTTTTTTTTTTAAAAGAACCCGATGGAGCTCCATTCCGTCTTGCCTCGCCGGAACTGCTATGAGGGACCCAAATCAACAGTATGCTCTCCCTTTTCCACGTTCTCTTTTGCCTTTGCCTCAGGTTCTGCGTTCTCTTCGAGTTCTGAAATGTTGCTTTGAATTTGTCTGCTAAGCTTAGTTTGAGTGAATTTGGTTGATTTAATAAGTGTATGAGTTGAAATCGAGTTATTGTAGTCGTGGTGTTCTAGATCGCATATATCTTTGGATAACTAGTTTAGACATTCTGTTTGGGTCACTAAACAAGAGTGAAAAATGCAATGGGAATAACAAAGGAAAAATAGTAGATTTTGAACTCAGCATCTAGATTAATATCATGCTTTCTAGTTTCAAGTAAAATTCTTGCTAATCTATTACCTTTTATTTGCTAGTGATTGACTACTGCTGCATAACTCTTTTGTTCGTAAGGCTTATCCATTCTTGTAGGCAATCAGAATGAGAAAAGTTGATATGTTGATAAACAAGGATTTCACATACATGAATGACTTCTGTCAACCCAGATAACGATGGCTTGGATATACCTCATTGAACCTAAATAGATGGTTGTGGACCTATGATTTTATATCCATACCTCGATCCTTCTTGGTATATTTACATAGCAATAGTTTTTACAAATTGTGGTTTCATTTAAATTCTGCTTGTCCGTGGAACAACTGAGACTGATTGTTAGAAAAGTACTCCCTGGTATCAAATACCTGGAAGTCTAAAAGTCTCCACAATCCACATTCTTGTGGCTGCATACCATGTCATGGTTGCTATTAAATTTTTGGTGCTTGTGGTCTTCAAGCCTTCTCCCCATGGACTGGGTATAAGTTGGTCATGTAATAATTTCTTTTGAAATATGCGTATATTTTATCATAAGTCAGACAAGTAATTGGTTAAGTTTAATAAAATTGTGGTATTTTGAGTTTGTAAACGAGAATTCTTCAAATTTTTTTAACACACATGAGAACCTTTGTTAGCTATATGGGATTATGGATAAAGATAATCCTTGCAATTGAGTTGTGGGATTTGTGTAGAATTCTTCACAAAGGGAGATGTGCATAATTAAAACTAACTAAAAGAAATAAGGAATTGCATTTGAAGCTTAAGATATTCTTAATGAGTGTATTGGTAAATCTTTTAGAGGATATCTATATGCATACTGAAGTTTTGATTCTTGTTATATATAGCTGTAAGGAGACTAGAAGAAAGAAAAAAGAATGGAGTTGGAATTGGGATGATAGTAAATGTGCTGTTTTGGAGAATATTGGCTTAATTTAAATGTGTTGTTTTGGTTGATCCATGTGAATGCTGTTGTGCTGTGGCACAATTTCTGTTTTTGTTTCCCTTCTTCAATTTTTGTTTTGGTTTAAATGTGTTGTTTTGGTTGATATTTGCTTCAATTTCTGTTTCCCTGATTTGTGGCACAATATCTGTTATGCAATATATTAGTTCCATGTGAATGTTGTTGTGTTGACTGCTTTTTTTTCCCCACTAACACTGTTGTGATATGCTGCTATGTGATGAATTAAGTGAAGCTGAATATTGTTGAATGTGAATAGATTCAGTTTATTGTTGAATAGATTCAGTTTATTCACCTTAAGTGAAGCTGAATATTGCTGAATGTGATATGCTGCTTCTTTTGTTTTTAGATTGTCATTTCATTCAAGTTATTAATAAATCCATATTATTAATTACCTTGAGTGCTAACTTATCATTGCATCAACTATGATAAATTTAGTTACATAGTGATATATAGTCATCAGTTTATTAATAGATGCTGGTTTACGTTTGCACACACAATTATTAGTGTTACTGGTCTGTCAATTTTTGTGAAGTGTTACTGGTCCATCAATTTCTGTGAAGTGTTCTGATCTGTTATTTTTCTCTGTTTGTCTGTATAACTGCAGTTTGAAAATCAATTTGGATTCATGCCAGGACGGTCTACAATGGAAGCTATATATCTTCTAAGGGGGTTGATGGAAAGGTATCGGAGTAAACAAAGAGACCTTCATATAGCATTTATTGACTTGGAAAAAGCCTATGATCGAGTACCAAGAGAGGTGCTGTGGAAAGCCTTGGAACAGAAAGGTGTACGGGTTGCGTATATTAGAGCCATAAAGGATATGTACGAGGGGGCTACGACTAGTGTGAGAACGTCTGGAGGGGAGACTAGAGACTTTCCTATTAAAATTGGCCTACATCAGGGATCATCCTTAAGCCCTTATTTGTTTGACTTGGTTTTAGATGTTCTGACGAAACACATCCAAGAAGATATTCCTAAGTGCATGCTTTTTGCAGATGACGTTGTTCTCATAGCAGAGACAAGGGAAGAGATTAATTCTAAACTTGAGTTATGGAGAGCTACTTTGGAATCGAAGGGTTTTCGTCTGAGCAGGAGTAAGACCGAATATATGCATTGTAAGTTTAACAAGCGACAAGCTAGGAACGAGCTGGAAGTTAAACTTGGTGATCAGGTCGTATCACAAGTGTCAACGTTTAGGTATTTGGGATCAATTATACAAGATGATGGCGAAGTTATTAGAGATGTGGAACATAGGATACAAGCTGGGTGGTTGAAGTGGAGAATGGCATCAGGGGTTGTTTGTGATCGGAAAGTACCTGATAAACTCAAAGGAAAGTTTTATCGTACTGCTATAAGACCAGCGATTTTATATGGGAGTGAATGTTGGGCAATGAAAGGACAACAAGAACATAAAATTGGAGTGGCGGAGATGAGGATGTTGCGTTGGATGTGTGGTCATACACGAAGAGATAAGATCCGTAATGATCATATACGAGGTAGAGTTGGGGTGGCACCTATTGAGGAAAAAATGGTTGAAAATCGTTTAAGATGGTTTGGGCATGTGCAAAGGAGACCGTTGGAAGCGCCAGTTAGGAGAGTTGAGCAGATAGTTTGGAGCCCTATGAAAAAAGGTCGAGGAAGACCAAAAAGGACACTTAGAGAAATTATTGAACGGGATCTTTTAGTAAATGAGATATCTAAAGAGTTGGTCATTGATAGAGCTCAATGGCGTCGTGCGATCCATGTAGCCGACCCCACTTAGTGGGATAAGGCTTTGTTGTTGTTGTTGTTGTTGTCTGTATAACTGCAGTTAGGGATGAAACTTTGAAATCTTGCTGTTTTTGCTTGCTGGAAGCATTCTTTACTGGAATTGTTGATTTGGGATCATCAGCAACAGACTGGAATTGCTGGAAATAAGATTACAAACATGCTTCCTGGAATTGTTGGGATCATCACCCAATGCTAGCCTACTGTTCTGAAATAGTTGTAGGTTCTGTTGTAATGAATTGTTATGAAGTAGTTGTAGGTTCTGTTGTAATCTTACAGTACTGCTACGAAGTTGTAAAGATCTTTGGTCTAAAATAGTTATTAATTATAAAGATGGCTATTTTTTGGTTACAGTGCCTTTTTTTGTTATTCCATTTTCTGTCAGGACCCTTTTTTTTTCTTATGTACAGATTGACATGAGATAACAGAACACAGACTTACAGAATACTTAAATAGAATGATCACAACATTTTAACATAATATATATATGTACATCAATGGGTATTCGTATATAAGTAGAATGATCAAAATACAAATGAGCATAATACATTAGTAGGAGATAATTCAACATATCAAGATGGACACATACTTTGAATAAAATGAATTCATTTAATGCCCTTTTAGAACTAACCTCAGTAGTTGGTATGTGAAAAATCTGGACCAAAATGCAATATTTTAGTCGATGGCATTGAATGATCAATGGGCGCTTGCATTAAGAATTGCACATATTAGTTCAATTATTAGGATATAGTAACTACTATAATTACAGTAAAATCATTTCAAAATACTAACCATAAACATTTCAGTAAAACTCATTTCGGGAACATGTGCCTGCGGTGCAGAAAGTGCCGAACATGATACTCTAGCATGTGTGTTATTCATCTACATGGAATGTGTAACAACAGTGGAATTAGATAAATAAAAGGGTTTAAGTGTTAAAAACATATGAAAACACAAATTACTTACTCTAGTGGATTTAAACGTTGCTACTCTCATCTTTTTTTTTCCTTGAACCTCGATACAATTTTTATACTTTTTCTTATTTTTTGAAACCTCTTTCTAATTGAACTATGTTGTCTGTAGTGTGCACTGATCAATGGGGACAACAGTGGCATTGAGATCTGCATCCAAACCTTGTCTAGTCGAAAGAAACTCACAAAATTGCTTTCTAAACTCGGATGCTAATTTTCTTAGCACAGAAGATGCATCCTCTGACTTAGAGGCTTCAGCTGCCAAACCTATCAAATCTCAACTAAGTTCCCTAAACTGATTTGTGTTGTCTCACCTAGTGTCCTCCTCGATCTCTTTTCCCCTGACATCATATATTACACCGGCTCTTGCGTTCTTCATCAATCGAGGTATAATATATCAGTCAGAGACTAGTTTGACATCATTGTTGTCGTAAACCTTCAAAGCATGACAACATAAGATACTGAGGTTCTCAAACTTCCAACAACTGCATGTAACGATGTTTGAAGATTAGTAAAAAGACACCATGTAATCTTTCTCCCTATTAATCAAAGAGATTACGTACTGCAACACTTGTTGTAATACCCATGAAAAATAAAATATAAATGTGTATTTGCAAACTGTGGTTACTATGCTAGTCTACGGTACTGTTTACCTATATAATACTATTTATGTATACGATATTGTTCACTTATACAAACGAAATGTCAAGTACTAGATGTGGTTTGATCATTAGAGAAAATTAGAAAGAAGTTCGTAGGAGAAAAATGACGTTTAATGTGTAAAAATACCTTCAGGGACTAAAGTGAAAGAACTGAATTGAAAAGAAACTTAAAGGTTTCAGGTAAAAGGATAGTTTTTCCTTTAAGTTTCTAATAGTAAAAAAATATATATATTCAAAGCCGCCGTGTCTTTCCGTGTTTTGCACAGTAAGTCGAATTAGTAAGGTATATAGTAAATTGTATTATTAGAAATGTCATTTTCATAAATAGTAAATTAAATATTTTATTAGTGCATAGTGTCAAATAGTACCATTGACTTTTCCTATAAATAGGCCCTTCCATTTCACTTCTAAACTCACACCTTCAACTTCTCTTCTTCTCTCCTTAAGTTTCTCTTGCTCCAATGCTAGACCTCTGAGATTTTGGGCCTTTCCTTTTCAGCTTAGGTAAGTGTCACATCCCAAAAATTGAACATGTGAAAAGATACTACTCATTTGATAAAATTCTCAAACATATGTTATTTACATATATTCTGTAAGGTTTTACATTCAACCTTAATCATTCATTCCACACTACAGAATTATATTCATCTGATAAGCAAATATAGACATACATAGTCTGATATTTCTATCTCATCGCAAGCCTAGGAGGCCTATAGAAAGTACAGAGCGTTTCTAGTATCCACATTAATAGGTACTGGTATCCCACCAGACAGAAATAGAGAATAATCCCAAGGGACTTCTAATCTTCAAACGGATACTCTTCTTCTTTGTTTTCTGTATCTGAAAAAAATAATCATAGGGAGTGTGAGTTTATTTAAAAACTCAGTAAGTAA
Source organism: Biancaea sappan (assembly GCA_037074585.1). Classification (NCBI taxonomy): domain Eukaryota; kingdom Viridiplantae; phylum Streptophyta; class Magnoliopsida; order Fabales; family Fabaceae; genus Biancaea; species Biancaea sappan. The sequence continues at coordinate 31,007,873 of CM073500.1, read as the reverse complement.
ATAACTGTACTATATAAAATATCAAAAGTACAAATACCACATTTACTCATATAATTAATTGTCTTATACATCGAGTAGTATGGGACTCTAACCCTTTCAAACTCATGAATAAGATTTCATAGATATACGCCGAGTAGTATGAGACTCTAACCCTTTCAAACTCGTGAATAAGATCTCATAGGTATACACCGAGTAGTATGGGACTCTAACCCTTTCAAACTCGTGAATAAGATTTCTTAGATATACACCGAGTAGTATGAGACTCTAACCATTTTCAACTCGTGTATAGGTTTCATAGATATGCACTGAGTAGTATGGAACTTTAACCCTTTCAAACTCTTGTATTAGATTCCGTAGATCTTTACTCATTAATAAGATAGTGAGAATTTATCACATAGTACAATTACCATGAAATAAAATAATTTCTACATACTCTTATTTCTACCGATCATCATATACTCCCATATGAAAAATTGATTGCTTAGTATCCAAATAATATTGTAAATGGGACTTATATTGTACTTTGACTAGTAATATCAAATTAGCTTAGCAAGGTTATTTACTCACCTTGATGTTTGTCCAAGTTTACCTTGTTCCACACTAGAATTTGTGTAGGAAAATTTCCTAGTAAAATATATTACAAGGAAACATAAGAAAGAAAACAAAATCACGAAAATACGCAAAATTTTTTGATTGCTGCAGTAACGGTTCGCTACAGTACGGTTCGCTACAATAACGTTGACTGCCGACACTACAGTAACTCGAAGAAAAATTTCCAGATTTTTCCCGAAATTTCTGGTAGCTACAGTAACTCGAGTTTTTGCAGACGTTTTTGTAGAAATTTCTAACAAATTCATCCTTTCTTTTCTTGTTTCAAAACCAGAATTTCAACTCTTTTAACCGATTATAACTCAAATATAACTTCTAAAACAACTGAGATTCATGAATTATCATCAAAATCTTCAAGAACAAAACCTCCTCTAATCTTCCATATAAACTGAAATTTAAGGAAAATAATGAGATTAAAGCTTACCTTTGATCCTTACAAGGCTTTTGAACCGAACAAATAATCAAAACTTTGAAGATCAAGGAAAAGATTTGAGAAAAGGATGAAGAAACGAGAGAAAACAAATTCACTGTTTACTTCTTAGCTTTTTTTCCTTCTGCGTGAAAATGAGAGGGTACTATTGAAACTTTATATTAAATATTTCTAATGGGTTATTGAATAACCCATGGGTATCCATAACCCAACATCCAAACCCATCCAGTCAATTTACAATAAATGGACTAATTGACCATTCTTAAACCACTTTTCCATGAATTTCACCATTCTTAGAATATATCCCACATGGTGCAAATATTTAGTCCAGTCATTTAACTCAATTTTCATAAATAATATTCAAAGAGAACAATTAAATATGAAAATTAAAAATGACCAAAATAAATAACTAAAGTAACGTTGTAAAAATTCTAAAATACTCTTAAGCGAATTATATTCTGAAATTAACGGGTATTACAGTAAGGATACTATGTCCTTTCTATGTATTTCAAAATATAGAAGTTATTTTCTTAAGTATGCTCTGTGGTTGCGGCTTTGGCTGATCTTCCACATCAGAAAAACTGTCCTTAGCTGCTTACATATTATTTTGATTCTCTGATTACCGAAATAGGATGTAATCTGTGAAGAATACATGTCTAGGAAAGTTCTGGCTAAGGAAAGACCTGGTTTTTAAGTGTGTCCATTGCGACCCTCCACTCTTTCCTGGGAATTTACCTGGTGTACTCTTTTATAGATTGTATTCTCTATTTCTGGTATAAACAATATCTGTATATATGAATAGTGACCGTATATATAAATAGTGTCATATGTATAAACAGTATCTGTATGTATGAACAATATCTATATGTATAAATAATATTCATACGTATGAATAGTGATTGTATATACGAATAGTATCCGTACGTATAAACAGTATCCGTGCGTATGAAGTAATCGTATGTATGAACAGTATCTGTATGAAAACAATCCTAACGTATTTTTTCTAATCTTTTATGAAAATCTCCGTAGCGGAGCACTGAAATTCACCTGAGTACTCTTGTCTATAACGACTTAGAGAAGTGATATTCGTACGGAATCCAGGTGAGTGAAACGACCCCGTTTTAATAGAGTTTTAGCATTACTGGTGATAAAAAGTATGTCGTAGGACACTCCCAAGATTCATAGGGAGAAATTGGATTCAGAATGACGAATCTAATGAGATAATTAATCCAGAAGTATGGATAAGACGAAGCAAGTATCTCATGATGATGTGAAGTTTGAATTTTTTCAAAAACAGATTAATTGTTATCTTGATTTTTGGTTTATAAATCTATAATATAGTTATATACTATACCTGTTATATGGATGAATATTCTATTGTACTTCTGATTATGATATGAACTGCTGTACTATTGATTGTGATTGAGCGGGACAGTACCCCCTCTCACGGCAAGGCGGAAAACCCGGTTGAAAGGGTGTCTTGACCAATGAGTGTGGAGACAACGATTCCCTCAGTATGGATATAGCCCGGATTGGTGATAAATCCGTGAGGCGCCCTAGCTAAGAGGATGAGGTTGTACGTCATGGCGGAAATATACAAAATTGGTGAGCCAGCCTGTGTGCGCTCTCTGGGATATATTGCCATTGATGAGTACTAGTAACGTTTGTTGAATTGGATGAATTTTTATCTTCTTGTATGTAATTTCTAACTATGTCTATTGGTTGAGTATGAGCCTTCGGATATACTTGCATGACTGGTGATGTATTCGAATTTTATTAACGCGAGGCCGATTCGCTCACGGAGTTTAAAAGCTCACACTCTCTGTACAATTTTTTTTGTTTAGATCAGGTTGCCAGCGAAAAATATCCGCTAGAGGAGTAGATCACTTTGGACCTTCCCGCTATCGGGTAGGCCCCTCTTTTGTTGTAGACTATGTTGCTCTGTAATCGTCTAGGACATCTAGGTCAAGGGTTTAGCATTTGGCTTGTATGTCAATATAATAATGTATTTTAAATTGATAATCTATTATTACATGTAAATCATCTCTATAATTTTTAGATAAGAAAATTTGATATATTTTCTTTATCATTGTGTCGGTCATGTACCCAGAAAACGGGTCGTGACACCTGTTGACTCTCATTTTTCCCTTTTGTGCAAGTCTCCTTCACTTCATCATATTCTCTCTGAAATAGCTTAAGAATAGCACTAGTGTAAATCGTAGACAATTGTCTTAATACAGGACACTTTGAGTTCCTCAGCTGGGAAATTTTCTCCCTAGATTTATTCTCGCACTTCAACACATTATATCTCTTGTCAGCTACAATTCTCTCAAAATACTCGAAGAATTACATTAGGTCCAAGTCCGAGTTGAGCAAGTCCTTCAAGTTCGAGTTCAAGCTTTCACTCAGTTGAGTGCTTCACCCACTAAGAGTAAATGCTTTCTTCATAAAATAAGCCACTTATTTTCCCTTATTTGATATGTTGTTGTTAGCCACTGATTATCTCTAAAATTATGTTCTAACAACAACATTTTACATCATGCGGCCTCAAATTGATCTTCATCATCAATTTCATACATGCATCGTAAGATTTCCCTCGAAATGTGAGATTCCCCTAGGCAAAAGGTGTAATACCCAAGAAAAATAAAATATAAATATTTGTTTACAAACTACTGTTACTATTTCAGTATACGGTACTATTCACCTATATAATACTATTTACGTATATGATACTGTTCATTTATACAATCGAAATGTCAAGTACTAGATGTTGTTTGGTCATAAGAGAAAACTAGAAAGAAGTTTGTAGGAGAAAATGACGTTTTATGTGTAAAAATACCCTCAGGGACTAAAATGAAAGGACTGATTTGAAAAGAAACTTAAAGGTTTAAGAGAAAGGATAGTTTTCTCTTTAAGTTTTCAATAGTAATAAAACAAAAAATTCCGTTGCCGCCATTTGCACAGTAACTGCATTATTAAAAATGTCATTTTCATGAATAGTAAATTGAATATTTTATTAGCGCATAGTGTCAAATAGTACCCTTGACTTTTGCTATAAATAGGCCCTTCCATTTCACTTCTAAACTCACACCTTCAACTTCTCTTCTTCTCTCCTTAAGTTTTTCTTACTCCAAAGCTAGGCCTCTGAGATTTTGGGCCTTTCCTTTTCAGCTTAGGTAAGGATACTATGCCCTTTCTATGTCTTTCAAATTTTAGAAGTTAATTTCTTAAGTATGCTCTGTGGTTGCGGCCTTGGCTGATCTTCCACATCAGAAAAACTGTCCTTAGCTGTTTATATGTTATTTTGATTCTCTGATTACCGAAATAGAATGTAAACTGTGAAGAATACATGTCTAGGAAAGTTCTGGCTAATGAAAGACCTGGTTTTTAAGTGTGTCCAGTGTGACCCTCCACTCTTTCCTGGGAACTTACCTGGTGTACTCTTTTACAGATTGTATTCTCTATTTCTGGTATGAATAGTACCCGTACGTATGAATAGTAACCGTATGAATAGTAACCGTACATATGAATAGTATCCATACATAAAAAATAGTATTCATACGTATGAATAGTGACCATATGTACGAATATTATCCGTATGTATAAATAGTATCCGTATATATGAATAGTGACCGTATATATAAATAGTACCGTATGTATGAACAGTATCTGTATGAAAACAATCCTAACTTGTTTTCTCTAATCTTTCATGAAAATCTCCGTAGCGGAATACTGAAATTCATCTGTGTACTCTTGTCTGTAATGACTTAGAGAAGCGATGTTCGTACGGAATCCAGGTGAGTGAAACGACCCCGTTTTAATAGAGTTTTAGCATTACTGGTGATAAAAAGTATGTCGTAGGACACTCCCAAGATTCATAGGGGGAAATTGGATTCAGAATGACGAATCTAAATGAGATAATTAATCCATAAGTATGGATAAAATGAAATAAGTATCTTATGATGATGTGAAGTTTGAATGTTTTCAAAAATGGATTAATTGTTATCTTGATATGTGGTTTATAAAATCCATAATATAGTAATATACTATACCTGTTATATGGATGAATATTATATTGAACTTCTGATTATGATATGAAATGCTATTGATTGTGATTGAGCGGGACAGTACCCCCTCTCACGGCAAGGCGGAAAACCCGGTTGACAGGGTGTCTTGACCAATGAGTGTGGAGACAACGATTCCCTCAGTAGGGATATAGCCCGGATTGGTGATAAATCCGTGAGGCGCCCTAGCTAAGAGGATGGGGTTGTGCGTCATGGCGGAAATATACATAATTGGTGAGCCGGCCTGTGTGCGCTCTCCGGGATATATTGCCATTGACGAGTACTAGTAACATTTGTTGAATTGGATGAATTTTTATCTTGTATGTAAGAGGATGATGTTGTGCGTCATGGCGGAAATATACATAATTGGTGAGCCGGCCTGTGTGCGCTCTCCGGGATATATTGCCATTGACGAGTACTAGTAACGTTTGTTGAATTGGATAAATTTTTATCTTCTGTCTATTGGTTGAGTATGAGCCTTTGGATATGCTTGCATGACTGGTAATGTATTTGAATTTTATTAATGCGAGGTCGATTCGCTCATTGAGTTTAAAAGCTCACATTGTTTGTACAACCTTTTTGTTCAGATCAGGTTGCCATCGAAGAATATCTGCTAGAGGAGTAGATCACTTTGGACCTTCCCGTTGTCGGGTAGACCTCTCTTCTGTTATAGATTATGTTGCTCTGTAATCGTCTAGGACATCTAGTTCAGGGGTTCGACATTTGGCTTGTATGTCAGTATAATAATGTATTTTAAATTGATAATCTATGATTTTCAGATAAGAAAATTTGATATATTTATCGGAAGGCTTACAGTGATGAGAGATTCATCATTGTGCCGGTCATGTGCCCAGAAAACGGGTCGTGACAAAGTTGGTATCAAAGCAATGGTTGTTAGGTCTCCTAGTGATTACAGAGCAAGGTAACCTTAGTGGGACCTCCTCTATCGTTGTGAACCCGGGCACAATTATAGAGAGACGGCTCTACTGAAGGTCCTGTAGGATGTTTCCATTTCCTTTCCCTCCGAGACTTATCTCTTCTTAGAAATTATGTTCTCAGTTTTAGTTTTAGACAGATATGGCCACACTTTTGAACTTAGTAAAGGAAAGGTTATTACTTGTTTTGATTCCGTTGTTGTCGGATCAAATTTTTATATGGTGGATTTTATAAGCTGAATTCATGATTGAATTTGTGTAGCTATATTATTTTAGGGTACCAGCCAATAAAAGAAACCACTCGCATTAAAAACAAAAAAACTGAAGGATTACATTGCAAAAAGAAGAAGTTTACTCATGCATGAGTAATCTAAAAGCGAGGTGGTCTTGGATTAGGAGGGTTGTATTGTATCATCACCCCTCGACCATTCCTTGGAGCAAGGGACATAGCAATGTCGCGGAGGGTAGTGTAAATCCCGTTCATACAATCAACACTTCTTTGTTGTTGATTGCAGAAGCACTGGGTAGACCAATAGAAGAACCTGTCTATTCTTAAAGTCATTTCTGCATGATTGCGTTTAGTTAACTTCTCTAGGTCTCCTATCATCTTTTTCAGATTTTTCACCTCCTGCTCTAGACAGGCGATTTTGTCCTCTGAGGTATGGCCCGTGCTAGTCTCCTCAGCTTCCTCGATCTTCTTCATTTTCTTCTCCTTCTGTTTCTCTGGAGACCCCTCAAAAGGTCTTTTGCCCTTGTCTTTGCCCAGACTTAAGTTTAAGTCGAGCTCTTCTTCCTTAGCCTCTACTGTGAGATCAATGTACTTCCTTGAGGCCATGATTTGGAAAAATTTAGAAATTTTTGTAAGAGTATGAGGCGAGAGGAATACTGGGGGATTATAGGCTCGGAGATTATTACTCTTTGTGGTGTGGTAACTGAGAACGCTGGGATGGTTTTTATAGAGAAAAATTAGTATTTAGAGACAAAGAAGATATCTCTTCACCGCACCCCTACACGATCAACCTATGGATTTCTGCAAGCTGGAAGCCAGAAGTCTAGGGTAGGCGTGCACACCGATAGCGCGTTGCATTAATGCCAAAACCACGAAAGTCAGTATTCGGTGGATTTGCGGCCGATTTTACTTGGTTTTCCCATTTCTCTCGTTGGCATTTTTCGAAATTCAAAGAAGTTGACGATATAGCCATTAAAGATTGCCTTAGATGCTTTTATGATGAACTGAAATGCATTTCTCTGTTTTATTGTGTTGTTCTTAAGAGCCTTCAGTTGAGTATAATATACATAATTGATTGAATCATGTTGTAATTACATTTATGTATGTTATTCATGCATAATGAGTGAAGGCTACGATCAAGGAGAATATGTGATGATCCTACATATACTCATAGAGATGTGAAATCAAAATGACATGGATAGAATAAAATGTGTAGATGATGATATATCTTCATGGTTACATATACTTACATATAATGCTCTCGTGGGCAAATGAAAGGCAGTGATTTCCTTACATCATGATAATGCTTAAGGCATGTGACCGTAAGCAGTTAACTTTGTTTTAATATATTGATATACATATATTATGTGTAAATCCAGAATAAAGACACCGATCAGAATCTAAGATAAGGCTAATATGAGACTACCCGATCATAGAGGGACATCGTGATATGGGATTACAGGATAAAACAAGTTAGAGGGAGAAAATCTCAGACTGAAGAGCGTAGTTAGTCAAAAGTTTGAGAAAGGTCAAGATTAGCCGAAAATTTTTTGAGGAAATCTTTGACTTATGTTAATTGCATTTACTATTTATCTGCATGTCCGACATTAATTGCTGGCATTGCGACATATGTGATCTGTAAACCTTATAGCAAGCGGCGTGTAGGTTGTGGTGGCTTTAGCTCCAGGGGCTTCGGGTTGTCTATAAATCTTGTTTGCCCGTTACCCTACTCATCGCACCAAGCAAACCTACTTCTTTCATTACATACCTATTTCTCAATCTCCATTCCTTTCTCATTCGAAGTTATTTCTGATATCCCTAGAGCAATGGCCGATAATAAGTCTTTCAACTTGAATTTTGAGACTGGCAATGTAGAGCTTGATTTAAATCTAAGTCTCGGAAACAACAAAGGGAAGAGACCTGTAGACAGGTCACCAGAAATAAAGAAGAGAAAGAGGGATGTAATAGAATTGGAGGAGGACAGTACTGCAACATCCTCAGAAAATAAGCTTGCATTCCTGGAACGTAAGATAGAGAGCCTGGAATACAAGATAGAGGACCAGAAGCGACTAATAAGTCGTCTCTTTGAAAACCAAGAGAAACTGATAAACCGTCGTTTCGGGGAACTGGCTAATCGAGTTGATAGACATTCAATGTTTGCAACTCAAAATTTTCGTGACCAACAAGCAAGGTGTATTGACTGTATGAACGGAGTGACTTATGCTCTTCGCCAAATTTCTCAGGCGCTTCCTCCAGAAACTCTTTCTAGGCTGCAACGATTAGCTTCCTCCTTAAGGTCTGAAGCACCTTCCTCTTCTAGACCTGGAGCACCTTTTACATTTCAAAAGCCTCCTCGTCCTTAATTTATTTTTCTTTTGTTTGTACCTAAAGCTACATTTGGTGTAAGCTTCACGTATTAAAATTATCTATGTACTAGAAATAAAATTTAAGTTAGTATCTAGATCTTCTTTGTTGAAGTGATTCATTTTACTGAAAGAACTTGAGGAATGAGAAGATGTTGGACTTGTTATATTTCATACTTGATTCTAAAGCATAGTATGGTAATATCTTTTTGACTGAGCAGAGTTACTAAAATTTCATTGCACTTCTGAGCTATGGAGGAATGCTAAATAAGTATTTTATGAACCTATACATAGAGAACTATGGGTTTGCCCTAATCATTGAAGGGATACGACTCTATATGAGTCATTGAGGTGAGAGGAATTTCTATATATATTTATTTTATAATTATGCATGAGGAGTATGTTATTTACTTAACTCATTTTCTGGGATTGTTCTTCCTAGAGAATTATGTAATGATTTCATTTTATATAACGCCTTCAGCTGAGAGTGTTGCCTTAAGGTAGAAGGATCGCCTTCGCGCAAGAGTATTACCTATGACCAAAATGATGCCTTCGGATAGGGTGCTTGTATTCGTAAAAGTTATAAGCTATGTGTGTGGAAACATGTGTTCTGATATTCAATGTGAACTGGAAAGACCACGTGCCACTTTTGAGATGACACCTATTTGAGGTTTTACATAGAGACAGAGTTCGTCTCTGATTAGGTGGTTTGAGTTTGGTAAAGGTTATGAGGATGAGACACTTTATGGTACAAAAGGTTGTGGAGAAGATTAAACTGATGAGGAAGAGATTACTTGTTGTCTAGAAAAGGCAAAAGTCTTATGCAAATTATTGATAATGCGGTTTAGAGTTCACAGTCAATGGTATAATATTCTTGTAAATCTCACCAAGGGTGTGATAAGGTTTTGGAAGAAAGAGATGCAAAGGATGAGATATGGACGAAGTAATCACATTTATTTCAGTCTTGAGATGAGTTTTGAATTCGGGGGACCGAATTCTCTTAAGGGGGTGATAATGTAATACCCAAGAAAAATAAAATATAAATATTTGTTTACAAACTACTGTTACTATTTCAGTATACGGTACTATTCACCTGTATAATACTATTTACGTATATGATACTGTTCATTTATACAATCGAAATGTCAAGTACTAGATGTTGTTTGGTCATAAGAGAAAACTAGAAAGAAGTTTGTAGGAGAAAATGACGTTTTATGTGTAAAAATACCCTCAGGGACTAAAATGAAAGGACTGATTTGAAAAGAAACTTAAAGGTTTAGGAGAAAGGATAGTTTTCTCTTTAAGTTTTCAATAGTAATAAAACAAAAAATTCCAGCCGTTGCCGCCATTTGCACAGTAACTGCATTATTAAAAATGTCATTTTCATGAATAGTAAATTGAATATTTTATTAGCGTATAGTGTCAAATAGTACCCTTGACTTTTGCTATAAATAGGCCCTTCCATTTCACTTCTAAACTCACACCTTCAACTTATCTTCTTCTCTCCTTAAGTTTCTCTTACTCCAAAGCTAGGCCTCTGAGATTTTGGGCCTTTCCTTTTCAGCTTAGGTAAGGATACTATGCCCTTTCTATGTCTTTCAAATTTTAGAAGTTAATTTCTTAAGTATGCTCTGTGGTTGCGGCCTTGGCTGATCTTCCACATCAGAAAAACTGTCCTTAGCTGTTTATATGTTATTTTGATTCTCTGATTACCGAAATAGAATGTAAACTGTGAAGAATACATGTCTAGGAAAGTTCTGGCTAATGAAAGACCTGGTTTTTAAGTGTGTCCAGTGTGACCCTCCACTCTTTCCTGGGAACTTACCTGGTGTACTCTTTTACAGATTGTATTCTCTATTTCTGGTATGAATAGTACCCGTACGTATGAATAGTAACCGTATGAATAGTAACCGTACATATGAATAGTATCCATACATAAAAAATAGTATTCATACGTATGAATAGTGACCATATGTACGAATATTATCCGTATGTATAAATAGTATCCGTATATATGAATAGTGACCGTATATATAAATAGTACCGTATGTATGAACAGTATCTGTATGAAAACAATCCTAACTTGTTTTCTCTAATCTTTCATGAAAATCTCCGTAGCGGAATACTGAAATTCATCTGTGTACTCTTGTCTGTAATGACTTAGAGAAGCGATGTTCGTACGGAATCCAGGTGAGTGAAACGACCCCGTTTTAATAGAGTTTTAGCATTACTGGTGATAAAAAGTATGTCGTAGGACACTCCCAAGATTCATAGGGGGAAATTGGATTCAGAATGACGAATCTAAATGAGATAATTAATCCATAAGTATGGATAAAATGAAATAAGTATCTTATGATGATGTGAAGTTTGAATGTTTTCAAAAATGGATTAATTGTTATCTTGATATGTGGTTTATAAAATCCATAATATAGTAATATACTATACCTGTTATATGGATGAATATTATATTGAACTTCTGATTATGATATGAAATGCTATTGATTGTGATTGAGCGGGACAGTACCCCCTCTCACGGCAAGGCGGAAAACCCGGTTGACAGGGTGTCTTGACCAATGAGTGTGGAGACAACGATTCCCTCAGTAGGGATATAGCCCGGATTGGTGATAAATCCGTGAGGCGCCCTAGCTAAGAGGATGGGGTTGTGCGTCATGGCGGAAATATACATAATTGGTGAGCCGGCCTGTGTGCGCTCTCCGGGATATATTGCCATTGACGAGTACTAGTAACATTTGTTGAATTGGATGAATTTTTATCTTGTATGTAAGAGGATGATGTTGTGCGTCATGGCGGAAATATACATAATTGGTGAGCCGGCCTGTGTGCGCTCTCCGGGATATATTGCCATTGACGAGTACTAGTAACGTTTGTTGAATTGGATAAATTTTTATCTTCTGTCTATTGGTTGAGTATGAGCCTTTGGATATGCTTGCATGACTGGTAATGTATTTGAATTTTATTAATGCGAGGTCGATTCGCTCATTGAGTTTAAAAGCTCACATTGTTTGTACAACCTTTTTGTTCAGATCAGGTTGCCATCGAAGAATATCTGCTAGAGGAGTAGATCACTTTGGACCTTCCCGTTGTCGGGTAGACCTCTCTTCTGTTATAGATTATGTTGCTCTGTAATCGTCTAGGACATCTAGTTCAGGGGTTCGACATTTGGCTTGTATGTCAGTATAATAATGTATTTTAAATTGATAATCTATGATTTTCAGATAAGAAAATTTGATATATTTATCGGAAGGCTTACAGTGATGAGAGATTCATCATTGTGCCGGTCATGTGCCTAGAAAACGGGTCGTGACAAAAGGGCTAGATGTTTAGTGGCATTTCACATCAAATGTCAGGTGCATAGCCCATACACAGTGTCTGGCATCATCTCAGACAGCACTCTTGCCATTGTCTCATCTTGATCAGTGAAGACTGTAAGGGGTTTCTTGTAACAATACGCCTCCAAAAAGTCTAAAAGAGCCAGCTAAAAGACTTCATAGTCTCATCATACTCCAAATATCACCATTCCTTTGTGGTGATTAAATCTACAGAATAGAGCAAGCGGCCTATTGTTTTTATTTGTACCAAATGTTGTTTCAAGTGAGACCACATTTCCAAATAGACTGTAGTCACCAAGCATTCTTACATTTGCCCAAAACACATTTGTAATATGCTCCTCAATGTCCATTTGATAGGCATGGAATAATGAAAGATTCTCTAACAATTGATTTTGGAAATATTGTAGCAACGCACCGGCTTTCCCATAGACCATGTTTCTTTGTCGTCTTAACTTAAGATAATTCTTCACATCTGTTCGAGTGTATCCAAGATTCACCCTTCCACTTGTATGTAAGTTCATCAAATCAAATGATGTCTTCTGCCTAAGGCCGAAGTCTTTGGCCAGCTCGATTTCACGTGCTTGGACTTTAGACATTTTTTGTTATGATGACAACATGTGGCTAATTTCTCAAGTATGTTTTTCATGATTGTGATGCTCTATGAATTAATGCACTTTATACCTTGTCCCCACAACCTTCAATCCCAATCTAGCTTGGCATCCAATTCTAGTTTCCTCGCGAGAATTCTTGGTATTTATGTCCCTTTTGTCCGGCCCCTGAAAGTTTTCTTTGAAGCAAACATACCTTATCAACGTTATCATGATTCCATCCTTCTTGTTTTTATTGAACGAATCCTTCCTCACTTCGAATCTCATTTTGCCTCTATATCTCTTTCAGAAATTCCATGCTCCTTGTACATTATCAAATTTCATCTCAATCTCAAGCTTCTAGTTTTCCTCCATTGTAGTTATTTGGAATAAAACAAATTTTACAGTTATATGAATCTAAAATTCAACAAAATATAATCTCTTTTCAAATTGGCATGAACTTTAGAATCAGTATACTGTAGAATCAATATACAAACTTTAAATGTTATATTATATAATCAATATATTATAGAATCAGTATATGAACTTTAAAAAGCACTCATGCAACAAAATATAATTCCTTTTGGGAAATTTATTTCAATAAAATCAAATTTAAAGGGGCAAAAGGAATATGAATAACAAGACCAAATGAAAAAGAAAAAATCAAGTATAATTTCCAAAAACAGTGGAAGACTCATCAATATATGAAACAACAAACCACCTCTATTTCCAAAAATTTCATTAAAAATCAAGTCTAATTTCATTAAAAATCAATTATAATGAACAATAAAACAATGGAAGACGCATCGGTATATGAAGAACAATAAAACAGTGAAGTTGAACACACAAAAACAGTGTAAGACGGGAACGAAGCTGAGAGAGACGACAAACAAAGAAGACGGCAACGAAGCTGACAGAGACGGCAACAGAGCTAATGAAGACAGTAACGGGGCTGACAGAGACGCCGGTGGAAGACGTTGGAGACACCAAAGGAGGGAACACACAAAAACACGTTGCAAGAGATGGCGGGAAAGTGGACGAAAACACGAAGACGGGGTTGGAAGTACACAAACTGGGTCATTTTGAAAGAAATTTTAATGGCTGGGGCTTTTCTGACGTTTTTTTCTTCAATTAAGTCCTTGTACTCTGTGCTTTAAAAAAAAAGCAATTGGACATGTATCGCTCAACCATTGGACCAGGAGTTTTTAAAAAAAACCATATTACTAAAAAAAATAAATAAATAAACGCACCGTTTTAAGAAGTGCCTAAATGTTGTCTTTTGGCCAAAAAGCAGATGAGCCGATTCCGATATTTTTGCGTAGAATTTCTCGTTCATTTGGAAAGAAAATGTTCAACTCTTCACTGTCTACAAGAAATAGTTTTGTGAGCTCTGACTCATCCAAATAAGAATTCTATCTTAATTCTTTATCGTTACATTTTTTTTAAAATCTGCAATATTTTTATCCTAATAATGATCTCCATAATTCGAGTTGATTAATTATTGCATGAAGTGCTCCATATACTATAACATATGGTAATATATAAGGAAGGATACCTACCAAGAATCTGGTATCGACGGGCAAAATTTATTGGCAAGCAATCACAAGTACAAGGAGCCACTAAGCAAAGCCATGATTGCCTACCACCCGATCTAAAACGCATTACTAAATGGTAATGGTGAATTATGCTGCAACAAATCTATTTCAACCTAAAGCTGCTTTCTCCCCAATGTCAACCACAACAGGCTAATACATGGAAATACAAGAAGCCACCAATAACAAGCTACTGATTACATTCATTTTCCGCAGGTAAGTTATCGATATAATTACAAATATAAAGCCGTATTAGTAATTGAAGTACATGCCACGTCTGCACCTATGATTGCTAGTTTAATCATCGGCAAAATATTTCTCCTCTGCATCAATGTTGGCCTCCCTCTGCCAATGATCATCAAGGGCCTCATCATTGTCTATCTTAGAGTAATCTAAATGTTCCTGGTCTTCCCCTAAAAGAAACTTCTGCTGCATGATGTATGTAAATTGATTCAACCGATCTTGCATTTCTTCTGCAGATAAATTTGATTCCTCATTCTCTCTTGCTTGGTCAGATGGGGCATCATCAGTAGCCTCCGAATGATTTAAGTGCATCTGCAAGTAACAGTAGAGAATATAATCATGGTATCAAGAAACACATGGTGATCTTTTTAGCAATATGATCTCCCGCAAGACTAGGATCCAAAACCAAAAAATATTTTCACTGGTAATCAAGCCTCAAGAACATAAGCAATTCTAATTCATGATGCCATAGAAATAAAATGAAGTTTAGGCAAGATATTTGAATCAATGAGGAATCACATTGCTTTTCTCTAAAGAAGACATCATGGCATTCAACAATAAGTAGCCATCATCTTTCAAGTCCCACAGATATATTCATCATGATATCGAGTACAGAAGGAATTACTTCGGATAACGCTCGTATTTTTTATTGGTTCATATCTTCTGCAACATTATAAATTTATAATGCTCAACTAAAGGGGTTAAATATAGATGATAAATTACATGGTGGAATTTAAATTATAGATATGAGCTAGAGGAACCGCATAAAAGATACAAGGCAGTCAGGATCAAGGTGGTGCTATGTTGGATTATTCTGCGTTTGACTCATATGTAAAGAGATGTTACTAAACCAACCCCGATCTTTAAGACAATAAAACACATGGAGAGTATAAGGATACCGTAAACCTCATTCGCAAGAATAATCTTGAATTGTTTTGGATTTAACCATTTATATTTTATTTGAATGTTAATTGTCATCTGTTGAATCATTTGTGTTTCCATGATATGGCTGGGATCCAACTTAAGACCAAATAAACAAACATAATAGATGATATCATAAAAATCTAAAACTTATCAACTATGTGCAAGGAGACTCTTGTTATAGGAGGGTCTTGTTCGTTTTTTTTTTCTAGTGTATTTTGTTGAAAAAATTGATTGAAAGTGATGGGATCCACAAGAAAAAATTTGCAAATGTGAATGAAGCTATTTGAAGTCCCACATTGGCTGGGTTTAAGGTGTGAAGCTTGGTTCCTTGCTATATATAGAAGCTTTACTTCCTTGTATTTCTTGTACCAATACAAGACACATTAGCTTGTATTTAATTTTTTCTTTTTTTATATTCTTGTTCTAGAGTGATGAGAGATGTAAGTTAAATACATGCTTGAGAGTGTGTGGGTGTATTTGGGTATCAGTTGGTATCTAGTATTAGATACCGGGTATTTAAAAGAAGTTTCTGTGTGTTATAAAAATTTACACATAGTGTTTTCTCTGGTTGTCTTTGACAACGGTCGTGATTTTTTCTCCGATTTTGGAGTTTCCACGTTATTTTCTTGTGTTGTGATTGTGAGTATTGTTTCCTGTTATTTATCTGGTTTATTTGTGCCAAGGTATTTTTCAAAGGGGAAAGGTGTTTTTTCCCAACAAGTGGTATCAGAGCCTATGGTTCGGTGGGATGTTAAATTCTTAGTATGCTCTTGTGGTTGCAGCTTTGTCTGATCTTCCACAATCAGAAAAGAATTGTTCCCGGTTGCTTGAAGATTGTTCTTGGTTGCTGGGTTACTGGAACGAAGTGTGGTATTGTGAAAGTGCATGTCTAGGAAAGTTCTGGTTAAGGAAAGACTAGGTACTTAAAGGTGTCCATTGTAACCAACCTCTCTTTCATGGGAACTTACCTGGTGTACTATTTACAGTTGTGTTCACTATTCCAGTATACAGTTGCAATGTCAAATTTTTCCAGCGCGATGAGATTTGACATAAGAGAAATTTGATGGGAGGATCAATTTTGGCTTGTGGCAAGTACAAGTCAAGGATGTGCTGATACAATCTGGGTTATACAAGGCGTTGAAGGGGAAGGTTTCCAGTAAGGATTCTGAAAAGAGCGGATCTAGTATGAGCGATGAAGATTGGGAGGAACTAGATTTGAGAGCGGCAAGTGCAATTCGTCTGTGCCTGGCCAAGAATGTTCTTGCAAATATGCAAGGAATATCAACAGCCAAAGAACTCTGGGAGAAGCTCGAAGAGTTGTATCAGGCGAAGGGTATCTCAAATCGATTGTTACTGAAGGAACAATTTCACACGCTTCGTATGGAAGAAGGTACAAAAATATCAGATCATCTCAGTGCTCTCAATGGTATCGTATCTGAACTAGAGGCTGTCAGAGTCAAAGTTGATGATGAAGATAAGGCGTTAAGGCTCATATGGTCTCTTCCATCTTCCTATGAGAACATGAAACACATTTTGATGTATGGAAAGGAGACTCTAAACTTCGAAGAAGTTGCCAGTAAAATTATTTCTGAGGAGAGAAGGTTAAAATGTGAGGGTCGCTCTATACCTTCGTTAGACTCAATGGCGGTAGCTAGAAGTGGGAGTAAGGGGAAGAAGAATATGGGTAAGAATGTGACTTGCTGGAAATGTGGAAAGTCAGGACATGTAAAGAGAAATTGTCCTGGTGGAGCAGGTTCGGCAAAAGGCTCCGAGAAAGATGCAAACTCTGTCTCTCTCATTGCGGGGGAGGAATTTCTCTGAAAAGTGAGAAGTTTGTATCCTCATGGCATGTCCGTGTTGCCATGGAAGAGGATGAGTTACTGCTAGCGGGTCCACAATTGCACATGGGCATTAGTTGGCATTGATGCAAGATGTGTAGTGGGATGATGCCGATGGCTGAAGAACTTCCAAGGAGAGCCAACATTGGAAGTTGCACCATAAATTTTTCAGCAGAAATTTTTCGACATGTGCCGAGGTGAAATTCCTAGAATTGGTTAATTCTGGGTGGATATACTCTTTTATGGTGGAGTATGGTAGTTCTTGGAACTATGATTGTCGATATAGACAATGAATCAGCAGATGTGGTTACTTTCAATCAAGGTGGAGATTTGTTGAAAAAATTGATTGAAAGTGGTGGGACCCACAAGAAGAAATTTGCAGATGTGAATGAAGCTATTTGAAGTCCCACATCGGCTGGGTTTAAGGTGTGAAGCTTGGTTCCTTGCTATATATAGAAGCTTTACTTCCTTGTATTTCTTGTACCAATACAAGACACATTAGCTTGTATTTAATTTTTTCTTTCTTTATACTCTTGTTCTAGAGTGATGAGAGATGTAAGTTAAATACATGCTTGAGAGTGTGTGGGTGTATTTGGGTATCAGTTGGTATCTAGTATTGGATACCGGGTATTTAAAAGAAGTTTATGTGTGTTGTAAAAATTTACACATAGTGTTTTCTCTGGTTGTCTTTGACAACGGTCGTGGTTTTTTCTCCGATTTTGGAGTTTCCACGTTATTTTCTTGTGTTGTGATTGTGAGTATTGTTTCCTGTTATTTCTCTGGTTTATTTGTACCAAGGTATTTTTCAAGGGGAAAAAGTGTTTTTTCCCAACATATTTCAGAACATACTAGAATGAGAGGTCAATTTAACCCCTCATTCCAGCATATGTGCTAAAATACACTGTAAAAGAGAATCTTCTTGCAACACGAAGGGATCCGGATCAATCAGCTAGCAGTCCCAAGTGCAGTTTCATCATCCTGGTCAATGATAGTTAAACAACGTAACAAGAATGACCATATGGTGCATACTGGTTGCCACTTGCAATGGGCAAAAGGATTAATTAGATAGCTCTTATTTGAACAGACCAAAAGTCTGGCAAGATATTAAGAAATACAATAGCTTGTCTTTTTTTTTTTTTCTTTGGTGAGGAAAGGTAATCCATAATCTTGTTTACTGAGTTTTAGAGCATGCAGTATGTTCAATCTATCTCTAGTCAAAGCAAATTAGGCATATATTACGAAACATCAGTGCAAGAATACTGAGAATGAATATCTATATTGCTAGGAAGCACACTAGCTAACACTTGTAAATAATATATAAAGAATACCCGTGCATCTACATAACAGAGAAAATATTGATGTAAGACCTGTATATCTCACACCCGCAATAAGGCAAGACATAACTTCATAGTTTATAGTTCTTACCTCTGTAGGATGCATGTTGCTAATACCTTTTCTCCTTTCTTCCTCTTCCTCCTCTTCTTCCTCTTCCTCCTCCTCCTCCTCCTCCTCTTCCTCTTCCTCTTCATCTTCCTCTTGAATCCTCTCATTACCAATCCAATCCCTCTCAGCCACGCCTAACCTCTGCTGCTCCCCTCTAATTTTTGCAACCAAAAAGGCTTCCTCTGACCTCCTCATCAATGTCTCCGACCACCGCTCTCCAGGCCTTGCCATGCCTCTGCCACTTTGGTCCTGAAATTTTCCCACATATTCGTGATGTAGATATGGCTCTCTTTCCCTCATTGCATCTTCCGAGAAGTAGTTCCCATCGCATATCAATTTATCCAAGTATGCCCGCCTTCGGTTCTTCACTGTCACTGACCTCATCCTCAACTCCTCCGATGTCGGATTCATTATGCTCCGGAGACGCTTTAAATGCCAATTGATTTCATAGTCATCTTTCAGCGCATCAAATTCGCCCAGTTCATTGCTTGTAAGTTGAGACCCATACCGTTCTACACAAATCGACAAAAAATTAATACAGATAGCAGTGAAATTCCATGCATGTTAAGCTGCCAATCGAAAATGGCACAAAAAGAAAGAGACGCAAACTATCGAACCAATCCCAGGTTTGCTTGTAATTCCAAAGATTTGGCTAAACAAATGTTCTTTGTTTTCTCTTCTTTAAAATCCAGTTCCCCACTGTTTGTAGGATACTAGAATTGAACATTTAGCGACTATGATTATAAGCTATAGAAGAAGATGAAAAAATTAAGAAAGGGGAAATAGAGAATAATTACCTAAGAAAAGGGCAACGTCTCGAGAAAGAAGGTCGAGGAAGATGGCCTTGCGTTGAGAGGGGTCGGTGGCGGTGGATTCCAGAGCACGAGGAAAGTATAGGTTCTCCAAAGATGAAAGCCTCTCTGATATTCTCTCCCTTGCTTCGCCGCTCATTTCTCCACTCGGCTTCTTCTCCTCCATCTCGCTCGCTCGCTCACTCTCTCTCTCTCTTCGCCCCCATTTCTTTCCCCGTTAAGTCTTTGATCGCTATTTCAGCCATGGTCGGTGAATCGGAACCCTTAATTTTGGACCTGTTCTTACGCCCATTAGGCCCGTTTCTGTGATTTAACATCATGTTTGGTCGGCAGTAAAAGGAGAAAGATAGTGAATTTGCCTAAATTAATATCAGCTCATTTCATGCACGATATTTTGAGAATTCAAGGCAAGTTAGGAAACCATTGAGTTTATAATTCAAGTAGTATGAAACCTAAATTTGTAAGTTAAAACAGTTATGATTCAAGACCATTTGTAATTAAAAAAAAAGTCTGAAAAGATAATAAAGAAAAAGAAAAAGAAATTAAATTAAAAAATTATGCTTAGTTTGATATTAAAAAAAAACACTTTGTTTTGTTAAATCTTAGAACAAAGAAAAAAATTAGTTGATTTTATCAACATATTTCTAGTTCAAAATATAATTAAAAAAGAAATATATAATAATAATAATAATAATAATAATAATAATAATAATAATAATAATAATAATAATAAGAAAGGCCTCCATCTGTTCATGAACTAATTGGTTTTAATACCAAATTGTCTAATTAAATGAATTTTTTTTCAAGTGACTTAATGTCAATGATCAACAATTAGAATGGTTAGCATCAGAAATTAATGATTACAGTATTGAAACTAGTCGATCTTATCCGTTCTCCTTCACACAACTACTCTTGCATTAGACGTCTTTCTCTCTTAGGAGAAAGTTTTCTCCTTATCTTTGGCCCTTATTGGTTCTCCACAGCTCTTGGATGGTTGTGGGGGATGCTATGAGCCAAGGAGAAGGAAGCTAAGGGGAGAGCCTCTCTTTTCTCTCCTTAGTGATCACAATATTCGACGTGGTCAGAGCAATCATCAATTGTTTTCTAACCTGCTATCGATGGCCAAATCTCGCTCTCTCTCCAAATTCTAACTTTGGGTGGTGCCAATGGCCGAAATTGTGGCAGCGGCATTATTGCATTACACTATATTAGAGAGGTGAAGAAGTTTAGAAAATAACAAGGAAGAAGTGGAAGGGAGTGTTGAGATTCCTATCAGCCTTACTATACTATAATGCTGTTTTAAGGCAGAACGCGAATTTGAAGGTTAGAAATATACCTTCAAGTATCGTCAAGAAAAGTCAGAAATTTTGTGACGGAAAGCAGCCATATGCCTCCGAATGAAATTTTCATTTCAATAGAATCTCATTCTACTACAAAAATTATATAGCAAGTAAATGAGTGAAAGATTGTCTGTTTTATTCATATTCATTTAACGAATATAATAAGTAAAAGCATAAAATTGGGTTCAATTTTTATATTTTTGTTAATCAATTTTTTTAATAGAAACATAATAAAAAGAGAGCAAGTTTTGAGGAATAAATTATGCTATGACAAAATCAAGGTAAAAGGAGAGTAATTTTTGAAAGACTAAATTAAAAAGTTTAATTCTTAGAGAATTAAATTGAAAAAAAAATCGACTAGATCATTTATTTACTATAATTAATATATAAAGTAAATTATACTAAAATTTATCTAGCTTTACCTAAATTACATCCAGTACCTTTTTTATTTCAATAAATCATACTTGACTCCATTAAAGTCGATTATACATTTCAAAATCCTTCCATCCAATTAATTTTCTATTATAAAAATTAACTTTTCTCTAGAACTCATTTTATTCACTAATTTTATTGTTAATATAACAATAAGTAATTTTTAGTTGATGTTGACTCTAACCTGAGGTTAATATTTTGCTTGAGTACACCCATTAAAACAACTAAATGATTTTATTTTTGAAGACATTTTTTGGTAAAATGTTGACTTTATTGAAAGAATATTAGAAGTGGGTCGAATGTAAATTTTAAAATGAGACATTAAATATAACTTAATAATTAGTATAATATATTCAACTATAAATCTTGTAGCATCAACTTCTCTGCAGATATCGAGCGACAATCATAGAAAAATCATGAGAATAATATCCAGTAGTACAATCCTTGGTACTCTTCTGTCTGCTGTCCGATTTTCATTATTTGTTCCATGGGCCAAAAGTAAGAAGAATTACAAGACACCTCCGGAGTTTTTATCAAGAGGAATGCCCATTGCCCAATCTAATTGTCTTTTCTGTATATCAAAATGGTTAGCCATTCACTAACATTTTGCATCACAAATGATTGAACCCAGTGGAGTATAATTTTCTTTTCATTAATAAATCCTGTTGACACTTCTTCAAGGATTTCCATTAAGTATCAAAACAATAGGGGAAAAAGCCAGACTTGATTCCCGTCTCTTCGTAGACTGAGTTGTATAAATAGGTGTAAGGTCTCCGATTGTTTACAACAGCTCAAGATGACTAGTAATCGCATCTGGACAAGACTGGGCTTGAAGAAGCTCTAAACGACTGTACGGTGGCGCAAACTGCAATATGTAATCTTCATCTGAAAACCCAGACATTTATACATTACTTAATAATAAACACTAAATGAATTCATTTAGAACTAAAACTGGTATTTTCAAAGCCGAAGGGATCAATAATACTCACTCTCTTTCACTGTTCCATAAAGCCAGCATAGGACTTCATCTGCGAACGCCAAGCAGACTCCTCCCTGCCAACACATTTTGTTAATAAGAGGGGGGAAAGTACATTTCTTAGGAGATATTTTTAATATGATTATCTATTTCCCTTTCCAAGGTAATATAAACTGATCCCGATATTATGTGATAATTACATGCATGCATGTATATGCACATATTGTTCATATATAATCCTTGGTGCATTAGAAGAAAAATTACAATTTCAACATTTTTTTAGGTGGACATACAGGTGGGATAAAAGAAAGCTTACAGTAATTGATTAGTAGATTTACCATAGCAATTGCCGGTCAAAGCAAAGGTTAAAAACACGGACCATAGCTGTTTAAATGTACCTGCCAGTAGTTCTTCATTTTTATTCTCTGTGTGATGTCTTTGGTTCTTAGTCTTTCTGTCCGAACAAGACGACCAGCATCATCCCTGCATAACCCAAGGCATTTTTACAGTAAACACCAAGCAAAAACTAGCAGCAACATGGTTTCATATTTGACCTGCATGCTAGATGGAAGACCATTGTTTCAATGCACGCCTTTCAATCTAATAAGCTCACATCAATTGTACTATTGTATAATAGCTTGTGCAAGTTACTTTTGAACACAGAATTAAGGAAGAAAAAACATGTTCTAATATATTGATGATCATAATTACCTAAATCCTATGACAATATATGGAACTCCTGCCAAAAATGATTGAATCTGCAAGCAAGAACAGAGATCTCATTAAAAAGAATACAACGAACTAATCATTTTTAAAAGGACCACACTCAGAAAACCTTTCTCATGGTCGAATAACAAGAGAATGGAGAAAGAGTAAGGGTTATATATATATATATATATATAACTGTTAATACCGACAACAATAAACTCATCGCAGCTGTAACTTAAGAAGCACACAAGTGAAAAAGATATGCTACAATACTTCAGTGGAAATCATAAAAGTTCATCGCATAAGATGGGATGAGATTTACCCAAAACTTGAGAAGTTTTTCTCTCTCATATTTTTCCTCAGTATGATATTCCAACTGCATCATTGAAAATTTGCTGTTAAAGCCTACATAAAGGCTATTTTAAAAAAAAATGAAAAAAAAAGGTCTGGAAGTAAAGGAAAAGTAAGATGCAAAGAAGCTGGGGCCTAATCAACCTCACGACTTGTCTTTAGTTCCACATAAAATCTCCTTCCATCATCAGTTGAATCACAGCAATCCATCTCAGCACCCATCAAGATGCGATGAGCCCCTAATTTTGTTTTAATTACAGAACAGTATTCAACATTTGCATCAATATGATGTATCCCCTCTCCATCAGACCTTCTAGGATCTTCAGTAGCAAGGCTCTCAAAACAATATCCCCAATAACATCTGATTGCCAAAACGTACCAATAGTTTAGCTTACTAATCAAAATTTGAAAAAGGAATGCAATGCAAGGGAGACAATACATTAGGCCATCATATCTCCTAACAAAGTTGGACAAAGCACAACATCTTTTGTTTTTGGCTCTTCTATTTGATTAATTTCATATCACCTGGTTACATATTTTCTTTAATGTCAACACTTTTACCTAGCTACCGTCCTAAATTTACAATTTGGCCCCAATATGATACAAATCAGTAAGGAACTTGCACCCAACCATTTGTGGAAGGAGAAAAATCCATCCAATTTATGCATGTATTCTCAACTAGTTTGATCTCAGTGCTTGTCCTTAACAAGATCTTTCTCCTTTTACCCAATCTCTACCCCCTTTTTGTTATCTGAGTTACTGTCTGAGGGCAGAACTACTCTACTACTAGTTCCACCTTCCTCTCTCAATTTTCTCTCTTAGACAGACAAATATATGCCCAGAATAAGTGCCCTTGCCACTATAATGCAATTACATTACCTCCGGCGATCCAAATCACTCTGCGGTCTTTCTGGTAGTTTATGCACATCAAGATAGACAACCCCATTCCTCTTATGCACCCCCATTTCCCAAGGCTCATGTCGTATATAAGCAGTGGCCATTATCTGTAATAACAGAGGTAATTAAGGAAGTATAAGTATAATGCTCATGTATCCAGAAATGCTCATCAGAAACTCTCAGACAATTTTAATGGCCCAAAGGTGGTAACTACTTAGCTGGCAAAATACTAAATTATTCTCATATGAAGAGATTCTGACTCCATTACCTTGTTAAGATTGTTACGGAATGTCTGCAAAGAATCAAAGAGAACTATAAGGTAAGAACCATCAGAACTTACTTAGTAAAAGCATTAAAGGCTCAGAAAAACTTAAACCATCAAGTTCTTCATACCACAAAATGAATGTTCTGAAGGGGAACATTTTTGGCTCTAATACAAGCAAGAAGATCGCCAAAGCCCTCTGAGCCTAAGTCTACATCAGGGACAGGAGAAGAAAAAGGTTCAGATCAGCTCTAATGTACATATCCCCAAAATAGCACCTTAAAATCCATCTTCTAAAATGACAAAGAATTAGTTTTATACAACATGCATACCTTTTTTGGCAATGAATGTGTCATAACCCTCATTCAAATCAGCTCCAACATCTTCAGTGATTAGGCGTTTAAAAAGCCTCTAAAAAAAGGAAATAGAAAGTACTTAAATAAGCAAAATATCAGCAGGTGTTATCACACACATGGAAACCAAATGAAAAGAAAAGAGTCAAATATGAGATAAGCTCTATATAGCTTACCAAGCTACGATCATCAAAGTAGACTTCTCCACCTTCTGCACGACTATAGCACGCAATTTCACATGGCTATCACATTAAGAAAACAAATAGTCAGAACATTTATGCTGACGACAAGTTATTGTACACCCATTCAGAACCTCAATTACCAACAATATTAGCAAACCAAATAATACAAATGCATGACAGGGAAACACAAACCTAAACAGTCAAGATTTAAAAACATAAAGCTCTATGTGATCCTTCCTTTCACATATGAGGAAGATACAATATACCAAATTCTTAAATTTGGGATGACGTGTCTCAAACAGCCAAAGGCGAGATATAAAAATGCAGCTTTACAACAGTTTCTTTAATACTCTTAGCAAAATGACCATTAAAATACTTGGTACATCAGCAAATAGAGGAGATAAAATGGAATGTCCCTACCTCCTGAATAGCAATACACTTTCTTGACAAAGTCTCTTCACTCTTGGAAAGCTTCATCTCAGAGACAAACCGCTCATCATGTCTGCCATTTGAAAACCTATTTCCATAACCATAATTTTGTGGATGAGGATAAGGTCCAGGACGAGGAAGAAGGCCTGCTCCTCTATCATTTTGCCATCGACCACGGCCAAAACCCCCTCTACCCTGATTATTTGTATTGCGGATGGCAGGCAACACTGCAAGCGAGAATTACATCTTGCTATAAAACAAATTGAGAATGATAACCAACAATTTTCTTTTAAGTTCATTAGCTTCTTCAGCCAATGCTTCCTTAACTGTCTTGTAGATGCAAAGATTTCTCGAATTGACATAAGAACTAAAATCTATGCTAAGCCGTTATGAAGATTGTTAGACTTCCTACAGTTTCATTAGAAAGAAATGATGTTGGGATAGACATATAATCTTACAAAAGAAAATATAATTTGTAATGTTTGTATATGAAGTAGAGTTGACGTAAGAAAAAATGATAAAAAATAATTTAAAATGGGTTTGGACATGTTTACAGTTGAAAATGCCAGTAAATAGCGTTGTGCAAATTGTATCAAGTTCGAGTAGACAAAAAAAGACGTTTAAAAAAATTATTAAACAAAATTTTTTGATGAATGAGATATTTAAAAAGTTAATTATTGATAGAATTAAAAAATATTATGCCATTCATGTAAACAACTCTGGCATAAAACTTCTTCTTGTTGTCGTACAGTTTCATTGGAAAAAGCTATCAAACAATTAGTATATGCACAAATTTTACTGACACTACAGCTCGCATGAAAAGAAATGTTCCTGTATGCCAAAAAAATAGGAGGTACTACTCAGTAGTAGTCAAATAAAGTATCTTTAAAAATTGGCTGACATACACTATAATGGGTAAAACTTAGGAAATCAAAGAAAGCATAGCGGAAAGAAATTGTACCCGGAATCGGGTAAGGACTTTTAGCGGAAGTTTTACAGTAATCTTCATTATCGGAGCCAAATAGGTCTTTTTCTTCAGGGTCATAATCGGCCCTGCTGCTAGGCTCTACCTCCTCGCCATTCTCTTCGTCTTCTTCGCCACCACTGCTGGCGCTTCCACTGCCACTGCTGGAGTCTCCGGCATCACTAGCGTTGGATGAGGAGGCAGAAGAGGAAGAGGATGAGGAAGAAGAAGAAGCGGAGGAAGATGAAGATGGAGATGAGGAGTGAGCCCCATCTTGGTCGTCACGGGCTCCCTTGTCAGGGGCCTGATCGTAATGTTCGCCGAATATATCTAGGTCCTGCTCTGTGAAATCCATTCCGATCATTCGCGTCTTCTTTGGCGTGCGTCTGGAGCTCTGCATTTATAGTCACAGTAGCAATTCGATTCTCCTTCTCTCTCTGTCTCCTTTTTTTTTTTTATGTCTCCTTCTCTCTCACGCTTTTTTTGTTTTTGGTGAATCACAGTAATCGATCAAAAAAAAGCAAGAACCCCAATTTTTTTGGTGATATTATAAATTGGGAATGGGCAATGACCACTCTCTAATTGGGCTAAGAAAACGACAGTGAAGAGTCCAAACATTAAAAGAGCCCAACATTAATATTTATCAGCCCACAAAGACAGTGTAAAGTTGTAATGATGGACAAAATTTTTTTTAAGTATTTAATATTAACTTCTTCGTAAAGACTATAACATTTTTTAAAGTTTTTGAAAAATACCCAGTTATATAGTGTTAATTTATTAAAAAAAATCTTCATTCCATTTATTTATAGAAAATTACATGTCTAATTATGATTTTGATACTCAAATTTTAAAGCATTACATTATTTTTTTAATTATTAGAAAAAATAAGAACATTGTATATCAGTTAAATTTTTTGATGTTTTCCTTTACACGATGTTTAATATCTATTTTTCCAAAGGTCATATGAATTGTACATATTAAATTTAATTGATAGGTAACATTAGTTTTGTTATAATTGAGAAAGATAAAATGATAAATTTTGAAGTTTAAGTACTAAAGTTATAATGAGGCTATAGTTCAAGAAGAGTATATGTTTATTAAAAAGACTTAAAATGTACAAAAATGTACATATATTTTATTGTATAAAATAAATATAATCCTTACCCCCAAAGAAATAAAAAATAGATAAACTAGTTAGTTCATGCTAATTTTTCAAAATTGTTTTTAAATAATATTTTGAATATAAAAATAAAATCCAACAATTTTTATTACATTTTTTAAATAATGAAAGGAAGTAATAAGAAGTTATTTAATTTTCTATTTTTTTACAAGCACTTTAATTCTTTTTATAATATATTTTGTATTTTTATTTATTTATTTATTTATTAATATGCAACTTTGGAACTAATATTTATAAGACCTTAAAATCATATATAACAATATAATAAAGATGATATGATTCTTAAATTCTTCTTCTCCTCATTTTTCTTTTTGCTAGTAATACACGAATTACAAAGAAATAGAGAGAATTTGTAATATCCCAAGAATTTTCATGAATATTTAAAGTCTATTTGAAGTTTATTGAAAAATTTAATTACATGAGAAATGTTCTTTTTGAATTAGTGAAGGAAATTTGGAAATAGAAATTTCAAAAATTTTAATTTGGGACATTTTACAAATTCTCAAGGACTAAAATGAAAAGAAAAGAAAGTGTGGAGTACTTTTGAGAAATGACCAAGTAGGAACCCGAGAAGAAGAATAGAGCTTATGGGAATGAATTATGAGTCCGGTACCAAAAGGATGATGGATTCGAGGTTAAAGTGGAGTTTGAGACTCTGAGAGGGACTAAAGTGAAATAAAAAATTTGTGGGGCAATTAGGATTTAGAATCACCCGAGGTGAGATTTTATGAATTTGCTTTTACTAGTCTTGACTGAGGGTCAACTAAAGAGCAAGTGATAATTTCACCCCGGGCAAGTAAATAGGCGGCCTCACCTAATTTTTCTTCATTTTCTCCTTTCCTCTAGGAAACGCTCTGTAATCTAGTAGGTCACCTAGGCTTGGGAGGTTGTATAGTACTGTATAGTGTTTGAAGGTTGAACATTTTCTGAATATGTATACAAAATATCTTTCTTGGAATATTTATGATTCACATAATTATGGATCTAAAGAATGTTCACAGAGATTATGGGGTACCACGGAGGTACACTCTAGGTATTTTATGTTTATATCACATGTAAGTTTTGGGATGTGACAGAATTACACCTGAATTGTTAGAAAAAACTAGAGAGACAAGAAGTAAGGCAGTGTCTTATTTGCTCTACCACTTGCCCATTGCTATTGGGAGAGGCAAGATTGTTAAAATTGAATTGATTATTAAATCGGTAAAGATATTAATTTTGTAATACCCGTTAATTTCAGAATATAATTTGCTTAAGAGTATTTTAGAATTCTACAACGTTACTTTAGTTATTTATTTTGGTCATTTTTAATTTTCATATTTAATTGTTCTCTTTGAATATTATTTATGAAAATTGAGTTAAATGTGAAAGTAATGGTTGGAACCCAAGAGGGGGGGTGAATTGGGTTTTATAAATTTTTCACAAGAATTAATTGGAAGTTAAAATGATTTTCTGTAAAAGTACAATGCTTAGGATAATAAATACAATACAGAAAATCAATGTGCTGTTAAGATAAATAATTATAAAGATCAAGGAATTAAAGAATAGATATCAATATGCACAAATTAAAGAGTAAGGGATAGAGAAAGCAAACTCAGAGATTTATACTGGTTCGGCTAATCCAAGCCTACATCCAGTCCTCAAGAGACCACTTGAGTATTTCCACTATAATTGCAAGTTTAATCCGGGTACTTGCAAACCACTACAACCACGCAAATTCGATCCGGGTATTTGCGAAACCACAATGAAGAATTTATGAATCCGGGCTCCTCCTCAACCCAAAGCAAGTTCTTCCAACACCGGTACTTGCGAACCTCAACTCAGAATAATATATGTGTTGATCAAAATCAACAATACAAAGAAACTCTCTCTAAAGAGTAGATGAAAACAAATGAAGCTCTAATAACTCTAATGATAGAGAATATGCAAGATTTGGCTCAAGAATGCTTTCTTTTCTCTCAAAGATGATAGAAGAAGTTAATATCACATTGTAGGACTTTGTTCTTGCTCAAAATCGTGTATCTAAGGTCATATATATAAGATTTTACAAAACTAGCCGTTATATAGCCGTTATAGTGCAGTCCAGATTTTGAGCTTTCTTTAAAAATTCATAACTCCCTCATTTGAACTCCGTTTTAAACAAATAATATACCGTTGGAAAGCTCTTGGAGTCTAGTTTCAAATGAGCCAAGTTTTACTCAAAAATTATTTTTCTTTTAAAAGATATAATCAAAATACTGACTATAGGTCAGAACAGAATAATTTTTTATTACAGTAAAATCAACTTTCAGTTTTTCAAACTATATTTTGAATAGTCATATATTTCTCATTTGGACTCCATTTTGAATAAATAATATACCGTTGAAAAGATCTTTGAGTCTACTATCAAATGAGATTAAGATACTTGAAAAATCGATTTTTCGTTTATGAGATATGATATAAAGAGTGACCAAAGGTCAAAAACTAACTTTTGTAAAATTTCATATCTCACTATCTTTTTGTTCAAAATAATTGAGCCAATGTATGCAAATCTAAATCATTGAGTTGCACAAGTATACTAGCCTATATAAAATATACCTAATGTAAACACATAGGCTATCTTGATGCATCCAAGCTTCCAAGACTTCAAATCTTCTAATTCTTCATTTCTTGGAGCTTCATCCTTGCATGTTGTTTTCCTTGAGTGAAGCATGATATTGCTTTTCCTTGTTCTTCAATACAATCCTCACTCTTCTTGTTTTGAACCAACCTATAAAATATATCTTACTTGCAAACCCAATGGTTAGTTTAATAGCATGATTCAATATATGCAACATACATATTAAATAACATAATCATGCTTAAGTACTTGTAGCATATATATGATAATTAATCTTTATATATATCAATGCTACTATTCAAATACATTTGTCATCATCAAAACTTATGGCATATAGCCTTAGGGTCAACAATCTCCCCCTTTTTGATGATGACAAATCACCACAGAAAAATATGTATCACAAGATAATGAATGCAATGTTATAAGCACGTATACATATTTTTCTATTGTTTCTTCTCCCCCTATTTGACATCAACAAAAAGGTGTAAGGAACACAATATATAGAAATTAAAGCACATACCTTCTTTAAGTCAGGATGTCAGAAGATGTCAATATAGTATGGGGTAAGGATACATCAAAACTTATCATTGATTTCATTGACATGTAAAAAGAAAATTTTAGAAAAATTTTTCTCATGTCAAATGAAATGAGCCAAAAGATAAAACTTGAAAGAGTTTTAGGCTCCCCCTTAAACCTTGCATAATTTGAAAAAGAATAATGAATAATGAATATCCAATTTTTCAAGATATATTCTTTTTAAAAAAAAATACATTCAAGTGAGACAAAGCTCCCCCTGAATTTCATAACATTTTTCCTTTGAAAAAGATTGTCCAAATCATTATAAAGGAAATTCAGTTTTTGATTGCAGTATTTTGAAGTAAGATTTTTGAAGAAATTTCTGCAATATTTTCATTGAAAATGATTTCTGCTTGTTTATGAAGAGGCATTTTTAGTAAATAGCAGAAAAATTAAACTCTTTGAAATAAAAAAAAATCATTTGCTGTCATATGATAGAAATATTTACAGCACACAGCAGAAGTATGATATATGGATTAGCAAAGCATGATATAAACAAGAATATTAATCATAATCCATAAATCGAATAATAATATTTTTCAAGATTTCTGAAAAACAATTTCTGCATATATGCATAAAATTATTTCAACATATAGCAAAAGTGATTTAAAATAAGGATACTCAAATCCTTTTCTTTTCAAAACAGATAATACTTCAATATGGCAAAGCAATTTCAGCATTGTGGAAGCAATTCAAGAGATTCACGATATTTTTCTAAAACATTTTGCTTCGAAGGAATTTAGAAACATTTCATCTAAGGAAGCAATATATATGGATTAGTGTAATAAGGTATATTCAAGCATATAGTTCATAATCCATATATGAAACATCAATATTTTTCATCCCTTTTGTTATCTACAACAAAAGAGATCTTTAAAATCTTTTCTTTTTCAAAAAGAATGTTGCTTCATATGATAAAACATATTAACATAACAGAAGCATTTTTAAAGTCCTTTTTCAAAACAAATTTGCTTCATAAAGGATAAGATAAATTTCAGCACAAAGGAAGTAATTTATATACCCATTCAAAATGAATTTATATATGTATCTTGAGGATGAGTACATGTAAAAATTTTGACAGCTCATTTTGTATGAGTGCATGTGGAATCATGAAATATTATTCTTAGCCATAGCCTTCGCTCATGATGCATGAATAGCATACACAACATATGTTCTTAGATACATATAATCACAGCATGATGTAATCATGTATGCTCTCAAGAACAACACAACAAAGCAGAGTGATACGGTTCTGAATATCACCATTTTATTAATCCTTAAAATTTCTAATCAAAACAAATTAAATCAGCCGCAAATCCACCGAAAATTGACTTTCGTGGTTTTGCCATTAATGCGACGCGTTGTTGGTGTGCATGCGTACTCTAGACTTCTGGCTTCCAGCTTGCAAAATCCATAGGATGAGCGTGTAGGGGTACGGCGAAGAGATATCTTTGTTGGCTCTAAGTCATAATTTTCTCTCTATAAAGACTGCCCCAGAGTTCTCAATTATCACACCACAAAGAGTATTCATCTCTGAGCCAACAACTTTCTGACATTCCTCTCTCTTCATACTCCAAAAAAAAATTTCAAACCATGGCAGCAAGAAAGTTCATTGATCTCACAGTAGAGGCCAGGGAGGAAGAGCTCGACTTAAACTTGAGTCTAGGCAAGGACAAGGGCAAAAGACCTTTGGAGGGATCTCAAGAAAATCAAAAGAAGAAAATGAAGATCGAAGAAGCTGAGGAGATTAGTACAGGCCATACGTCAGAAGACAAAATTGCTTGTCTGGAGCAGGAGGTGAAGAAACTTAAGAAGATGATAGAGGACCTGGAGAAGTTAGCTAAACGCAACAATGCGGCACTGACTTCAAGAATAGATAGGTTCTTCTATTGGTCTACCCAATGCTTCTGCAATCAACAACAAAGAAGTGTTGATTGTATGAATGGGATTTACACTACCCTCCGTGACATTGCTCAGTCTCTTGCTCCAAGGAATGGCCGAGGGGTGATGATACAATACAACCCTCATAATCCGAGACCACCTCGCCTATAGATTGCTCATGCATGAGCAAACTTTCCCTTCTTTTTTTTTAATTATGCAATGTAATCCTTCGGTTTTTTTTTAATGCAAGTGGTTTCTTTTATTTGACGGTACAAAAAAAATAATAATAAAGAAAGATAAAATAAATCAGCTACACAAATTCAGCATAGTATATATATATATTGAAAAATATATATCCATTTTAAAGATGGAAAGAATTTTCTGACATGGACATATATATCATCATTTCAAAGCAAAAGCAAGTTACATACTTATCAAGATAAAACATATTATAACTTGAGTATGTAGTACAATAATTGAGGTAATATGGATTGATAAGATATAATCAGATATAAACTAGAATCCATAAACAATCGTTCATAAGCTATATCTTATACAAAGGATATGACATGTATAATGCTCAAACCATGATGAATGGTATAAAGACAATATCTTTATATACAATGATATGATCAAATATGTAAGATATTAGAGAACAATATATCATTGTAATGAAAGTATGTCAGTAAAAAAAATTGCCAACATAGCCAATTATGATCAGGGAGTATCACTCAATTAAATATTAAAGTGGTAAAGAATAGAGATACTCATCAATTTTGGCAAACTCTTATTGCTTCTTGAAGTTCCTCCTCAAGATTTTGATATTCTTGTTTTGCTCATTGCTCTTCTTTTGATTCTATCTTCTTGCAATTTTAATGAACTTAATTGATTGATTATTTGCAAGATCCTCTTGAAAACAATCTCTCATAAGATCACTGTCAAGCATTGGTCGATCATTACGAATGAGCTTAGAGGATAGATTTGAGGATTAACTCCTGCAAAACACTTTTGGTGGAGCACTTTGATGTTCAAATCAGTAATGTTCAAATAAATCTCGAGTACTAGGAGCAACATTATGTTCAAGATATACCATATTAATAAAAGTGCTGTGCTTTCATGAAATGCAATTTTGCAAAATATTTGATTTCATTGAAAATATTTAAATAAGATTACAGCAAGGATAAATACTATAGGTAGGAGGAATCTTATTGTTGTAAAGACAAGAAAAATGTGCGTGTAATGGAAGCAAGTTTTCATGATGCAGTAAAAAGGATATTTTGAGCAAAATTTAGAAGAAAGATTTTAGATCAAAACAAAATTTGAATCTATAATCTGCACACCTAACAATAGCATGCATGAATATCAAGGATAGATGTAAGGCATATTAGATAACAGACAAAAGCATTAGAGAGCAGTAAACATATCAGTCAAAATTCTTACAATGCATTCTAGCTTATATGTTTACTTATCCATTGCCTCCTTTTGATGCAAGAGAGTGGAGTTTGAATGATGTAGCCATTGAAAAGTCATTTCCGCTCCTTGCTTCGAGGCAAATCTACAAATTATTCATTTATCTTTGGTACCCAAATTTCTTTGGGTTTGCTTGGGTCATGAGTTCCTTTTTGAACCCATTTCATTTTTACTCCATGAACAAGATTTTTCTTATAAAAACAGGAGTAAGATTTGTGTCCTTTCAGTCCACAATAGAAACAAGTGCAAGTTGGACTATTGGACATCTTTGCAGAAACAAAGAAGTTTTTAAACTGCTTTTGGTTTGATTTCTTTTTAGAAACAATACCAACTTTGTTAATTCTTCTTTGTTTCAAAACTGAGGTATTTAAAATTTCTCTACCTTGAGAGAGTTTTGCAAGTGTGTTTTTAAGATTATCATTTTCTTTTTTTAAAAAATCACACTTGGTACAAAAGCAATTTTTGTTGGTAGAGATATTTGTTTTTAAAATCAAATTCTCTTCTTACAAAGTTTTGTTTTGATTTTCAAAAACAAAATTCTCTTCCTTGGAAATAGAAAATTCATTTTTCAATATTTCCAACTCATTTTCAAGAGAAGAGTTTTTCTGTTTTGAAACATTTAGTTTCTTTGCAAGTATAAGAGATTCTTCATGTAAATCATCAAAGGCATCTTGTAATTCTTCAAAAGAGTAGTCAAATGAATTTACCTCATCTTTATCTCTGGCCACAAGACAAGTGTTTGCTTCTTCATTTGTGTTCTGCTTATCAGAATTACTATTTCCCCAATTGGAAGATAGGTAAGCTTTCTTTGATGATTCACCTTTTGGTTGTGGTTTCTCTTTTTCTCCTTTTTCTTCTTCGTCTGCCACCTTGGTGATTTGAGATTTTCCTGTAAGTTCAACACCAAGAGCTTGCAATTGATTAAGCACAAGTTGTATCTCATTAATGGTTTTGCAATTGTTCATTTGAGCAATTTCAAGTTCATTAATGAAACTTCTATACCTTAATTCCTCAGCAATAAGATCTTCCTCATGTGCAACTTCAAGAATTTCCCACATTTCTTTTGCAGTTGCACAGTTGGAGATTTTGAAAAATTCATCTTGACTCAATGCACAAGAAATAATCAATTTTACCTTAGCATTGAGTTGCATTAAACTTCTTTCAGTATCATTCCATTCACTCTTAAGTTTTGGAATGCATTTTTCTTGTTCTTCCTTGACAGGCATACAAGAACCATTTTCTATAACATCCCAGAGTTTATGGTCTACTGAAATTAAAAACATTTTCATTTCATACTTCCAATATTGAAAATGATTAGCATCAAAAATTGGAGGTTCTGTGAAAGAACAATTTTTAGAAATAAACCAATCACTATATCCAACCATGCTAACTCTTAGACGGTTAAGTCTTTAAACAAGAGCCCAAGCTTTGATACCAATTGAAAGTAATGGTTGGAACCCAAGAGGGTTTTATAAATTTTTCACAAGAATTAATTGGAAGTTAAAATGATTTTCTGTAAAAGTACAATGCTTAGGATAATAAATACAATACAGAAAATCAATGTGCTGTTAAGATAAATAATTATAAAGATCAAGGAATTAAAGAATAGATATCAATATGCACAAATTAAAGAGTAAGGGATAGAGAAAGCAAACTCAGAGATTTATACTGGTTCGGCTAATCCAAGCCTACATCCAGTCCTCAAGAGACCACTTGAGTATTTCCACTATAATTGCAAGTTTAATCCGGGTACTTGCAAACCACTACAACCACGCAAATTCGATTCGGGTATTTGCGAAACCACAATGAAGAATTTATGAATCCGGGCTCCTCCTCAACCCAAAGCAAGTTCTTCCAACACCGGTACTTGCGAACCTCAACTCAGAATAATATATGTGTTGATCAAAATCAACAATACAAAGAAACTCTCTCTAAAGAGTAGATGAAAACAAATGAAGCTCTAATAACTCTAATGATAGAGAATATGCAAGATTTGGCTCAAGAATGCTTTCTTTTCTCTCAAAGATGATAGAAGAAGTTAATATCACATTGTAGGACTTTGTTCTTGCTCAAAATCGTGTATCTAAGGTCATATATATAAGATTTTACAAAACTAGCCGTTATATAGCCGTTATAGTGCAGTCCAGATTTTGAGCTTTCTTTAAAAATTCATAACTCCCTCATTTGAACTCCGTTTTAAACAAATAATATACCGTTGGAAAGCTCTTGGAGTCTAGTTTCAAATGAGCCAAGTTTTACTCAAAAATTATTTTTCTTTTAAAAGATATAATCAAAATACTGACTATAGGTCAGAACAGAATAATTTTTTATTACAGTAAAATCAATTTTCAGTTTTTCAAACTATATTTTGAATAGTCATATATTTCTCATTTGGACTCCATTTTGAATAAATAATATACCGTTGAAAAGATCTTTGAGTCTACTATCAAATGAGATTAAGATACTTGAAAAATCGATTTTTCGTTTATGAGATATGATATAAAGAGTGACCAAAGGTCAAAAACTAACTTTTGTAAAATTTCATATCTCACTATCTTTTTGTTCAAAATAATTGAGCCAATGTATGTAAATCTAAATCATTGAGTTGCACAAGTATACTAGCCTATATAAAATATACCTAATGTAAACACATAGGCTATCTTGATGCATCCAAGCTTCCAAGACTTCAAATCTTCTAATTCTTCATTTCTTGGAGCTTCATCCTTGCATGTTGTTTTCCTTGAGTGAAGCATGATATTGCTTTTCCTTGTTCTTCAATACAATCCTCACTCTTCTTGTTTTGAACCAACCTATAAAATATATCTTACTTGCAAACCCAATGGTTAGTTTAATAGCATGATTCAATATATGCAACATACATATTAAATAACATAATCATGCTTAAGTACTTGTAGCATATATATGATAATTAATCTTTATATATATCAATGCTACTATTCAAATACATTTGTCATCATCAAAACTTATGGCATATAGCCTTAGGGTCAACAAAATGACTGGACTAAATATTTGCACAATGTGGGATATATTCTAAGAATGATGAAATTCATGGAAAAGTAGTTTCAGAATGGTCAATTAGTCCATTTATTGTAAATTGACTGGATGGGTTTGGATGTTGGGTTATGGATACCCATGGGTTATTGAATAACCCATTAGAAATATTTAATATAAAGTTTCAATAGTACCCTCTCATTTTCACGCAGAAGGAAAAAAAGCTGAGAAGTAAACAGTGACTTTGTTTTCTCTCGTTTCTTCATCCTTTTCTCAAATCCTTTCCTTGATCTTCAGAAGTTCGATTAATTGTTCGGTTCAAAAGCTTTGTAAGGATCAAAGGTAAGCTTTAATCTCATTATTTTCCTTAAATCTAAGTTTATATGGAAGATTAGAGGAGGTTTTGTTCTTGAAGATTTTGATGATAATTCGTGAATCTCAGTTGTTTTAGAAGTTATATTTGAGTTATAATCGGTTAAAAGAGTTGAAATTCTGGTTTTGAAACAAGAAAGGAAAGGATGAATTTGTGAGAAATTTCTGCAAAAACTTCTGCAAAACTCGAGTTACTGTAGCGACCAGATTTCGGAAAATTTTCTTCGAGTTACTGTAGCAGTTACTGTAGTGTCGACAGTCAACGTACTGTAGCAGTCAACGTTACTGTAGCGAACCGGCACTGTAGCGAACCGTTACTGTAGCAATCAGAAAATTTTGCGTATTTTCGTGATTTTGTTTCCTTTCTTATGTTTCCTTATAATATATTTTACTAGGAAATTTTCCTACACAAATTCTAGTGTGGAACAAGGTAAACTTGGACAAACATCAAGGTGAGTGAATAACCTTACTCAGCTAATTTGATATTACTAGTCAAAGTACAATATAAGTCCCATTTACAATATTATTTGGATAATAAGCAATCAATTTTCATATGGGAGTATATGATGATCGGTAGAAATAAGAGTATGTAGAAATTATTTTATTTCATGACAATTGTATTATGTGATAAATTCTCACTATCTTGTCAATGAGTAAAGATCTACGGGATCTAATACACGAGTTTGAAAGGGTTAAAGTCCCATACTACTCGGTATATATCTAAGAAAGCTCATACACGAGTTTGAAAGGGTTAAAGTCCCATACTACTCAGTGCATACCTATGAAACCTATACACGAGTTGAAAGGGTTAAAGTCTCATACTACTCGGTGTATATCTAAGAAAGCTCATACACGAGTTTGAAAGGGTTAAAGTCCCATACTACTCAGTGCATACCTATGAAACCTATACACGAGTTGAAAGGGTTAAAGTCTCATACTACTCGGTGTATATCTAAGAAAGCTCATACACGAGTTTGAAAGGGTTAAAGTTCCATACTACTCAGTGCATATCTATGAAACCTATACACGAGTTGAAAGGGTTAAAGTCCCATACTACTCGGTGTATATCTAAGAAAGCTCATACACGAGTTTGAAAGGGTTAAAGTCCCATACTACTCAGTGCATATCTATGAAACCTATACACGAGTTGAAAGGGTTAGAGTCCCATACTACTCGGTGTATATCTATGAAATCTGATTCATGAGTTTGAAAGGGTTAGAGTCTCATACTACTCGATGTATAAGACAATTAAATATATGAGTAAATGTGGTATTTGTACTTTTGATATTTTATATAGTACAGTTATTTACTTACTGAGTTTTTAAATAAACTCACACTCCCTATGATTATTTTTTTCAGATACAGAAAACAAAGAACAAGAGTATCCGTTTGAAGAATAGAAGCCCCTTGGAATTATCCTCTATTTCTGTCTGGTGGGATACCAGTACTTATTAATGTGGATACTAGGAACGCTCTGTACTTACTATAGGTCTCCTAGGCTTGCGATGAGATAGAAATATCAGACTATGTATATCTATATTTGCTTATCAGATGAATATAATTCTGTAGTGTGGAATGAATGATTAAGGTTGAATGTAAAACCTTACAGAATATATGTAAATAACGTATGTTTGAGAATTTTATCAAATGAGTAGTATCTTTTCACATGCTCAATTTTTGGGATGTGACAATTTGGTATCAGAGGAAAGGTTTTATAGGTCCCCTATAGAGTACAGAGCCAAGTGATCTTTGTGGGCCCTTCCCTATTGTCATGAGCCGCGGCATGACCATAGGATTAGGTTCCATAAAAGACCTTGTAGAGTATAACGTCATTTTATGGATAACTTCTCAGTGGGGCTAGTAAGTGATATTTTGTTTATGTCTGAAAATTATTTGTTATGTGTGTAGATCTGTGACAGTACAATGTCAGAAGGATCTTCTAATAATAATGAGCATATGGGTCCAAGGAGGGCCATAAATCCACCAGTACATGTGCAAGATGATCCTAACCGTGGTGATAGTTTACATGCTCAAAGTACTGAGGGCGCAACTAGTGAGCAAGCAAGGAGAGTCGAACCTGATGCTCACGTTGGCAATGCAACTATTGCACATGTGATTAATTTGATGAATGAACGATTTGACCAATTTGAGGCTGAAATGAGAGGTCGAGCTGCACAAGCTAACCTGCCAGTGGATCCTCCTATTGTTGAAGCTGAAATTGTACCACCAGCTCAGTTAGCAGGAGGAGATAACGTAAGGGAGGTAAGAATGTCTGAGTTCCAGAAAATGAGGCCTCCTACTTTTTCAGGGGAAGATCCCAAAGAGGACCCACAATGTTTCTTTGAAGATTGTGAAGCAATCTGTGATGCTATAGGGTGTTCTCCTACTCAAAAGGTAGAATTCACTTCCTTTCAGTTAAAAGGTAGGGCTGGTAAATGGTGGAGGAACTGGAAGAAAGCTAGAATTCAAGGGGCACCGCCAGTTATGTGGACAGAGTTTTACAGATTGGTTATGGAAAGGAAGTCAAAGAATAAAGAAGAATATCAACAAAAGAAGAAAGCTAGATATAGGAGATCTTTTGATCAAAGGGAAGATTCAGGGACTTTGAAACCCTTTACTGCATCACAACATGCTCCAGCCACTCCTACTAAGTCATTTTATTCTACAGCCAATGTGGCTAAGCCTCGTTCAGAGAGCAGGGGTGGTTTTAGTTCTTCTAGTAGAGGAGGTACTCAAGCTAGAAGGAAGAAACCTCAGTGTCCTGAATGTGGAAAGTTTCACTTCGGAGAATACAGGTTAAACACTGTTGGTACAGGTTGTTTTAACTGTGGACAAAAAGGACATTTTATAAGGGAGTGCCCTCAGCTCATGACAGGACCAGGTCAAGGGTCTACTTTGCCACCTCGACCACAATCTATTTCTGCTTCTATTACTCAAACACCAACCCCTTCAACAGGGGGTAGTATGGGAAGAGGTTCTGGAAGAGGCCAAGGTGACTGTGGAAAACAAGCTGCTGGCAGAGGAAATGCAAGAGTATATGCTCTAACCCGACAGGATGCTCAAACATCCAATGCTGTAGTTACAGGTATATTATCTGTTAATACTTTTGCTGCACGTATTTTGTTTGACCCCGGTTCTACTCACTCATATGTGTCACCCCTATTTTCCAAGAGATTTGCATTTGATTCAATTACTCTTAAAGAACCATTCTTGGTTTCCACTCCGATGAGAGAGACTTTGATGGTTAAAACATGTTATCGTTCTTGTAAAATAATCGTTGGAGGCACGGAAACTGAGATAGATCTTATGGTTCTCAATATGTTAGATTTTGATGTGATTTTAGGGATGGACTGGTTATCTTCTTGTCATGCTACTATAAATTGTCGTGACAAAGTTATTTCCTTTAATATGCCGGGGAGGAGTAATTTTATGTTTCAAGGGGATCAAAGTGATGTACCTTGCAATATGATATCTATGTTAAGTGCCCGACGTACGTTGCGAAAGGGATGTCAGGGATTTCTAGCTTTTATCAAAGATTTAGAAAAGAAAGAACAGAAGTTAGAAGACATACATGTGGTTAATGAATTCCCAGATGTGTTCCCAGAAGATTTACCTGGATTACCGCCAGAAAGAGATATTGAGTTCAGTATTGATTTGGTCCCAGACACAAGACCAATTTCTATTCCACCTTATCGTATGGCTCCTGTTGAGCTAAAAGAACTCAAAGAACAATTGGAAGATTTGTTAAACAAAGGGTTCATTCGCCCAAGTTTTTCACCTTGGGGTGCTCCTGTTCTTTTTGTGAAAAAGAAAGATGGTTCTATGAGACTATGTATAGATTATCGTCAGCTGAATAAAGTCACAGTGAAAAATAAGTATCCTTTACCAAGGATAGATGATTTGTTTGATCAGCTTCAAGGAGCAAAATACTTCTCAAAGATTGATCTAAGGTCTGGATATCATCAGTTACGAATTAAGAACGATGATATACCTAAGACAGCTTTTCGTACACGGTATGGACATTATGAGTTTCTTGTGATGTCTTTTGGGTTGACAAATGCACTAGCAGCATTTATGGATTTAATGAACAGAGTGTTCAAATCATTCCTTAATAAGTTTGTAATTGTATTTATTGATGATATTTTGGTATATTCAAAGAGTCATGAAGAACATACTGAACATTTGAGAATAGTGCTTCAGACCTTGAGAGAGCATCAGTTGTACCCAAAGCTCTCAAAATGTGAATTCTGGATGAGTCATGTAACATTTTTGGAACATGTTATTTCCCAAGAAGGTATTCATGTAGATCCAAGTAAAATTGAAGCAGTAAAACAATGGCCTAGACCAACAACTGTGTCTGAAGTACGTAGTTTTCTTGGCTTAGCAGGATATTACCGTCGCTTTGTCAAAGATTTCTCTAAGACGGCTCTCCCATTAAATAAGTTAACCCGAAAGAATGTTAAATACATTTGGGATGATTCATGTGAACAAAGTTTCACCCAATTGAAAGAGTGTTTAACTTCTGCACCAGTCTTAATCCTACCATCAGGACCAGGGGGTTACTCTGTATTCTGTGATGCCTCAAATATAGGCTTAGGGTGTGTGTTGATGCAACATGGTAAAGTCATAGCTTATGGCTCACGTCAGCTTAAAAAGCATGAATTGAATTACCCCACTCATGATTTGGAAATGGCAGCTGTAGTGTTTGCCCTAAAGATATGGAGACATTACTTGTATGGGAGACGGTGTCGATCTCCTATAGGTTGGTTTGAACTTGGTGAAACCAAAATATTTGGACCTGAGATGATACATGAAGATATAAATAAAGTTAAACTGATCAGAGAGAAGTTGTTAACTGCTCAGAGTAGACAGAAGTCTTATGCGGACAACCGACGACGTGACCTTGAATTTGCAATAGGTGATATGGTTTTCTTACGAATCTCACCTATGAAGGGAGTAATGAGATTCGGGAAGAAAGGCAAGCTTAGTCCGAGGTATGTTGGCCCATATGAGGTTGTAGACAGAGTGGATAATGTGGCATATCGCCTAGACCTACCTTCCGACCTAGATGGAGTTCATCCAATCTTTCATGTGTCCATGCTACGGAAGTATCTTCCTGATCCTTCTCATGTCATTCAACCCCAAAAAGTTCATTTTGATGAAACTCTCACCTACGAAGAGGTACCAATAGCTATTCTTGATAGAAAAGTCAAGAAATTGCGTACTAAAGAAATTCCTACTGTCAAGGTTCTTTGGAGAAATCATTCTCGCGAGGAAGCTACGTGGGAGGCAGAAGATGAAATGTGGAAAAACTATCCACATTTATTTGAAACTTGAGGAAAGATTTTAATTCGGAGGACCGAATTCTTTTAAGGGGGGTAGAATGTAATACCCGTTAATTTCAGAATATAATTCGCTTAAGAGTATTTTAGAATTCTACAACGTTACTTTAGTTATTTATTTTGGTCATTTTTAATTTTCATATTTAATTGTTCTCTTTGAATATTATTTATGAAAATTGAGTTAAATGACTGGACTAAATATTTGCACAATGTGGGATATATTCTAAGAATGATGAAATTCATGAAAAAGTGGTTTCAGAATGGTCAATTAGTCCATTTATTGTAAATTGACTGGATGAGTTTGGATGTTGGGTTATGGATACCCATGGGTTATTGAATAACCCATTAGAAATATTTAATATAAAGTTTCAATAGTACCCTCTCATTTTCACGCAGAAGGAAAAAAAGCTGAGAAGTGAACAGTGACTTTGTTTTCTCTCGTTTCTTCATCCTTTTCTCAAATCCTTTCCTTGATCTTCAGAAGTTCGATTAATTGTTCGGTTCAAAAGCTTTGTAAGGATCAAAGGTAAGCTTTAATCTCGTTATTTTCCTTAAATCTAAGTTTATATGGAAGATTAGAGGAGGTTTTGTTCTTGAAGATTTTGATGATAATTCGTG
This sequence comes from Biancaea sappan, assembly GCA_037074585.1. NCBI lineage: Eukaryota > Viridiplantae > Streptophyta > Magnoliopsida > Fabales > Fabaceae > Biancaea > Biancaea sappan. Next base: position 30,964,510 of record CM073500.1, on the reverse strand, counting down.
AATCTCAGTTGTTTTAGAAGTTATATTTGAGTTATAATCGGTTAAAAGAGTTGAAATTCTGGTTTTGAAACAAGAAAGGAAAGGATGAATTTGTGAGAAATTTCTGCAAAAACTTCTGCAAAACTCGAGTTACTGTAGCGACCAGATTTCGGGAAATTTTCTTCGAGTTACTGTAGCAGTTACTGTAGTGTCGGCAGTCAACGTACTGTAGCAGTCAATGTTACTGTAGCGAACCGACACTGTAGCGAACCGTTACTGTAGCAAACCGTTACTGTAGCAATCAGAAAATTTTGCGTATTTTCGTGATTTTGTTTCCTTTCTTATGTTTCCTTGTAATATATTTTACTAGGAAATTTTCCTACACAAATTCTAGTGTGGAACAAGGTAAACTTGGACAAACATCAAGGTGAGTGAATAACCTTACTCAGCTAATTTGATATTACTAGTCAAAGTACAATATAAGTCCCATTTACAATATTATTTGGATAATAAGCAATCAATTTTCATATGGGAGTATATGATGATCGGTAGAAATAAGAGTATGTAGAAATTATTTTATTTCATGACAATTGTATTATGTGATAAATTCTCACTATCTTGTCAATGAGTAAAGATCTACGGGATCTAATACACGAGTTTGAAAGGGTTAAAGTCCCATACTACTCGGTGTATATCTAAGAAAGCTCATACACGAGTTTGAAAGGGTTAAAGTCCCATACTACTCAGTGCATACCTATGAAACCTATACACGAGTTGAAAGGGTTAAAGTATGAAACCTATACACGAGTTGAAAGGGTTAAAGTCTCATACTACTCTGTGTATATCTAAGAAAGCTCATACACGAGTTTGAAAGGGTTAAAGTCCCATACTACTCAGTGCATATCTATGAAACCTATACACGAGTTGAAAGGGTTAAAGTCTCATACTACTCGGTGTATATCTAAGAAAGCTCATACACGAGTTTGAAAGGGTTAAAGTCTCATACTACTCAGTGCATATTTATGAAACCTATACACGAGTTGAAAGGGTTAGAGTCCCATACTACTCGGTGTATATCTATGAAATCTGATTCATGAGTTTGAAAGGGTTAGAGTCCCATACTACTCGATGTATAAGACAATTAAATATATGAATAAATGTGGTATTTGTACTTTTGATATTTTATATAGTACAGTTATTTACTTACTGAGTTTTTAAATAAACTCACACTCCCTATGATTATTTTTTTCAGATACAGAAAACAAAGAACAAGAGTATCCGTTTGAAGAATAGAAGCCCCTTGGAATTATCCTCTATTTCTGTCTGGTAGGATACCAGTACTTATTAATGTGGATACTAGGAACGCTCTGTACTTACTATAGGTCTCCTAGGCTTGCGATGAGATAGAAATATCAGACTATGTATGTCTATATTTGCTTATCAGATGAATATAATTCTGTAGTGTGGAATGAATGATTAAGGTTGAATGTAAAACCTTACAGAATATATGTAAATAACGTATGTTTGAGAATTTTATCAAATGAGTAGTATCTTTTCACATGCTCAATTTTTGGGATGTGACAAATTTAAAAATTAATAGTTAGGTCATGGTCGAAGAGTAATTAAATTGGTATACTTTAAAATATTAAAAAAACAATAGACATATATAAAGATAATAAAAATAAATCTACAAATTTAATTAAAAAAAGATTTGATATTAAATTATACAAAACAATATCGACAATCAAAAGTTCACAATAAAAATGGACCAAATAATAAAGAAACACTATTAATTAATATAATATTCATTCACATCAAATGCATAAGATGTCAATATATTAGCATTTCTATTAAAATCGATTTATCTATAATATTAATTTCTTCATCACTTGATTATAGAATAAGAAAAAATTTAAAAAATAAAAAGAAAAAAAATCATGTGAACCGATTCATTTATTACCAGTTCTTACCTTATTCAATTAGTTATTAGCTGATTTGACAAGTTTGATCAAGCTCCAATTTTAAGAATTGTTTTAGATAAAAACTTTGTTCGTTTTTCAATTTAACTAACGGGTCCAATCCGCTTTAAACAAATGATTCACCCTCTAATCTCTTGTTTGCTTTTTGGAAGATTTATTGGGATTGGATAGCCAAGAAAATCTGGAAATTTAAAAAGTTGATTCCAAATATGTTCCAAGCATTTGCTTTTTGCGTTGGTGTTTGTCTAATGTTGCACCTTCTATGTATATTAGATGAAGATGTTGAAGAACCCACACTAGAAGTTGATAGTCCCTTGCCCCCTCTTTTGAAAGAGAAACAAATTACTGTAAAAGATCTCAAAGAGGAAATTTCCTCAACATTTCCTAAAAAATTAGTTGAAATATGATGTTTATAAGAAGTTAAGAACTCTCCTTTAAAAAAAAAAACACAAATATACACACAACAATATCATTTTAATTTTTTAAAAAATGCAATCAACTATCTAATCATAATAATATTTTAACTATATAGATTTACTATAACTCGTTTTCTATAATTTATTATATGTGAATTTTTTTTTTCATAAACTTTCAAAATTTAGTCTTTTTGTTCTCAACACAATATCAAAGTTCATTATTTTGAGCTTGTCTAAATAAATAATTTGTAGAAGCCGCACTAATGGAAATATAAGACAAATGTTAAATATGTGCTAGGATAAATTTATTAGAAAAGGTGAAGATGAGACAAAAAGGTAATAAATCTTATTCATTCTTTTTGTTGCATTTAATGAAATCTTTGCACAAATATGGTGAGTCATGCAATTAATACAATTCCTCACTTTTTCTTACATAAGTGCATTGACCAACACATGATAAGGATGGAGCGAATTTTTTTTTTTTTTAATTTTACATGTTGTACATGGGTCAAGGGATAAAAAGGATGAAATTGACATCACATAGCTTTTGTCAAAGCTTAAAATATTTTGACCTCTTGTGTGTTAAAACCAATAATATATGGTCAAAGATAATTCCTTTTGCCTCACATAAGTCTATAGAGATGCTTAGAAATATTATTTTTCTTGCATGATATTATTAAATTTGTTTGTCCTTTGTAATATCCCAAGAATTTATATGAATATTTAAAGCCTATTTTGAAGTTTAGTGAAAAATTTAATTACGTGAAAAATTTTCTTTTTGAATTAGTGAAGAAAATGTGGGAATAGAAATTTTTATTTTTAATTTAGGAAATTTTTACAAATTCTCAAGGACTAAAGTGAGAAGAAAAGAAAGTATAGAGGACTTTTGAGAAATGACCAAGTAGGAACCCGAGAAGAAAAATAGAGCTTATGGGAATGAATTATGAGTCCGGTACCGAAAAGATGATGGATTCAAGGTTAAAGTGGAGTTTGAGACATCGAGAGGGATTAAAGTGAACAAATCTTATAAGCTAAGGTGGCTATGAGCGATTTTATCAAAAAGAAATTGGTGGGGCCCACGCGTATACACTTCTCCTTATTCTTTTCTTTTTCTCATTCTCCCTCCCGTAGCTTCACTTTCTCTCTCTCTCTCTCTCGATTATGCTTGCAAAGGAATTTCTTCATCAATCATTCATGCAATTTTTACTTTGGGAAGGAAGCTATGAAAGTTAGGATGATTGGTAAGTTGATGTTCTTCTTCTTCTTCCTCTTATTACAAGATCAAATCCTTGGTTATTATTTTTGCAAAATTTTTGTAGAATATTTTAATGGATGAATTTAAGTGTGGATGTTAATCTAAAACATTCCTAGGTGATTTATGATGTTATTAGAAAAGAAATTTGGAGAAAACTAGGAGAAATTCGTAGAATTTGGATATTTGAAAAAGTTAGTGTTCTTGATGAAAATTTGAGATTTGAGCTTGGATTGTTGGTAGAAATTGGGGGTTTTGGTGTTAAAACACTCCTTAGACATTAAGGATGAAAACCCATGGAAGAAATCAAAAGAAATGTTGTTTTAGATATGATTTTTGGATTTTTGGATGAAGAACACGAAGAACATCGAAAATTTTCCCCAGAATTACTGTTCACCGAGAAAATTTTTCCAGATTTTCTCGTTACTGTAGCGTTGACTCGGTCAACGTTACTGTAGCGTTGACTCGGTCAACGTTACTGTAGCTGCGTTGACCGTTGACCGTTACTGTAGCATCAGTTTTTTTTTTAATATCGTTGAAAAGCTCTTTGAGTCTAGTTTCCAATGGTATAAGTTTCATCTGGATATTCATTACCAGTTAGGAGTTATGATTTGAGAAGTGGATGAAGGTCGAGAGTAGTGGTAGGAAATTTCTCTATTTCGTAACCCTGATGGTTTTTATCTGGTTACAATAGGAATGGTCAAGTGCAAAGTGGGAGTGCTGAGAGCATGAAATCCAGGTGAGTGGGTTAATACTTGCTATGATTAAATATCTTTGTTATTGACTTTTTGCATCATAGTGAAAATATGTTGAATATCCAAATTTGAAGAGAATGATGTGGGATGATGAGACATAAACAATTGTGGAACGTGCCAGGTGATGTATATAATTATATTTTCTTATTTTCTCATGAATTGAGGTTATATGATGGATTGTGAATGGCATGTGAACTGAGTTGAAATGTATCATACTCTGATTGTTGAGTTCAATCATATGCGGATAGTTAAGTATGTTATTGTTGAATAATTGTTCTATATTATGGGTTATGTTATATACATGCTATGTTGCTGGAACCACATTGATTATGTTGTGGCTTGAATTGTAAATGACTGAGTTGTATATGTGGCTCAAGATTATGATTGAGGATGTTTTTATATGTGATTGTGATTGTGTTTGACTGGAAAGGAAAGGCATGGTGGTGCACCCCATGGAGAAATCTATGTGAAGCTATAAGGGTGGAGAATATAAATGGAGCGATAAGGGTGGATGCGACGGGGGCCGCGGGCAACGATCCAGAGGTATTCTGGACGACCCGGTTGGTACGGGAATTGTGTGTGAAATTGATTTCATCGATTGCTGTTGTGAATTTTGAATTTTGTTGAAATGCATTTGATTCACTTGGATATTGTTGTGAAGTATTATGAATAATATTATATCATATGATGATCGATCTACGTATGATTGCTGCATGTTATCATTATGATGCATGATTTTTATTTTGTCATAGTATTGTGTTATCTACTCACTGGGCACGTGGTTTGCTCATACCCCTCTTATTGATATTTTTTTTCAGCGTTGACAGCTGAAGGTAAATATCGGAACAAGGAATTATGGATCCTTAGTCCATAATTACCTTTTCATTTGTTCAGGATAAAGGTATAATAGTTAAGTTTTATTCTAAGTTGTATAAATCTAGAAATCTCTGTAATCGGGTAGGTTCATTCAGTGATGTAATGTGAGTAATTGTAGTATGTATAGAGAACTCGTTTTGGTTGCATGAAAAAGAATTGTATGATTTTTTTAAGAGAAATATAGGCTTACGGAGGTGAAATGAAATTCACTTTCCGTGCCGGTCACGTGCTCAAATTTTGGGACGTGACATCCTTGTAGAGAGATTTAAACAATAAGCACACAGGTCTTAAAAAAGAGAGAATATAGTTAACTTTATTTCAAGTAATATGATAATTATGATTTTACAAAAATACTTTTAATTACAGAATTTTGGTATCACCAAATTAGGAGCAAAACCACTTGGCCAACAATTCTCTCCATCAAATGTATTAAGACATTTTCATTTTCTGAACGATTAATAAAAATTTATAAATCGCACAAAGGTACACGAACGAATTGCCTTGATAAGGCAAGTTATTAGCTCCAACTGAAAACCAAAATAACATGTCATATACTCGAAAATTTGCCTTGAGGCAGAGGTTACTTGACACTTGGTATTTGGGATGTGTATACACTTGGTTCGGTTTGATTTTAAGCTTTAATTAAAATTGAACTAAACTAAGTTAATCGATTTTGTAAAATTATAGATCTATTTAATTTTAATTTTTGGGTAATTTGATTCAATTTTTGGTTTTTTTAACAATAATTTGTAGTTTTTAATTTCAATGAAATATATATAAATATAAAAAAAGACCAAATTTATTAAAAGAAAGAGAACAAGTTAATTATGAAATATATAAAAATAATTTTGTTGACATAAAAATATATAAATATAATGGAACAATAACTATTTCAGAAAATCATATAATTAGCCACTTGGTTCCTTGGAGTTGTAACTATCCTCATTCTATCTTTATACTAAGTTTTGGTTGAGTTCTATCACTTGGTTATCAAACTAATGTTTCCAGAAAACCTTCTAGAAGTGAGCTACATCAGTTATGGTCTAAAAAATCTTCATTAACATGAAGAACTAACCAAAATCATGCATAATAACCATTCATATATGTCATTTTCATCCTATTTACTATACCAACCGGTTACAACCAAGTTTCATCTTCAAATGGAGCTTTAGAAACATAAATCCTACTCATGCTACTCTAACTAGATGCAAACACAAGCATAAAATAGAGAGACAGACAAGAACAAAAATGGAACAGAAACATCAACCAAAAATCCACTTATCTGCATTAAGACTCTAAGCTACAACATCCAATTCACCTTGTGACTAATTACACAGAAGGTTTTAGCCTTCCATGAGGCAAAACCGAAACTACAGAGGAAGAATACTACAAAGGAAAATAGGCTACGAAACTACAGGGAGAAGAAAATGTTCTTCAACAAAGAAAAATGCAAGTCTGATGGTGTTTTTAGTCCCAGCCTTAGGAGAAAGTTGACTTCTGCTTCAATCCCTTTCTCTTTCTGATATGGCAGGAGTTCAGCATCGAGTTTAGAGGAGTTTGCATGGAACGAGGGCTGCATTGTTGCTCTATTTTGGTCATGAAGGTTGACCTGAGAAAGTTTCCATTTCAATGTAAGTTTGGGACAACATAACAGTCTGAATGCATGTCTCTAGTCAAGTTTGTTGCAGCAGGTGTCGGCCCACACGTCCAGGTTAGCTAATCAAGCCCAGTCAGCTAAACGTCCAGTTCAGCAAATTACTCTCTCATTAATATGATCTGCAAGATTAACAAATGGATTAATAAGTCTCTAACTATTCACGGTGTAAAAATACGAATTTGAAGCAAATTAATTGAAGAATTAATCAGACCCACCAAATTCCAATCTATCATAAAATTAGAGTTTCCCATGATAGAAATGCAATAAGACTAAGTTTAAGAGCTATAATTAATATAAATAAGCGTGATATCAGACCTCTCACCCCTCTTTGTGCACTGGGGCAGTTGTTTGCTTCCATATTAAAATGCTCATAAAACTTGGATACTAAAAGCTACAGGAAATGGAGAAAAGATTTAAAATGCTCAAAAAACTTGCTTTATTACAGATATTATTTAACAGATTCCTTTCCAGATTTAATCCAACAGGATTTAAATAGTCTTCAACCACAGTTGATAGAACAATGCTTGAAAGATTACAACAGTCCTCTTGACTATAAAGAGCAATCCACCGGATGGCAAAAGGGAAATACCAAAATTGTAAGTGATATAGCATTAAAGGAGGGAAAATAGGAAGGCAGGACATCTCACTTAATCTAAAAGTAAACAAAGAAAGAATGAGAAATATAAGAATTTCATGCGCCATTAAAATAGCAGAGCCAACATGACGGTAAACTAGCAAATGTTCTTATGTTCAATATGAACTTCCATAAAATAAAACATCCCATTATTCTACTTGAGCCATACCAAATGATTCCCCTTCCCTGCATTTATTCAAGTTAAAATTTCCAGCTTCTGAGTCAGTAAAGAAACAAAACAAAGAAAAAATATGTTCTTAATCTCCCAGATCAGAGTAAAACAGTGTTCAAATTGCATTGGAAGGGGCGTGACAAAAATATCCAATACGGAATATGGTGTCAGCTAAGTTATATACACCAAAAAACATATATTCGTAGATCCTTTGAACCTACAGTCAAATAAAAACTTCTTGTGTCCATGAAGATAAGCTGTTCAAGCATATCATCAGGCATAAATGAGTTAATGAAAAAGGCATCTTTGTGAGATACCTTCCAAGCCCTTGGCAAATAGTGAGAATAGCAGCATGCCTTCTTTGACCGAAGAATAGCCCAACAACAATGAGTGGGTTCCACTACTTACCAGAATCCAAGAGTCATTGACGTTTTTAGCCCACCTAGTGGGATAAGGCTTTGTTGTTGTTGTATACCATCGGTATTGCAGCAGGAACTCATTCTTAAACTCATTGTAGGAATCAGTTCCAGCCTGAATGAAACTAAGGTTTCTACTTAACTCTTGATTTCCAAGAACACAAAGGTTGAAGCAGAACTAATATTGAAAGATCTCCAAGCATCAAATATGCTAGACACCAAGGAATTGCTGGAAATCATGCATGTGCATCAGTAATGAAGATTACTCAAAGAAGTTCAATCAATACCCACCCACTTCCTAAATGCTTGAACATACTCAAACCTTTTGGTCTGTGCTTCTGTCCTAGTATGTAATGCTTTTAAACTCCTATAAAGATTCTTATGAATTCTAAGGAACTCACTTTTGTACATCCACTTATCAGTATACATGTTTTGGTCTTTCATATGCCCAATGACCTCCATCACTCTCTCAAAATAACCACCTTGGAGAAAATTAAGCAATAGCAACTCATATAGATCTCTATTCACCTTTAAGCTGCCACTCCTTATGAATCTCTTAATGTCACCCCATAAAACTGTGATCTCACGATACATACCCAGAGATAAATATCCATGCAGGATATAAGCAAAAGTTTGGACTGTGGGCTGAATATTCTTTTCTTTCATTCTTCTATATGCCTTCAACATATCCTCTATCATTCTTGCCTTGCTAAAAAAGTAGATAGAACAATTGAACTCATACACCATAGGGGAAAATGTCTCTTCATCTTTCAATACGTGAGCCAAAGTGACAGCCAAATCTGATAAACCAAATGAATATGATGTATCTCCATCCAGGACCAGTTTGTTAGTTGTGTCATTAGATAATTTTTCATCCAAGCCAACCCTTTTCATTTGTTTTAGCAGCACCTTCGCTTCTCGATGCATTTCTCCTTTGTAATATGCTGACAGAAGAGAAATATATGCATCCAAGCCCATTGGAGACCCAAAGGATTCCAGGTCATCCAAAATATCATGAGCAGATGCAAGCCAGCCAAACTGAATGCAAGCACCAATGATATCAGAACACAAACTGGATCCAGCCAATGAACACTGAGCCTCTTGAATGCTCAATAAAAGTTTTGACAGTTCACTAATCCTCCCATTTTTCTTGTATCTACTGATGAACTTTGCTAGAGCCCTGTTACTAAGGACAAGTTTTCCATCCCTAAAGAAAATAAGATCTTGTCTTCCTTCTACTTTAAGGACAGTATCCTTGTGCAGCAGCTCAGGATCAAACTGTATCTTTAATCCAGTCTTGAGGTGATTAGATCCAATTGCAACAAGATATGGGTTTTGTGCGTGGTTCCTATATTTTTTATTATTATGATAATTATGCTGTCTATTCATATCCAAAACAAGCTCAGCAGCAGCATCAATGTCATTAAATTTGAAGTGCAAGTTCAACAAACTACCATAGAAATGACGATAATGATGAAGGTAAGGAGCTGAAACACCATCAATATGCCCCTTTAATTCCTTCATTTCATCCCTGAGACCATTCATCTCCAGTATCTGTGATATAATGACAATTGAGTATGCATCTGCCACCGTGCCTGTCGCAGGCATTAATTCCATTATTGATTGACCTTTCAAAGATAATTTAAATCTCACACAAGCATCAAGCACAAGGTTAAAGATCATCGTATTTGGCTTGACTAGCACAGCCTTGTGAACTCTTCTGTCATTCAAGCATTTAAAACAATCACAAACTTGAACCAGATAATTGGTAGCAACGTGTGCTCCAATTTCTGTCTTTACCATATGCAAAAAAATAATCAACAATAAATTCATAGGGGGTACACATTCTTTCTCCAGCATCAATCTGAGAATCATTGAGGCAGGGACTGGCATTTGCAACCTTGCTAGAGAGAGAGCAAGCTTAGTTAAGGTATCAGCTTGAAGTATGTTTGACTTCTCTCTAACAATTTGGAAGGCCAAGTCACATGCTTTACGTAACCAGACATGGTTTGATGAGTAAGACAATTGAACAATCAGCTGATTCACTAGACAAACCGCAGGAAAGCCATAAAGGCGTCTGAAATCATGGAAGAACTCCCAGGCCTCACGAACCTGATGATTCTTCAAAGAATTTTCAAGATTCCTCAACAGAATTTCCTGGGACGAACCTCCCCAAGATAATCTTTCACGTTGGTTAGAGGAGGAAAAATTTTGCATAGATGGATTAAGATGTATGCATGGAGCATATGATACTGGAGTCTCTCGAAATCGAAAATTGAGGACAAATTCATAAATGCTTGACGTCAAGCCAGTCCTCTGTAAGGCAGAAGCCTTTCTAAGCAAGTAGCTCTTAATGCAGCGATCATGTGACAAAATATTTTTGGTAAAACCAAGCGTCATTCCTACCCTGCTATTTGGCTTGAGGATTGAGCATTCAAATGCATCCCAAAAATTTTCGGCTATGAGTCGCCATATTTGATAACAGAATTGGATTCCGAATTGACTATTCCCTTCGACCAAAATTTGATATAAATTTGGCTGGAACATCTGAGAATTTCCATTAGAAAATTATCGTAAAATAAGTTCTCGGAAATTAAATCAATTTCCACAATCGAATCGTTACCCAATGAAATTTCATGCATCTCTATGCATGTTATACATTTCTTGGCTGTACTTCTGCCGTGGTTTTGCAAAGTAGAATGTAGATGATCGTGATGCATCCAATGGGTTATAAGGAGAAACCTTTGCTGCTAGATGTTAAGTTGAAAATTATAAAAGTTAGAAAAAGACTATAAACTGCAATTTAAAATCCCAAACAATGCGTAGTATAGAAGACGCTAGTCAGCGGACTGAGAACTAGAGAGCTCACCATGAATGGATGTTAGAGCGCTCGAAGCCAGGGTTATTGACGAAACACATTTGAGTATCGGAAAGAAGAGGAGGCAGTGCGGAAAGAAGAGGAGGCAGTGCGAGGGCTTTCCATGGGTTTCAGGAACGACTCAGTCCAACCCATACAGAAAGTACATAAAAAAGAGAACCTGAGACAGCCCTAAGTTTCAATGACAAACCCGAGTCAAATTCACCTCCATAGCCTCAAACTTAAGGAGGTTTCTTGGGCTTTCATAATCATTATATGGTTATGAGTCTTATTTAGATAGGTAGAATTCATAGTTATTCAATAATTGTAAAGGGACTAAAGTGTTATGTATTAAATTTAATATTATTTTATAATAAATTATTAATCTTAATTTTTAAACTATTATAAGTGTCTTGTGTTTCAAAAATTAAACGTATTTATTTAATTTTTAAACAATTATTATTGTTTTAATTTGTTATTTTTGTTGTTAAATTTTAAATATTTTATTGTAAATAATTATTATGATAAATAGAAAGATGAAACTCAAAAATTTTAGTTTAAGTAATTTTTTTTTTTGGATATAGGCTTCAGAACGATTTGAACTCTTTATGTTTGTAAATTTCGTCTTTTTCACATTTTTTTTCTTCGTATTTTTTTATAACAAAAAAAATGAAAAAGACAAAATTTAAATAAAATATTTTTAATAACTGAATTAAAATACTTCATCTTTTAAAAATTAAAATTATCTCTCTCTCTCACGCACACATTTAGTTCGAACAAATCAGACTACAAAACTTTTTTATTCGCAAAACTCAACTTGATACATTGTTTAAAGAGAAATTTCTCTCATGCTTGTTTTAAAATACAGAGTTACACCCAATATGACTACTAACTTGACAACCTAAAGCGGTACGCCCTCAAGCTGTAATTTCTTCAACCTTAGAATTAAATACAAAACTTGGGAAGGCTGTAGTTAACTCCCTGCATTGATTCACAATTACTAGATCTCAGTGAAACTAAAAGTTGTTTAAATATTAACCGTAAAAGTAGTTTCCCACATGACATACCTCAGGTAGGGTAGGGTCATGACTTTCAGTAGTGAGGGATTCTCAGAAACGAACTTTTGCCATTCGAACTTGTCTATTTTCCCATCTTGGTTCGTATCAGCAACCAAGAAAGTCTGATCACAAGGACAGAATGTCAGGTTTAAAACTTTAATTTTGTGATAGTACTAGAAGAAAAAGAAGTTTAATCATTTCAATTTTGTACCTTGTATTTCTTAGCAGAGGTGTTCAAAATTGAATTAAATTGACCAAATGATTCAAACTAAATTAAATTAATCAAAAATTAACCAAAATCAAAAAAATAAGATACAAATTGATTTTTAAAACATGACAATTGAACAGTTTAATTCGGTTGTCAATTACCAATTCTATTTCTTATCATAATTAGATATCAATTAGATATATTGTTACAAATTTATATACTAACACTACTGTTATAAGATATGATTGAAATTATTAATATGTGGTCTAAGCAGAAAAAGTAATTGAACACATGTTAAGAATTAAGACGTGTATTTCTAAGAACTAATTTGAATTTATGCTAAGGTAGTCTACTATAAAAACTATTTATTTACTAAGAGGGTTAATAGAAAAATACTAGAGTAAACAAAGAGACTTGCATATAGTTTTCATTGATCTAGAAAAAGCTTACGATCAAATACCAAGGGGAGTGCTGTGAAAAGCCCTAGGAAAGAAAGGTGTCTGTGTTGCGTATATCAGAACTATAAAAGATATGTATGAGGGGGCAACAATTAGTGTAAGAACGTCTAGAGGGAAAATAGAAGATTTTCCTATAAAAATTAGCCTATATCAGAGATTATCTTTGGGCCCTTATTTGTTTGATCTGGTTCTAGACGCTCTAAAGGAGCACATCCAAGAAGAAATCTCCAAATGCATGTTTTTTGCAGATGATATAGCCCTCATAGTAGAGTCAAGAGTAGAGATTAACTCTAAACTCAAGTTATGGAGATGTACTTTGGAATCAAAGGGTTTCCATCTGAGCAGAAATAAAACAGAATATATACACTGCAAGTTTAACAAACAGCAAGCAAGAAATGAGTTGGAGCTTAAAATCAAAGATAAGGTTATACCACAAGTGTCAAAGTTTAAGTATCGGGAATCAGTAATACAAGATAATGGTGAAATTAATGGGGATGTTACACATAGGATACAAGTTGGGTGGTTGAAATGGAGAAAGAAATCAATAGTTATTTGTGATCGGAAAGTACCTAATAAGTTTAAAAGGAAATTTTATGGAATTGCTATAAGATTGTCAATATTATATGGGAGTGAATGTTAGACATTGAAAGGACAACAAGAAAAAAAAATTGGGGAAACAAAAATGAGAATGTTGAAATGAATGTGTAGGCATACAAGAAAAGATATAATTCGTAATGATTGTATACAAGATAGAGTTGGCGTGGCACCTATTGCATGATCAAAGAAGACAGTTTGGAAGCGCTAGTAATAAGGGTTGAGCATATAGTATTGAGTCTTGTGAAAAAAAAAAAGGTCGAGAAAGATAAAAAAAGACACTTAAAGAAGTCATTGAACGTGATCTTTTAGTGAATTAGATACTTAGAGAGTTGGTTATTGATAGAGCTCAATGGTACCGTGCGATTCATATAACCGTCCCCACTTAGTGAGATAAGACTCGTTGTTGTGGTGGTGGTCTAAGGAGAAAAGAGTGAAGTTATGAAAAAATTAAAAATAGGTATTTATTGTGTTCTTAAAGTAACATATTACAAAAGAATTTTTTTAAAACATAATAATGAAATGCCTCAAATATTATACAAGAATTTTATGATAATTTTTCTCCTCTAAAATCACCCAAAATCGAACCAAACCGCTCAACAAAAACCAAACTAAACTATCTAAAAAATAAAACTGAATATGTGCATTTTTTAAAAAATTGATTGGTTTATTTCAGTTTAATTTTAATTCAAAATCAAATCGAATTGAATCTTTGAACATCCCTATTTCTTAGCATGACATCAATAACATACATACTTTGTTTATTTATTTTAAACTTTAGAGAACGTTACTCAACTTTCACATTAAAGTCTGCTATTATCTATAGTTTATGTTATCTAGGATTTTAACAAAAACAGCTCACCTTATCAATAATTGTTTCTATTGCCTCATCTGCCAACTTCGTGTCAGATTCGGAAAGAAGGGCAATCAACATTCTTTTGACCTGCCACAATAACCAAAGTAAAATGAAGATGTTTAATAAGATTACTAGGCATATATAGGTAAATACAAATAAGCAAATAAACTTACGACTACCATTATCACTGTCAACCAGACTAAAGAATGCCGTTGCCTAATAAAATATATAAACAAATATTCATCATCTTACCTCTTGGCGTTCTATAAAGCCCTTATTTTCCAAATCATATATCCTGAATGAAACTGCCAGAAAATCCCGAATATTATCTATTAGTACAGCGCCAGATCATAAATTCATAACATGTGATAAAGGATGAACTATTATCTAAATTTGAAGATTCAGCTGCAACTTACAATCTATCTTGTCTTGTCGTGATGCTCTAGGGTGGAAGACACTGAGTGATCTAACAAAGTCCCCGAAATCAATTACTCCTTTCTTCTTAATATCAAACAGATCAAAGACCTGCATGCACAAAGAGTTTAATCTTAACATAGATCCAAGTAGTTAAAAAGGCGACTCCGTGAAGATACAGGAAGTCGCATGACATGTTATCAAAAAAGAAGAAGTAGAAAGACAAAATATAAATGAAGGAATTCATGAGAAGCTAAATAAACATAGAATTCAGCTTGAACATAAGAAAAGAGGCCACTTTTCCACTTACAAATAGAAATGGAAAATAACCTGCATATCCAAATCCAACAAACCAATTGATAAGCCAGCCGGCCAAATGTGCTAGTTGGTTCACAACAATTATGTCACAGCAAGCTTAAAGAAGGATTAACATATTGGAGTTTCCTTCAGAAGCATATAGTGGAAGTAAATTTTTGCAGTTAACTACAAGAATTACATATCGCTGATCCAAGGAGTGCATTTGCATTAGTCTGTGGGCAAATTCATATGCTTGCAAGCAACCTCAACTATTATAGCAATGTTTTTAAGAATGCAGAAGGACGATGTAGTACCCGACTTGCAAAGAGATTATCCCTTTTCTTATCCTTGAAAATTGCCAACTGAAACTCTTGCTGCAAAGAAAGAGCATTCATAATCACACAGTATTTCAATGTGAAGAGCACAAACTATCATAATAAAGCTAATAGGAAATGTTAATTAAGCTATTAGACAACTGAAAACTGAAAAGGCAATCAATATATTGTAGATCGTTGTCAGGAAGCATCACAAGTACGTTACAGCCAGTCATTATCTTATGACAGAGAATACATAGTGTACTAGATTAACCTGGGGCTTGTAAATAATTAAACAGAAGGAAATTTGATGACCAGAATTTTTCTAACAAAATGCATGTGCAAAAGTAATCACCACTTTTTTATAACAGTATTTACAACCTCTAAGTAACATTCATGACAGAGAATATAGAGAGAACATAGAGTGGCATAAAAACAACCAAAACTAGTAATACAACATAATAAACTAATTGTTCCCCAAAAAAAAAAGCTTGCCATATGGTACCTTGCAGATTAATCCATCATTAATGACAGAACTGCTGATGATCTTAAAAAGCTCAAACAGTGCTTCAACCTCGCTAACGCTGACTGAGAAACCAAAGATTCACAAAGTTTAATCTACAAAGTTAGCATATGTTTTCTAGAGAGAGAGAGAGAGAGAGAGAGAGAGGAAAATTTTATAACAAATAAGCATCACATAAATATGAATAGAGAGAGTAAATGTCTTAATTAAACTTACAGGCAGTTTTATATCATTCATTACCAAATAGGATATAGACACTGACCGATATTTCATCCAACAAGACTCACTTACGTTTCTTGGATAGTTAAAACTTGCTGAATGAAATCTGGGGTGTCCAAAAAGGAGGACAGTTTTGTTTGCAAGTGCAGGGAAAGAAAGCCTTTAGACAAGGCTGAGACCCCACAGTCAACAAGCAACAAATACAAGCTATAAAATAAACTCAGTATACTCTACAGAAATATTTAGTTGTTGGCAAAGGCAACACAACCAGCCGGAGAAAGTGGCAAAAGAAAACTCAAAGTATGGGCTAGGCTCTGTTCATTTGTGTTTTGATCATCTAGCAGGTTTTTACCAAACAGAAAACATCAGGGATAGAAAGTACATTTGTAGATATATAGCTCAAGTATGATACGCTCCTTAAACTGCTATTTCACTTGATGAACCCAAAAGTGCTAAAACTATTTGTGGATTTTAAGGTTGGTAGTTGGTGACAGTCAGAATGGAAAAGAATGAATTGTACGTATGGGAGTCTGTTGCAAGAGAAAGCATGTGAGATTATTCTTTAATGAGTTTAATTGACTAAGTAAATAGATGAAGACATTTTGTCATTTGATTCACATCAAAATATGGGGAAGAAAAGTAATTTATATTAATCAAGGCAGCCCACATTAGGACATATATACTCGTGTTTCTTTTATTGCAATCCTTATCATTCTCACCAAGCACCCCATACTGAGAATACCACGAGTGATTGCAAGCCCATACAGAATACTATAATTATCATTATTGTGCTTTTAAGATTCATTCAGCAGGAAGAGGAGTAGAATCACCACATGCAGCTGGGAAGCATGTTAAATTCAGCTCTTATAACTTTATTATAACTTAAATAAAGTTATAAAACAGCTCTCGGCACATCACAATCTATAATAATGTAATAAATACATTTTTGAATAATTCCATCAAAAAAACTCATCGACTTACAAGCTGTCTCTGATGCAAGAATTGAAGGGTCCTCCTTATTTCCTCCCTTAGAATAGATGCAGCCCATTTATCGATGAAATGCGGGCAGCACAGTACAAGACTTGCGGGCTTTACTACAAGATATCATCAAAATCAGCTTAACCATGCAATTTGAAGTTCAAATTCAAACAACGTAAAATGAATAAATCAATCTTATGTCATGACTGCATATGTTAAAACTAGCTTTGCCAAACGTCGAATTATTTTTCAGTAACTAGAAAAAAAAAATCTACCACGACGAAATATTCAATCAAAATCACAAAAATTCCCGGGTCCTGAAAAGAAAAAATCAACAGATAAACAAATTTATAAACCAATGTCTATTCTCTTCTCATTTCCAGGGGAACCAAAGCAACCATAAGAGCTCAAGAACAACTGATAAACAAACTAAATATATAGGAAAATGGCCTAGATAATTAATTCACAAAACTCAGAAGCCTGCATTATTATTTTTTCCCCCTCCTCCTATATAACCCTTCAAAATGAACCTCAACGTAATATCTAAGTAAAATCAAACTCTAAGAACGTTTAAAATTAGAAATATCACACCCTGAAGATGAGTATACTGCGTCTGTGCTGTCCTGTCAGGGAAACAAACTCACCGGATTCAAAAGTTGGTCCGAGAAACTTGCCTTCAGCCGACAATTTCCAATACAGTTATAGGAACGCACAAAGAGGCTATTTCAAAGAGAAGAAGCACGAGGCAGGAAGAAGACAGGGCAAAAGAGACGCAAAGTTCTTCAGAAAATTGTAACCTAACGGCTGTGTTAGTTTGATCGTAAAGCACTGGAGGAATTTACGAACGAAGCAGAAGCAGAAGCAGAAGCAAAAACAGACTTGGAGACGCGGATGGTGGAATTTGAAAGTGTGATACGAACCAAAAGTCGAAAACGAAATATATTGGCTGGTCCGTGAGAAGCACGTGCTTCCCAAGGCCAACCTAAAGAAAGTTTAGCATGCTTGAATTAGCATTTGGAAGCATAAAAAACACGACCTTAGAATTGTCAGGATGTAAGGTTAATAGTATTTTTAACTTGCTTATTTTGGCATTTATATTTAAATTTTAAGTCATATTTATGTTTAAAATCTCATTTAAGAAGTAAGTTTTAGTTTTTTTAGTTATTAATAAGTTTTAGTTTTTTAGTTATTAATACGTCGACATTTCTTAAAACTACTTTTCAATTTGAAAACCAAGTTGGTATAAAATCAAATTTATCAAATTCCAATAAAAAAATACATGGAATAAAATAACTTTAGCGTGTCATTGTTACTCAATCAATAAATTATCCTAATTATGACATTTAAATACAGATGTTTTTATTATTAATTTTTCTTATCGCATTTTGATTTTGTAATAATGAAATTTTATGGCATGCACTTTCAGAATTCTCCTTACTCCTTTTCTTTTCTCTTTTGTTTTTTTAATATTGACCTTTTTCTTATTATTTACAGTTAGCTAAACATAAAGTGGTCAATATTTTAAAAAAAGGGTCAATATTTACAAACATGAATTTCCTTGGTAATTTGGTACATACGATGACTCAAATTTATGTAAATTAGAAAAGGATAAAAGTGAGATAAGACTTTGTATATATTTATTAGAATTTATAATGAAAATAACATATAAAAATATTCAATCAAATAAAATATATAAAACTGATTTGTTATATATATATATATATATATAATTATGCATATAAGTGTGATAACAAACAATAAAAAATTATGCATAAATTTTATTCATTTGTAAAATAATATCCTATATAAAAAATAGTAAATTACATGTCCGGATATTTTTAAACAATATTTGGTATTAAAAGTGTTAGTCCACGGTCAAATAAGAACTTTTTATTTGACCAGATAATTTTTTTAACTCTATTATTTTTGTCAACTATTTATATGTTTAACTTGGTAAGTAATGTTTTAATTAATTCAAGTTGATGTCACCATTTTGATAAGATTGTTCGTCATTCTTAGAAAAAATAAAAGAAAACTTGTCCACAGCTTAGAAAAATTTTCTGAATTAAAAAAAAAGAAAAAAAAGGTTTCCAGAATACCTTTGACACTCAGCCAACGGAAGAGAATCAATAGCCATTTTATCAAAAAATTTATAGTCAAACCATTGTGGAATCAGAATATAGCAAGTGTATAGATATATTTGATAATATCGAATATATTTAAACTATTAAGTGAATTAGTTGCAATAATTTTAAGTACTTTATAAAACATTTTAATTTTATTCTTTTTTTTCATATTACATGTGTGTATAGAGGCACACACCAATAATGGGGCATCCACTACCCTCCATTTTTATATATTTTAAATATAAAATTAAATTATTATAATTTACTTTATAAGTGATAACAAAAAATAGTAAAAATAATAATTAGCTTCCAATTTTTATATCCAATTTAAATTTTTTTTGTCATAATTTTATTTGATTAACAATAACATATGATTTTAAGTTTGTGTGTGTGTGTGTGTCATCATTTTATTTGATTAACAATAACATATAATAACATATGATTTTAAGTTTTTGTGTACACGCACGCGTGTGTTGACATTGAGCATCTCTAATGCGGTAATACACATTGGGTATCTCCAATGGGGTTCTTCAAGGATTTTTAGAAATAAGAATCGGTTTTTAATGAGTTTTATCATTAGAGTGCATTAGCGTAACTGTCACATATAAAAACTAATTTTTATGTAAGAGCATATCCAATGACAATTCTTAAAAGATTCTTAAAAATAAGAACATATTCTTTAGAACATCTCAAATAATGTAACTCTAATGAGTTATTTATTGTGGATCTTATAATGTCATATCATCACTTTTGCTTTAAGTAACTTTCTACTACTTTAATCAACTCTCAACTCCAATGATACAACTTTAAAACACTCACAAATGAGTCCCACAAGTTACTCCACGTCTTTATACTCCTATAGTGAGTCTCACAACTTTCAACTAAAAACAGTTCTTACATGTAGCAGTTACACTAAAGCACTATAATGGTAAAACTTATTAAGAACAAGTTTTTATTTTTAAGAAAATTTTAAGAACTGTCATTGGAGATGCTCTTAGTGAATTTCACAATTGGAGTATGCCAACATAGCTGCCACATATGAGAACCGATCTTATATAAGAATCGGTTCTTACAGCAAAAATAATGGAGAGTTGTGAGATCCATTGTGAGAGTATAAAGATATAAGATAATTTATGGAATTTATTTGTAAGTTCTTTAGAGCATCTCTAATGGGGGTTCTTAGAAATAAGAACCAATTTTTATTAAATTTTACCATTAGAATTTGCCAACGTAACTGTCACACATAAGAACTGTTTTTATATAAGAGTTGGTTTTTAACAAAAAAATAATTAAAAAAATAAAAAGTTAAAAATTAAATACATATGTATTAATTATCCTGTATTAATTAAAATAGTAGAGAATTGTTTGTAGGACCTATTTGTAAATTCTTAAGATAAGAAATTCTTCTGTGGACATAAAACTACACATGGTATAGTGAGACCCACAATAAGTGACTCATTATAGTTGCACTATTGGAGTGGAAAGTTGCTTAAAGTAAAAAATGGTAATGTGACATTATAGGACTCATAATAAGCAACTCAGTAAACTTTTATTATTGGAGATGCTCTAAGCAATTGGTTTTTAAAGTAAAAAATCAATAAAAAAATTTATAATTAATTATTTGTAAAACTCATTTGTGAGTTCTTTAGAATTATATCATTCGAGTGCAGAGTTGCTTAAAGTAAAAAGTGATTATGTGAAATTGTAGAACTTATAATAAATAACTCATTAGAGTTTAACTATTAAAAATGCTCTAGGTGTGTGCCTAAATGTATTTGTAACATTTTCTTTTTTGTGACCATTGAAGGATGCATTTTTCCCTTTTGCATAATCGCATTAGCATATTGTTTTCAATTTGCTGAATTACACCTCTTGAAAAAGTACTTTTTTATTCTTTTTAACTATATTTTCTTTTCAGTAAGCTGAAAATAAATAAAATTATCCTCGCGAATATTCCTTTCCCAATTTTGAAGATTGAAAAAAGAATTCATTTAACAAAAGTGTTGATAGACTGCACGTATTATAGGATCTTGATACGAAACGCAAGAATTTAATTTTATTTTTGTTGTTAAATTATTTTAAAATTTATATGTATAATAATAAAAAATACTTAATCGAATCGAGCCATTTCTAATATATATTTTTTATTTTAATAGGTCAATGATTTTGAAATACAAAGTTGGATACATTTATAGAAAGTTTCATCTCTTGAAATATTAAATTATCTCATCCTTGAATTATTTTAAAATATATATAAAAATAAATTTTTTATTATTATACTCATATATCTCACAGTAATTTTTTTTCCTTATTATCATAAAATATGAAGTAATGAGATTTGAACAAATGCCTTTAATTTATCAATGTTGATTAGTTTTTTTGGTTTTCCATAGATATATTCATCGCATACAATATTATTTAAGGCATTATCAGACACTGAATATAGACATCTCTTTCAGTGAAAAATAATATTGATTGGTTTAAATGATTGAATCATTTATATGTATAATAATAAAAAATACTTAAATCGAATTGAGCTATTTTTAACATTATTATTTTTTATTATAATAGGTCAATGATTTTGAAATACAAAGTTGGATACATTTATAGAAAGTTTCATCTCTTGAAATATTAAATTCTTTGATCCTTAAATTATTTTAAAATATATATAAAATGATTTTTTTCTTACTATCATAGTCATATATCTCAATTTTTTTTTCTTATTATCACACTACTAGAAAAACCTCAATTAGTGATGGAAATTAGCGACGGAAAAATTCTGTAGCAATTTTCGTCACAAATCCGTCGCAAATTCTGTCGCTGATTTGAAATTACAACTTAAGGAATCTGCGACGGATTCTGCGATGGAATATTTCCGTCGCTAAAATTAGTGACGAAATTTTCCATCACAAAATTCTGTCAGAAAGTACTTTTAGTTTTGCGACGGAATTTTCTGTCGCAAAATTCCGTCGCAAATATTTTTTCCGTCGCAAAATTCCGTCGCAAAGAATGTTTAATTTTGCGATGGAAAATTCCGTCGCAAAAAATTTGTAATTTTGCAATGAAAAATTTCGTCACAAACATTTCTCTCCAATTGTCAAATCAATTGAAAAAAATAAATATTAATAAAATAAATTTAAGAGAGTTTTTAAACTAAAAATTATACCTCATAAAAATTAAGTTTCATTTTAAAATAAATTTTTATATTTTATTTTATTAATTTAATATTTATATAAAATCATCATTTTTATATATACAATATATATTTTCTCTCATTTTTTTTCTTAGTTATCCTTAGTTTTACTTCTCAGTACTCATTCTCTCTGGTCTTTCTCTCCGGGTCGATTTCGTCTAAGCTCCGATCTCCACTCCAAACCCTAGTGAGTTCTTCTTTCACGCATGTCTCATCCCCTTCTTTGCATGGCATGATCATACTTACACACTTAACATATAGCCCTAGCGTCTCTCTCACACACACAAGCACGCGCGCAAGAGAGAGACATGCAGACATTGGTGCCTTTGGATATCCATCAAAATTGAGCCCTAGTGCATGAATCAGGGAGCAAGTGCATCCTTAACCGTCTTGTGATTAGTGACATGCACAAAAGGAATTATGACTTTGATGGTAGGAATCAATTATCGGTTGGATTTGTAATGAAAAATTAAAGATAAAAAATATAAAATGACATAAAAATGCATGTATTTTGTAATCTTAAAATAATACAAAATTCTGCATGGGCCCCATTCTTAAAAATATAAGAAGATATATAACACGTACATTATAAATTATAGCAATATACACTACGAGAAAAACCTTAATTTTTGTTACAAATATAAATAATACATACTCTAAAATTAATTTTGCAATCAATGATTTATAAGGTAATTATTAATTGAAATATAAATGATACCAATCTTACTGAATTGCAATAAATATGCGGTGCCTAGGTATATATTTTCAACCTCTAAAAAATTTATATCTTTTATCTATTGCATGACACGGAAGGCATGCAATTAGATTTTTTCCCAATTTTATGACTTAAATTCATCATTATATCTTTTGTATTATTTCAGAGGTATTAATTTAGTATACATCCATCATTGTCACGAATATTATGACACAAAGTATCGTTATAAGTAAATTTTACATACTTAATATCATAATTAAAAGTTATAAAAATAAAATTAAATGTGATATTTTCACTATATATTTTTCAATACTATGAACTACCATTCCAAATATGACAATGCATACATATATATACTAGCTTAATTAATTATAAGATAATTTCAAAATTTTAATAGAATTATTATCTTTACTAATAATTACAAACTGTTGATAAAAAATGAAAATTATACCTCATAAAAATTAAGTTTAATTTTAAAATAAAATTTAATATTTTATTTTATTAATTTAATATTCAGTATGGTAAAACTCTTTAAAAAAATTTGCTTCCCTCCATTTTTCAATTTCCCCCCACTTCACTCATTCCCAATTTCCCCCAAACCCCCCCCCCAAAAAAATAAAAAATGAGTATTGTGGCTGATGAAAATAATGACATGTGTGTCATTCTCCACCCTTAGATGAAGGGTTGGGTTCTTAGAAAGCCACAATCAAAACATTGGATCCCCAAATTTTTTCCTGGTGTGCGAAAGAGAGAGAGAACCGAGGGAGGAAGGAGATCAGCGCCCCCTGGTCGGAATCATGTCGGCTACGAGCACCTTTGGCGATGAACCACTCGATAGTTGCCTCTCCGTCACGTGGTTGCCTCGCCGGTCTTCATTTGTCGCTGTGCTGGTGCTTCATCGGCGCTCAGGCCCCCTAAGAGGAGACCCATAGTTGCGATATGGGTGGCAGTAAGTGAGAAAGAGAGAGAGGATGTCGCAAATCTGGTCACCTCCGTCGCGTGGTTGCCTCTCCAGTCTTCGCACCGCCGCTCTCTGTATCAGTTTTGTTCAAGAACTTCATATACTTCATAGTTCATATATTGATCTGGTTTTGTTTGGATTTTTATTCGATTATTGATGTTTTTTATTTTTTTAATTCATGCCCAAGCCTGTGGTATATATGATAAAGTCTTAAAACCATCGGTGCCCATTGTTTGTTAGATGGGGTCATTCCTTCACTTCAAATTACTAAAAAGCAAAATGCTCAACAAACAACTTGTGTGATAGTGAGAATTGACGGAAAATGTGAAAAAGACATGACCATTGTTGGTATATAACATAAGTTTCTTCATATACTTCATGGGTTTGGGTCCACATATTTACTTCATATACTGGAAGAGGATTCTTTTCACAAGTTTTTCTTTGTTCTTTTGTTTTTAGTAATGAATATTTTAAGATATTTACAAATTGTTGACTCCCTGAATCATTTAGTCTATACTGAAATCTTATTTTGGGTCTTTGTATGTTCATTAGCTGCGTTTTTTATTAATAGAATTCTTGAATTTTGGAGTGTACATATTATATATACCAATATACATGAGAGTCATAAAAGTTGATTCAACTAGCAGCTGAAGTTGACGTGGGTCAATTGCTATTGCTAATTATGATTCATATATACTTCATAATTCCACAATAAGGAAAACCCAATATTATTAATTTAAACACAATATGTAGGAATAATTGTCTCAATTTTAAGAATGATAAATATTTAATTCTTAATGAGACAAATTTGAGAAGAATTCTATTATTTGTGTTTGATAAGTTTGAAATGAATTATTAGTTTTTAATTTCACTACCTTGTTACCCATTGACTCGATCTTAATTTTAATTTTAATTTCTCTACCGAGGTGAGGGGATTGTTACACTACTTGTTTGTATTTTCTAAATATAAACCTATCATTATGAATTCATGGATTTTGAAATACTTCTTGTATGCTTGTTGAGAAGTAAATTCTGCATGTGTGTGCAAGTGATATAGTTGATTGATGTTTGTAGCATATGTGAGCTACCTATAAGATTGAGTATACTTAATAATATATATATGTATACCGTGATGTGGTACATTGGTGTGCCAATGAAGCTAGTGAAGCAAAACTTACTTTAAATTGTGTATTCTAAGGTTAAGCAAAGTGGGTTGTTATACTGTGTGATTCTTTTCATATGGTTCAAGTATGTCTTAAATCTCCTTAACAAGGACTAAATTGGTGTGATTATTGTTTAAAATTTCATTCCAGAGCTTGGGAAGGAGAGTGAGAATAGAGGAGCAAACCGAGAGGTTAGGATTGAGTATACTCAACTTGATTAATGAGTTTGGAACGGTGTTTCTCTTTCATTCCTTTTTCTCAATGTATGTGTTATAATTCGTTGGTTGACTTAGGGAAACGTGGGAGGTGGGACTGATTTTCACTAAGGGAGACCTGATGGTAAAGTGGTTATTGTACTTGATGAAGTAAATTTTTGTTTGCACTCTCAAATAATTCTACATTGTCAATTTTACTAAATGTTCTCATGTTTCTAACCACAGGACCCAAGCAAACTTGTTGCAGCAGTTGCTATGCATGTTGCTAATTTCAGTGCTAATGCAATTGTTGCTGCCAAGGAGGAGGAAAAGAAAGAAGAGCTAGCTGAAAAGTCTGATGGTGACATGAGTTTTAGTCTGTTTGATTAGTTGTTGTTTTCTTGAGAGCAGTTTGAGTTTAAAGTTTATATAGATTAACAAAGTTGGTATTAGGTCTTTCGATTTAGCTAGTACTTTGTTGTATTTTTGTTCTTGATGAGGTTAGATTTTAATTTTTAAATTTAGTTAAATTTTGGCACTTTGAATATGTATGATTATTTCAATAATTACAATAAATATAATATTTCTTTTCTTTGCTTGTGATTGTAATAATTTACATAAGTATTTAGATAATATAATATCATGAATTAAATAATTTTTTAAATAAATTAATAAATGATTTGTGATGGAATTTTTTGTCACAAATGCAAATAGAGTCAGAAATATTTGTTACTGTTTGGCGACGGAATTTTTTGTCCCGAATTTCATCAAAAATTTGCGACGGAAAATTTTTCATCGCAAATTTGTGACGGAATTAGTTGTCGCAAATTTGTGACGGAACGTTTTCTGTCACAAATTCTTAAATTTTGTTTGCGACGAATTTTTAAATTTACGACGGAATATTTCCGTCGCTAAATTTGTGACGGAAAGTGAATCCGTCGTAATTGATTTGTGACGAGCGTTTTTGCGACGGAAAATTTTCCGTCGCAAACCTATTTGCGATGGAATTTTCTTAAATTAGCGATAATTGATGCTTTTCTAGTAGTGTCATATACTCGCATATGAAGTAATGAGATTTGAACAAATGGCTTTGATTTATCAATATTGATTGGTTTTTTTTGGTTTTCCAGAGATATTTGCATCAGACACAATTTTATTTGAGGCATTGTCAAGCATTAAATATAGATACTTCTTTCAATAGAGATCAATATTGATTGGTTTAAATAATTAAACACTTATTCTTCTTAAATTATAAGATTTTAAATTTGAATTTTATGGATAAAAAAATCAATGCAAAACTTTTGTGATCTTTTGAATTAAATTAGTAGGAGTTTAATAAATTTTCATGTGATTTTCCAAAAAGAAAAAAAAAAGGCAATGATCCCATTGATAACATCACTCATGCAAAGAGTCTTTCACATAAAGTTGGGTGTACTGCAAGTAATAAGTGACATTATTATTGTTTAGATAATCAGATCCAACCAGTTAATCTAACCGAAAAATAATAAACCAATCACATGGTTGAATCTAATAAATTAGTTAGTGAAAAATGGGTCAAATACTTAGAAAAAGAGAGAGAGAGAGAGAAAAAAAAAAGAGGTCAAATCATGTGTTTAAATTATTGAGCCAGTTTTACTTTTATTTTTATTTTTCTACTTTTTATACATTTTTTATTTTTCATGCATTTTAAAAGTATTAATGTGTTATGCTATAAGTATTATTTGATATAATATTTTATAACTAATTTTAAATTTTATTCTATATTCATATATCATTCACATTATGTATTATTGTTAAATGTTTATAAAAATACTTAATAGTTTGTCTAAATTATTTATAAATTTATCAACTTTAAACATAAAAAAATTTATTAAATTATTATATTAAATTTTTAACGTATGAAATTATATATATATATATCAATAACCAATTCAATCTAAATTGAATTAAATTAATTAATTTTAAATTAATACTTTCATCTACTCAATAACAGATGGAGTTTTCAGAACCTTGGAAGTCATACATCCAAATCATAGACTTAAGCTAATCACTAATTTGCGATGCATGTTTATATGAAGCTAGGATAGGAATTCACATTTATCACTGGCAGTACTCAGAATTCACATGCTTTTGCTAAAAGTTAGATTAAACATGCTGCGATGCGAGGTAGGCTAAGACCTCACGTGCCATTGCTTTGCCTAAACTGGGACCTATTTGCCTGCTCATCAGAAAGGAAAAAATGAACTCCTACCTCCCTATTCTCTTTAATATTATTATTATTATAGTACATAAAAATAAAACCTATTCACATTTAAACATTGTTGTGTTTGGTTCAAACATTCTATTGCATTCTTTTTACGTCAAATTTGATGAACAATTGAAACATGTGGTGTCGTGATCAAATCAGACCTGTATAATTATTACTGTCCAGGGAGCGCCGTCATAATAATATGAGTTGAATATAGTTATTATTTAGCAAAAATGGTATTTTAGATTTTTCTATTTATTTTAAGTTTTATTTGGATCCTTTATATTTTAGAAGTTACATATAGTTCTTTATATTTCAAAGATTTATTAGTTTAGTCATTTTTTATTAAAACCATTAGTTCAATTTTCTAAATATTAACATGGTCATTTTACATGATAGTTAACTGGTTATAACATACACGTAAGTTATTTTCAGTTTATGTAAAGTTTGCCTCATAAATTATTCAATTGTAAAAATAATTTATATACAAGTGTTTATATGATAAACACTTAAATAAACTATTTACTTAAATAGAGCCAAAATTATCAATTGAAACATATGGTATCGTGATCAAATTAGACTTGTATAATTATTACTTTTCAGGAAGTGTCGTCTTAATAATATGAGTAGAATAGTGTAGTTATTATTTGGAAAAAAAATGGTATTTTGGGTTTTATATTTATTTTAAGTTTTATTTGGATCATTTATATTTTAGAAGTTACATATTAGTTCTTTATATTTCAAAGATTTACTATTTTAGTCATTGTTCATTAAAACCATTAGTTCAATTTTCTAAATATTAATATGGTCATTTTGCATGATAGTTAACTGATTATAACATGCTCGTAAGTTGTTTTCAACTTGTGTAAAGTTTGTTCTCATAAGTTTTTTAATTATAAAAATAATTTATATATAAATACTTATATGATAAGCACTTAAATAAACTGTTTACTTAAACAGAGCCAAAATTACCAATTGAAACATATGGTTTTGTGATCAAATCAGACTTGTATAATTATTATTTTTCAGGAAGTGTCATCATAATAATATGAGTAGAATAGTGTAGTTATTATTTGGAAAAAAATGGTATTTTAGATTTTTATATTTATTTTAAGTTTTATTTGGATCCTTTATATTTTAGAAGTTACATATTAGTTCTTTATATTTCAAAGATTTACTATTTTGTCATTTTTCATTAAAACTATTAGTTCAATCTTCTAGATATTGATTGGTCATTTTGCATGATGGTTAACTAGATATTACTATCTCATATATAATTCTCAAAATATTCAAAATATCCCGAAAAGAAGTTGCATAGGAAAAGGGAGGAAAGATAAGGGTATTTAGGGAATTATACATAAGATATTAATATATAGTTAATAGTCATATAAATTGACCATATTAGTACCGGGGGAATAACATGTTAGTATTTGGGAAACAACATGTTAATTCCATTACATAAAATAATGGTTTTAATGGTTCTAACAAAAAATGATCCAAATAATAAGTCTTTAAAACATATAAAATCAATATGAAAATTCAAAAACATAGAGGATTAAAATGAAATTTAAAATAAATATAGAGAATCAAAATACAAATTTGCCTTTATTATATTTAGACCTTATAATTTTTTTTTATTTCTAATTTCGAACGTTAGCCAAAAATAAGATCAAACCCTATCACCATTTTCTTTTAATCGAGATGAGGGGGGTGGGTTCGATATTACCATATCTGAACAGGTCGGATTATTAATATTATTTAAAAGAAAAAACTTAGGCTCGGACTCAAACCTACTTTTAATCTCATACCTATATTTAAAAGTAAGTTTTTAAAAACATCTGTAAGATTTAAGTATGTAATCATCCTCAAACTTAAAATTTGTTGGTAAATGAAGTGTAGTGAAGAAAAAGTGAAAGGAGAAAAAGATGGATTACCATGACATAATATTGGCACTCATTCAATGGAGTGTACTAAAAGAGATTGATTTTTTTTTTTTAATATTTTGGTGAGGACGAAAGGTTAGTTTGAAAACCCGCAGATGTTATTAAAACAAAATAAAGTTAAAATTGCTGAAAAAAAATCACAAAATAAAAAACCAATATTTTGTCCATAAAAAATATGTAATATTTTGAAAGATTAAACATAAATAATTTTTAAGTCTCGTTTCAAATTTAAGTTGAATATTGTTATTCTATTTTTGATAAATATATCTATATTTTTTAATGTGATATTAATTATAATTTTTTATTATTTATTGAATTTTACCAAATGTTTCTACTTAATTAAATGAAATATTAATTCTTTTTTCATTTATTGAACTCAAAAAAATGAATAAAAAGATATAACCATCTTCAAATTGACGCATTTAAAAATTTAAGTTAATTGTTATCATTGTAATCAGTTTGATGACATTTTTTTTAAGATTAAAATGTCTGAATCTGAATATACATTTGAATATTAAGATATTGTCTTTTTGAATATGAACACTGAATGATTAAGACTGTGTTTGTTTAACATCTGAACACATAGAAATTGTTTATTAGTAAAAAAATGATATTCAAATAAATTGTTTATTATTTTTATGAAATAAAAAATAAAAATAGAATAATATATTGAATAAAAAATTTAACACTTAACAAATAAACATTGATTTTGAATCTAATTAGCATAATATTTCACAAAAAGGTTGTTTACTTGTTTTAAAATTTGAGAGGGTTATTTATTAAATTTTAAAGCTTAGAGGGGATAAAGTGCACATAAAGAAAAGTTTATGGGGATAAAGTGCATTTTTGTCTAAAATGAATAATACATCTTAATGCTATTAAAATTTGTCACGAGATCTAATTCATTAAGATGTATTTAGACCTATTAAATGCAAATAAATGAGACTTTAATATTGAATATAATTACTTACTATTTAAGTCATGATATGTGATTGTTGAATATGAGACTATATTCTTTAGACAAAAGTACTTTTTACGTCTCGAACATTTATACCAAGTTTCAATTTCATCCTTAACATTTTTTTTGCATCATTATGTCCTACATGTTCCTTTTTGTTTTTTTTTCAAATCTACTATTTTTACTAACTTCATTTATTTCATTAATGTAAATGCTGATTGGTCGGTTCATGTGACACATCTCAAGCAACAAGTCATTTGCCACGTAGACTCAAACTTAATATTTCAAAAATACCCTTAATGTACATGTCATTTTCCCCTTCTTCTTAATTATGCAGACCTATTGTCGCCTTTCTTCTCCACCTTCCATCATCACCTTTCTTCTCCATTTTCTTCAGCTAGCAGTTCTCATTCTCCCTCTCATTTTTTCCACCACGATCTAAGGAGGCCACAATAGAGCCATGAAATATAGCACCAATGGCGTCCCAAGCTTCTAATTACAATGGCAGGAGGGGGAAGTTCATCTGTGATTATAAGAAGTTTTCTCGATTTGGTGACTTCACGCACCAATAAAATCCGTGTCGAAGGTTCTAGGGTTGCAAAAATTATGCGGTAATTCTAGGGTTTCGCTTGCCAAAAATTGGAAGATTTATTTTGGCCTTTGTAGGCATTTTGAATTACTACTATTTGTTGATATTTTTCTACCAAACTTTTGGACTGATATATATGTCAATTGAAAGTTGTGTTCTAATGGTTCATTATACATAGAGCAAATAAATTAATATCATTTGACAAGTGAATTTTATTATCTTTGGCTTGATGTTAAATATATGAGCTTAACAGTGTTGACATTATTTTGGCTTCATGTCTTTGGCTGTTACATATATGAGCTGAACAATATTTGTTGCCCTTTGACTTCTATTGACTTCTACATTATCACATGATGAAGGAGGCTGTCATTCCTTTGTTTGGTTTGATCCTACTGTTCAAAATGATGTATTGGCCATATTTTGTCTTAGAAATAAGATTAGGACTCTTGAAGATGAATTGAAGGAAGAAAAGAAAAGGATGAATTTGCTAATCTTACTTCTGATGTTGTCTTTGATTGTCAATATATGGTTTCTAAAGTAACTAAGGAGCAAGATGAATTATGTAGTATAAGAAATATAGGACAAATTATGTACTAAGGTGTCATTGTAACAACTTGTTGGATTAATTTGTCTTTCCCTTTTATTCATATGGCTAGCAACATTCAAGAGTACTTGAAATTCCACAATCTAACACAAAGCTGAGATGAAAGTAATCCTCACATCACTGTGAATACTCAGATGGTGGTTCGTTCAATCCTTGTAAATTGTAATACTCTGTTTCCATGAATTCTTCTGCCACTTTGTTTCCATTGTACGCCAATTTCTACATTATTTTAGAATATGTAACCAAAACCAATGAATGAAAACAAATTAGAAACTTGAACACATAATTTTTTTTTGGAAGTTTAGCAACTTCAAACCACCAAATGTAGCCTCAAAGGACAAACTTGAAAATTTTCCAAACTTAAAAGTTACAAATGAAAACTTTACAAAAACTTAAAAGGACATAACTAAAACTTTCAAAAACTTAAAGGACATAAATGAATCTTCCAGAAACTTAAAGGATAGTGCTCAATTCGTGTTGGAATCCCAAAATCAAACTCCATAGACTTTAGAAATTTGTTGCCTTCTTCTATAGCTCATTATGGCTACAAGCTATTAGAATATCAACAAAGGTTATATGATTAGGTTTCACCTTTCTGCCTCTCATTAAATAAAAGAGATCAAGTGCAATATTTCCATGTCCATGATATGCATAACAAAAAATGATTAGATTCCAAACAACTGCATTGTCTTTAGAAGAGGTCGCTTTAAAGGATTTTCTAGCATCTTCAACGATCCCACATTTAGAATATATGAATATCAATGAACTACTAGTGTACTCATTGGACTCAAACCCTACTTTAAAGGCCAAGACATGAAACAACCGACCCAATTGTAGTGTTGCTAGATCTAAGCATGATCTGATGACAGTTGAAAAGGTATAGTGGTCAATTTCTATGACCATAGATGTCATCTGTACAAATAAGCTCAAAGCATCTTCACTTAAACCAGCTTGTGAGTATCCTATTAAAATGGAGTTTCAAGTATAAATGATGTTTATTACCAACCCATCTAAGGATTTTCCATGATTTTTATAACCAACTAAATTATCCAAATAACTATACTAATGACATAATTACTTACAACATATAAGCACCATCTTACATTGATGTTCCCTGTTGTCCTAGATTCTTTCTTGCCTTGGTCTTATACCTCGTTCTGGTGTTAGGTGAATCACTATGTTAAAACTGTGAAGTTTACAAATATATAATTAATCTTTGCAACTAAATAAACTAAATATATAATTAAATTATCAATTGAATATAATAACTTGACCTAACTAAATTAACCAACTAACATCAGCCAAATAACTATACTAATGACTTAGTTTCTTACAGTATAAGCACCAAAACCTGAATTGAAAAATAATTTGAAGAAGTAACACTTGAAAAAAAAAACATGGCCAACTAAATTAAGGGTATCATGTATGTTTGTTGTTGAGTATAAGATGGAGTCAATAACTGTGAGGTAGTTAGAGCTATAGTTTGAGGAGGAGGAATTGAAGTTGGAAGTTGAGGTTGCTTAGCATTATGCCTTCGGACTAGTTTTGTTGGATCTTTGTTGTAGTAAAGGTATTTCAACCATAAAATATCAACTATGTTACAACTCAACCCTGGGCACGTGACCGGTACAACGAAAACAGCCTATGTCATTGTAAGCCTAAACTATGTCTTTAAGAAATCGAGGTTTAGTATCAAAGTTAGTGTTTTGCCTAATTTTCTTATTGGAAAATTTGAATATTATCCCTGAAAAATTAGTTACTGGAAAGATGTGAAATAATGTAAGTAGTACACCCAATAGGCTCCCAAGAAGGAGAGGTCGGTTACAATGGACACACTTAAATACCAAGTCTTTCTTAACTAGAACATTTTCTAGACATGTACTCTTACATTATCACATATTTTAATTTAAATAGCAAGTTTGCATTTATCATAATTTAAATAAACTTATCTATTTATATTTTAATTTCGAAACAAACTCATGTATAGAAATTTACTTAAGATATAAACAAGTTCTAAATCCTCGAAGTTTAAAAATAAATCAACATCCATAAATATAGACTAGAAATTATCCAAATGGGTAAATCCAATATATTATCAAAAAGAAAATTTAAACTAGATCTCCTAAGTGACTTACAACACTACAGAGTATCCTAGATAATAAATTGAAATAAAAGATATAAAAACAATAGAAGCCCGACCCCACAATGGGAAAGACAATGATGCTCTTCGTTACTCCTCGAATGAGAGCTCCTCGACAATTGGATGATTTGTATAATAAAAATATATATGGAGGGTATGAGTTTTAAAATCAGTGAGTGGCATGGTGAAACCATAGCTAAACCCAAATACATCGTAGTTAAACAACACGTCTGAAGGCCACAATTATACATGAGACAACACAGCATAACAATCATAACAGAATCAACATTCCAATCTCAATCATTATTATGAACACACAGGTGGTACTCATCTAGTATCGGGGTGGCCCTTAGAAGTACTCTCAACCCGGGCCTCCTCCTCCTCTAGTATGCTAATGCATAAATCCATCTTTATGGGAAGGCGACCATTTGGAGTACTCTCAATCTGGTCCTCCATCTTACCAGAAGATGTGTCTCTCACTCGTACTTTGGTAAGGTGACCATTGGGAGCCCTGCTCAGCCCGTTCCGATCCCTACACCCTTTTCGTTTAGAGGAGGGTACCAATGCCACAATCCAACATCATACATTCAACAATCAAAATGCAATCATGATGCATGCAAGTTTCCTTCTTGGGAAAGTCGTACTTGGAATCTTCGCTAACCCAACAATTAAAACATGATGCAATGCAATATTATCGCATGTACGAGTATTATCTCACATGCCATCATAATTATCCATAATCATATAATCATCAAATCATTGTCTGTCCTACGTTGTCACTATGTTCTCAGTCAACTTAATCAACCACATGTTATATAACCTACGAGGCTAAGATAAGGCTAGTGAATCATCAAACCACTTACTCGGATTCCTTGCTAATCTTTAACATGTTCTACCAATCCTTCAAGTAAAGGATGTCGTGATGGATCTTTCCTATCGATTATTAAAAATTAAAAGGATTAAAACTTAAAACAGAAAACTGACTTAAATTTGATTATGATCTTTACGCACTATTTTAGTCATATTTCCCAAACAGTATAAAATTTTTGGACGAATCTGGTTTCATCTGAAACTAGATGAAAAGAGCTTTTAGTTGATAGATAGCTAGTTAAAATTGGAAATTTCATGAGAGAGATATGATCGATTTAATGTAAGTGAGAATTTATAGAACCCTAAAACAGAAACTGTCTTAAATCGATTATGACCTTCACTCACTATTTCGGTAATTTCTCCCAAACAATGTGGAATTTATAAACGAAACTAGTTTATTCTAAAACTTGATGAAAAGAGCTTTCCACTGATAGGTAGCTCGTTAAAATTGAAATTTCTGTGAGGGAGATATGATCGATTTAGTGTGTAGGAAGATTTATGGAATTGAGTTCAAAATTAACTTAACTTACTTTGTTTGTAACTTTCCTCTTGAAGTATTTTCTTGAAGCTCTTGATTAGGGTTTCGAATTTGCAGAACCTAAGACGTGTTTAGGTGTTGTTTGATGGTGTGGAGGCTAGGGTTTAGTGTGACTAGGGTGTTCTTGCTTTGGTAGAAGGAGAGAGATGTGTGGGAGAGGAAGATATATATATATATATATATATATATATATATATATATATATATATATATATATATATATATATATATATATATATATAAGGTTTTTGGTTGCAAAGGTTTTGGGTGGGGTTTTTATTTTAAATCTTAGGTGATATCTTTTAGTAGGATTCTTATTTCTTTTAATTAAATTTTATGTTTATATTGTTTTAGTCTTCTTGGGTTTTATCTAGTTCATTTAATTTATAGTCTATTTAAATGTAATCTTACTATTTCATTTGGTGAGTTTCATGCCTACTTTAGGGTAGAAAATTATATTTATTTATTTTCTTAATCTTTAGGTTGTTGTATGCTACTTTAAACATTAATTTTATAATTGTAGGGAGAGAGAGAAGGGGATTTCGTTTAGTCTTAGAGAATTAGGATTAAATGTAAATTTTAATTTGTTTTAGTTTAGATTTAGTTAGGTTAATTTAGATTAGTTTGTTAAGGTTTTTGATTATTAAATATTTTATTAGAATATTGTAATTGAACTAACTCTTAAGAAGCTTATCTAAAGTGAATTAAATCTAATCACTTTAACCACCTTAGTTATTTTGTAATTTTTATTTATCCTTTTGCCTACTGTTTATTAATTTATTGTTAGTTAACCTCATGTTATTGAATATCATGTTTTTGGTTGTTTGTTTGTATTACTACACGCCACCTCTGTGTATATTTATATTTATATATCTTATTTTACTTTGTATCCTTTCATTAATTATTCAAGGTTATTTTAAATTATTATTTGCATAGTTTTTCCAACGGATCTCAACCTAATTTGATTAGGGTTCTTGTCTTAAACTAATAAATAGTTATTTAATAGATTTGGATTACTTATTATTTATTTCTTTGGCTTAACCCTTATCTTACTATTTCTCTTATTTATTTATCATATCTTATTCTTGTTTTATGCGCCTATCTACCTCAGCCTCCCACGTGGCTTATTAAACTAACTATTTCAATGATGATTATGACAAAAGTTCCCACAGTACCTGTCTTATTTATGAAAGATTTTTCACATGTTTGAACTTGTGCTTCTCTACAATGCTGTAATATCAAGGGTATTACAAACTAATTCAAGCATAAAACATCAACTAAGTTTGGCTTTTTTAGATAAAAGTTTTAATTACCATAGATGCAGTTTGAGGTAGATGTGTTTGAGTGCTTGGACGTCTTATTGAAATCTTTTCCCTTGGTGGTGGCTGCAAGTGCACAAGAGTAAATTGTTGACCCTAAGGCTATATGCCATAAGTTTTGATGATGACAAATGTATTTGAATAGTAGCATTGATATATATAAAGATTAATTATCATATATATGCTACAAGTACTTAAGCATGATTATGTTATTTAATATGTATGTTGCATATATTGAATCATGCTATTAAACTAACCATTGGGTTTGCAAGTAAGATATATTTTATAGGTTGGTTCAAAACAAGAAGAGTGAGCATTGTATTGAAGAACAAGGAAAAGCAATATCATGCTTCACTCAAGGAAAACAACATGCAAGGATGAAGCTCCAAGAAATGAAGAATTAGAAGATTTGAAGTCTTGGAAGCTTGGATGCATCAAGATAGCCTATGTGTTTAAATTAGGTATATTTTATATAGGCTAGTATATTTGTGCAACTCAATGATTTAGATTTGCATACATTGGCTCAAGCATTTTTGAACAAAAAGATAGTGAGATATGAAGTTTTACAAAAGTTATTTTTTGACCTTTGGTCACTCCTTATATCATATCTCATAAATGAAAAATCGGTTTTTCAAGTATCTTAATCTCATTTGATAGTAGACTCAAAGATCTTTTCAACGGTATATTATTTATTCAAAACGGAGTCCAAATGAGAAATATATGACTATTCAAAATATAGTTTGAAAAACTGAAAGTTGATTTTACTGTAATAAAGAATTATTCTGTTCTGACCTATAGTCAGTATTTTGATTATATCTTTTAAAAGAAAAATAATTTTTGAGTAAAACTTGGCTCATTTGAAACTAGACTCCAAGAGCTTTCCAACGGTATATTATTTGTTTAAAACGGAGTTCAAATGAGGGAGTTATGAATTTTTAAAGAAAGCTCAAAATCTGGACTGCACTATAACGGCTATATAACGGCTAGTTTTGTAAAATCTTATATATATGACCTTAGATACACGATTTTGAGCAAGAACAAAGTCCTACAATGTGATATTAACTTCTTCTATCATCTTTGAGAGAAAGGAAAGCATTCTTGAGCCAAATCTTGCATATTCTCTATCATTAGAGTTATTAGAGCTTCATTTGTTTTCATCTACTCTTTAGAGAGAGTTTCTTTGTATTGTTGATTTTGATCAACACATATATTATTCTGAGTTGAGGTTCGCAAGTACCGGTGTTGGAAGAACTTGCTTTGGGTTGAGGAGGAGCCCGGATTCATAAATTCTCCATTGTGGTTTCGCAAATACCCGGATCGAATTTGCGTGGTTGTAGTGGTTTGCAAGTACCCGGATTAAACTTGCAATTATAGTGGAAATACTCAAGTGGTCTCTTGAGGACTGGATGTAGGCTTGGATTAGCCGAACCAGTATAAATCTCCGAGTTTGCTTTCTCTATCCCTTACTCTTTAATTTGTGCATATTGATATCTATTCTTTAATTCCTTGATCTTTATAATTATTTATCTTGACAGCACATTGATTTTCTGTATTGTATTTATTATCCTAAGCATTGTACTTTTACAGAAAATCATTTTAACTTCCAATTAATTCTTGTGAAAAATTTATAAAACCCAATTCACCCCCCTCTTGGGTTCCAACCATTACTTTCATAAATGGTAAAATGTAATGTGGCTATCAAATATAGTAAAAAGTTAATTATAATATGTCAATTACAAAAGTGGATACAGTTACTTGATGTTGTCTTGACTGCATAAAGGAAATGATGGTTGACAAGTGCACAATGTATTGAAAGCATACATGGTACTGCTCCTTCCTAATGTATGATAGGATGAAGTCTGCAAGCTTTTCTCTCATGTAGTTGATGCAACTGATTGCATGAAGGCAAGGAATGCTTGTAAGTGACCAGTGCCTACACATACAAGAATTGATGTCAAAGTCTACCACAAACTTCTCCGTAGGACCCCTCACCTCATACTTTTTTTGCCCTATCTATGTTGGCAACCACCTGCTGCTTTCCTTGTAATGTAGATCAAACATCACTTTGATTTTGGATAGCACCACTTCATCAGGAAGTTTTTCCATGTCCTCACGAGTTTGGTAAACTATCCCAACCTCCCACTTGTACTCTTACATGTCCCTCAGAAGCTTATGGACTAGGAACTTTGACTTTCGAAGTAGTCCTTCCTCATCTTCACTATCAATGTTTTCTAAGGGGAGCCTAAAACTCTTTCAAGTTTTATCTTTTGGCTCATTTCATTTGACATGAGAAAAATTTTTCTAAAATTTTCTTTTTACATGTCAATGAAATCAATGATAAGTTTTGATGTATCCTTACCCCATACTATATTGACATCTTCTGACATCCTGACTTAATGAAGGTATGTGCTTTAACTTCTATATATTGTGTTCCTTACACCTTTTTGTTGATGTCAAATAGGGGGAGAAGAAATAATAGAAAAATATGTATACGTGCTTATAACATTGCATTCATTATCTTGTGATACATATTTTTATGTGGTGATTTGTCATCATCAAAAAGGGGGAGATTGTTGACCCTAAGGCTATATGCCATAAGTTTTGATGATGACAAATGTATTTGAATAGTAGCATTGATATATATAAAGATTAATTATCATATATATGCTACAAGTACTTAAGCATGATTATGTTATTTAATATGTATGTTGCATATATTGAATCATGATATTAAACTAACCATTGGGTTTGCAAGTAAGATATATTTTATAGGTTGGTTCAAAACAAGAAGAGTGAGCATTGTATTGAAGAACAAGGAAAAGCAATATCATGCTTCACTCAAGGAAAACAACATGCAAGGATGAAGCTCCAAGAAATGAAGAATTAGAAGATTTGAAGTCTTGGAAGCTTGGATGCATCAAGATAGCCTATGTGTTTAAATTAGGTATATTTTATATAGGC
Organism: Biancaea sappan; assembly: GCA_037074585.1. Classification (NCBI taxonomy): domain Eukaryota; kingdom Viridiplantae; phylum Streptophyta; class Magnoliopsida; order Fabales; family Fabaceae; genus Biancaea; species Biancaea sappan. The sequence continues at coordinate 30,925,076 of CM073500.1, read as the reverse complement.
TAGTATATTTGTGCAACTCAATGATTTAGATTTGCATACATTGGCTCAAACATTTTTGAACAAAAAGTTAGTGAGATATGAAGTTTTACAAAAGTTATTTTTTGACCTTTGGTCACTCCTTATATCATATCTCATAAATGAAAAATCGGTTTTTCAAGTATCTATCTCATTTGATAGTAGACTCAAAGATCTTTTCAACGGTATATTATTTATTCAAAACGGAGTCCAAATGAGAAATATATGACTATTCAAAATATAGTTTGAAAAACTGAAAGTTGATTTTACTGTAATAAAAAATTATTCTGTTCTGACCTATAGTCAGTATTTTGATTATATCTTTTAAAAGAAAAATAATTTTTGAGTAAAACTTGGCTCATTTAAAACTAGACTCCAAGAGCTTTCCAACGGTATATTATTTGTTTAAAACGGAGTTCAAATGAGGGAGTTATGAATTTTTAAAGAAAGCTCAAAATCTGGACTGCACTATAACGGCTATATAACGGCTAGTTTTGTAAAATCTTATATATATGACCTTAGATACACGATTTTGAGCAAGAACAAAGTCCTACAATGTGATATTAACTTCTTCTATCATCTTTGAGAGAAAGGAAAGCATTCTTGAGCCAAATCTTGCATATTCTCTATCATTAGAGTTATTAGAGCTTCATTTGTTTTCATCTACTCTTTAGAGAGAGTTTCTTTGTATTGTTGATTTTGATCAACATATATATTATTCTGAGTTGAGGTTCGCAAGTACCGGTGTTGGAAGAACTTGCTTTTGGTTGAGGAGGAGCCCGGATTCATAAATTCTCCATTGTGGTTTCGCAAATACCCGGATCGAATTTGCGTGGTTGTAGTGGTTTGCAAGTACCCGGATTAAACTTGCAATTATAGTGGAAATACTCAAGTGGTCTCTTGAGGACTGGATGTAGGCTTGGATTAGCCGAACCAGTATAAATCTCCGAGTTTGCTTTCTCTATCCCTTACTCTTTAATTTGTGCATATTGATATCTATTCTTTAATTCCTTGATCTTTATAATTATTTATCTTGACAGCACATTGATTTTCTGTATTGTATTTATTATCCTAAGCATTGTACTTTTACAGAAAATCATTTTAACTTCCAATTAATTCTTGTGAAAAATTTATAAAACCCAATTCACCCCCACTCTTGGGTTGCAACCATTACTTTCAATTGGTATCAGAGCTTGGGCTTTTAATTTAAGACTTAACCGTCTAAGAGTAAATATGGTTGGATCTAGTGAGTGGTTTATGTCTGAAAATTGTTCTTTCACAGAACCTCCAATTTTTTATGCTAATCATTTTCAATATTGGAAGTATGAAATGAAAATTTTTTTAATTTCAGTAGACCATAAACTCTGGGAAATTATAGAAAATGGTTTTTATATGCCTGTCAAGGAAGAACAAGGAAAATACATTCCAAAACCCAAGAGTGAATGGAATGATACTGAAAGAAGTTTAGTGCAACTCAATGCTAAGGCAAAATTGATTATTTCTTGTGCATTGAGTCAAGATGAATTTTCCAGAATTTCCAATTGTGCAACTGCTAAGGAAATGTGGGAAACTTTAGAAGTTGCATATGAGGAAGATCTTGTTGCAATGGAATTAAAGTCTAGAAATCTCATTAATGAACTTGATATCGCTCAAATAAAAAATTGTGAAACCATTAATGAGATACGACTTGTGCTTAATCAATTGCAAGCTCTTGGTGTTGAACTTACAGGAAAATCTCAAATCACCAAGGAGATAGAAGAAAAAGAAAAAGGAGAAAAAGAGAAACCACAACCAAAAACTGAATCATCAAAGAAAGCTTACCTATCTTCCATTTGGGGAAATAGCAATTCCGATGAGGAGAACACAAATGAAGAAGCCAACACTTGTCTTGTGGCCAGAGATAAAGATGAGGTAAATTCATTTGACTACTCTTTTGAAGAATTACAAGATGCCTTTGATGATTTACATGAAGAATCTCTTATACTTGCAAAGAAACTAAATATTTCAAAACAGAAAAACTCTTCTCTTGAAAATGAGTTGGAAACATTGAAAAACGAATTTTCTATTTCCAAGGAAGAGAATTTTGTTTTTGAAAATCAAAACAGAACTTTGCAAGAAGAGAATTTGATTTTAAAGGCAAATATCTCTACCAACAAAAATTGCTTTTGTACCAAGTGTGATTCCTTGAAAAAGGAGAATGAGGATCTTAAAAACACACTTAAAAAACTTTCTCAAGGTAGAGAAATTCAAAACTCTTCTGTTGAGAAACAAAGTAGTAGCTTTAACAAAATTGGTTTTGTTCTTAACAAGTCAAATCAGAAATATTTCGAAAACTACTTTGTTCCTACAAAAATGTCCAAAAGTCCACCTTGCACTTGTTTTTATTGTGGACTGAAAGGACACAAGTCTTACTCCTGTTTTTATAAGAAAAATCTTGTTCATGGAGTAAAAATGAAATGGGTTCAAAAAGGACCTCATGACCCAGGCAAACCCAAAAAAATTTGGGTATCAAAGACAAAGGATTAATTTGTAGATTTGCCTCGAAGCAAGGAGTGGAAATAACTTTTCAATGGCTACATCATTCAAACTCCACTCTCTTGCATCAAAAGGAGGCAATGGATAAGTAAACATATAAGCTGGAATGCATTGTAAGAAATTTGACTGATATGTTTACTGCTCTCTAATGCTTTTGTCTGTTCTCTAATATGCATTACATCTATCCTTGATACTCATGCATGCTATATCTGAAAACAATTGTTAGGTGTGCAGCTTATAGATTCAAATTTTGTTTTGAGCTAAAATCTTTCTTCCAAATTTTGCTCAAACTATCCTTTTTACCGCATCATGAAAACTTGCTTCTATTACACGCACATTTTTCTTGTCTTCACAACAATAAGATTACTCCTACCCATAGTATTTATCCTTGCTGTAATCTTATTTAAATATTTTCAATGAAATCAAATTTATTGCAAAATTGCATTTCATGGAAGCATAGCACTTTTATTAATATGGCATATCTTGAACATAATGTTGCTCCTAGTGCTCGAGATTTATTTGAACATCAAAGTGCTCCACCAAAAGTGTTTTGCAGGAGTTATCCTTAAAATTATCCTCTAAAGCACATTCTTTCCTCTGCTCTCCGAAATCAGTAAGATTTATAGTTTTGAAGTTGGTTGGTCGACCAACACTCCTATCAGTAGTCAACCAACGAAGCCTACATTGAACCAATGCTTGATAGATCTTGCAAATAATCAATCAATTAAGATCATTAAAATTGTAAGAAGACAGGATCGATCAAAAGAAGAGCAATGAGCAAAACAAGGATATCAAAATCTTGAAGAGGAACTTCAAGAAGCAACAAAAGTTTGCCAAAATTGATGAGTATCTCTATCCTTTACTTCTTCATTATTTTATTGAATGATACTCCTTGATCTCAATTGTACATTCTGGCAAATTTTTTTTTACTGTCATACTTTCATTGCAATGACATATTGTTTTCTGACATCTTACATACTTGATCACAACATGACATATAAAAATATGTTAAATACTTAAATTATTTTTTTTATACATCATGGTTTGAGCATTATACATATCATCTCTTTTACATAAGCTGTAACTTATGAACCATTGTTTATGGATTATAGTTTATATCTGATTATATCTTATTAATCCATATTACCTCAATTATGTTACTACATACTCTGATTATAATATGTTTTATCTTGAGTAAGTATGTAACTTGCTTTTGCTTTGAAATGATGATATATATATCCATGTCAGAAAATTCTTTCTATCTTTAAAATAGATATATATTTTTCAAAATATATATATCCTTCTATTGTACAAAATTTGTGCGGCTGATTTTCTTTATCTTTCTTTATTATTATAATTTTTTTTAAGTACCGTCATCTGAAAGAAACCACTTGCATTAAAATAAAATAAAAAAAACAAACCGAAGGATTACATTGCATTAAAAAAAAAAGGGAAGGTTTGCTCATAGATGAGCAATCTACAGGCGAGGTGGTCTCGGATTAGGTGGGTTGTATTGAATCATCACCCCTCGGCCATTCCTTGGAGCAAGAGACTGAGCAATGTCACGGAGGGTAGTGTAAATACCATTCATACAATCAACACTTCTTTGTTGTTGATTGCAGAAGCATTGGGTAGACCAATAGAAGAACCTATCTATTCTTGAAGTCAGTGCCGCATTGTTGCGTTTAGCTAACTTCTCCTGGTCCTCTATCATCTTCTTGAGGTTCTTCACCTTCTGCTCCAGACAAGCAATTTTGTCTTCTAACGTATGGCCTGTACTAATCTCCTCAGCTTTTTCGATATTCATCTTCTTCTTTTGGTTCTCTTGAGATTCCTCCAAAGGTCTTTTGCCTTTGTCCTTGTCTAGACTCAAGTTTAAGTCGAGCTCTTCCTCCCTTGCGTCTACTGTGAGATCAATGAACTTTCTTGCTGCCATGGTTTGGAAAATTCAGAAATTTTTGTAGGAGTATGAAGAGAGAGGAATGTCAGAAAGTTATAGGCTCAGAGATGAATACTCTTTGTGGTGTGGTAATTGAGAACTCTGTGGCAGTCTTTATAGAGAGAAAATTATGACTAAGAGCCAAAGAAGATATCTCTTCGCCGCACCCCTACACGCTCATCCTATGGATTTCTGCAAGCTGGAAGCCAGAAGTCTAGAGTACGCATGCACACCGATAACGCGTCACATTAATGGCAAAACCACGAAAGTCAATTTTCGGTGGATTTGCGGCTGATTTAATTTGTTTTGATTAGAAATTTTAAGGATTAATAAAATGGTGATATTCAGAACCGTATCACTCTGCTTTGTTGTGTTGTTCTTGAGAGCATACATGATTACATCATGCTGTGATTATATGTATCTAAGAACATATGTTGTTTATGCTATTCATGCATCATGAGAGAAGGCTATGGCTAAGAATAATATTTCATGATTCCACATGCACTCATACAAAATGAGCTGTCAAAATTTTTACATGTACTCATCCTCAAGATACATATATAAATTCATTTTGAATGGGTATATAAATTGCTTCCTTTGTGCTGAAATTTATCTTATCCTTTATAAAGCAAATTTGTTTTGAAAAAGGACTTTAAAAATACTTTTGTTATGTTAATATGTTTTATCATATGAAGCAACATTCTTTTTGAAAAAGAAAAGATTTTAAAGATCTCTTTTGTTGTAGATAACAAAAGGGATGAAAAATATTGATGTTTCATATATGGATTATGAACTATATGCTTGAATATATCTTATTACACTAATCCATATATATTGCTTCCTTAGATGAAACGTTTCTAAATTCCTTTGAAGCAAAATGTTTTTGAAAAATATCGTGAATCTCTTGAATTGCTTCCACAATGCTGAAATTACTTTACCATATTGAAGCATTATCTGTTTTGAAAAGAAAAGGATTTGAGTATCCTTATTTTAAATCACTTTTGCTATATGTTGAAATAATTTTATGCATATATGCAGAAATTGTTTTTCATAAATCTTGAAAAATATTATTATTCGATTTATGTATTATGATTAATATTCTTGTTTATATCATGCTTTGCTAATCCATATATCATACTTCTGCTGTGTGCTGTAAATATTTCTATCATATGACAGCAAATGATGTTTTTTTAAAGAGTTTAATTTTTCTGCTATTTACTAAAAATGCCTCTTCATAAACAAGCAGAAATCATTTTCAATGAAAATATTGGAGAAATTTCTTCAAAAATCTTACTTCAAAATTCTGCAATCAAAAACTGAATTTCCTTTATAATGATTTGGACAATCTTTTTCAAAGGAAAAATGTTATGAAATTCAGGGGGAGCTTTGTCTCACTTGAATGTATTTTTTTTGAAAAAGAATATATCTTGAAAAATTGGATATTCAGTATTCATTATTCTTTTTCAAATTATGCAAGGTTTAAACGAAACTAGTTTATTCTAAAACTTGATGAAAAGAGCTTTCCACTGATAGGTAGCTCGTTAAAATTGAAATTTCTGTGAGGGAGATATGATCGATTTAGTGTGTAGGAAGATTTATGGAATTGAGTTCAAAATTAACTTAACTTACTTTGTTTGTAACTTTCCTCTTGAAGTATTTTCTTGAAGCTCTTGATTAGGGTTTCGAATTTGCAGAACCTAAGACGTGTTTAGGTGTTGTTTGATGGTGTGGAGGCTAGGGTTTAGTGTGACTAGGGTGTTCTTGCTTTGGTAGAAGGAGAGAGATGTGTGGGAGAGGAAGATATATATATATATATATATATATATATATATATATATATATATATATATATATATATATATATATATATATATATATATATATATATATATATATATATATAAGGTTTTTGGTTGCAAAGGTTTTGGGTGGGGTTTTTATTTTAAATCTTAGGTGATATCTTTTAGTAGGATTCTTATTTCTTTTAATTAAATTTTATGTTTATATTGTTTTAGTCTTCTTGGGTTTTATCTAGTTCATTTAATTTATAGTCTATTTAAATGTAATCTTACTATTTCATTTGGTGAGTTTCATGCCTACTTTAGGGTAGAAAATTATATTTATTTATTTTCTTAATCTTTAGGTTGTTGTATGCTACTTTAAACATTAATTTTATAATTGTAGGGAGAGAGAGAAGGGGATTTCGTTTAGTCTTAGAGAATTAGGATTAAATGTAAATTTTAATTTGTTTTAGTTTAGATTTAGTTAGGTTAATTTAGATTAGTTTGTTAAGGTTTTTGATTATTAAATATTTTATTAGAATATTGTAATTGAACTAACTCTTAAGAAGCTTATCTAAAGTGAATTAAATCTAATCACTTTAACCACCTTAGTTATTTTGTAATTTTTATTTATCCTTTTGCCTACTGTTTATTAATTTATTGTTAGTTAACCTCATGTTATTGAATATCATGTTTTTGGTTGTTTGTTTGTATTACTACACGCCACCTCTGTGTATATTTATATTTATATATCTTATTTTACTTTGTATCCTTTCATTAATTATTCAAGGTTATTTTAAATTATTATTTGCATAGTTTTTCCAACGGATCTCAACCTAATTTGATTAGGGTTCTTGTCTTAAACTAATAAATAGTTATTTAATAGATTTGGATTACTTATTATTTATTTCTTTGGCTTAACCCTTATCTTACTATTTCTCTTATTTATTTATCATATCTTATTCTTGTTTTATGCGCCTATCTACCTCAGCCTCCCACGTGGCTTATTAAACTAACTATTTCAATGATGATTATGACAAAAGTTCCCACAGTACCTGTCTTATTTATGAAAGATTTTTCACATGTTTGAACTTGTGCTTCTCTACAATGCTGTAATATCAAGGGTATTACAAACTAATTCAAGCATAAAACATCAACTAAGTTTGGCTTTTTTAGATAAAAGTTTTAATTACCATAGATGCAGTTTGAGGTAGATGTGTTTGAGTGCTTGGACGTCTTATTGAAATCTTTTCCCTTGGTGGTGGCTGCAAGTGCACAAGAGTAAATTGTTGACCCTAAGGCTATATGCCATAAGTTTTGATGATGACAAATGTATTTGAATAGTAGCATTGATATATATAAAGATTAATTATCATATATATGCTACAAGTACTTAAGCATGATTATGTTATTTAATATGTATGTTGCATATATTGAATCATGCTATTAAACTAACCATTGGGTTTGCAAGTAAGATATATTTTATAGGTTGGTTCAAAACAAGAAGAGTGAGCATTGTATTGAAGAACAAGGAAAAGCAATATCATGCTTCACTCAAGGAAAACAACATGCAAGGATGAAGCTCCAAGAAATGAAGAATTAGAAGATTTGAAGTCTTGGAAGCTTGGATGCATCAAGATAGCCTATGTGTTTAAATTAGGTATATTTTATATAGGCTAGTATATTTGTGCAACTCAATGATTTAGATTTGCATACATTGGCTCAAGCATTTTTGAACAAAAAGATAGTGAGATATGAAGTTTTACAAAAGTTATTTTTTGACCTTTGGTCACTCCTTATATCATATCTCATAAATGAAAAATCGGTTTTTCAAGTATCTTAATCTCATTTGATAGTAGACTCAAAGATCTTTTCAACGGTATATTATTTATTCAAAACGGAGTCCAAATGAGAAATATATGACTATTCAAAATATAGTTTGAAAAACTGAAAGTTGATTTTACTGTAATAAAGAATTATTCTGTTCTGACCTATAGTCAGTATTTTGATTATATCTTTTAAAAGAAAAATAATTTTTGAGTAAAACTTGGCTCATTTGAAACTAGACTCCAAGAGCTTTCCAACGGTATATTATTTGTTTAAAACGGAGTTCAAATGAGGGAGTTATGAATTTTTAAAGAAAGCTCAAAATCTGGACTGCACTATAACGGCTATATAACGGCTAGTTTTGTAAAATCTTATATATATGACCTTAGATACACGATTTTGAGCAAGAACAAAGTCCTACAATGTGATATTAACTTCTTCTATCATCTTTGAGAGAAAGGAAAGCATTCTTGAGCCAAATCTTGCATATTCTCTATCATTAGAGTTATTAGAGCTTCATTTGTTTTCATCTACTCTTTAGAGAGAGTTTCTTTGTATTGTTGATTTTGATCAACACATATATTATTCTGAGTTGAGGTTCGCAAGTACCGGTGTTGGAAGAACTTGCTTTGGGTTGAGGAGGAGCCCGGATTCATAAATTCTCCATTGTGGTTTCGCAAATACCCGGATCGAATTTGCGTGGTTGTAGTGGTTTGCAAGTACCCGGATTAAACTTGCAATTATAGTGGAAATACTCAAGTGGTCTCTTGAGGACTGGATGTAGGCTTGGATTAGCCGAACCAGTATAAATCTCCGAGTTTGCTTTCTCTATCCCTTACTCTTTAATTTGTGCATATTGATATCTATTCTTTAATTCCTTGATCTTTATAATTATTTATCTTGACAGCACATTGATTTTCTGTATTGTATTTATTATCCTAAGCATTGTACTTTTACAGAAAATCATTTTAACTTCCAATTAATTCTTGTGAAAAATTTATAAAACCCAATTCACCCCCCTCTTGGGTTCCAACCATTACTTTCATAAATGGTAAAATGTAATGTGGCTATCAAATATAGTAAAAAGTTAATTATAATATGTCAATTACAAAAGTGGATACAGTTACTTGATGTTGTCTTGACTGCATAAAGGAAATGATGGTTGACAAGTGCACAATGTATTGAAAGCATACATGGTACTGCTCCTTCCTAATGTATGATAGGATGAAGTCTGCAAGCTTTTCTCTCATGTAGTTGATGCAACTGATTGCATGAAGGCAAGGAATGCTTGTAAGTGACCAGTGCCTACACATACAAGAATTGATGTCAAAGTCTACCACAAACTTCTCCGTAGGACCCCTCACCTCATACTTTTTTTGCCCTATCTATGTTGGCAACCACCTGCTGCTTTCCTTGTAATGTAGATCAAACATCACTTTGATTTTGGATAGCACCACTTCATCAGGAAGTTTTTCCATGTCCTCACGAGTTTGGTAAACTATCCCAACCTCCCACTTGTACTCTTACATGTCCCTCAGAAGCTTATGGACTAGGAACTTTGACTTTCGAAGTAGTCCTTCCTCATCTTCACTATCAATGTTTTCTAAGGACTTAGTCTCATATTCGTCATCACTCAAACCCTTAATATTTGCTAACGTCATTTGTTGTCCTAGTGGCTTACTATTAGAAGGCTATGATATAAGTGTCTACACCTTATTCCTACTACATGCTTGTAACTCGATCTTGTCCGAACCAAACAATCTATCGGCACAATCTTTATTGTAACTATCAATAAACCTCACATTAAGCACACTTTCCTAAGACTCATAACGATTCTCATGCCATTGTCACTACCAATGTCTCCATCATCAGCAATTGTAATCTTCGATTTCTTAGAGGATCCCTTTCTTTTTGTTGTCTTTTCATTTCCCGTTCCCTTTGCCTTTGTTCTCTTTTGCCCTTTTTAAGTAATAAGTTGCTTGTCCTACAAATTAACGAACACAAAAAATTACGATTACAACAATGGTTGCCTAAAAAAAGGCTATAGAATAGAACAATATTCCTTCAAAAAATGAAATGGTCACCTCAACTACTAAAGCAAAAAGTCATCTTAAAATGGGCATGTTTAAGATAGTACTTAAATTAAGATAATGTCTAAGCCTTAATTTAATATTTATGTATTAAAAGTTACTCTAATTCTAAAATCACAAAAAAAAGTACCATAAAAAACTGTTTCAGTTTCGATTACTAACTAAAAATTCACTAAGTACACGTGTATAAAGATAAGAATTAACTAAGTACACACGTGCCACACATGGAGTGGTTATCTCTATGTAGTCTATAGAGTACCTGCTAATGAGAGAAGTTACAAGGCATGGGCTTGCTCCAGCCGTCCATGATATAATTGCAAATTCTCTGTATCATTTCTTTTGTTTCCTTCCCCTTCCACCTTCTTACTTTTAAACCATATATACATTAATGGTTCATTTTCTCTAAAAAAAAAAATGAAAGACAATTGGGGAATCTATTCAATATGGTCATCACTAACCATTTTCTAAGCATTTTAGAGTGAACTAGGCTAGGCACACTTCCAACAAATAGCCAACACTTGCAATGTTGCAATCAAGGTGTTCTCACCTCACTAAATTTTACTTATTTGAATTTGTCAATTATGATAGTAACATATAATCTCATATAATCTCAAAGTTCCTTATACTTTATTACAAGTAAGATTTAATTTTACACTTCTAAGATTCAAAGTCACAAGTCAGAGTTACACAAGGAAATGTTATAAATAACAAGTTAGAGTGATCTATAACAAGTCCGAGTGATCCATAATAAGTCAGAATTACACATATATAATTTTTTTTACACAAATATACATAATAAGTCAGAGTTACAACATATACAACTTTTTTACACAAAAAAATGTTATACATAACAATCAAGAGTTACACATACAATTCTTTTACACAAAAAAAAAATACTATACATAACAAGTCAAAGTCACAAAGGGTTGTGAGGACCATAACCATTGACCTTTGCTTTCCTCCCACATTCCCTCTTAGATTGTGGGGAAGCATGTGCATGTGATAGTGATGGAATGGACCCATTTGAGTTGTGGATGACATACAACTATACTGAGCCTTCCTTAGTTAGCTATGTCTACTGTAACATCCTCCCTAGTACTTAGCTTGCTTTAATCTTTATTTATGAATAATTAATTTTAAATTTGACTTTATTAGTTTAGATCCACTTAGTTAAATTCTGATGTGGACTTTTTCCACAAATTCATCTCTTCCTTTTTTTTTAAGTTTATTTGATTTTTTTTTTAAATTTACCTCATTTAACTTTACCTCTTATTTCCACTTTTGCCTATTATGTACCAAATAATTACAATACATATTGGTGAACAATTTAAGACAATATTTATACATCATATAACCACATAGTATTCCTTCTAATTTGACATGAAGTACCAATATGATTAACAACATTAGTTCTCCTCATTCTTCTTAGTCAATAACCTTCCCATATTCCCTTATAACTATATTTTTACATAATTATAAACTTAATATAATTTCAAAAGTTACACATACTAAATCATAAGTTATAATAGCTCATAGTATCACATATAAAGGCATCCAAAGACTCTGTCATGGCATGCTGCTTCTTCTAATATATTAACCCCTGAAAGTGGTTATTTCACAAGAAAAACAATGAGATATTGAATCCCAATAGCTAGCATAGTATACAATAAAAATCACAGTCCCATTTATAGCATAGAAACATGTTAAATATATCATTTCAAGACTTAGTTCATGCATACAGTAATCACAATTACTGAGGTGTCCTTCTACTATCCCCACTTACATTTCACACATATAAATCATCATAAACTCCCAAAGTGTATATTTACCGTCCCCGGTTACATAAAATTAACAAAGGCCCAAGGCGTACTTGTTTCGTCATTGGTTTATCCTTATTGAAGCGTACTTATTTTGTACTCGAGCTTACTTAAGGCATATTTTTACCTTCCTTAGTTCATAATTATTCGAGATGTACTTATACCATCCTGGGTCATAAACTATTCCAAGGCGTCAATCCTTGGCAACAACTAGAGCATACTTATTTCGTCTCTAGTCATTCATCTAATAAACAATCAATGCATACTTTTACCGTCCTTGATGTTATAAACATTACATCCACTGTCTCCTGGCTTAATACATGAAACAACATCAAGTTTCAATCACAATCATATTTTCATAAACATACCATCCATAGCATGAACATGTTACTATGTTATAATTTTCTCAAGAAATATCAAATATAACCATACATGTTGCTATGAAGGTAAGCTAGCTACTTGGAGTTCACAGTCAGTTGACTCTTCTAAGTTCTTACTCAGTCCTTGTCTCGGTTCTATATTCTTGCTTGCTATTCACTATTCTATCAATGATCCTCTTTATAAGAGTAGAATTCAAAGCTAATTTCTAAAGTTCTACCTACTCTAAATCCTCCTGTATTAAATTTCTACACTTCCAATTCAGCCCACGATTCTTTTATTAGAATAATTAAAGTATTCTACTCAATTAGTAATTAGGATGTTGGGTTCCCTTTATCAAATCTTTAGCCATTAAATTCTTTAACAACCTACAGGTAATACTAACTTTCATAAGGAAAAACATTAGATTTACAATTCTATTACAGTATCATTAAGTGTTTAACTACCCAATTCAAGCTATAATTTCTCAATCATTCCCTTAACTTCTAATTTATTTCCCATACATAATAATCTAATTGACTATAGCATTCTCCTTTCAATTACTACTCAATCTGCATAATTACTTTTTGACTTCGTTTTATTATATAATACTCCACCTAATACTATATCGCACTTGCACAACTTTAGACATAAATTACTCAGTTTACTCCAAAATTGCACAGCCTTTGTGTCTTTATATTTTATGCGGATTTTCATGGTCAATCAGTAGAAGGTTCAGTTTAATTCTGTCATATACTTTACAAGTTTCTCTATTACCCACAAAAATCCCTAGCTTATAGTCCTTTCGGCCCTTGTTCTGTTGCTCTTAATCAGCCCCAAAGTTTTAATTAAATTAGATGGTTTTACCTACAAGCAAGGCAAGGAGCAATTTGTTGGAAAAATAGCATTTTAATGAGCTTGATATTTCAAAAGAGTTTTTTTTAAAAAAAAGGAATAAGAGAATTTTAATTGCTTTTAATATTTCGTAATGACTATTTAATTGATATTAATTGTCAAGTTTTAATAGCAATTAATAAAAACGGTTATGAAATATTAATTGTTATTAAAAGTCTTTTATTTCTATGTCTTTTACCGTTACATTTTTATGCCTATAAAAAGGCTCTTTTCCCCTCACTTTAGAAATGGAGATAATTAGAGGTTGTCTTCTCTCTTCTTTTCTTTCTCTCAAACTTTCTGGGTTACATAGTTTATTTTCTGCTATTTTGGCACCTGAGTGTTCCAGTTCTTGAGAGAACACTCAGAATGGTCTGTTTAATCATGGAGGAAGTTCTGTAAAGAATAATTTCTGTAGTCACGGAATAATTTCCTTAAGGACAATGTCTCTTAAAAAACGCGACTCAGGCTATGTTGGTGACGGTAACTTTTTACAACAATCTTAAGGAAATTAAGATACCGATGCTGGCACAGTCGCGTCTCGATTGTCTTCTTAAGGGACACCGGTAATATATTTCTCAACCTTTGTTGATTTTAGTTACATGGTGTTTTATATTGAAATTTGATTTATCCAATTTGCTAGCTACATATATAAAGTTGGAGATTTATTATATAAAATATTAATTTTCAAGATAATTATAATTAGTATTTTATAACTATTCTTTGGAAACCGTGAGACGTTGGTCCATTTACCTGCTTTATGATGGTCTTTAATCTCCTTACGTTGGTCCATTAACTTGCTGCATATGGCATATAATAAAATTGGATTCAATGCCATGCTATTATGGGTTATAATATTATTTTATTGTTAAGTAACCAACATAAATATCCTATGGAGCCAACGGATATATGTGTGTATCCTTATATATATATATATAAACTGCTAGCCCCTTGTTATATATATATATATATATTTTACGTGGCAATATAAAATATTATGAGGTTGATAAATTGTATTAAGTCTTAACCATCCTTTTATGTGATTAATGATTCATATAGCTATTGGACTTAAAGTTGAGTTAATAGTCTTTTATGAACGTTGGCCATTAATCTTCTTTATTTGCTGTTATGTGTTTAAACGTAGCCAACGGGAAAGAAATGCATAGGCATATATATTAAGTTGCTTTACAATTTGATCATTCCGTGATGAATATTAATTATCATCATTGCATTGATGTGTTGGCATTGCATTGGGAGTAGGTTTTTTATCTCTCCTTAATTGTCATCAATGCATTATATTGGTTCATTATGAATGTGGCCAACGGATCTTTTAGTAAAAGAAGACTATCATATATATACATATATATATTTGTTGGTCCTTTACATCAATTAATTATTTATTACCAATATATATTTACGACATTTATATGTGTGTATTTATATATTAAGCGAGGGACAATGTGATTAATTTATACATTGCTTTATAATGTATTCATATCTGTTGGGACCCTTGATATTACAATCCTAATGATTGTTTATTGTTGAGAATGGATAAGAACAAGCACTTTATACACGTGTGCGCCTTGGTGAGAGTATGTTTTAATATAATGTATATATATTTATGTGGCATTTTATTTTATGTTGGTTTTATATATAATGCTCTCAAAGGCATTATATTGGTTTCATGTATATATACGTTGGGAGATGAAGGATAACCGTTGCCCCATGAGATGATTAATGTTGGCTCATTAAAATAATTTAAATTGCTTTATTTTAGCCAAGCATTTTGGACGTTGCCAGCATATTATTGCTATTCCATTATAATTCTTCAATGCCTTATTAATGAGCCAATTATATGTGTGAGTTCATTTGAGGTTGCGGGGAGTAACTTAATAAGAGATGAGATAAAACTATTTGATATATGTTATTTGAGATTATTTATATATCTTGTGTGATTATTCCCTTAATTATTTGAGATTATGAATTGTATATATGAGGTGGAATATTTATCTTTAAATTTTTATGAGTTTTGGCTTCCAAGTATATGATATTTCGGTTTTACACCTAATTTAAGGTGAAAAATAATTGATTTTCAATTACTTATAAGAGCAAATCTATATATATATAGCATTTGCATTATGTGGAGCAAATATATATTGATTTGATCCACTATCAAATATCATATACATTGAGTGAAATTATTATTTGTTATTATTTTTATGAGCACAACTCATAATTTTTAGAGTTCTAATTTTGAGTGATCATGAAGTGACCAATTTTGCTCATGAAGCGAATTTGTGCAACGGTGATTTCTTCTCCCTACATCATGAGGTATGTTACACTATTTTAATTTTTCTCTTTTTGAGAATTTATATTAATAGTGGGGGCAAGAAGAAAAATATTTTTGGATAATATTTTTATAACAACAAGTGAGAGATGTGTGTTGTTATGTAAATATGTTGTTATGTAAATATGTTGTTATAAAAATAATACAAGCTTTGGTAAAAATGTTTTATGGTCAATAGTTAATGATATTGTGGTTTAATAGAAATTATGGGTTTATTATATTTGTGTATTGAGTATGTCCCATAAATTTCTATTGACATAACTATTGATAATATGAAAAGGCTTTATTAAAGCTTACATGTGAACTATTTTAATAAATTTCTATTGACATAACTATTGATAATATGAAAAAGCTTTCTTAAAGCTTACATGTGAACTATTTTAAAATTTCTCTGTTTTGAGAATTTTATTTATGTGGAATTCTTGAAATTAACATATGTATGAAGGTTTTAATTTAAGAATTCAAAATAGCTACATCTTAAGCTTTTGAGAGTTTTATTTTGGAACATGATTTTTGTAGATTTGCGATCAAATTTGGAGATATTGGCATATAAATTTTGGGCCAATTGAAAATTAAAAAAACCATATCTTTGAGATGATGATATGCTGTCAATTTCTAAGTTGAAGAAATCATCTCATTGAGATGATGATATGCCATATATATATATATATATATATATATATAAATTGAAATTAGCATTTTTTTAATTCCAATCTATGATAACTCTTTAATTGTACATAGAGGTACAATGTTGTTGAGTTATTGGTCACAAATGAGATTGAAAAGTTCCAAAATAATTCTGTGAAATTATTTTCTTGAAAAATAATATTATATGATGGATGAATTTAGATGCGCATATATGTTATGCGTTTGATGCCCATCTATAATAATTATAAGGTTTTGTATGAGGTTTCATATGAGTTGTGTAATCATACTCTGATAAATTTAAAAATGTGGGGGTATTTTGCAAAGTTTGTATTACACAACTATAAGAAAAATAAATTAATTATAAAACCTTAGTTATTATATTGTTAATATTTTCTTTTCGTGATTAGTGAAAATATTTTTTTTTAATTAAAGATGGACGTGTACATACGTGGAAGTGATAGACGATAAGAATGATTATTTGTCTGTATATGTGTTATGTTACATAAAGTCAAATATTCCTTTACATCTAGTGTTGACATGAAAGACATAGGTGAAGTAAATGAGATTTTGGGATTAAAACCATAAGGAAAGGTGATGGTATTTTACTATCACAAGAACGTTATATTTAAAATTATCTTAAAAGTTTGATTATCAAGATGACAAACTGGTGAAAAACTCCTTATGATTTTTAACACTCAGTTAAGGAAAACAAAGGAGAGTCTCTGTTTTATTTAATAAACTTTACCTAGCCTGACATATCATGTGTTATGTGTCAGATGAGTATCGATATGTACACAATTCTAATAAAAGAGTTGAAAGGTATCGTAATTTACGATATCATATAAAGTGGATTTCCCATTGTATTAGAAAAATACAATGATGTTAACTGAATCTTTGATTTAGATGAGACAAAGTCCACTAGTGGTTAAAACCTCACCCTGGGTGGTGGGACGTTATTTTGGAGAGAGCAGCTATATAAATTTATATGTTCACTATAAAATCAGAGTTTAGTACTCTGGAGTTGGCTGAAAATAAGACTAAGTAGTAGAAAAACTACTTAGCAAATTTTTTAATTGGGTAAGAGCCCAATGATGTCAGTGTCTGTATTTTGTGATTGCCAAGTGGCAATAGCCATTGTAAAGAACAAACTTTCAATGGTAAGAGTAGACACTTGTGTTGAGACACAAAGTTATCAAGCAATTGCTAAAAAAATGAATTTGAAGTATACTGATCAGTTCTGTAAAGTCAAAAGTTAATTTGGCCAATTCACTGATTAAACATGCATGTAAGAAGGAAATTAGTCCTTCACACATCGAGGGGAATTGGATTTAAGCCAATATGAAATTAACAGCGGCGGGAACCCAACCTTTGTGATTGGAGATCCCATGAACAAGGTTCATATGGGTAATAATAAGTCGTCTGTTAATTCTGCTAGCACTATATTCTTAGTCCATTTCCTATGATGTTAAGTGTGAAAGTGCTAGAATGCATTGACTTGTGGGTTGAGTGTAAGCTCTTTATGATCTTCATAGCCCTACATTAAGGGTAGTGTATTCATTGCAGATACACTTGATGAAGTCACCTATATGGGTGTGGAGTGGGGCCGCTCTCATGAGATCGTGGCGAAATCTCTAGAGCACTCATGAATTCCAGGCACGCGCACGGCCGAAATAACGAGCACAACGACGTTAATAGCAGAAATGTGGGGGGTGAGATGCGACTCTTAAGGTCACTATCTTACGACTAAGAGTATGTTGGTTCATAGAAGCTGTATGCTTCACTGACTACTATGTAAGATAAATCTTATCGGTCTAAGTCTGGTTCATAGTCTAAAAAGAGACATCAGATTAATGCGTCTACACCCATACGTAACCCAAAAGTTTTTTTTTTTTCAATATCTTTTGAAATATGTGGGGGATTGTTGGAAAAATAGCGTTTTAATGAGCTTGATATTTCAAAAGAGTTTTTTTTTTTAAAAAAAGGGAATAAGATAATTTTAATTGCTTTTAATATTTCGTAACGGCTATTTAATTGATATTAATTGCCAAGTTTTAATAGCAATTAATAAAAACGGTTATGAAAAATTAATTGCTATTAAAAGTCTTTTATGTCTATGTCTTTTACCGTTACATTTTTATGCTTATAAAAAGGCTCATTTCCCCTCACTTTAGAGATGGAGATAACTAGAGGTTGTCTTCTCTCTTCTTTTCTTTCTCTCAAATTTTCTGGGTTACATGGTTTATTTTCTGCTATTCTGGCACCTAAGTGTTCCAGTTCTTGAGAGAACACTCAGAAGGGTCTGTTTAATCCTGGAGGAAGTTCTGTAGACGCAGAATAATTTCTGTAGTCGCACAATAATTTCCTTAAGGACAGTGTCTCTTAAAAGACGCGACTCAAGCTATGTTGGTGACGGTAACTTTTTACAACACAATTTGCATCAAGCATCATGAAATTTGTGGCTTAACCAAACGCTATCCATGCTTTGTTTTCCGTCATGATTCTCCCCAAAACCAGAAAAATCTCAAAGCAATCTAATAACTGTTCTGAATTCTGGCCGAAAAAGGACTGTTTTCATATGCCCAAACCAGAAATTTTCTACCGCTAAATCCTCTCTTCAAATTGTACCTAGCTTCACCGACGATAGCTCATTGATTCGAACAAGTAAAACAGAGAAATTTTAATGTATCCCTCTTGGATTCTCTCTCACGAAAACGAAAAGAAAGAAGCTCTCACACGGAAATGACGAGAAGGAAGCCTTACGGAAGCAAAATGAATAAGCATGTACTCTGTTTGTTAAAACCAGCTTACAAGTTAGTTCAATTAATTTTTAACTTATTACTTATAGTTTATAATTGATACCTTATAATTTAACTTATTAAATTATAAGTTTTTAATAAAAATAATGTTAAAGTAATTAAAATATATAAAATAACATAAAAAAATATTTTTTAATTTTAAAATAATATAAATAAATATATTATTTTTATTTTTAATTAAATTAATTTAAATTATTATATATATCTATATATATAATTTATTGAAAATATATATTTATATATTTTATTATATTTTATATATAAATAATATATTTTTAGATACATAACATATTCATATATATTATTATATTTTATTATTTATAATAAAATATATTTTTATATTTTTATTATATTTATATATAAGAGTATACTAAATGATATAATAGATATTTTTATAAAATAACAAGAATAAAAATAAAATAAAAATATATAAATTATAAGTTACTCAAAGTAGTTTATCAAAATAAGTTATAAGATATTAAAATAATTTTATTTATCAAATACCTTTAATAAATTTTTAAAATAATCAAATAAATTATAAGGTGGTATTCAAAAATAATTATGGTGTTTTTCCTTTTTTTTAATTGTGCTTCACGGTTAAGTTAAGGAAAAAAGTTAGTGGGATCCACGAGTCATTAGTCTAAGCTGCCACTCGGCACTAATTTGGTTAAAATCTTAGAAAGACCCTTTTTAAACTTTTTATGTGCAATTTAGTCCATAGCTTATTTAGTAAAATTTCACTTAAGCCCCTAAAAATTATTTCCTGATCTTCTTTATATAATTCATTCAATTTTATTCATTTATATATTTTATTTATTATATATATATATATATATATTATATCTTCATTTGTTTATTTTACTTCTAAATATTCATTTCCATAACAATCCTCCTAAACACTTATTTACCTAGGATTTTAAAGTGTTAGTGAGGATATTACATCTACCATTTCTAATGCTTATGTATCATTTGTTAGTATCTTCAAAACAATTCGTACAGAGCCTGACTCAACTTTAGAATATCCAAAATCTTCTTTAATTAAATCCAAAATTTTGAAGTTGCTTCATTTGTCAAAGTCACAATTGTTCCATAATTCAAAGTCACCCCCAATATATCCTTCTCGCACAAGCTGCTCACCATGGTAAACTTCAACACATAATATATTCATGAACACCAAAAATAAAAAATCAAAGCCATGAACACCAGAAATCAAAGTCACAAAAAACTGAGAAAACATCTTAGGGCTTGAATCATTGTTTGGAAGAAATGAAGGAAACTCACCGTTTGAAGGAATTGAAGGAATAAATGAACAAAACGCAATGTTGGTTGGAAGGAATGAAGGAAACATACCGTTGGAAGGAATTGAAGGAAGGATTGAACAAAACGCAATGTTAGAAGGAATCGTTCCCATCGTTAGTAGAAATGCATTGTTCAAGTTGCACATTGGTAGAAACTTAGGGCTTGAATAGTTGGTTGGAAGGAATGAACGAAAGGCACTGTTGGAAGAAATCACGTAATACGCCTCCGCCATCGTCCTTTGCTATTGTTGTCCGTGGCACTATTGACCAAACCTAATGGAAGCTTGACACCTGCCTCTCCCAATTCCAATGTCTATTATATTCTATCTTAAGCTTATATTCCTGGATGAGTATTTTTGGAATATCAAGTTTTAAGCTACACGGTAAATGATATATTATTTGAGATGTGACATATAAATCGTTCTATTAATATTTTTTGTCAAAAAAATAGATTGTGTTATTTAAAAAAATAGATTTAAAAAAATATAACACATAATTAACGTAAAAAAATATTAAAGATGAAATTAAAATTTAATATAAAAATTAAAACATATTATTCTTTATAATTGTCCTAATTGAATTAATTGCAAATACCTATGACAAGAGAAATAGAATCTACTGTTACTTCTCTTTCCTACTTCTCTCTTTAGTAATGATTTTTATCGTTATTAAAATTTTTAATAACAATTTTTATTATAACTAAAAATTTTAACAATAATTAAAATTATTACTAAAGAGAACATGCTGCCCAAGTAGCAACAAGTTCAGACTCATGGCAAGAGCAAGATAGAAGACGGTAGAGACTTGTTTTGGTTGGTGGGACCCAAAATGGGTTGGTAAGTTATTCCATTACCATTGTGTATCGTTTGACGCCTGGGGCAAATCCAAGACGTGCATGTGATTAGTGTTCTAATGAGTTGATTAGTCCATTTAATGAGCATATTACTGTCCATTTGGAGTCATTTAAGCTCTAGTTTTGGTATTTTTTATTTTTATTTTTACTGAAAATAAAAAATAAATTTAAAAATATGTTTAGTTGAGTTAATTGAAAAAATTTTTTAAAAAATATTTTTAAAAATATGTCTAAATTTAAAAACATCAAAAAATATTTTTATTATTTTAAAAAATATATTTTAAAAAATAAAAATTAAAAAAAAACAAAAAATATTTTCATAAACTTAAACTTTCTTTCCCGTTCGTCCATTCCATATGTCTAGTCTAGATCCCTTTTTCTTTTATTATTTTGGAAGTACTTTAGACCTGTTTTGGAATTTTCCAATTGCTTTGATTTGACTTGTCTCCTTCTCGTCACCAATGAAATATAGTACGATTAAATTATATTAATTTCATAAAGTGGCTGAGCTATAATTTGATTTTCTTAATATTTGATATATAATGTTTAATCAATAGAAATTCTAGACACTGGAACTTAACCACCGTTCTTATTCTCTCCGGCGTTATTTGGGCTTGCCAGTTATTTAGCTTAATTCAGCGAGCAGGTCATTTTGAAACGAATGAACTCAGTGATTAATATTATTGAGGATGGGCCACGCCAACACTTGCTACCAAATATATATCAAATAAAATTTCTTTATTTCATCATTCTATATTAACAACTTCAGGGATGTATAATATTGAAGACGTTCTTATACAAGATTAATTTACTAAAAATTATCAAACGAAATAATATATATATATATATATATATATAGCTTTTATTTTTAGTGAACCGAAATAAATTTATTACCAAATCTGAAATTTTGAGATTCTATTCAAAAGAAGAAAAAATGGAAAGTCGGTGATGTAAATAAGGTAATAGTTGATAGACCCAACTCATTTTATGTATTTTTTAAAATGACCTAAATCGATTTAATTATGTTTATATTATATACAATTTTTGAATTATGTAATTTATAACAATTTTTATCTAAAAAATAAGAAAATTTCCTCTATTTATGGTTGTATTTAACACAAACTGAAATGCGTAAATCTATGTTCTATAATTTTATTTCAATTTTTCTTCTCTATTTTTTCAGCAATTTCCACGACAACAGCTGAGTAATTTATTCAGCTGATTGGAAGAACATTCCAGATGATGACTTTCCCAACCAATTAGCCATTATGACGTGAAATTGAAGGGATCGAGCAGCTGAGGTATCCCCCCAATTCCAATTGCGCCTTCTCAGTTCTCTGTTTACTCGGATATAAGAATGTGAATATCCGATCATGTCACGTAATTTTAATATTTTATACAAAAAATGGTTAATACTAGGTTTCCTGTAGAAAAAAGGGTAAATTTTTTAATTACGTTACGGACCACCTAAACTAAGAAAAGCCAATTTTTTTAAAAGAAATAATAATTTTGTATATACAAAACAGAAGGCCGCCATTTGGCGGCTAAGTCAAATACACTACTCGCCATCGTCGGCCATCTGGATAATGTAGTTTATTCTGCTATTTCCAATTCATGTTTGTCGCAGAGATCATTGCGTGGGACCCACTTTTCTCAACCTATGTACGAAATATTAATTTATACACATTTTCGCAATACCAAATATTAATTAAAAATAAGGTAAAATTTGTATATTCGAACACCGAAAGCGACTAGTCAGAGACCCAGCCACGGACGGTATATGTCTACGTCGTCGTATCATACACATTCAGGAATAATTCTCCGCGTGTCGAGTACGGGTGCGAGCCTTCGAACCACCATAGTTATAGTCATTAGTCAATCAATGTCATTGCGAGCGTAATGTAATTTGTAAGCGACACTTCCTATTACGTGTCCTTCAAATTTCTGGGAAAATTGAGGCGAGAAATTAGACTAGGGATTCTGTTAGAAAGATATTTTCTTATTTCGTCGTTGCTTGGGAATTGTGCGCATTTTGGTGCGATTTGGGGACGGTTTTGGTATAAGGAAAGCTGATAATGGGGCTTCCGAAACAGCCAAATGTAGATATTAAATAATAATATTACAAAGTGCAATTATAGTCTGTTTGAGCTATATATTATAACTTGCCTTTCAATTTCTGTGCTCTGGAGAAGTTTGGTGATTCGCTATAAGGTGAGTTGGGTGGTTCCTCTGGTTTCAGACAACTTTACCTGCTTTTTGAGATTCTCTTTTGATTTGTTTATGCTTCTTTCTTTGATCTTTCCTCAGGCCTTGCCTGTATTTGTTTATTATATTAGCCCTCTAGTCTTTTTTTTAAGAAAATTCTTTTAATATTCTTCTGTTTGTGTCCTCTGCTTTGCTGATTCTGTGCTTCTGTTTCAGTGTCTGATCTTGGAGGAGCTTCTGAGGGTGGACATGGAGGAACGGTATGAGCCTGTGAAAGACCTTGGTTCAGGGAATTTTGGAGTGGCTAGGTTGGTGAGAGATAAGAAGACGAAAGAGCTTGTTGCTGTCAAATACATAGAAAGGGGGAAAAAGGTAAAACCTTTTGCAGTATTATATGAGCATGCATAGAATTCTGGAAGAAGACTAATTCTGTTTGCTGAATTTGTTTCGATTTTCTGTTATCAATGGAGATTGACTTCCAATCTCTCCCTTCTCTTCTTCTGTTTGGATGATCATATTCATATTGTATGCATTGCTGGTTATTGAAAGATTCTCAGTAGTGTCGACTTTGCTTAAATTTTACTCATTTTGAAATTCCAAGGTGCCACACACTGGTTTGGTAACTGTCAATCAGTGGTGTTGGATGTCTGATAAACATTTTTTTTAATAGATGATATTCAGAAAATAAGGGAAGACATTTTCTTTTTTCTTTTGTTGTTTTGTTTTTTTAATCAAACTTGGCTTCTTACATTACATCATCACACCCATCACTTAGGATATCAGAGCAATCTTTACATTTCCTTTATTATAATTTCTTGTTATTGCTTTGCTCATCCTAGATTTTTTTCCTGAATGTGTTTTGTTTGTACTTTTAGATTGACGAGAAAGTTCAGAGGGAGATCATTAACCACCGATCATTGAGACATCCAAACATTATCAAGTTTAAAGAGGTAAAGGTTTTGTTTCTGTTGCCTAGAACTGTTCCTTCATTTGGTCTAAAGATATGGGATTGGAGATACTGGACTTGTGGAAATAGTTATGCATAAGTCTCATATTACGCACACTGCTTGAAACGAATCTGAGCAGTTTATTAGGTGTTACTGATTCGAAAAGAATTCCTCCTATAGCAACTAATGTCTTTTCATTCCCATATCCTACTGATTAGGTCATACACCATTGCATTGAGTTATTGGAAACATGATATTCAATTGCATTTAATTATTGACCAACATAACATAATAGGCAAAGGCTTTATCCAATATCCTGCTTGTGGCACTATCTCTTGAAGAAATCTTGCAAGCCATCGGAAGTAGTTTGAATCTGCAGAAATCACAAAGACTTTTCCTGCAATTCTGCAAACGATAATGTGAGAATTTTGTGCAGGTCTTGCTGACCCCTACCCATTTAGCTATTGTCATGGAGTATGCTGCAGGTGGCGAACTCTTTGAGAGAATATGCAGTGCTGGTCGTTTCAGTGAAGACGAGGTCATATAATTTATCCAACTCTTAAATTTTTTTAAGTATTTACTGTTGAAGTTTTTTTATTGAAGAGCCTGAAAACAATCACCAAGAAACTAAAGTTTCGTCCTTGTCTAATTTACCGTATGACTGTTTATTACAGGCGAGATTTTTCTTCCAGCAGCTAATATCTGGAGTTAGCTACTGTCACTCCATGGTATGTAAGCACTGTGTGTTGCTCGTTACAAGAACTTTCATGTTTCATAAAATCTTACAAGCTTCCTGCTGCAGGAAATATGCCACAGAGATCTGAAACTGGAAAACACACTCTTGGATGGAAGTCCAACGCCTCGACTTAAAATTTGCGACTTCGGTTACTCCAAGGTTTATACTAACATGTCACTAAAATGAGCTTTTCTGGGACATACCATGAGCTTTTATACTCATAATATTCAAATGCAGTCCGCTTTACTTCACTCTCAACCGAAATCAACAGTTGGAACTCCTGCTTACATAGCTCCAGAGGTTCTGTCGCGAAAGGAGTATGATGGAAAGGTACTTATTGTGGGTTATCCATTATTGAGTGCCTTGGACATTGTGTTAAGCATATATATGGAAGCCATGTTGGTTGTTTTGTAGATTGCGGACGTTTGGTCGTGTGGTGTAACACTTTATGTCATGTTAGTTGGAGGATACCCATTTGAAGATCCTGAAGATCCTAGGAATTTCCGAAAGACTATTGGAGTGAGATTCTACATAATCAGCATAGTCAGAATTCCATTGATAATTCATTGATAGAAAACTGAAACTGTGATTTGCTTTTGTTGGCAGAGAATAATGAGCATTCAATACTCCATACCCGACTATGTACGCGTCTCTGCAGACTGCAGACATCTTCTTTCTCGCATCTTTGTTGCCAATCCTGCCAAGGTATTTGATAATTGATATACGTTTTCATATTCTCATTCTGTTTTCACCTTAAAATCTTCGATCTGAATCTTTCATGTCCTTGACAAAGAGGATAACAATCCCAGAGATAAAGCAGCACCCTTGGTTTCTGAAGAACTTGCCAAAAGAGATAATTGAAGTTGAGAAGAAAAACTATGCGGAAGCACAAAAAGATCAACCAAGCCAGAGTGTGGAAGAGATAATGCGAATAGCACAAGAGGCAGGGACGCCTGGGCAAGGATCCAAGGGTGGAGGACAAGCCGGTGGAGAAGGGTCAATGGACGATGAGGATGTTGAGGCTGAAGATGAGGAATCGGAAGCTGAAGCTAGTGGTGACTATGCTACAACAACATAGAAGTCTATCACAGTGTGCCAGCGTGCAGTAGATTATGTTCTGGGAAAGTTTACATATAAAGAAGTTAATTTGTTTCACTGTTCAATTATCTTAATATTTATATGTATAAAAATAAAAAAAAATTATATAAATCTGGAGGTGATCTAACTGTAAAAAATTTAATTTTTTTAAAAATTAAACTCTCCATAAACTTATGCTACTGAACAATTTATAACAAACCTCTCTTGGGAGTAGTGGGTGAATGATATTTTAGATTGTTATTTTTGTAAAAAGGCTTGATTGGTGTTCCTCTGAGTAAACCACGGCGACACTGTGCAAAGGATGTAACTTGGGTTTTTTGAATGTTTTGGCTGTCTTGAAATGGTGTGTGGTTGATGGATATGATTACAGTTGCAGAAGTGGATTTAGAATAGCATATTCATTCCTGTTCTCTTTTCCATAGGAATTGCCATTATCATTTTTTTTTTAACGTAATCACAAAGATTTGCGAAACAGTGATTTGGCAAAATCGATGGCAGCAAAAGGAAATAATGATATTGGAGGAGGAAATAGAATGCCTTGAAGCAATGTATGAATACAATAAGCAAAGCAAAAGCCAAAAACTGACCCGTTAGGTAGCTAACGGTTCGAAAATTTTGGTTCGAGAATTTTGAACCCGACGTGAATCGAACACGCAACCTTCTGATCTGGAGTCAGACGCGCTACCATTGCGCCACGGATCCGATTTTTGATGGTAGATGGTTTAAGATAAAATAAGTCTCCTTAGAAGATGTTTGTCTCAGGGCATCAACTATGGCTTAAAATCTTTTTATAGAAAAAGTCATAACCGAAATTTGATGAAGAGGTTGACCCAAAAATAAATAAATAAAAAAATAAATATATATAATTTATATGATTATATCAATACATTAATATGTTATTGCTCACATCAATGTTCTTGGAATCGATCTAGTTAGATTGGCTTTTGGATCACCAGGTTACTGGGTTACTGGTCTAACCACTGGATCACCAAGTTAATTATTGAACTAGAAAAATAAATTATATATATATATATATATATATATATATATATATATTACAAAAAAATATGTTAAAAAATAATTAATATATATTTACAAACTCAAGTAATAAATAAAAAAGCATAACAAGTTATGTTATTAAATTATTAAAAATTAAAATATATTTACTATCACACAAAAATATTTATAAATAATTTAAATAAACATAAACAAACTAGTTAAGAATTCTAAATTAATATATATTGGTGTGTATCCTGTTTGATATGTATTCTCAGCCCAAACTATTAAAATGAATTATTTTTCCATGTATTTGGAAGTATTTAGACCACACATAATATTGGTTCCACCAAAGTTGGGAGTACAAACATTGACGTTCCTACCATCAAACGGTATGAAACATAGTGCTTGACCACTGAAGAGTACTGACTTTCTCTGTAATACTCGTTGATTTTGAAATTATATGTGTGTATAATACTATTTAAATTTATTCTATATTTTGTCATTTTAATTTTCATATATAAATGTTCTCTTTGAATATTGTTTATGAAAATTAAGTTAAATGACTAGACTGAATATTTGTATTATGTGGGGTATATTCTTAAGAATGGTGAAATTTATGGAAAAGTGGTTTAAGATAGTTAATTGGTCAATTAATGGTAATTTGACTGGATGGTTTTGGGTGTTGGGTCATGGATACCCATGGGTTATTCAAATAATCAATTAGAAACCTTTAACCTAAAACTTCAACAGTATCCTCTCATTTCTCACGCATCTGAAACAAAGGCAGAAGTGAACAGTGAAGTTTTCTCTCAAATTTCTTCATCCTCCTCTCAAATCCTTTCCTTGATCTTCAGAGTTTTGATCATTTGTTCGATTTAACTGGTTAACAATGATCTAAGGTAAGCTTCAATCTCTCTAATTTCCTCAAACTTCAGTTTATCAGATAATTTAGAGGAAGTTTAGTTTTTAGGGTTGAAGATGAAATTTTGAGGATTGAGACTTTGATTGTGGGTTAAAATTGGGGGTTTTGGTGTCAAAAGATTCCTTAAACATTAAGGATGAAAACCCATTTAAGAAATCAAGGTAAATGATGAAGATTTGATCTCAAAATCATGAAAAACTAAGAGGGAAAATCATGGTTACTGTTCATCATGTAAATTTTTTCAGATTTTTGTGGTATTGTAGTATTGACTCGGTCAACGACACTATAGCATTGACTTTGGTCAAAGTACTGTAGCATTGACTCGATCAACGATATTGTAGCTTGACTTTGGTCAAAGTTACTGTAGCTACGTTGACCGTTATTGTAGCAATAAGAAAATATTGCATATTTTCATGATTTTGTTCCCTATCTTATTTTTCCTTATGATATCTTTTACTAGGAAATTTTTCTACACAAATTCTAGTGTGAAACAAGGTAAATTTGGATAAAATATCAAGGTAAGTGAATAACCTTGCTAAGCTAGTTTGATGTTATTAGTTAAAGTACAATATAAGTCTCATTTACAATATTATTTGGAAATTAAGCAATCAATCTTTCAGATTACAGTATATGATGATTGATATATTTTTTTAATAAAAATTCAAAGGAATAAAAGTATGTATAAATTAATTTATTTCATGGTAATTGTACTGTGATAAATTCTCACTATTTTATTGATGAATAAAGATCTATAGGATCTAATACATGAGTTTGAAAGGATTAGAGTCTCATACTACTCAGTGTATAACTATGAAAACCTATGTACGAGTTTGAAAGGGTTAGAGTCTCATACTACTCGGTGTATATAGATGAAATCATAAATACGAGTTTAAAAGGATTAAAGTCCTATACTACTCGGTGTATATCTATGAAATCTAATTCACGAGTTTGAAAGGGTTAGAGTCTCATACTACTCGATGTATAAGACCATTGGTTATATGAGTAAATGTGGTATTTGTACTTTTAATATTTTATACAGTATAGTTATTTACTTACTGAGTTTTTAAATAAACTCACACTCCCTATGATTATCTTTTCAGATACAGTAAACAAGGAAGAAGAGTATCCGATTGAAAATTAGAAGCCCATTAGAGTTATTCTCCATTTCTGTCTGGTGGGATACCAGTACTGAATAATGCAAATTTTAGGAATGCTCTGTACTTTGTATAGATCTCCTAAACTTGCGATGAGATAAACATATCAGATTATGTATGCCTGTATTTGTTTACCAGATGATCATAGTTCTGTTGTGTAGAATGAATGATAAAGGTTGAATGTAAAACATTACAGAATATATGTGAATAACTCATGCTTGAGAATTTTATCAAATTAGTAGTTGTGGATATTAAGATTGTCTAATATTTCAGAATACCACTGAGGTTCTCCCTAGAAATAGTATCTTTTCACATGTTCAATTTTTGGGATGTGAAAATTTGGTATCAGAGGATAGGTTCTATAGGTCCCCTATATATTACAGAGCAAAGTGATCTTTATGGGCCCTTCCCTATTGTCATGAGCCGCGACGTAACTATAAAATTAGGTTCTATAAAAGACCTTGTAGAGTATTATGTCATTTTATAGATAATTTTTCAGTCAGGCTAGTAAATGATATTATATATATGTTTGAAAAGTGTTTATTATGTGTATAGATTTTTGACTACTTAATGTCAAAAGGATCTTCTAATAATAATGAGCACGTGGGTCAAAGGAGGGCCATAATTCCACCAGTACATGTGCAAGATGATCCTAACCAAGCTGATAGTTTACATGCTCAAAATACTGAGGGCACAGCTCGTAGCCAAGCAAGGAGAGTTGAACCTGTCACTCATATTGATAATGCGGCTATTGCACATATAATTAATTTAAAGAATGAACGCTTTGACCGATTTGAGGCTAAAATGAGAGGTAAAGTTGCACAAGCTAACCTGCCTGTAGATTCTCCTATTGTTGAAGCTGAAATTGTACCACCAGCTCAGTTAACTGGAAAGGGTAATGTAAGGGAGGTAAAAATGTCTGAATTCCAAAAAATGAGGCCTCCTACTTTTTCAGGGGAAGATCCCAAAGAGGACCCACAATGTTTCCTTGAAGATTGTGAAGCAATTTGTGATGCTATAGGGTGTTCTCTTATTCAAAAGGTAGAATTCATTTCCTTTCAGTTGAAAGGTAGGGCTGGTAAATGGTGGAGGAACTGGAAGAAAGCGAGAATCCAAGGCGCACCACTAGTTGTGTGGGCAGAGTTTCAGGCATTGGTTATAGATGAATTTCTCCCGGTAAGTGTAAGATCATCTAGGGCAAGGGATTTTCTGTATCTAAAGCAGGGACCCATGTTTGTTGATGAATATTCTGTTCAGTTTGTTAAATTATCTGCATATACCTTGAAAATCATTCCTTCTGAAAGAAAAAAAAATAGAAAAGTTTATGGAAGGACTTCGTGACGCCTTATATGATCAAGTGGGTCCAATATACCCTTCATACTTAAAAGTTGTTGATGTGGCCTGGAGAATGGAAAAGAGGTCAAAGAATAAAGAAGAATATCGGCAAAAGAAGAAAGCTAGATATAGAAGATCTTTTGATCAAGGGAGAGACTCTGGGACTTTGAAACCCCTTACTAAGTCACAGCATGCTCTGGTCACTCCTTCCAGGTCATCTTATTCCACAGCCAGTGTGGCTAAGACTCATTTGGAGATCAGGGGTGGTTTTAGCTCTTCTAGTAGGGGAGGTACTCAAAGTAGAGGGAAAAACCTCAATATCCTGAATGTGGAATGTCACGACCCAAATTTTGGGCATGTGACCGGCACGCTGACACAAATTTCGTGTCACCGTAAGCCTAACTAACATCTCGATTTCTACCTATTTTTGTTTATTTATGAATATTTATAACAAAATAAATAAAAATAAATCTTATAATTAATAAGTCTAAATAGAATATATTATTCAAATAAAATAATCAATTCATCCCAGACCCTCTAGATGTCCTAGTTGACCACAGAGCTTCCTAAACTTAACAAAAATAAAATGCTAACAATATGGGACCCACCCAACAATGGGATAGTCTAACGGCAACTACTCCTCTAACGGGGGATTCTCCTCGACTATCTGATCTGAAAAGGAAAAATCAACGAATGTGAGATAATAATCCCAGTGAGCGAGCCAATCCCGCCCTAATAAAATCCGCTATGCAAAAGCAATAAAATAAAAAGCACAGGTAAAAATTATAAAATTACAAGGAAAGATACACATCAAAGAATTACAAATCAATCAAACAATTCAGACCAACGGAATTATCACTCGTCAATGGCAAAATATCCGAGAGCGCCTGTAGGCTCGCTCAACCAATCTCATCATATCCGGGAGCGCCCGTAGGCTCACTCAACCAATTTCTTCAATTTCATCAACCCGCCATGACGCACAACCTCATTAGCAACGGTCAGGGCGCCTCACGAATTAAATTCGGGCTCATCTCCCTACCGAATGAATTGTTGTCTCTACTCTCAGGGGTCAAGTCATCCTATTACCTGGATTTCCCGCTTGACATGAGAGAGGGTACTATCCCGCCCAAACACAAACAATATTCACTCAATATAATAAAATACAACATCATAAATCATCAAGTATAAAAGTCTAGATAATCTCAATTATCTCAAATTTCAACCATCTCATAAATCACACGTGCATCTTTTTTCCAAACAAAATAATAATAATAATAATAATAATAATAATAATAATAATAATAATAATAATAATAATAATAATAATAATAATAATAATAATAATAATTATCATCATCAATCATATTCCCCCCACGGTCATTACCTATCTTTATACCCTATTACTTTAACACTTAAGATAATATTAAAGAAGGGTTAGTTCACTCACCTGGGTTCCTTGCTAAACCATAGCATAACATTCCAAGATTCTTTGGTAATGTGCCAGATTTTCCTATCGCATGTTTGAAAGACAAACTTTGAAATTAAAACAAAAAGTTATTTTATTTTAGTTTTCTGACCTCCGTGTACTGTTTCAGCCATATCTCTCAAACGGTAAGGAGTTTTCAAAAGATTTTAGATTTTCTGGAAAATAGACGAAAAGAGCTTTTCGCGAATAGGTAATTTGAAAATTTTGGAGTTTTATAGAGAGAAATATGGTCGTTTTAATTTTCAAAAAAATTGTTCCAAAATTTCTGAAAATAAATTTTCTTACCTTGTTTTAATTCTTGCTATAGATGAAACCCTTTGAGTTCTTGTTTGGGTATGGAATGTGCAGATCCTAGGACTATGTGAAGGCTGTATAACATGATGTAGGGTTGTTCTTATGTTTATTTCAAAAGAAACAACATCGCTAAAATGGAAGGGAAGATTATGACTTACCTTAATTTCTTCTTGCTTATTAGTTGTTAACTCCACTTGAGCTTCCCAATATTAAAAATTGAGTGTTGATGTTTAGAAAAAAAGATTAGTCGAGAGAGTGTGCTTGTGGGAGGGATTAGTTTGGTTGAGTATGTATTTGTTCTAGGGTTTCTAACTTAGTTTAAGATAGATCAATTTAATTGTTTAAATTTAAATAGATTTTGTTATTCAAATTTTAGATTATTCTAATTAAAAATAATATGTTTAATTCAGATTTCTAAAAAATTTTTCTTTTTCAGATTTCATATTGAGATAATTTATCCTTCAATTTAATGTCTAATTAGATTGGTTAGTTTGGATAATTATCTAATTTTCTTATTTAATCTTTTGCATTATCCTTTAACCATTGCTACTACTATTTATATTATATGTTTATTATTTTGTTTGGTTAATTTTAATTTGTTTTAATTACTATTACTAATATCTATTTAATTATTCCTTATAGTCTTTCGAAATCCCCTGTTGCTCATAGGATTAGTATTCTAGTTGATTAATTTATCAACTTGTATTTTTATTAATTTCTTTTTGTTCAAATTTCAAAATTCAACTTTAAACGCCCAATCCTAGATTATGTAAATCTAAGACCTTACTTCAAATGTTGGAAGGTATATTTCAGATTTTTCTTTTTCATTTGTTTTCGTAATTCATTAAATTTTTTCTTTTAGACATTTTTTGTATAAGACTATTTCTTAATTACAACTATATATTCTAAAAAAAATATCTAGAGTTTTAGAAATTAATTTCCATTTTCTATTTCACAACAAGGTTCCCTATAATTTTGTCCATCTATTCCTATATTTTGTACACATTTTTGCTACACCCCACAAGATTCCAAAATCTTTCATTTTAGTCCCTGCGAGTTTAACTTTAGTCCCTGTATGGCCTAACATTACACATTGCTAGCCTACAGCCTAAAATCACATATCTAAGCATCATCACATTATACAATAATATCAAACACATATTGCACACAAAATTTACAATTTCAACACTTGTAAAATCAAATTCATTATTTAAGTAGAAATTAAAATAGCGGGTATTACAGTATTACCCCCTTTAAGAAATTCGGTCATCTGAATTTAACTTATCTCTAGTCATGAAAAAGTGTGTAGATACCTAAAATACATATCAACCTTTGTTTCCCACGTGACTTCCTCGTGAGTCTGATTTTGTTACAAAACCAAGATCGATAGAATTTCTCTAGACTGACGTTTCTTTACCTAGCTATCCAAGATAGTTACTGAAACCTCATTGTATGGCAAATCCCCATTTAACTAGATGATATCTTGGCTCAGCATGTGCGAAGGGTTAGGAAGATGCTCGTTTTAATGGTGAAAAATTTTCACATGTCCAAACTCACTTTTTCTTTTGACATCATATTACTTGGGATATTACATGGAAAGTTTCACTTTGGAGAATGCAGGTTAAATATTATCAGTACAAGTTGTTTTAACTGGAGATAAAAAGGACACTTTATAAGGGAGTGCCCTCAGCTCATTATAGAACCAGGTCAAGGGTCTGCTTTGCTGCCTCGACCACAATCTATTTCTGCTTCTTTTACTCAAACACCGACCCCTTCAATAGGGGGTAGTATTTGAAGAGGTTCTAGAATAGGCCAAGGAGACCGTGGAAAATAAGTTGCCGATAGAGGAAATACAAGAGTATATGCTCTAACCCGATATGATGCTCAAACATCTAATGCTGTTGTTATAGGTATATTATATGTTAATACTTTTGCTGCACGTATTTTGTTTGATCCCGGTTCTACTCACTCATATGTATCACCCCTATTTGCTAAGAGGTTTGAATTTGATCCGATTACTCTTAAGGAACCATTCTTGGTTTTCACACCAATGAGAAAGACCTGGGTAGTTAAAACGGGTTATCATTCTTGTAAAATAATTGTTGGAGGTATGGAAACTGAGATAGATCTTATGATTCTCAACATGTTAGATTTTGATGTGATTTTAGGGATGGACTGGTTATCTTCTTGTCATGCTATTATGACTTGTCATGACAAGGTTACTTCCTTCAATATGCGGGGGAGGTGTAATTTTGTGTTTCAGGGAGATCGAAGTGATGCACCTTATAACATGATATGTATGTTAAGTGCCCGGCGTACATTGCGAAAAGGATGTCAGAAATTTTTAGCTTTTGTTAGAGATTTAGAAAAGAAAGAACAGAAGTTAGAAAAGACACATGTAGTTAATGAATTCCCAGATGTGTTCCCAGAAGACTTACCTAGATTACTGCCAGAAAGAGATATTGAGTTCGATATTGATTTGGTCCCAGACACACGACCAATTTCAATTCCACCTTATCGTATGGCTCCTGTTGAGCTAAAAGAACTTAAAGGACAATTAGAAGATTTGTTGAATAAAGGGTTCATTCGCCCGAGTTTTTCACCTTGGGGTGCTCCTATTCTTTTTGTGAAAAAGAAATATGGTTCTATGAGATTATGTATAGATTATCATCAGCTGAATAAAGTCATAGTGAAGAACAAGTATCATTTACTAAGGATAGATGATTTGTTTGATCAGCTTCAAGGAGCAAGATACTTCTCAAAGATTGATCTAAGGTCTGGATATTATCAATTACAAATTAAGAACAATGATATACCTAAGACTGCTTTTTGTACACAGTATGGACATTATGAGTTTCTCGTGATGTCTTTTGGGTTGACAAATACACCAGCAACATTTATCGATTTAATGAATAGAGTGTTCAAACCATTCCTTGATAGGTTTGTAATTGTATTTATTGATGATATTTTGGTGTATTCAAAGAGTCATGAAGAACATACTGAACATTTGAGAATGGTGCTTTAGATCTTGAGAGAGCATCAGTTGTATGCAAAACTCTCAAAATGTGAATTCTGGATGAGTCATGTAACGTTCTTGGGACATATTATTTCCTAGGAAGGTATTCATGTAGATTCAAGCAAAATTGAAGCAGTAAAACAATGGCCTAGACCCACAAATGTGTTTGAAGTGTGTAGTTTTCTTGGCTTAGCAGGATATTACCATTGCTTTATCAAATATTTCTCCAAGACGGCTCTTCCATTGAATAAGTTAACCCGAAAGAATGTTAAATACATTTGGGATGATTCGTGTGAGAAAAGTTTCTCCCAGTTGAAAGAGTGTTTAACTTCTGCACCAATCTTAATCCTACCATCAGGACCAGGGAGTTACTCTGTATTCTGTGATGCCTCAAAGATAGGCATGGGGTATGTATTGATGCAACATAGTAGAGTCATAGCTTATGGCTCACATCAGCTTAAAAAACATGAGTTGAATTACCTCACTCATGATTTGAAAATGGCAACTGTAGTGTTCACCTTAAAGATATGGAGACAATACTTGTATGGGGAGACCTGTAAAATTTTCACAGATCACAAAAGTCTTAAGTACATTTTTTAGCAGAGAGATCTTAATCTAAGACAACGAAGATGGATGAAACTTTTGAAAGATTATGATTACGCTATCTTTTACTATCCAGGTAAAGCAAATATGGTAGCTGATGCCTTAAGCTGAAAGTCTATGGGAAGTTTGGCTCACATTACCACTATAAGGAGGTCTCTAATGCAGGAACTACAAGAATTAGAGGCTAACGAAGTATTCTTTGAGATCACTGAGTCAGGTATATTTTTGGCTCATTTAATAGTTATATCATCCCTTGTTGAAAAAGTAAAAGCAACTTTAGAAAAAGACATCGATCTGGTCAAAACCAGAGATAAGACAAGGGAAGGTTTAGCACCAAATTTCTTGGTAGATAAAGAAGGAGTTTTATGGTTTAATGGGAGACTCTGTGTCCCTAACATTGAATCTTTGAAACATGAAATCTTAGTGGAAGCTCATGGTTCGCCATACGTTGTACATCCTAGTACCGTAAAAATGTACCAGGACTTGAAACAAGTTTACTAGTGGGAGAGCACGAAATGAGGTGTGACTGACTTTGTAACTCGATGCTTGACTTATCAGCAGGTTAAAGCTTAGTATCAATAACCACCTGGTTTGATGCAAAAATTAGATATTCCCGAATGGAAATAGGAAATGATCACTATAGATTTTGTAGTAGGTTTACCCTAGTCAACAAAGGGAAATGACTCAATATGGGTCATATTGGATCGACTTACTAAGTCAGCACATTTTCTTCCTGTTCATACCACATTCAATGTAGTGAAACTTGCTCGACTTTATGTTAAGGAAATAGTGAAACTTCATGGTGTGCCAGTATCCATTATATCAGACCGAGGACCTCAGTTTACTTGTCAATTTTGGAAAGTCTTTCAAGAGGCTTTGGGTACCAAAGTGAATCTTAGCACAACATTCTATCCTCAGACAGATGGACAGTCTGAAAGGACAATTCAGACTTTAGAGGATATGTTGAGAGCTTGTGTAATGAATTTTAGTGGAAGTTGGGAAGATCATTTGTCTCTTGTTGAATTTGCTTACAATAACAATTACCAAGCCAGTATCCAGATGGCACCTTTCGAGACTCTATACGGGAGACGATGTCGATCTCCTATAGGTTGGTTTGAACCTTGTGAAACCAAAATACTTGGACCTGAGATGGTACAAGAAGATATAAATAAAGTTAAACTTATCAGAGAGAAGTTGTTAATTGCTCAGAGTAGACAGAAGTCTTATACGGACAACCGACGACGTGACTTTGAATTTGCAATAGGTGACATGGTTTTCCTAAGAATCTCACCTATGAAGGGAGTAATGAGATTCGGGAAGAAAGGGAAACTTCGTCCGAGGTATGTTGGCTCGTATAAGATTAGAGACAGAGTAGGTAACGTGGCGTATCGCCTAGGCCTACCTTCGGACCTAGAAGGAGTTCATCCAATATTTCATGTGTCCATGCTACAGAAGTATCTTCCTGATCCTTCTCATGTCATTCAACCCCAAGAAGTTCATTTTGATGAAACTCTCACCTACAAAGAAGTGCCAGTAGCTATTCTTGATAGAAAAGTCAAGAAATTACGCACTAAGGAAATTCTTACTGTCAAGGTTCTCTAGAGAAATCATTCTCACAAGGAAGCTATGTGGGAGGTAGAAGATAAAATGTGGATAAAATATCTACACTTGTTTAAACCCTAAGGTAAGAATTTAATTCGGAGGACCGAATTCTTTTAAGGGGGTAGAATGTAATACCTACTAATTTTGAAATTATATGTGTGTATAATGCTATTTGAATTTATTCTATATTTTGTCATTTTAATTTTCATATATAAATGTTCTCTTTGAATATTGTTTATAAAAATTGAGTTAAATGACTAGATTAGATATTTGTACTATATGAGGTATATTCTTAACAATGGTGAAATTCATGAAAAAGTGGTTTAAGATAGTTAATTGGTCAATTAATGATAATTTGACTGGATGGTTTTAGGTGTTAGGTCATGGTACCCATGGGTTATTCAAATAACCCATTAGAAACCCTTAACCTAAAACTTCAACAGTATCCTCTCATTTCTCACGCATTTGAAACAAAGGTAGAAGTGAACAGTGAAGCTTTCTCTCAAATTTCTTCATCCTCCTCTCAAATCATTTCCTTGATCTTCAGAGTTTTGATCATTTATTTGGTTTAACTGGTTAATAATGATATAAGGTAAGCTTTAATCTCTCTAATTTCTTCAAACTTCATTTTATCAGATAATTTAGAGGAAGTTTAGTTTTTAGGGTTAAAGATGAAAATTTAAGGATTGAGACTTTGAT
The DNA here is from genome assembly GCA_037074585.1 of Biancaea sappan. Classification (NCBI taxonomy): domain Eukaryota; kingdom Viridiplantae; phylum Streptophyta; class Magnoliopsida; order Fabales; family Fabaceae; genus Biancaea; species Biancaea sappan. Next base: position 30,886,763 of record CM073500.1, on the reverse strand, counting down.
TGTGGGTTAAAATTGGAGATTTTGATGTCAAAAGATTCCTTAAACATTAAGGATGGAAACCCATGGAAGAAATCAAGGTAAATGAGGAAGATTTGATCTCAAAATCATGAAAAACTAAGAGGAAAAACAGTGGTTACTGTTTATCCTGAAAATTTTTCCAAATTTTCGCAGTATTGTAGCATTGACTTTGGTCAAAGTATTGTAGCATTGACTCGGTCAACGATACTGTAGCTTGAGTTTGGTCAAAGTTACTGTAGCTACGTTGACCGTTGACCGTTACTGTAGCAATAAGAAAATATTTCATATTTTCATGATTTTGTTCCCTATCTTATTTTTCCTTATAATATCTTTTACTAGAAAATTTTCCTACACAGATTCTAGTGTAGAACAAGGTAAATTTGGACAAATATCAAGGTAAGTGAATAACCTTGCTAAGCTAGTTTGATGTTATTAGTCAAAGTACAATATAAGTCTCATTTACAATATTATTTGGATATTAAGCAATCAATTTTTCAGATTACAGTATATGATGATTGGTATATTTTTTTAAATAGAAATTCAAGGAATAAAAGTATGTATAAATTAATTTATTTCATGGTAATTGTACTGTGATAAATTCTCACTATTTTATTGATGAGTAAAGATCTATAGAATCTAATACATGAGTTTGAAAGGATTAGAGTCTCATACTACTCAGTGTATAACTATGAAAACCTATGCACGAGTTTGAAAGGGTTAGAGTCTCATACTACTCGGTGTATATAGATGAAATCTTAAATACGAGTTTAAAAGGATTAAAGTCATATACTACTCGGTGTATATCTATGAAATCTAATTCACGAGTTTGAAAGGGTTAGAGTCTCATACTACTCGATGTATAAGACCATTGGTTATATGAGTAAATGTAGTATTTGTACTTTTGATATTTTATACAGTATAGTTATTTACTTACTGAGTTTTTAAATAAACTCACACTCCCTATGATTACCTTTTCAGATACAGTAAACGAGGAAGAAGAGTATCCGATTGAAGATTAGAAGCCCATTAGAGTTATTCTCCATTTTTGTCTGGTGGGATACCAGTACTGAATAATGCAAATTTTAGGAATGCTCTGTACTTTGTATAGATCTCCTAGACTTGCGATGAGATAAACATATCAGATTATGTATGCCTGTATTTGTTTACCAGATGATCATAATTTTGTTGTGTGGAATGAATGATAAAGGTTAAATGTAAAACCTTATAGAATATATGTGAGTAACTCATGTTTGAGAATTTTATCAAATTAGTAGTTGTGGATATTAAGATTGTCCAAGATTTCTGAATACCACTGAGGTTTTCCCTAGAAATAGTATCTTTTCACATGTTCAATTTTTGGGATGTGACATTCTCCTTACCAAGTTTTGAGTACTGATCATAGTTTAAAAAATTGGATCAGATCGATTGATTTGACTGGTTAGACTGGAAGCCAGCCATCAATCTCATCCGTTCAGTCCATTAAATCGGTTTCGCTAAAAATCGATATGGAAGTAGTTAAACTAGTTCCAAACTGGTCAATTTTATGGGTTGAATAGTTCAATAATTATTTTTTTTTAAAAATGGCATCGTCCATAAAAGGAGGAGGAGGAGGAGGAGAAGAAGAAGAAAAAGAAGACAACCTTCTGTTGTTCTCTTCCATGGATGTCAGTGGTGGGTTTTAGAGGAAGAAGATGATATGTTTTGTTGGTTCAGTGAATAATAAGCTAATAGCAAAAAATCGAAAGAGAGAGAGATAGATTAGTCTAGCCTTTGGGAAGTGGGAAGAAGCAGAGACATTATGGCTTTGATTGAAATTCAAAACTCAAAACTCAAGAGAGAGATTACTCTGGAAAGGGGAAATGTAGAAAAGATTATTTAATATTTATCATTTGTATAAAAATTTTGATATTTTATATTAAAAATTATTTTTTTAATTTTTAATATAATATATATATAATAGTATTTTTTCAAAGAAAAAGCAGAGTAATTCTTATTTATTAATATATATATATATATATATATATATATATATATATATAATTAGTACCAGTTTAAACACGATTCAACTACAATTGAATTAGTAAACCTTGAACTGCTGTCGTCATTGGTTTAATGACCGGTTCGATTTTTAAAACAATAGTTTTAAGTTTCAATCAAAGCCATAATGCCTCTGCTTCTTCTCACTTTCCAAATGTCGAACCATTCTCTCTCTCTTTCTCTCTCTCTCTCTCTAGTATTAGCCTATTATTCACTGAACCAACAAAACCTATCATCTTCCTCCTCCAAAACCTGCCACTAGCATCCATGGAAGAGAATGACAAAAGGCTATCTTCACCGGCATCCATGAAAGAAAATAATGGAAGATTGTCTTCTTCTTCTTCTCCTCCTCCTCCACCTCTTCCTTCTCCTTCTAGCAACGACTCCCTTCTTTTTTTTTTTAAATAATCATTGAACTAGTAAACCCATAAAAATCAGTCGATTTTATCAGTTTAGGACCAATTTAATCAGTTTTGTACTGATTTTTAGTGAAACCAGTTCAATGGGCTGATTGGAATAGACCAATGGCCAATTCTTGGTCCAGCCGGTCGAAAATCAACTGGTCCAGTCTGGATTTTTAAACTATGCTTGAAACTTGAAAGATAGATTATCTTGGAAAGTAGAAATGTAGAAAAAATCATTTCATATTTATAATTTGTATAAAAAATTGATATTTTATATTAAAATTATTGATTTCATTTTTAATACAATATAAATATATATAATAGTATTTTTAAAAAAAAGAGTAATTCTTATTTACTAATATAAAATTAATATATAGATATATTTAATTAGTACCGTTTTGGCCGCAGATCAAATATAGTTGAACTAGTGAACCTTGAATCGATGCCTTACAATTCAAATACAGTTGAACTAATGAATCTTGAATCGATGTCTTCACTAGTTTAATAACCAGTCTACTTTTTAAAATATTAGGATTGACAAATCAAGCTAGGCATATTATGCTCGCATTAACCATGCTAGTGGAGAAGAAAAAAGTTAAACATGATAAAAATATTTAATATAGTTCAAATAAATTTCAAAAAAATATTTTTAGAATTTACTTAAATGATTTGAAAAATATACTTAGATATATGAATAAATATAAATAAAACGTTGTAATCATTTAAAACCAAATAAACTGACAGCACGTTATGGATGTAGACTTTTGGTATAAAAACAAGAGTAAGAACAAACAATTTAGCGCCCCTATTAAACACGAGCTCACTAAACACGAAAAATAAATATCTTGAAAAATGAATATACCCATTTATATATTGTCACGACCTGTTTTCTGGGTAAATGACCGGCACAATGATGAGTCTCTCATCATTGTAAGCCCTTCGATAAATTCTACTCGTGAGTTTAAATTATCTATGTTATCAAAATAACAATTCCTTAATAAATATGAATAAAATATATCAAATTTTCTTATTTGAAAATCACAGAGATGATTTGCATGTAATAATAGATTATCAATTTAAAATACATTATTATACTGACATACAAGCCAAATGTCAAACTCCTGACCTAGATGTCCTAAACGATTACAGAGCAACATAGTCTACAACAAAAGAGGGGCTTACCCGACAGCAGGAAGGTCCAAAGTGATCTACTCTTCTAGCGGATATTCTTCATCGGCAACCTGATCTGAACAAAAAGGTTTTACAGAGAGTGTGAGCTTTAAAACTCAATGAGCGAATCGGCCTCGCATAAATAAAATTCAAATACATCACCAGTCATGCAAGTATACTAGAAGGCTCATACTCAACCAATAAACATAGTTAGAAATTACATACAAGAAGATAAAAATTCATCCAATTCAACAAACGTTACTAGTACTCATCAATGGCAATATATCCCGGAGAGTGCACATAGGCCAGCTCACCAATTTTGTATATTTTCGCCATGATGCACAACCTCATCCTCTTAGCTAGGGCGCCTCACGGATCTGTCACTGATCCGGGCTATATCCTTACTGAGGGAATCATTGTCTCTACACTCATTGGTCAAGACACCATTTCAACCGGGTTTTTCGCCTTGCCGTGAGAGGGGGTACTGTCCCGCTCAATCACAATCAATAGTACAGCAGTTCATATCATAATCATAAGTACAGTGTAATATTCATTCATATAACATGTATAATATATAACTATATTATAGATTTATAAACCACAAATTAAGATAACAATGAAACTGTTTTTGAAAAGATTCAAACTTCACATCATCATGAAATACTTGTTTCATCTTATCCATACTTCTGGATTAATTATCTCCTTAAATTTGTCATTCTGAATCCAATTTACCCCTATGAATCTTGGGAGTGTCCTACGACATACTTTTTATTAACAATAATGCTAAAACTCTATTAAAACGGGGTCGTTTCACTCACTTGGATTCCGTACGAGTATCACTTCTCTAAGTCGTTACGGACAAGAGTACACAGATGAATTTCAGTATTCCGCTACAGAGATTTTCATGAAAGATTAGAGAAAACAAGTTAGGATTATTTTTCATACAGACACTGTTCATACATATGGTCACTATTTATACGTACGGTCACTATTCATACATATAGATACTATTCGTACATACAGATACTATTTATACATATGGCACTATTCATATATACGGTCACTATTCATATATACGGAGACTGTTTATAACAGAAATAGAGAATACAATTTATAAAAGAGTACACCAGGTAAGTTTCCACGAAAGAGTGGAGGGTCGCAATGGACACACTTAAAAACCAGGTCTTTCCTTAGCCAGAACTTTTCTAGACATGTATTCTTCATAGTTTACATTCTATTTTGGTAATCAGAGAATCAAAATAATATGTAAGCAGCTACGGACAGTTTTTCTGATGTGGAAGATCAGCCAAAGCCGCAACCACAGAGCATACTTAAGAAAATAACTTCTAAAATTTGAAAGATATAGAAAGGGCATAGTATCCTTACCTAAGCTGAAAAGGAAAGGCCCAAAATCTCAGAGGCCTAGCATTGGAGCAAGAGAAACTGAAGGAGAGAAGAAGAGAAGTTGAAGGCGTGAGTTTAGAAGTGAAATGAAAGGACCTATTTATAGGAAAAGTCAACAGTACTATTTGTCACTATGCACTAATAAAATATTCAATTTACTATTTATGAAAATGACATTTCTAATAAGATAATTCACGCGTTAATCCTTTACGGTTACTGTGCAATTTCTGAAAAGTCGCAGGCGTCTACTATTGAAAACTTAAGGGGAAAACTATCATTTCACTTTAAACCTTTAAGTTTCTTTTCAAATCAGTCCTTTCACTTTAGTCTCTGAAGGTATTTTCACACATAAAATGTCATTTTCTCCTACGAATTTCTTTCTAGTTATCTCTTATGACCAAACCACATCTAGTACTTGTCATTTCGACTGTATAAGTACACAATATCGTATATGTAAATAGTATTATATAGGTGAACAGTACCGTATACTAGCATAGTAACCATAGTTTACAAATATGCATTTATATTTTATTTTTTTATGGGTATTACATATATGGTCTGAAATAAAATTTAGGATCAAATGAATTGTGCCTTAGAATTTAGGAGTGGGCGGTTGCTTTCAAGATGAAAATGGCAATTGGATCCTCGTGTACTATAAATTTATCAACATTGGCAATGTATTACAAGATGAACTCTAGGCAATTTATATTGGTCTCCAACTGGCTACTGACAATGAATTGTGCCCTAGAATTGAAGTTGAAAATGACTCCTCTCAAGCCATCCATCTTCTAGAAAATTCTATCACTGACTCTTACCCTTTACACTCTCTTATTTTTAATTGCAGGTGCCTTATTACTAACTTAAATGATTTCAAAATATGTAAGATCGCAAGATAGCAGAACCAATGTGCATATGTGCTTGCTTGCCAAAGATAGAAGGATCTCTAGGCTTCCTCTCACCACCTATGACGTTCCACCACCACACACTCTTCTCTATTACCATGATGATCGACCTCATCCAAGAAGCACCTTCAGTCGTGCCTCCTAAGGCTCCTATCCCTTTTTCTCATCTGCTAGTTCATTCTCTGCAGTTATATGTAATCTCACAGTCGTCTTATGCAATTGTCTTTCTACACTACCATTATGTTATGTTGTCTTTTATTCTGGTTGTATTTATCATTGTTCAGAAAACCAGACCGGTCATTGAACCGGTGAAGATACTGGTTCAAGGATCAATAGTCGAACGTGGTCGAACAACGATCGAACCGATAGTATTTAAAAAATTTAAAAAAATAAAATATAAAATTAAAAATAACAAAATACTTCACATAATTAAAAAATTTGTGAGAAAAATGTATTTCTTATTTTGTCTATCAAGTTTATCTACCTATTTTTTATAATAAATATTTGAATAAATAATTTTTTTATAATATTTTATAATATTTTAATTATGTGAAAGACATTCCTCAAAATTAAATATTAGGGATATACATATATATATTAATCATTTTCAATGTCTGTCTCCACTTGCCTTTCTTTTATTTTTATCATTTCCAATATCATAGCACAGTCGCACAGGGGTTAGCTTCAGGAGTAGGAGTAACCTAGGAGGTCATCTCCATGCCTTATCATCCCAATGCCTCATTTGCTTCTCTCCTAGTCTCCGGTTTCATCTTCCTCTCTTTTTCTTTTTTTCCCTTCTGATTGCAACACCCGAGGAAGGCAAGAAGCTTGAAGCTGTGTCATCTGGAGCTTTGTATATTGTCTCCGACGAGAAGACGGCAAGGAAGGTGAGGGGTTTGAACTTTGAAGCCGCTGAATCCACGGTGGCTTTATGGAGGGGCGGCGACCAAACTTCACTCTCTCTCCTCGACTTCTTTCTTCATCTTTTTTCAGTTTTTTTCGTCATCAAAAGCTCGCCAGAAAAGAAAAAAGATGGAACCGATAAAACCGGTTTACTCGATTTTTTTGGTTTTTGACCGGTCTAACCGGTTTTTAATCGGTTTTATCCCTCACCGGTTTTGTGTATATTCTGGACCGGACGACTAGCCGGTTCACCGGTTTTCTGGTCCGACCGGCCGATCCGGTCTGGTTTTCTTAACAATGGTATTTATGTTAAATTATATATTAAATTATGTATTTTATATTTTGTTCTGTTAGGTCAGTTGGGTTGTTATTGTAAAGATCGATGTTGTTTTGCTAGAGGACAAACTTCACAAAACAATTTACCACAGTCCATAGTTTTTAAAAAGGAAATATGTCTTAAAACAATGCTTGAAGTGTGGCCTAGCCTAGTATGCCACAAACTACTATCAACAGTAGAACTAACAGAAATGTTAACATCAAAAAAAAAAATTCTCCTTTCCTTGGTTGAAGGATTCTAAATCAAGGATGTAAAGATTCTCTCTCATCTTTCCCACAACAACATTTTTGTCAATCTTCAGGTCTTGAAAGATATAGTAATCAGCATAAAAAAATACATCTTATTGAGTCCTCTTTCAAAATTTTCCTTACTAAGATTAAATTACATTTAAAGGATGGGACATATAGGACATCTTTAAGAATAAAAGAATTACTAAGATGGACCTCACCATAACTTTTAACAAATTTAACATTTCCATCAGGCAAATATATATTAACACCCTTTTCAAAATTTTTAAGAAACTAGAAACTTTTCTTACATGTACAGACATGGCTAGTAGCTCTAGTATCAACAACCTAATATCTCTCAATATTTTTATAAGTATCACAAAGATTAAGACAGATATTACCTGAGAAATCTGGGATGTCTAAAAAATTTACTTGTTCGCTTTTAGGCTATTCTCCCTTTAGAATCTTGTTCACCTCTTGTTGAACCAATTCTGACAATCCAGGCGACAAAGTGGAGGATATTCTTATGCTATTTCACTTCTTGTCAATTGTCTGTCCGTTTTCAAAGGGATTATTAGCCAAATTCACATGGGTCTTAAAATTGTTTCCTTTTTCCTTTTTCAGTTGTTTGAACTACTCAGGGTATCCATGGATTTTAAAACATTTATCTCTAGTATGCCCAATAATTTTACAGTGTTCACAAATCCTATCACTCTTGGAACCTTTTCTTTTATTCCCTTGCCCGCGGTTATTTCCCTGATTAACCTTAACCAACATAATACTACTGTCAAGGCTATCAATAACATTTGTTTGCACATTTTTTTGTTTCTCAATTCTTAAAATCATAGAATAAGCTTTATTGATAGTGGGAAGAGGATCCAAGACTAGGATTTGATTTCTAACAGGATCATATATATCATTTAACCCGATTAAAAATTGAACAAGTTTATTTTGATTGTCAATCTTAATCATGTTACCTGATGCGTAGCAAGTGCAATTACTCATTGCGCCACACGAACACTGTGGGATAGGTTGCAACACATTCAACTCCTCCCACAAATTTTTTTATTTTCCTGTAATACATCAATACTGATAAACTCCCTTGTTCTATTGAGGCTATTTGTCATTGCATTTGGTAGACATGTGGACCGTTGCTTTCTCTAAATTGTTCTTCAAGGTTCACCTAAAGCTTTCTAGATGACAAAGAGTATACAAAGGTTACTGCAATGTCCTTTGATACTGAATTAAGTATCCATGATGAAACCATTTCATCAATTATTTTCCACGTACTCTTTTCAGGTTCCCCGACTGATTCTGGTATTGTTGCATTTACAAAACCAATCTTGTTTTTAGTCGCCAAAGCCCGTCAGATTGATCGGCTCCATGTTAAGTAATTTGTGTCAGTCAATAGGATTGTGACTACTATCATCCTTAGGTTATATGAAATTTGAAGATTTAAAGGGTGGTCGTCTGAAATTTGGCCGGAGGTTCTTGCACGTTATGTTGTCTGGACGATAGACCCTTCTTAGGTTGCCATTGCCGAGACAGAAAAAAGAGATACAAACCCAAAAAGAAGCAAGAAAGATACAGAAAAAAGGAAAGGGAGAAATAGAACCCGTACGTAGAAAGATGCACAAGACGCCAATGGTCCAGGATCGGGCTTCAAGCAGTTGATTATTCTAATCAGAGATACGCATGGAAAAAAGTATAGAAACAAAAAGAATCAAGAAGGGAGACGCATGGGCGAAAGAATCAAAGACTAGAAACGTGATTTGCTAGCCTGAATCAGAGATTGAAAAAAACTGGAATAAAGACCTAATCGGAGTTGCACAGAGGGGAATGAAGATGGAGCCTTCAAGAGGATTAGGGTACGCACGGTATGGATTAGGATTAGGGACTTAGAGAAGTAACAATACTAGTGCTAATATTTTTGATTTGTTGCATGTTGATATTCGGGGGCCATATCGACAACCAAGCTTGACTGGGGCTTATTATTTTCTTACTGCTGTTGATGATTATAGTAGGTCCACATGGACTTTTTTTAATGAAAAGTAAGTCCTAAACTGGTTCCATTTTGAAAAATTTCCTTGTTATGATAAAAAATCAATTTCAGGAAAATGTGAAAGTCCTTAGATCTGATAATAGTTCTAAGTGTTTAGCTAATGAATGTCAGAATATTTTAAATGAGTTAGGTATTATCCATTAGAAAACTTGTGTTTACATACCTCAACAAAATAGGAAGGTTGAAAAAAATCACAGAGATGTCATTCAAATAGCTAGGTCCTTTTTGTTTGAAGCTAACCTTCCTAGTAAATTTTGAGGTGAGGCAGTTTTACATGCTATTTATCTCATTAACAGATGGCCTAGTGTGACTATTAGGTGGAAAACTCCCTATGTGTTATTATACAAGAAGGCTGTGAATTATAATAGTCTAAAAAATTTTGGTTGTTTGTGTTTTTCCATTATCACTAAGCCAAATAGGGATAAGTTTGAACCAAGGCCTGTTAAATGTATATTTTTGGGATACACTCCAGGAAGTAAAGGTTTTAAACTATATGATTATAACTCTGATAAACTCTTTATATCTTGAGATGTTGTCTTTCATGAGTGAATATATCCCTTTTATGAGAAAAAAAAAATGAAAGTAGATATTCTGTACCCTTTCCCATAGTTCCTGTAACACAAAGTTTTGAGTAGACTCTTGTGTTAAGTTGGGAGAAGACGATGCTCAATTACATAAGTCTTCATGTTATGTTGATATTCTTGATATATATGAGCAAGAAACAGAGGCTACTCCAAGACATAGCATGAGGGAAAGAAAAAGACCAAAGTAGATGAATGACTTCATTTGTCAAGTTGGTTTTATAGCTCACAAACAAGCTTCAAGTAGGACTAATTGTATTAATTACACTCCTGGTACGTATCCTTTCATTTCCCCTAATTATTTTTCTTCCAATTATTTAAATTTTGTGGCTAATATTTCTGAAATAAGAGAACCTACTTCCTATTTATAAGCTAAGAAAAATATCGTGTGGGTAAAAGCCATGAGTGAAGAAATAAAAGCCCTTGAGAAGAATAAGACATGGAATATATGTGATATACCTACTAGAAAGAAACCCATAGGTTGTAGGTGGATTTATAAAATAAAATTGAAACCTGATGGGAGCATAGACAAATTTAAAGCTAGACTCGTAGCAAAAGGGTCTAATCAAATTGAAGGTGTTGATTTTCGTGATAGCTTTTCTCCTATTGCTAAAATTGGAACTGTTTGCATTATTCTATTTGTGGCTGCTACTAAAAATTAGACCTTACCTCATTTAGATGTTAACAATGCTTTTTTACATGGTAAACTAGATAAGGAGGTATACATGATACCTCCTAAAAGATATGACAAATGTGGGGTAGGAAAAGTTTGTAAGTTAGAAAAATCGCTGTATGGGCTTAAACAAGCGTCTAGGCAATAGAACATTGAATTCACCAGTCAACTTTTAGGATATGGCTTTGTCCATTCCAGTCATGCTCAATGTTTGTTCACTTTAACTGGGGATCATTGTTTTTTAATTTTACTTGTTTATATGGATGACGTTCTTATTTCGGACAATTCTGAAATTGAGATAAAGAAAGTAAAAGATTTTCTTAATAGAATGTTTACCATCAAAGATTTAGGTCATGCGAGATATTTTTTAGGTTTAGAAATAGTTAGGAATGAGGATGGCATTTTTGTACATCAACAAAAGTATGTCCTTGATTTATTGCAAGATGCTGGTTTCACAGGTTGTAAACAAGCTTCTACTCCTTTTCCCAAAAGTCTTAAGCTTAATGATAAGGATGGTGACCTTTTAGAAGACCCTCAACCTTTTAGATGTCTAGTTGGTAGGTTGCTTTATCTTAGTTTTACTAGACCTGACCTAGCCTATGCCACTCAACAGTTGAGGCAGTTTATTCAGCAACCTAGAACGAGTCATTGGAATATTATTGAACATGTTTTTAGATATGTTAAAAGTACACCATCATTGGTTTTTTTTTTGAAAATAACTCCTTGAAATTAGAAGCTTTTTGTGATGTAGATTAGGGATCTTGTATAGACACACGGAGGTCGTTGACTGGGTATTGCATTTACCTTGGGTCATCTCTTGTATCTTGGAAAACAAAGAAGCAACCCACAGTGTCAAAGTCTTCTGCTGAAGCAAAATATAGGACAATGGCAGCAACAGTGTGTTAGTTACAGTGGATTTCTTACATTCTGTGTGATCTCAAGATTCTTGTTTCAGGACTTACTCCTCTTTACTGTGACAGCAGGGCAGCTATGCATATCGCCACCAGCCCAGTTTTTCACGAGCAGACTAAGCACTTAGCTATTGACTGTCACATTGTCAGAGATCAATGCAAGAGTGGTTTTATCTCCCTCTTTCATATATCTTCTTCTGAGCAGTTGGCAGATTGTCTTACCAAGAGTCTCAGCTCACCAATGTTTCAAAAGTTGGTATCTAAGCTGGGCCATTAGATTCCTACCAGGCCTCAACTTGAGAGGGGGTGTTAAATTATATATTAAATTATGTATTTTATGTTTTGTTCTGTTGGGTCAGTTGGGTTGTTATTGTAAAGACCGATGTTGTTTTGTTCTTGAGGCCTATTTATAGTGGGCTTTGTTTTGTTTCTAAACAAGGTCCATATTCATTTGTGAATAAGATCAGTACGAGTATGACCCATGTATTATCCTAAAGTTGGGTTTGTCCCGTGTAATCTGTGGATTTCAGAATTCAGACTAAGCTTTTATCCTTTTCCCATTACTTTATGGAATTATTCTCCCTAGGCTGTGTTAATTTGTTTAACTCCTTAGGCATGGTTCTTTTTATCAATCCAACTATTGATGTAATGATTCTTACTTTCATGTTTTAATACATTTCCTTCTTTCACCAAAAAATAAAAAATAAAATAAAATTTAGGCAAAAATATACTTTATGTCCCTAACGTTTATCCCTATTTTTATTTATGTCATTTAATTTTTTTTTTGTGTCAGATATGTATTACATATTTCAAATTTTTACAGATTTGACCTATTTTGTAACATTGTCAACTGGGTTAATAGAACTACTGACGTGACACATGACGTGGCTAAAAGTATTGTCATGTCATGTGCCATGTAGTTGTCACGTGTTTGCCACATGGCCACACACTAAAATATGAATTTTTTATTTTTCTATCAAGAACTTTTCTATTTATTCACTTAGGTCCTTAGTCAAATTTCTTTTTTTGTCTTTGGCATGATTTAAGTTTATATTTAGCTTTATCTAGGTCTACAGATTGTGAATATATTTTGTTCTATAATTAAATCAACCCTTGTAAACTTTTCAGTTTATTTAGTTTAGTCCCTGTCATGCATATATCAAGTCCAACTCTCAGTTTTGATTCAAACCAGCCTAGAACTGCATCCTAGATGTTTTTAGAATATTTTTTATCATTCCAATACTAAAGCATGACAAACATTGAATTAAGAGTCTAGTTTTTGAATTCTTCAAACTTGCACGACTATTCACGTCGTTCTTGCTCTATTCTTTTTTTTTTTTTTGGTTTTTTATCTACTTAGCCTCATTATTTCGTTTCTAACTTAGATTAAGATATGTTGGATTAAGCCCTAACCAAAACTTAGATTAAAACAACTTGATTTTGTAAGTGAAAAAATTTACTCTATTTTATTGCACCTAAAATAGAGTAAAAATTGAGAGAATGAGGGAGATGTACACCTATTATTCTAACTCAAAACAATAGCCTACTTTGAGTCATCTAAGTGCAGTCTAAAGTGATCATAAATCAGTGGCATTCTGAGGTTTCTAGACATCCATTTATAACAACAAAAAGAGGAACAACAAAGTGCAGAAATTTTTTATCAAGGAGTCACAAGTAAGCTTATAACTTTTTCTTTTTGGGTTGCATGTGATTAGAGATAACTTATATGTTATAATCCAAGTAAATCAGAACTTTGAGGTCAAATAGAAGACCAAAACCAAGAGAAAACATGATTACAGTAGAAAAACAAAGGCAAGATGTAATAAATATCGTGATAGTTTGAGTTTTTCCAAAAATTTATTTTAATTCATGTTTTTCCTTGTTTTGGGTTAGAAATGATCAAATATGTCCTAAAAACATTTAAGATGGAATTTTGGGCAAGTTTTAGAAACCAAAATGATGAGAAAAGTATGTAACATGCATGATAGGGACTAAAGTGCAAAAACTAAAAAGTTTATCGAGGTTAATTTAATTATAGAACAAAATATTTTCACAATATGTGGACCTAAATGAAACTAAATATGATCTTAAATCATACAAAGGACAAATCAAGGACCTAAGTAAATAAATAAAAAATTTTTGATAAAAAAATAAAAAATTCATATTTTAGCGTGTGACTATTTGGCCACGTCAGCAATTTCGTTAACCTAATTAACAGTATTACAAAAAAAGTATATCTATAAAAATTTAAAATAATGAGATATATCTAACATAAAATAATTAAATGACATAAATAAAATAAAAGTAAACATTAAGGTTGTAAAATATATTTTTGCCTAAAATTTAAATCTAAAGCTAAATCTAAATCTAGAATCTCGGACAACTCATCGGTCTGACTTATGACAAGCATGGATCATTAGATGGAAATGGCCCCACCTACCTAGCTCATGCTTGGCAGTTGGCAAGCATCCACACTTTGAATCACTGTGACCACTTCCTCATCTCAATTGCATGCCGAATACGTCACTGTTCTATCCCAACGGACATCGCATCAGCATTTCCCAGAATCACCAAAACGCTATTCTTCCCAGAATCACCGAGTTTGCTAGTCTTGGATGGGTCGTAAACCCGACGAACCGGGGGCCACTCTTCCCAGCCGTTTGATCCTCCTTTTTGTGTGCCTGGTTTCGTGTGGCTTGGTCTACGCCGTCGTCTCTGCAGTGGTCACGACGAGAGGGACCTCTTCGGATTTAGAGCATGGGTCGTTGGTTGAAAATGGTGAGGCCGTGGGGAATCTTGGAGGAGGTAATAGAGGATGCTGTAGGGGAATTGAGAACTTGGAGCTGTGGGGAGCCGCTGTGAAGTGGGGTTCTGAGTTTAAATTTAATAATTCTGAAGACTGCTGCAACGCTTGTAAAGCCATGTGTACCGGGAAGGATGGGCCGTGTTTGTGTGATACGTGGGTGTTTTGTGGGAATCGCGAGACTTGCGGATCCAAATTTGGTGAGGTAGGTGACTCTTAATTTGTTTGAGGATCTGCGGCTTTTTCGATTGGCTTCATCTTTGTAAATTGTTTTGGTGCTGAACCAGAATTGCAGAATCTAGTGCTAATTGACTGTTATCATATCCTTGTTATACTGAAATCTAATTTTTCTTCAAAAAATTAAAAAAAGGAAAGAGGAATAACTTTGGAGGAATATGCAATATATCAATAATTATGACTCTCACATCTACTTTTATTCAATTTACGCTACTGCCCCTTGAAAATTGTGCATTCCTGTGTTTGAGTGATGTGTTTTTCCTTTGAGGTTTTCTAGATTTTATGTATTTCTTTAGATCCTGCTTGGTACTCAGTCACGTCCTGTAACTTCATTAATCCAGTGCTGGTTGAAGAAACAAAAAGACAGCTTAGCCCCTGAAAGGCAAGATGCAGGGGGAAAAGTTAGCTGGACTTCCGGTCTCATATTTGGAAAAGGACAGGTAAGAAGAGACCCCCCCCCCCCCCCCTCTCTATGTTTGTGAATATATAAATTCATAAACGTTATTTTCCATTCATGCTACAAAATTGACTTTTGATAGTAATAGATTAAATATCTATGAAGACATGGCACTAGGTCTAAGATTCTCCATCACATACCTGGATTTAAAAAAAAAAAAAAAGAATCTGGATAGAGCATTGGACCTACTTGAAGCAATCCTGAGAGGGTGGCTTAGTAAGGTGTAAGAAGCGGGCATGGATGGAGGAACTGTAGAAGAAACTAGGAGTGGGATGGTTTTTCATACAGACTGCATATCGTGCTGTGTGTGTGTGTTTTTTTTTTTCTTGGGGTTGGGGGGGGGGGGTGTTTAAATTTGAATTTGGTTAAGTTTTCTGCTCCACTTTTTTTTGTTGCTTGCACCTGCTATGACTCCTTTCAAAATTTAAGCAAAACCATGTAACTTTGTATGCTTACTAGCTCAATTGTTGCTGTTTTTTGTCTCATTGTTCCTCTGATATCACCCAGATGCATTAAGGGAATCTGTGGTAATACATGTTATATATGCTATTATATTGTTTGCTCAGAATATATTAAAAGGTTGAGTTATTATTCCTCTTCTTTCAATGCGGAATTCATGAGATGATAATGGACCTAACTCTGTCTTCCTGTTCCTTGTGGTCAATGTTGTTTAGCTAATAGTATATGGTTGATAAGTCTATCCACTTTATATGCCAAGGCATATATTGCATGATGTGATGGGTCCGATATGATTCTGATTAAGATGCCAACTTTGGAATCTGTTCTGTCTTTTCATAGTTAGTAGCTGTCTTGACAGATCTATTACATCATAAGTTCCTCCATTTGATAATCATATCTTACCAGTCTCTTTTACGATGCAGTGCATGATAAGAATACTAACAAATTGGGAATGAACATCTTATTATCAATGGTATTTCTAATGTCTATTTTGCAGGGTATAGTTGAGATGGAAACAAAATACGGAAATCTTCGTGTAAAAGTAAGTTCTGATGCTTTTGGGGGTCCCAAATTCATGCTTTGACGTTATGGAGTTTTGAGCCTTCTTCCTTGTCTGATATGAGTCTATCTTTACTTGTTACAGAGGAAGTGGCTTTATTTTTGTTTGACATTTTGGAACAAGTAGTTCTTGACTCTTGAAATATGTGGCTATATAAATTTTGATATTATGTAGGTAGCTGTTACTCTGTTATTATAGCTAGAGTATATTTGCACATGATCAGTAAATACAAGGCTTATTACGCACTTAAATCAGATTCTACAAATCCTACTGAAAAAAATTGGTAAAAGTTTCTGTGTTTTCTGCAAATTCGAATACTATTTTGAATAATTGAATCCATGAAAAGGTTATGTGCTAAAAAATCAATTCTATAAGTAATTCAACTTCAACCATGTCATACTTTTGTGGAATAACTTGCAAGTGCCTGTTGTTCAATTCGAGTTTACAGGCTCTATTCATATCTTATCTCAAATCTTTCCATAATGCAGCTTTTCCCTGACTGTGCCCCACAATCAGTTGCCTACATTCTAGAGTTGTTGGGTTTGCACCATTGTGCAGGCTGTCAATTTTATCGTGCAGAAAGCCGAGGCCAATCCTGGGATTCACAAGGAAACCACATAAAAAAAGTAAGACTAAGATTCCAATTAATTTAACCTATGTCACTTCTGCTATTATCTTGTCCGAATTGTTTCACTATAAGCGAATCCTATATTTTCATCATCAGGCTCCTTTTGGCCCACCTTTTGCATTAATTCAAGGTACACTGGAAGCCCTGGGGAACCCATTTAAGAAAATTCCCAGAGAAGAATGTCCAACTATAAGAAGGGGTTCTGTTGCTTGGATTGATTCTGGACCAGAATTCTTTATCAGCCTTGCTAACCATGGGGAGTGGAAAAAAGCATACACTGTGTTCGGTTCTGTTCTTCCAGAAGACATGAGTATTGCCGAGAAAATTGCTGCACTTCCCACAGTTTCTGATGTTTGGAACAACATCAATGTTTCTGTTTTGGAAAAACCCATTTCGTTGTCGGTAGGAAGAATCAAGAAACGCCACGCAGTTATTGACACCAGTGCACAGTCTGGTTAATGCAATCTGTTTATGGAAATATGGACATGACAATTTTGGTTTCATGTGCATACGTCTCTTATGAGTTTGCGGCAGCTTCATGTATTGAGGGAATGGAGAGCTTTGTTTTTCAATTTGGGGAAAAGAGGATGCTTGTACTTTTTTACTGACCAGCATGGGGTTACTAGTTGCTGCTGACTCATGAATATAAATGAAAGTTTCTGCCTTATATGATTCATGTCTGGTGGGGAAACGTATCAAGAAACTACAATGCAAGTAAACATCATTCTGTCAATGTCCTGCATCTTCATCAACCTTGACCTAAATTTTGCATTTTCTGTTGTGGCTAGTTGATAGGAAACGTACTAGGAAATTGCTCTCTTGTTCATAAATAAAATTATAAACAATATAATAAGTACAATAAATATACCCTTAGCATGAGTTTTGTACTAATAAATATTATTTTTGTTTATAATTTGTAATGTAATATAAAATTTATATAATTTAATTTTAAATCATAGTTGAATTGAATTTTAAATTTTAGTTAAAATCAAGTGTTTCGTCAAAATATAAATAGATGTAAGAATAAATCTTTTTTTTTAAAAAATAAGCAGAAGGAATCTAAGATAAATTTAACGATCTTTCTCACCTAAGATGTCAATCGGGTACACGGCGTTTTAGATATATGAAAATTTAGATAGATTATCTATCTATCTATAAAATAGATTCATTTTTAATCTACTTTTAGCATATAATGCATTTTCTCTCTACCATTTAGTGCACTTGTCCTCCATGTTTAATTCACAGCCTTCCTTTATAATTTCACCAAGGAGCATTTAATGAGCCAGGAAGGTGGACTCACACTCAACACTAAATATATTTATTTTTTATTGGCTGTCTTATTGTAATACCCGTTAATTTCAGAATATAATTCGCTTAAGAGTATTTTAGAATTCTACAACGTTACTTTAGTTATTGATTTTGGTCATTTTTAATTTTCATATTTAATTGTTCTCTTTGAATATTATTTGTGAAAATTGAGTTAAATGACTGGACTAAATATTTGCACAATGAGGGATATATTCTAAGAATGGTGAAATTCATGGAAAAGTGGTTTCAGAATGGTCAATTAATCCATTTATTGTAAATTGACTGGATGGGTTATGGATACCCATGGGTTATTGAATAACCCATTAGAAATATTTAATATAAAGTTTCAATAGTAACCCTCACTTTTTCACTCAGCCGAAGGAAGCAGAAAAGATTTCTCTCTCAGTTCTTCATTTTCTTCTCAAATCATTTCCTTGATCTTCAGAATTTCTGATTATTTGTTCGGTTCAAAAGCTTTGTAAGGATCAAAGGTAAGCTTTAATCCGATTATTTTCCTTAAATTTCAGTTTATATACAAGATCAGAGGAGGTTTTGTTCTTGAAGTTTTTGATGATAATTCATGAATCTCAGTTGTTTTAGAAGTTATATTTGAGTTATAATCGGTTAAAAGAGTTGAGATTCTGGTTTTGAATCAAAAGAAAGGAAAGGATGAATTTTTTTGAAAGATTTTCTGCAAAATTCGAAGTACTGTAGCAACTGAAAATATGAAATTTTTCTTCGAGTTACTGTAGCGACCAGAAATTTCGGGAAAAAAATCTGGAAAATTTTCTTCGGTACTGTAGCAGTACTGTAGTGTCGGCAGTCAACGGTACTGTAGCGAACCGGCACTGTAGCGAACCGTTACTGTAGCGAACCGACACTGTAGCAAACTGTTACTGTAGCAAACCGTACTGTAGCAACCCGTTACTGTAGCAGTCAGAAAATTTTACGTATTTTCGTGATTTTGTTTCCTTTCTTATGATTCCTTGTAATATATTTTACTAGGAAATTTTCCTACGCAAATTCTAGTGTGGAATAAGGTAAACTTGGACAAAAATCAAGGTGAGTGAATAACCTTGCTCAGCTAATTTGATATTACTAGTCAAAGTACAATATAAGTCCCATTTACAATATTATTTGGATAATAAGCAATTAATTTTTCATATGGGAGTATATGATGATCAGTAGAAATAAGAGTATGAAGAAATTATTTATTTCATGACAATTGTACTATGTGATGAATTCTCACTATTTTATTAATGAGTAAAGATCTGCGGGATCTAATACACGAGTGTGAAAGGGTTAAAGTCCCATACTACTCGGTGTATATTTAAGAAATCTTATACACGAGTTGGAAAGGGTTAAAGTCTCATACTACTCAGTGCATATCTATGAAATCTATACACGAGTTGAAAGGGTTAAAGTCTCATACTACTCGGTGTATACCGATGAGATCTTATTCACGAGTTTGAAAGGGTTAGAGTCCCATACTACTCGGTGTATATCTATGAAATCTTATTCATGAGTTTGAAAGGGTTAGAGTCCCATACTACTCGATGTATAAGATAATTAATTATATGAGTAAATGTGGTATTTGTACTTTTGATATTTTATATAGTACAGTTATTTACTTACTGAGTTTTTAAATAAACTCACACTCCCTATGATTATTTTTTTCAGATACAGAAAATAAAGAACAAGAGTATCCGTTTGAAGATTAGAAGCCCCTTGGGTTTATTCTCTATTTCTGTCTGGTGGGACACCAGTACTTATTAATGTGGATATTAGAAAAGCTCTGTATTTTCTATAGGTCTCCTAGGCTTGCGATGAGATAGAAATATCAGACTATGTATGTCTATATTTGCTTATCAGATGAATATAATTCTGTAGTGTGGAATGAATGATTAAGGTTGAATGTAAAACCTTACAGAATATATGTATATAACGTATGTTTGAGAATTATATCAAATGAGTAGTATCTTTTCACATGCTCAATTTTTGGGATGTGACACTTATTGTATTTATCTTTTGTTTTATACGAGCTTATAAGGTGTATCTAGCATTTAATGTTTATATTTTTTATCAGTTATCTTATTTTATTTTTCTTTTGTTTTACAATATGTATCTTGGTTTCTGCTTCTATATTGGTTGACCTAATATCAATCTTATTCCATGAGTTCTTTTAATTGGGTGTGAATCTCTATTTTCTTCCATGTCTCTCTATGTCCCTTTTTTCTTAATTTCAAATAAAATTATTGGTAGAAAAATATTATGGTTAATCAAACTCTTTTCCTTTCAAAGAAAATAATTCATAAATCACAACACTTATGTAACAATATTAATATCTTAAAGAGATAATTTTGCTTAGAATTTAAAAAAAAAAAACAAGTGAAGATTGGTTAATCCAGCGACTATCTGAAGACATAGAGAGAGTTTGAAAGAAAATAAGCTTGAGAGAATTGACACTCTTTTTAACTAATATGATTAGTCTTACTTTATTTGATCCAATTATGTATTTTTATATATTAGACCAAGCATAATATTTTCACTGTTCAAATTTGCTCTTACTTCTATGTGTTCACTAGTCACATTATGCAAACTTTTTATCTTTTATGTCTACTCCCAATATGTTGCGAACAAATATTTTCAAATTTCAAATTTGAATTTGAAAATTGATATTTTGTTTTTTCCACAATGAATGCTCCCTTGCTCGACTTCATAATTTCTTTCAAATTGCATCCCATTATATCACCTCCTTATTCTGCTCCTTGTACCCATTTGTTCTCCTCTTCTCTCGTACCCCTTCATTTTGCACATCTTTGAACCCTACCTTTGAATCAATCCCTGGCAACGCCACCCATTATATCACAGGAAGTGTCGTCAATACCTGGCAACTCCACCAATTATATCACGGGAAGTGTCGTCAATAGCTCCCTTTCCTCTTCCTTCTCCAGCTGGGTTGACCTCAATATCTTTGCCGATATTAGCTCCAGAAATCGTTGAGAACCCCTTAGTTTCTCTTATGTTGATAGCTCCACTTCCTCCTTCTCTGGCTGCGTGACTGCATCGACCTCAGTTTCTCCGTTGATATTGACCGCATATGATGTCGAGGACTCTTTGACTACTGAAAACTTGGTTCAATTTTGAGTTAAAATCAAATCAAATTGAATCAATCAATTTTAAAAAAATATATGAATTTATTCAATTTTACTTTTTAAATAATTTAATTTGATTTTTGTTGAACGGTGTTGGGGGAAAATATACCATAAAATTTTTATATAGTATTTAAAACCTTTTAATATTATACTTGAAAATTTTTTTTGTAATATATTATTTTATGAATATAATAAATACTTATTTTAAAATTTTTTTTCATAACTTTATATTTTTCCCCACATATCATCTTAATAACTCAAATCATAATTTAATGTATTATTATTAGTATATAAATTCGTAACACTATATCTCAATAGACATTCAATGATAATAAAGAAATAAAATTGGTATATTAGTATATAAGATTTTTTAATATATTATGTATAACATAATATATTATAATGTAATATATATAATCTTAATTCAACCAAATCAAATAAGGGTGAGCACGGATCGAGTTGATGGAAAAGTTTAACCCAATCTAATCAAATTTGATCGGGTTGGATTGAGTCGGGTTATTGATTTCTTGATGATAAATCCAAACTAACCCAACTCACACTTTGGCGGGTTGGGTTGGTGAGTAGTTCTTTTTTTTTTTTTAATTTTTAATTTTAATTTATTTATTTATTTATTCTTTGTTTTCTTCTTCTTCTTCTCTTTTTTTTCTTTCTTTCTTTATTTCTTTTTCCCAAAACAAGATACACAATATATATAAGACAAATAAATTAATAAAGGCACACATTATCCTTTGTACCATCTAACAAGATAATAACAGTCAATAGTAAGCTGTACTGTTATAGGTAAATTAATTCAATCCAAAATTTAATATTATATAATCCAAATTTTAATAAATACATAATACATAAATATTTATTTATAAATAATGAGTATAACAAAAAATCCTAAGTGGCTAAGTTCTTAAAAAATATTAAAAAAAAAACATATATTGTACTAGTTGGCAGGTTGGGTTGGGTTGAAAAATTCCAACACGCCACCCGATCTACTACTTGGCAGGTTGGAAAAATTTAAACCAACCCAACCCAACCCAACCCAAACGTGTGGGTTGGGCGGGTTGGTGTTCACCCCTAAAACCAAATCAACAACCAAACTGAATTGTTCGGTTGTCATATTTTAAAAACCAATTTAGACCTTTTTTTTCAATTTTTGATCGGTTTGATTTGGTTTGGTCAGTTTAATTTGGTTTTAAACACCCCTACTCCTTTTGTTACTCCTTATGGATGGGCACATGACCAACACAAAAAATGAGAACTTCTTCCATCTTCATAAGCCTAACCAACCCCATGTAATGCAAATCAAGTAATAAATGCTCATCATTATTGCAATCATACAACTTATGGCTTAATTGCGCAAACATATAAAAAACCTTATCATGCAGGTGGTTCATGTTATCACAATTGCCAAATCGCCTATAATAGAATATGTGGTAAATATGCAATATAGTGATTCTCACGTCATATTCTCTCATGGAGCCTTACTCCTAATTACCTAATTAATTGTTTTAAGACATATTTAACACTAATTGTCCACTAATTAACACAAGGGGTGTTGCAGAACTTAAAAACATAAACATAGTAGTAAAACAATACAAAATCAACACAAAACACAGCAACAACAAAACATGTAAAATGTCACTTGAATTCCTAAAAACATAACTATCATCATTCAAACCCTAGTCAATTTTCAATCCATTTCACCATTCGGTATTTAATCATGAGATTTCCAGAAAACCGTCCAGAAATGGGTTTTATATGAGTTATAGTTAGGAAAACCTCCACTAAGCTACAATCATAATCAACCCCATGAAGCCTTAACCAAATTATGCCACGCAACTGCATAATGGTATACCTGTAATACCCAAGAAAAATAAAATATAAATATTTGTTTACAAACTACTGTTACTATTTCAGTATACGGTACTATTCACTTGTATAATACTATTTACGTATACGATACTGTTCATTTATACAATTGAAATGTCAAGTACTAGATGTGGTTTGGTCATAAAAGAAAACTAGGAAGAAATTCGTAGGAGAAAATGACGTTTTATGGGTGAAAATACCCTCAGGGACTAAAGTGAAAGGACTGATTTGAAAAGAAACTTAAAGGTTTAAGGTGAAAGGATAGTTTTCCCTTTAAGTTTTCAATAGTAATAACAGAAAAATTTTCGATCGTACGCGTGAGGTGCACAGTAACTGCATTATTAGAAATGTCATTTTCATAAATAGTAAATTGAATATTTTATTAGCGCATAGTATCAAATAGTACCCTTGACTTTTGCTATAAATAGGCCCTTCCATTTCACTTCTAAACTCACACCTTCAACTTCTCTTCTTCTCTCCTTAAGTTTCTCTTACTCCAAAGCTAGGCGTCTGAGATTTTGGGCCTTTCCTTTTCAGCTTAGGTAAGGATAGTATGCCCTTTCTATGTCTTTCAAATTTTAGAAGTTAATTTCTTAAGTATGCTCTGTGGTTGCGGCCTTGGCTGATCTTCCACATCAGAAAAACTGTCCTTAGCTGTTTATATGTTATTTTGATTCTCTGATTACCGAAATAGAATGTAAACTGTGAAGAATACATGTCTAGGAAAGTTCTGGCTAAGGAAAGACCTGGTTTTTAAGTGTGTCCAGTGTGACCCTCCACTCTTTCCTGGGAACTTACCTGGTGTACTCTTTTACAGATTGTATTCTCTATTTCTGGTATGAATAGTATCCGTACATATAAATAGTGACCGTACGTATGAATAGTGACCGTACGTATGAATAGTAACCGTATATATGAACAGTAACCATACATATGAACAGTATCTGTACGAAAACAATCCTGACGTATTTTCTCTAATCTTTCATGAAAATCTCCGTAGCAGAACACCGAAATTCACCTGAGAACTCTTGTCTGTAATGACTTAGAGAAGCGATGTTCGTACGGAATCCAGGTGAGTGAAACGACCCCGTTTTAATAGAGTTTTAGCATTACTGGTGATAAAAAGTATGTCGTAGGACACTCCCAAGATTCATAGGGGGAAATTGGATTCAGAATGACGAATCTAAATGAGATAATTAATCCATAAGTATGGATAAAATGAAATAAGTATCTTATGATGATGTGAAGTTTGAATGTTTTCAAAAATGGATTAATTGTTATCTTGATATGTGGTTTATAAATCCATAATATAGTAATATACTATACCTGTTATATGGATGAATATTATATTGAGCTTCTGATTATGATATGAAATGCTATTGATTGTGATTGAGCGGGACAGTACCCCCTCTCACGGCAAGGCGGAAAACCCGGTTGACAGGGTGTCTTGACCAATGAGTGTGGAGACAACGATTCCCTCAGTAGGGATATAGCCCGGATTGGTGATAAATCCGTGAGGCGCCCTAGCTAAGAGGATGAGGTTGTGCGTCATGGCGGAAATATACATAATTGGTGAGCCGGCCTGTGTGCGCTCTCCGGGATATATTGCCATTGACGAGTACTAGTAACGTTTGTTGAATTGGATGAATTTTTATCTTGTATGTAAGAGGATGATGTTGTGCGTCATGGCGGAAATATACATAATTGGTGAGCCGGCCTGTGTGCGCTCTCCGGGATATATTGCCATTGACGAGTACTAGTAACGTTTGTTGAATTGGATAAATTTTTATCTTCTGTCTATTGGTTGAGTATGAGCCTTTGGATATGCTTGCATGACTGGTAATGTATTTGAATTTTATTAATGCGAGGCCGATTCGCTCATTGAGTTCAAAAGCTCACATTGTTTGTACAACCTTTTTGTTCAGATCAGGTTGCCATCGAAGAATATCTGCTAGAGGAGTAGATCACTTTGGACCTTCCCGTTGTCGGGTAGACCTCTCTTCTGTTATAGATTATGTTGCTCTGTAATCGTCTAGGACATCTAGTTCAGGGGTTCGACATTTGGCTTGTATGTCAGTATAATAATGTATTTTAAATTGATAATCTATGATTTTCATATAAGAAAATTTGATATGTTTATCGGAAGGCTTACAGTGATGAGAGATTCATCATTGTGCCGGTCATGTGCCCAGAAAACGGGTCGTGACAAAGTTGGTATCAGAGCAATGGTTGTTAGGTCTCCTAGTGATTACAGAGCAAGGTAACCTTAGTGGGACCTCCTCTATCGTTGTGAACCCGGGCACAATTATAGAGAGACGGCTCTACTGAAGGTCCTGTAGGATGTTTTCATTTCCTTTCCCTCCGAGACTTATCTCTTCTTAAGAAGTATGTTCTCAGTTTTAGTTTTATACAGATGTGGCTACACTTTTGAACTTAGTCAAGGAAAAGTTGTTACTTGTTTTGATTCCGTTGCTGTCGGATCAAATTTTTATATGGTAGATTTTATAAGCTGAATTCATGATTGAATTTGTGTAGCTATATTATTTTAGGGTACCAGCCAATAAAAGAAACCACTCGCATTAAAAACAAAACAAAAACTGAAGGATTACATTGCAAAAAAGAAGAAGTTTACTCATGCATGAGTAATCTAAAAGCGAGGTGGTCTTGGATTAGGAGGGTTGTATTGTATCATCACCCCTCGACCATTCCTTGGAGCAAGGGACATAGCAATGTCGCGGAGGGTAGTGTAAATCCCATTCATACAATCAACACTTCTTTGTTGTTGATTGCAGAAGCACTGGGTAGACCAATAGAAGAACCTGTCTATTCTTGAAGTCATTTCTACATGATTGCGTTTAGTTAACTTCTCCAGGTCTCCTATCATCTTTTTCAGATTTTTCACCTCCTGCTCTAGACAGGCGATTTTGTCCTCCGAGGTATGGCCCGTGCTAGTCTCCTCAGCTTCCTCGATCTTCTTCATTTTCTTCTCCTTCTGCTTCTCTGGAGACCCCTCAAAAGGTCTTTTGCCCTTGTCTTTGCCCAGACTTAAGTTTAAGTCGAGCTCTTCTTCCTTAGCCTCTACTGTGAGATCAATGTACTTCCTTGAGGCCATGATTTCGAAAAAATTTAGAAATTTTTGTAAGAGTATGAGGCGAGAGGAATACTGGGGGATTGTAGGCTCGGAGATTATTACTCTTTGTGGTGTGGTAACTGAGAACGCTGGGATGGTTTTTATAGAGAAAAATTAGGACTTAGAGACAAAGAAGATATCTTTTCACCGCACCCCTACACGATCAACCTATGGATTTCTGCAAGCTAGAAGCCAGAAGTCTAGGGTAGGCGTGCACACCAACAATGCGTCGCATTAATGCCAAAACCACGAAAGTCAGTATTCGGTGGATTTGCAGACGATTTTACTCGGTTTTCCCATTTCTCCCGTTGGCATTTTCTGAAATTCAAAGAAGTTGATAACATAGCCATCAAAGATTGCCTTGGATGCTTTTATGATGAACTGAAATACATTTCTCCGTTTTATTGTGTTGTTCTTAAGAGCCTTCAGTTGAGTATAATATACATAATTGATTGAATCATGTTGTAATTACATGTATGTATGTTATTCATGCATAATGAGTGAAGGCTACGATCAAGGAGAATATGTGATGATCCTACATATACTCATAGAGATGTGAAATCAAAATGACTTGGATAGAATAAAATGTGTAGATGATGATATATCTTCATGGTTACATATACTTACATATAATGCTCTCGTGGGCAAATGAAAGGCAGTGATTTCCTTACATCATGATAATGCTTAAGGTATGTGACCGTAAGCAGTTAACTTTGTTTTAAAATGTATATATTGATATACATATATTATGTGTAAATCCAGAATAAAGACACCGATCAGAATCTAAGATAAGGCTAATATGAGACTACCCGATCATAGAGGGACATCGTGATATGGGATTACAGGATAAAACAAGTTAGAGGGAGAAAATCTCAGACTGAAGAGCGTAGTTAGTCAGAACTTTGAGAAAGGTCAAGATTAGCCGAAAATTTTTTTTGAGGAAATCTTTGACTTATGTTAA
The DNA here is from genome assembly GCA_037074585.1 of Biancaea sappan. Classification (NCBI taxonomy): domain Eukaryota; kingdom Viridiplantae; phylum Streptophyta; class Magnoliopsida; order Fabales; family Fabaceae; genus Biancaea; species Biancaea sappan. The sequence goes on along the minus strand of CM073500.1, from coordinate 30,859,556 downwards.
TTGCATTAAATTATATTTACTATTTACTCGCATGTCCGACATTAATTGCTGGCATTGCGACGTATGTGATCTGTAAACCTTATAGCAAGCGGCGTGTAGGTTGTGGTGGCTTTAGCTCCAGGGGCTTCGGGTTGTCTATAAATCTTGTATGCCCGTTACCCTACTCATCGCACCAAGCAAACCTACTTCTTTCATTACATACCTATTTCTCAATCTTCATTCCTTTCTCATTCGAAGTTATTTCTGAGATCCCTAGAGCAATGGCCGATAATAAGTCTTTCAACTTGAATTTTGAGACTGGCAATGTAGAGCTTGATTTAAATCTAAGTCTCGGAAACAACAAAGGGAAGAGACCTGTAGACAGGTCACCAGAAATTAAGAAGAGAAAGAAGGATGTAATAGAGTTGGAGGAGGACAGTACTGCAACATCCTCAGAAAATAAGCTTGCATTCTTGGAACGTAAAATAGAGAGCCTGGAATACAAGATAGAGGACCAGAAGCGACTAATAAGTCGTCTCTTTGAAAACCAAGAGAAACTGATAAACCGTCGTTTCGGGGAACTGGCTAATCGAGTTGATAGACATTCAATGTTTGCAACTCAAAATTTTCGTGACCAACAAGCAAGGTGTATTGACTGTATGAACGGAGTGACTTATGCTCTTCGCCAAATTTCTCAGGCGCTTCCTCCAGAAACTCTTTCTAGGCTGCAACGATTAGCTTCCTCCTTAAGGTCTGAAGCACCTTCCTCTTCTAGACCTGGAGCACCTTTTACATTTCAAAAGCCTCCTCGTCCTTAATTTATTTTTCTTTTGTTTGTACCTAAAGCTACATTTGGTGTAAGCTTCACGTATTAAAATTATCTATGTACTAGAAATAAAATTTAAGTTAGTATCTAGATCTTCTTTGTTGAAGTGATTCATTTTACTGAAAGAACTTGAGGAATGAGAAGATATTGGACTTGTTATATTTCATACTTGATTCTAAAGCATAGTATAGTAATATCTTTGTGACTGAGCAGAGTTACTAAAATGATATTTCATTGCACTTCTGAGCTATGGAGGAATGCTGAATAAGTATTTTATGAACCTATAGAACTATGGGTTTGCCTCAATCATTGAAGGGATGCGACTCTATATGAGTCATTGAGGTGAGAGGAATTTTCATATATATAATTATGCGTAAGAAGTATGTTATTTACTTATCATATTTTCTAGGATTGTTCTTCCTAGAGATTTATGTAATGATTTCATTTTATATAACGCCTTCAGCTGAGAGTATCGCCTTAAGGTAGAAGGATCGCCTTTGGGCAAGAGTATTACCTATGGCCAAAATGATGCCTTCAGGTGGAGTACTTGTATTCGTAAAAGTTATAAGCTATGTGTATGGTAGCTTGTGTTCTGATATTCAGTATGAACTAGAAAGACCATGTGTCACTTTTGAGAAGACACCTATTTGAGGTTTTACATAGAGACAGAGTTCGTCTCTAATCAGATGGTTTAAGTTTGGTAAAGGTTATGAGGATGAAACACTTTATGGTACAAAAGATTGTGGAAAAAAAATCAAACTGATGAGGAAGAGAATGTTTACCGTTTAGAAAAGGAAAGTCCAATGCAAATTATTGATAATGCGGTCTAGAGTTCACAGTCGATAGTATAGTGTTCTTGTAAATCTCACCAAGGGTGTGATGAGGTTTTGGAAGAAAGAGATACAAAGAATGAGATATAGACGAAGTAATCACACTTATTTCAGTCTTGAAATGAGTTTTGAATTCGGAGGACCGAATTCTCTTAAGGGGATGATAATGTAATACCCAAGAAAAATAAAATATAAATATTTGTTTACAAACTACTGTTACTATTTCAGTATACGGTACTATTCACTTGTATAATACTATTTACGTATACGATACTGTTCATTTATACAATTGAAATGTCAAGTACTAGATGTGGTTTGGTCATAAAAGAAAACTAGGAAGAAATTCGTAGGAGAAAATGACGTTTTATGGGTGAAAATACCCTCAGGGACTAAAGTGAAAGGACTGATTTGAAAAGAAACTTAAAGGTTTAAGGTGAAAGGATAGTTTTCCCTTTAAGTTTTCAATAGTAATAACAGAAAAATTTTCGATCGTACGCGTGAGGTGCACAGTAACTGCATTATTAGAAATGTCATTTTCATAAATAGTAAATTGAATATTTTATTAGCGCATAGTATCAAATAGTACCCTTGACTTTTGCTATAAATAGGCCCTTCCATTTCACTTCTAAACTCACACCTTCAACTTCTCTTCTTCTCTCCTTAAGTTTCTCTTACTCCAAAGCTAGGCGTCTGAGATTTTGGGCCTTTCCTTTTCAGCTTAGGTAAGGATAGTATGCCCTTTCTATGTCTTTCAAATTTTAGAAGTTAATTTCTTAAGTATGCTCTGTGGTTGCGGCCTTGGCTGATCTTCCACATCAGAAAAACTGTCCTTAGCTGTTTATATGTTATTTTGATTCTCTGATTACCGAAATAGAATGTAAACTGTGAAGAATACATGTCTAGGAAAGTTCTGGCTAAGGAAAGACCTGGTTTTTAAGTGTGTCCAGTGTGACCCTCCACTCTTTCCTGGGAACTTACCTGGTGTACTCTTTTACAGATTGTATTCTCTATTTCTGGTATGAATAGTATCCGTACATATAAATAGTGACCGTATGTATGAATAGTGACCGTACGTATGAATAGTAACCGTATATATGAACAGTAACCATACATATGAACAGTATCTGTACGAAAACAATCCTGACGTATTTTCTCTAATCTTTCATGAAAATCTCCGTAGCAGAACACCGAAATTCACCTGAGAACTCTTGTCTGTAATGACTTAGAGAAGCGATGTTCGTACGGAATCCAGGTGAGTGAAACGACCCCGTTTTAATAGAGTTTTAGCATTACTGGTGATAAAAAGTATGTCGTAGGACACTCCCAAGATTCATAGGGGGAAATTGGATTCAGAATGACGAATCTAAATGAGATAATTAATCCATAAGTATGGATAAAATGAAATAAGTATCTTATGATGATGTGAAGTTTGAATGTTTTCAAAAATGGATTAATTGTTATCTTGATATGTGGTTTATAAATCCATAATATAGTAATATACTATACCTGTTATATGGATGAATATTATATTGAGCTTCTGATTATGATATGAAATGCTATTGATTGTGATTGAGCGGGACAGTACCCCCTCTCACGGCAAGGCGGAAAACCCGGTTGACAGGGTGTCTTGACCAATGAGTGTGGAGACAACGATTCCCTCAGTAGGGATATAGCCCGGATTGGTGATAAATCCGTGAGGCGCCCTAGCTAAGAGGATGAGGTTGTGCGTCATGGCGGAAATATACATAATTGGTGAGCCGGCCTGTGTGCGCTCTCCGGGATATATTGCCATTGACGAGTACTAGTAACGTTTGTTGAATTGGATGAATTTTTATCTTGTATGTAAGAGGATGATGTTGTGCGTCATGGCGGAAATATACATAATTGGTGAGCCGGCCTGTGTGCGCTCTCCGGGATATATTGCCATTGACGAGTACTAGTAACGTTTGTTGAATTGGATAAATTTTTATCTTCTGTCTATTAGTTGAGTATGAGCCTTTGGATATGCTTGCATGACTGGTAATGTATTTGAATTTTATTAATGCGAGGCCGATTCGCTCATTGAGTTTAAAAGCTCACATTGTTTGTACAACCTTTTTGTTCAGATCAGGTTGCCATCGAAGAATATCTGCTAGAGGAGTAGATCACTTTGGACCTTCCCGTTGTCGGGTAGACCTCTCTTCTGTTATAGATTATGTTGCTCTGTAATCGTCTAGGACATCTAGTTCAGGGGTTCGACATTTGGCTTGTATGTCAGTATAATAATGTATTTTAAATTGATAATCTATGATTTTCATATAAGAAAATTTGATATGTTTATCGGAAGGCTTACAGTGATGAGAGATTCATCATTGTGCCGGTCATGTGCCCAGAAAACGGGTCGTGACAATACCGTTTTGGTAATAACAAGTTTTCATCTCAGATTAAACATTAAAAACAAAAACATGTTCATGCAACTCCAACCAAAAATTAACACAAACATAAAATAGAGAGACAAAAAAGGCAAAACGAAAATGGAACAAAAATGCATTAGAATACTTATCTAAACCAAGAACTCAAGTTACATCTTCCAGTTCATCCATATGATAGATTACATAAGAGTTTTAGCCCTCCACAGGGACTAAAACAAAAATGCAGAAATGTTTTTACAAGAAGAAAGTGACCTATGAACCACAGAAAAACAATGAAGGAAGAAGAGTCTTCAACATGAGAAATGTCTTCTGATGGTGAATATAAGTTTAGCCCAACAGAGAGAAATTTCTTCTGCACAAGTCCCTTTCACCTTTTTTGATATGGTAACAATGGAGCAATAAAACAGAAGGAATGGCATGGAAAGAGAGGGTGCAAGAGTGACTTTTCTCCTTGAGGAAGTTGACTTACGAAATTTGCCATTTTTTGTGCAAGTGGGACAGCAAAACGTTATCTGAAATATTCAGCATGTAATACCCATGAAAAATAAAATATAAATGCGTGTTTTCAAACTACTGTTACTATTTCAGTATACAGTACTATTCACCCGTATAATACTATTTACGTATATGGTACTGTTCATTTATACAATCAAAATGTCAAATACTAGATGTGGTTTGGTCATAAGAGAAAACTAGAAAGAAGTTTGTAGTAGAAAATGACGTTTTATGTGTAAAAATACCCTCAAGGACTAAATTGAAAGGACTGAATTGAAAAGAAACTTAAAGGTTTAAGGTGAAAGGATAGTTTTCCCTTTAAAGTTTCTAATAGTAAATAAACGAAAATTTTCCGCGTAAGGTACACAGTAAATACATTATTAGAAATGTCATTTTCATGAATAGTAAATTGAATATTTTATTAGCGCATAGTATCAAATAGTACCCTTGACTTTTACTATTAATAGGCCCTTCCATTTCACTTCTAAACTCACACCTTCAACTTCTCTTCTTCCCTCCTTAAGTTTCTCTTGCTCCGACGCTAGGCTTCTGAGATTTTGGGCCTTTCCGTTTTTGCTTAGGTAAGGATACTATGCCCTTTCTATGTCTTTCAAATTTTAGAAGTTATTTTCTTAAGTATGCTCTGTGGTTGCGGCTTTGGCCGATCTTCCACATCAGAAAAACTGTCGTTAGCTGTTATTTTGATTCTCTGATTACCGAAATAGAATATAATCTGTGGAGAATACATGTCTAGGAAAGTTCTGGCTAAGGAAAGACCTGATTTTTAAGTGTGTCCAGTGTGACCCTCCACTCTTTCCTGGGAACTTACCTGGTGTACTCTTTTACAGATTGTATTCTGTATTTTCGGTATGAATAGTACCCGTACGTATGAATAGTGACCGTATGAATAGTACCGTACGTATGAATAGTGACCGTATGAATAGTATCCGTACGTATGAACAGTATCTGTACGAAAACGATCTTAACATATTTTCTGTAATCTTTCATGAAAATCTCTGTAGCGGAACACTGAAATTCACCTGCGTACTCTTGTCCGTAACGATTTAGAGAAGTGATACTCATACGGAATCCAGGTGAGTGAAACGACCCTGTTTTAATAGAGTTTTAGCATTACTGGTGATAAAAAGTATGTCGTAGGACACTCCCAAGATTCATAGGGGGAAATTGGATTCATAATGACGAATATAATGAGATAATTAATCCAGAAGTATGGATAAGACAAAGCAAGTATCTCATGATGATATGAAATTTGAATCATATAGTTATATACTATACCTGTTATATGGATGAGTATTATATTGTGCTTCTGATTATGATATGAACTGTTGTACTATTGATTGTGATTGAGCGGTACAGTACCCCCTCTCACGGCAAGGCGGAAAACCTGGGTTAAAGGGTGTCTTGACCAATGAGTGTGGAGACAACGATTCCCTCAGTAGGAATATAGCCCGGATTGGTGATAAATCCGTGAGGCGCCCTAGCTAAGAGGATGAGGTTGTGCGTCATGGCGGAAAAATACAAAATTTGTGAGCCGGCCTGTGTGCGCTCTCCGGGATATATTGCCATTGACGAGTACTAGTATCGTTTGTTGAATTGGATGAATTTTTCTTGTATGAAATTTCTAACTATGTCTATTGGTTGAGCTTGAGCCTTCGGATATGCTGGCATGACTGGTGATGTATTTGAATTTTATTAACGCGAGGCCGATTTGCTCACTGAGTTTAAAAGCTCACACTGTTTGTACAAACTTTTTGTTCAGATCAGGTTGCCGCCGAAGTACATCGGCTAGAGGAGTAGATCACGTTGGACCTTCCCGCTGTCGAGTAGGCCCTTCTTTTGTTATACAGTATGTTGCTCTGTAACCGTCTAGGACATCTAGGTCAGGGGTTTGGTATTTGGCTTGTATTTCAGTATGATAATGTGTTTTGTACTGAGCATCTATTATTAATTAAGAAAATCTGATGTATTTTCTTTGTATTTATTAAGGAATGGTATTTTGAGAATATAGAGATAATGACTAACAATTTTACTTGTGGAAAGAATTTATCGAAAGGCTTACAGTGATGGGATATTCATCATTGTGCCGGTCATGTGCCTAGAAAATGGGTCGTGACACAGCAGGTGGGTCCCATGCAAGTCAGCATCCAGTTGGCAAAAATGTCCATGTCACAATGCCTAGTAAATAATTTAACTCTCCAATTATTTGTCCTGAAAAATACACAAAAGTGTTAAATGAGTCTTTAATCATTTAAGTCCTAAAAATATAGATTTTAAGCATATTACTTACATATTCAAATAAGACCCAAGTAGTTTCAAAATATGATATAATTAGAGAGTTGGCAAGAATAAATATGTAATAGGACTAAGAAAAGGGGCAATAGAGATGTAAAAATGCTAGATATTAGCAGGCCATTCACATGAAAACTCAAATAATCTACACACAAGTTAGTGTGTCCAGCCCTTCCAAACAAGCAAAAGAGCCAAAGGGCTTAATTCTTTCTAAACAATGTAAATACATATAAGGATGCCCCAAACTCTCCTACTAGATTACAGAGCAACAACTAGGAGTATACTCACCTGAACCTCGTACTCTCAAGGAATGTTTTTCTCAAATCGAGAAGGGGATCATTTGGTGACCACGAGTCTGCTACTTGCTACGGAGGACATTAACACGAAACTATCTATAAGGATAAAAGATACCAGTAAGTGATAACTTAGTGAGTAGGTATCACGTCCCAAAATCTGAGCACGTGACCGGTACAGAAGGTGAATTTCACCTCACCTCTGTAAGCTTATTTTTCTCTTAAACAAAATACTAATCTTTATTTTGGTTATTCTTTTAAATGCAATTAATTTAATTTACACAATTTAAGAAATAAAAAAAGAACTATTTCTCTTCTCACAAAATAATAAGAAATTATGGCTAAACCGAGTTTTCCATACACGTTACAATTATACACATTACGTCGCTCAACAAACCTACCTGATTACAGAACTTTTCTAAATTTATACATTAGAATAAGACCTAAACATTATACATTTACCTTAAACAAATGAAAAAGTAATCTTGGCATGAATGTTATCGGACTAGCAAGTTCTCCATACCTGAAACTGAAGACAGCTTCTACTTGAGAGAATCCTAGCACATTCACACACAATAGAGGTAAATATATATATACATGTATATATACATAATTGATCTAACGGTATAATCATCTAAGTTTTGGTGTACAAGATATTTATTAAGACACACACATTGAAATCACCTCGTAATTATTAACAACACATTAAAGATCAAACCAAATCACATTTCAAAAAATTCAAACAATTCATACAAATCCAAATCACGTTCCCAGACATTTTTCGAGTCCCATATACAATAAGTGGTCGTTGCCCCACGGCCCCTGCCGCATCCTCCCTTATTTTACCCCTATCCTCAAAGGGACAAATCTGTAGTCCAACCTTGTTTCACCCTATCCTTAAAAGGATGAATATCATATTCAATATCACGTGACCATAGTGATTTCATTCCACCCTTATTTCATCCCATGGGATCCCATAAACTCTATTTCCATTTCTCTCAAGATCAAACACAATTACATTACACACTCATAGGCAACCATATGTATCCCATTTCAGGAAAAGTTCACAATAGTCTCATATTTGCACATTTCAATGCATAACATGAATGCATGAATTTCACGTCACATATATATATATATATATATATATATATATATATACACACACACACATATATTTATAGTACACTTTTAATATATACATTAAATAAGCAAATAAAGTAAGGTAGGATCTCTCACCTTGATATTTGCCCAATTTTACCTTGAACCTTTCTCGAAGATGTGTAAGATGATGGAATGTAATTTCTTCTACATCCAAACTAATCACAACATTCCAAAATATGTGGATGATGCATTAAAGAATCTATCCCTATAAGATAATCATGCCAAAAACATATCAAGGGTCACAAAATAAGAAAATTCTTTACTATAATTTTGACCTTTAATCATTCCTTTGAATATAACTCTCAAATAATAAAGAATTTTCCAATAAAACTAGTATCATTAGAAACTAGACTCAAATATCTTTCCAACAGTATCTTATTTACTGAAAACGGAGTCTGGATGAAAGAGTTATGAACATTTTAAAATTGATAAAATTGATGCTACAGTAATAGTCAACGGTCAACGAAGTTACAGTAACTTTGACCAAAGCCAATGCTACAGTAACGTTGATCAAGTCAAAGCTACAGTAACTGCGAAAATCTAGAAAAATTTTCTCGATGAATAGTATTTTTCTAAAAAATTTCCAGAATGAACAATACGTTTTTCGTATTCTTCATCCAAAAATTCCAAAATCACATCCAAACACACCATTGCTTTTGATTTTTTTCATGAGTTTTTATCCTTGATGTTTAAAGAATCTTTTGACACCAAAATCTCCAATTTTAACCTACAAAAAAAGTCTCGATCCTCAAATTTTCATCAAGAACCCTAACTTTCTTCAAATTTTCAAATTCTTGAATTTCTTCTAGTTTTCTCCAAATTTCTTGTTCTATAATTATTATCCAACATGTAGAAATGTTTTAAACCAACATCCACACTTAAATTCATCCATAGAAATATTATACAAAGATTTCCCACATTGATAACCTAGGATTTGTTCTTGTAAGAAGAGGAAGAAAAAGAAGAACATCTACTTACCAATCCTCTTCACTTCCATGGCTTCTTACCCCAAGCAAGATGGCAAGAATGGATGATGAAGGAGATGAAATGAAAGTGTCTGCGAAGGAGATGGAGAGAGCTTCAGGAGGAAAGAAAAAAATGAATAGGAAGAGAGGATGATGTGTTTAAGTGAGTGTATGTGTGGGCCCCACTATTTTTTTGGGATAAAATTGCTTATAGCCACTCTAACTTGTAAAATTTGTTCATTTAGGTCCTTGAGAATTTGTAAAAATTTTTTAAATTAAAAATTTGAAATTTCTGTTCCTAAATTTCTTTCACTAATTCAAAAAGAATATTTTTCACGTAATTAGATTTTCTAATAAACTTCAAAATAGATTTTAAATATTTATAAAAATTACTGGGGTATTACAGTAGGTGAAATCCTTATCAAAAACATAACTCAATGTGTCAAAGGCTGAAATAATAATAATGGAATGGAAGATTATAGAGTAAAGCGTCAAAACTTGACAACTCACCATTTCCGGCACTTACTCAATCCCTTAGAATAATACTGTATATGTAGATTCTAAATCCAATGGAATGGACCTCTAGAGTCTATTTAGTTAACTTGATCACCTAACATGTAACTAAATATCAACAACACTTTAACAATTAAATACTTCTAAACTTTTGAATTTGTAAAAGGAAAATGCACCAAACAACCTTGTAGATGTTCGAGAGCATAGACAGAAAGGTTATAATAAGTAAATCTAAATATCAAGTATTATAAATCAAAAGATTTTGTTGCCACCGCTTGATCTACTTACTACAACCAAACTCAACATTGAATACTATCAATAAGAAATGGGAAGGATATAACACCATCATCGTACATAATTTTGATTGGAAGAAAATTGCACATTAAAGGGATTAACCACGTAGTTCACTTTTTTCAATACAGTGTTAGTCAAACATTCAAATTCCCTTCATCATCACATTGACCCCCGCCGTATCATTCCCTATTCTATGTCATTATAGCCTTCCCTGTGCTTGATGATATATAACCTTTCCTATACTCTAGATATTTTAGTGGTATATGCATGTGTGATAACTTTCCCCATGCTCCAACCCATGAGACTCAAACCCATGCCGTCCTCCTTTTAACACAATCACAAACACATAAAATCATGCCACACATGAAATCGAACTCTTTTAGGCTTAGCCATCAACATTTATATGCCTGTGCAAAAGACATTCAAGTAGAAGGGAAAAAGACCACACATGAATTGTATTCCCTAAGGCTCTAATCTTTTGTCATGGACTCGTAGCATATATTAAAGTCTCGAGATTAGCATTAATAGAATACAATTCATGAAGTAAAATGAAACAGCCAAGAATTTGTGAATTGTTTGACCCTACATCATACACAAGTAAGTTATCATGATTTATTTTTTACATTATTTTTCTCAATTACAAAGAGCACTCAACATATAGATACATTCACAAACATGTGGGGCTATCAAAACATGCAAAGGAAAATATTACATAAACAGTCAATGAGACAAAAGAATATGACAATCACACATAGGAGCCGAATGTTTCATGCCACAATCATCTATACCATCATAATTCTTAAGTCATCACTTGTTTTCAAATCACAAGAGACATTACACATATTTAGTACACATATATACAAGTTATAATTTTTCCAATAAAGTAAAGAAAATATTATCGTAACCATTACTTACATTCTCACTTGATGAGCTTCCAAGGTGCATATACAATTGACATGGTATCAATAAAACTTCAAGAGAATAATGCAAGAAAAGAATGAATCCACACAAAACATTGTTAACCTACTCACCTTGGTCTTGATTAAGCCAATCCCTCCACCTTTAAGAGCTAACATGTTGGGTGGATGTTGCTTGAAGGGCCTATGAAGGAATCACAAGAAAAATATGAGAAAAGGGTAGAAAAATAAGGGAGTCACATTGTTGGCACCCCCCATCTTAGGTGGCCTCTCGGCCAAGGCCTGGTGCTTGAGGCACCAGCCAGGCTAAAAGGCCTCTCTTCTATATGGCTGTCGCTAGCGTCTGGATCTTAGCTCCAACTCGAAAATTTGATCTCTTTTGCCTTCCAAGCCTCACTCAAACTTCAAACACCATAAATGCACTTAGCTTAAAACATGATTCAACAACCCTCAATTTCAGTTTAGAAAACCAAACCATCAAGGATTCGAATTACAGAACCTCAATTCATCAAATCACACAACATCCCCCAAATTCTTTTGATCTAGGGTTCATGAGGCATTCTCAAATTTCCATCCACAATACAACAATGTCAACACTCAACACATTTTTGTTACATTCCAATTCCAAACATGTGAGTAATTCTATAAACTCGAGGGTATACCTCGGTAGTATCCCATAAAACCTCTAATCAGTACTAATGTATAATATAAATTTTTAAAAAAAGAGATTTTGCATATATACATATAAAAAGTTCAACATAGTGAAAAAATAAACACAAGCTGAATATTATACAATATGATAAAACTTTCCAAGCCTAGGTGATCTATAAAGATTATAAAGCATTTCCTAAGCTTTTAAGTTCATAAGCTCTTCAGTCAAATATGGAAAGTATCTTCAAGGATTACAATCCTCCTGCGAATTTTCTTCTTTACCCACTGTATTTAAAAAATAATCATATAGAGTGTGAGTTCATCAAAACTTAGTGAATAAATGACTGTGCAATAATAAATATATCACAAGTACAAATATCATAATCATTATCACAATAAGAATAATTATATTTATATCTAAGGTTTCTATACCCTCTGTATTTGATTTATATTCATGGATTCAATTCTCATTATATTTATGTCCACAACCATTACATTTATTGATATCTTGGGGGATTAAGCGCTCAACCATTCCATGCGTATAATTACATTTTCAATCATAATTCTCATCAACATATTCTCAAATTATACAATAAATTTCATTATCAAGTTATCATCACTAAATAGGGAGTTTAATTAAATTTTCTAACTGCGATATGAGGTGAAATTTATATTTACATGGAATAAAAATAAATAAACTTGGTTAGCAAGGTCATCGACTCACATAGATTCTGTATCTGAATTACCTTTCCGAGTTGTTAGAAAGAAGAACATGTAGCTAAATTTCAAATTCAGCTTGGATCTAGGCTAAGAAGGAAAGACCTAAAATTTCAGAGCCCTAATGTCGAAGCAAGAGAAATTTTGAGGAGAGGAAAGAAGAGAAACTGAAGGTGTGTGAGTTTAGAAGTGAAATGAAAATATCTGGGTACTATGCGCTAATAATTCAATTCACTATGCGCTAATAATTCAGTTTGGCACTATGCACTTTACTGTACAATCACAAGGCGACTGAATTATTAGTTACTATTGAGAACTAAAGGAAAAATTATCCTTTTTCGTTAACTTTTAAGTTTCATTTCACTTTTATCCTTTTCATTTTAGTCTCTAAGGGGATTTTCTCACATAAAATATTATTTTTCTCCCAGTTTCTTTCTAGATTCCTCTTATGCTCAAACCATATTTTACCCATGGGATAAATTCTACATCATAACATCCATTATGCTCCACAATATATGCAATCTATAAGTGAAAATTCATATTTTCAATAATATGCATAAACAAGCATACAAAAAATTAAACAGATAGAGGAATTATTTTCTCCAAAATAAATTTATCGTAGTTCTGAAAACTCATAACTTTAAAATATAACGGGTATTACAATTCTAGACTAGCTTCATCATTAGAGAACTCAAGGGAACCTTTCTAAACCCATCCTACAAGATTATGAGTTTCATGCCTTTCCACACTATGGTCATAGGGAGTGCAAAAATCTCTACAGAGGAGGAGGGACATCCTTACCTTAAATCCTTACTTTTGATGTCAGGGGGAAAAGCCAGAGTGTCTAAGGTCATCAGGGGAAAAATGTTTGATTGTGGTGGTAAAGGGTGGAGAGAAAATGGGAGAGGAGAGGAAATGGATTGATTGTGGGAAGCTACATTTGTGTGTGTGTGTGTGTGTGAGAGAGAGAGAGAGAGAGGGGAGTGACCAAATTAAAAGTTTCTAGGCGTGTGTGTGTGTGTGTGAGAGAGAGAGAGAGAGGGGAGTGACCAAATTAAAAGTTTCTAGGCAAACATGAATGTGAGGGGAGGGACCAAATTGAAATTTTCTAGGAAAACATATGAGTGAATCTATAGATGCAAGAATTATCATACTCATCATTCATCGCCATAACAATCAAATTTTTTTTTTCCAAAATTTGCAAGATTACACACTAACTTTTAATTTCTTCCAGTTTAGTCCCTATGAACACATTTGGCAGTGGACATATACAAAATAAGCACCTCAACCATGTACACAAGAATTGTGGGTATTACACCTCGATTTCTCTTAAATCGATGCCATCATCATCGACTCCAACTTCGAATTTGCCCCGACAACTCCACCATGGTATGTTGTTTCCTTTCTACTTTGTGTCTTCGTTTATGCTTTTTTGTTGATTTTTATGCTTTGAGGTTGATTTTGAGTGGGATTTCGAAAGCATGTCCATTTATTTGCGTATCCCCTTTTTTTTTTTTTTGTATGTGCTCTTAATTCATTATGAATGGGTTCGCTTTTGCTGTTGGGTTGAAATACTATAAAGTTCGTTGGGGTTTGTTCCAGATACTGCATTTACAGATTTTTCAGGATTGACTCAATATTTGTAATTCTTGGGCTTCATGATGTAAGTGATGTGTTCATATATATATATATATATATATATATATATATATATATATATGTATATATATACATGTATAAAAGCTATCAAGGTTTTCAACGCATTCAGGGATAGAGTTTAGTGCATGGTTGTAACTGTTTGGATTATATTTGCCATGTCAAGGTTCTTATAATCATCTTTTAACATCATTGGATTTTGCAGCTCCAACAGTCTTCGTGGGTTCTTAAAAAGGATCATGCCCCATACTATAGGTCTTCAAGGTACCTTCAGCAAAACAGTATCTCTTGGATCTTAATGCTTTTTAGGTTAAATTATAATTTCAGTCCCTATAATTTTATTAAAATTATAAATTGACTCTTATACTTTATTTTCATGTAAAGTGGTCCCTATAGTTTTTTCATCCATTTAAGTTAGTTATTGTCATCAATATGATTAACTTTGCTATTAAAATAGTTCTACATAACAGTTGATGTGTAAATTTGTGAATATGTCAACATGTTTTGTTATTAAATTTTGCATAACTCAATCACTATGTCAACAAAATTCAATGTAGATGCTAGGTTAAGAAAATTAAAAATTAAAGACAAAACAAGAATTTTGTTGATATCACAGTTAAGTTGTGTAAAATTTAATGACTGAACATGTTAATATATTAAAAAATATATACATTAGCTGTCATGTATTATTTTAATAGCAAAGTTAACTATATTGACGATAGAGACTAACTTATATGGACGGGAAAATTATAGTGACAATTTTATATAGAAACAAAGCATAGAGACCAAAATGATAATTTAACCTACTTTTTAACTTTGACATAATTGTTTCTTTGACATGATATGTGCAATGAATTATAATAATCTTTCCAGAAACCTGTTTAGATTAGCCAGAACTACATTGAATTAAAAATAGCGGATATATAAAAGAATATGAAGTAAATAAATAAATGAAAAAAGCCAACGCTATTACTGAAAAACAAAAAAACAAAAATTGTGGAAGAGACTGATTAAAACTGTGACTGTGAATCTCTGAGTTTTAACTAACGGCTCTGTTTGTGTGTGGAAGAGGCTGATTAAAGCTGTGACACAGTCTATGAGTTTTAATTGAAGGCTCTGTTTCTCTCATTATCTTGCAATGTCTATGAAGTATAAACACTCAATGCTGCATGATGTTTGTTCTGAGTTCTATTCACTGTGTGTTGACTGAAAGTGAAGTGGAAATTTTGAGATTTGATCAATGATCTAGGGCTTCAAGAAAAAAAACAATTAGTAAGAATTTAATTACTTAATTAAAATCCAAGGTTGTGCTTTAGTTCTCATTAGTTTTTTAACTGCTATTATTTTTGGGGCTAACGTTGTAATGTCTCTCATTAGTCATTAGTTCTCTTTTCTAACTTAAATGTGGAAATTAATGAGCCAAGCTGGATTGGATTCTTTTGTACTCTTGTGGTTGACAAGTGAAAAGAGCTTTGATGCATTTATGTGTACAAGGATGCATTTGTGACATTAGTGTTGCTATATATCTATTAGGTCATAGTTAATTTAAATATAAAGTAGACTAAAATTTTGACTGTTTGGACTGGTAAGAATTTTGTGAATAATCATTAAGTAAAAGAAAAAAAATTAGGCATAGTTCGTTATATATTTGTTGTCAAGTTTTTTAATTAAAATATGATAAGTGTGTGATTCTTCAATCAAAATACAACGAGTATATAGTCTTTAAAAAATAAAATTATATTTTTTACGATTCATCATTACATGATTGATTTTTCAATAAATTTTTTACATATGCTATATTTCTCTTCAAAAACTTGATAATAAAAATATAAAAAAATTTATATATGTTTACTCTAAAGTAAAATTAACTCAATGTATATGATGCTCAGATCATCATCCGATGTTGTGAAGCTAAAATAAGATTCACATGAACCTCACTCTATCACACCCAACATTAAACGGTGTTGGTAGCACTTAACAGCTTGGTGGACGAGAAAGCCCAATGAAGGGTTTGACCTTATGTATGCGACATGCGGTATAACTTATTTCAAGTAATTTTGTTGCATTACCATCTGGCGTGCTCTTACCATCTTTTTGTAATTTTGGTGAATTTAAAATGGAATGTGTGAGAAGTGATAATGCCATGTCTGTTCTCATTACTTTTACATTTGTTGTCGTTGTTCCAAAAAATGGATATGGGCATTCCTTTTATTTTTTTTTAATGCATCACACATTTGACAAAAATAAATCTCATAAATTATTAACTTTATAGTATGTGTTACATGGTATCAAACTTTAAATTCTTATCATTATAAAGAATTAAAAATTGATGATATATTGTTAGTAATTTTTTTAATTATAATTGCACATAAATTCTTATCATTAAATGCTTTGTTGGTGATAATTGTGTTCGAAAATTCTTCCTGCTTAGCAAGTTGCAATTCTTTTTTGTTAGTATTATTGTAAAAACATTATCACTGGACTAATTTTTTTACCTTTAGATTAGAGCTGAAGATAAAGAGAAAGAAAAAGATCAAAAGTCCTTAAGAGTCTCCCAAACACGAGGTAGAGATAAAAGACAATTACAGCGAAAGAGACAGAGAAAGAGAAGAAATAATTTTAAATAATGGGGCTAGTTGTTATGATGAAACATGTTTTTGTTAAAAATTGTGAAAGAGAAGTATGCATTCTACACTGCCAAGTTGTTGATCTTTAACAGTTCATATGTAAAGCTTACGGTGTTATAAGGGGAAACATGGAAAGAAACTTCATATCACATACTAATGCTTACTATGGTTATAAATGAATTCAGTATTACTTTATCATTTGCTCATGAAAAAACCTAACCAGGCCATGATCATTTTGAATAATACAATAAAAATAAATTTATCTTGGTAAATTGATTTCTTTACAATTTTTATTGTGTTTTTTTACTTCTTTAATATTTTAACCATTCCGTACAAAGATAGTAAATTCCCCACACCATACTAGTTAATAACTAAGATGTGTGAGGCATAAATTATCAATAATTATCAAGTTTAATACGGGTGATTGGAACATGAAATGCTACAACTTAAAATACTATCTCTGTAACTCCATGAATGTTGAAATAAAACTTACAACCATATAATCCTCATGAAGATGTAAATGTAAGGACTTAATGAAAGGTTGCAATCAAACAAAAAGTCGGACAGTGTTTTTGCATCATCATCTACTTCGACAGGAATTTTCTTTTCTTATCGCACAAGCAATAAGACTTGCACATTTGCTTGAAAATTATACTACATGAAGCAGAATGAACGATGGATCCGATAGTTGAAGTACCTAATAATGGAAATTCACAGTCAAATTACCTAAAGGAACAGCAGAGCTAGAGTTACTTATATTATTCACAGAAGGCCAGAATTGAAGTCATCAGAATCCTAATCACATAATAGCTACCCTCAGATTTGTGGTGATTTAGCAGCCAACCCGAGCCATGGCATGGTTTCGATTGGCTTACGAGGGGTTGCCATGGGGTTGCTAGTTTGATATGGTGCTTTGGAAGAAATTCTGCATAGACAATATTAAGAAGAAAATGAGCAGTATTAAACAATTAAGCCCAAGCAACATAACTAATAGGTGATGCCTGCAAGTATTACAAATGAAAACCAATTTGCAACAATGGACTCCTTTACTCGTGTTCATCATTAACTCAATATACAATGTGAATTACATAATCTGACTAGTAAATTGACGACTGTTATCTACCACTTTCTCCTTTTTTTTTTTGGGGGGGGGGGGGGGTCGGGGGGGAATAAAAAGATGAAAGGGGAATATATGCAAACAGATAGACCAAGCACTAAATCTTGATTCTAAACATTTATTTGTTTAAGAGTAGCCTACCTGTCCTTCCTCTTCTCCAAGAACCGATGAAGTGAAACTTTCCTAGCAATTGGTAGTAGATCTGCATAGAAAGTAAGTTATGATAAGAAACCATTATCAATGACATAGATCATCCAAAATTCCAAATATTAACGATGGAAAGAAAATTACCACCAACTAGAGGTCTGGATGGTGCCTGAGGGTGCCCTTGAACCAAAGTGTTGTCAAGACTAGGAATAAGATTCACATTAGGAGAAGTTGGCCTACAGGAATCAGAAGTTCCGAATGAACTGGGAGAAAACGAACGCTGGCTCTGACTGAAAGCATAAGCTGAGCCGTTCTGTACAGGGGAGATTCCCTTACTGGCAAAGGAAATGATCTCCTTAGCTTTCTCAGCTGGAAAATCATCGAACACAATAACTTGCCCACGATAAAAGATTGTGAATTGCGCAGCTTTAGGTTCCTTAACCATGGACTTAATTAAACTGTACATCACGAAAGTGACTATACGTCAATCTAGTATACCAAGTTAACAAGAGTCATAAACTAGTAAATAGTCATTATATCTCTTCCACAGAAATGATGGTATGTATTGTGAAAGGCTACAGATTGAAATAACACACCTGGAATTGGCCACATCTGGATTCTCTTCTGTGGAGTAGTGGGCCAAAAAGTTAATAGTAGTCAAGTTCTGAGGTTTCATGTTCTCCTTGGTTGGAAACAAGTTCATGGTTGTTGTGGACTCGCAAGGTGTCTCAGTTAACTCTGTCAAATTTTTAGATTCAACAATTCAGGAAGGTTGACTATATAAGGAAACAGGGGACTATGTGCCCAAATTTTCTCTGCCTAAAATATTTCAAATCTTATCCTCATTTTGTTTGTTCGTCCAATTTAACTCAAAAGACTACGTAAACTTGCGGTTTGGATTAAGCACGTTTTAAATAAAGAGTTTTTTGCGGAGAAAATCATGGATAATCGCAGCTGAATCATATCCAAACCAAAATAATTTGGACCATTTCCTCCCTCGTTTAAAATCTTTTTTCAATTTCCACCCCCCCCCCCCCCCAACAAAAAAAAAAAGGAGACCACTGATGCAACATAATCCAGCGAATAAATAACTATACCGTAATTATAGTGGGGAAGAAATCGCACTTTGACAGATAAGCAGGTTTGAATGTGAAACTTACGACAGAGGGCCATGCATCGCCTAAGAAGCGCGATAATAAGGAACGACAGCTTCAGTTAACTATAATTTTCCGTAATTTTAATTCAGAACGAACCAAAAAGGGGGGAATTTTGAAAGGTAACCATGACAATTCGTGATTCACAATTTTCCCTCCTAATAAAGTTTGCTTTACGGCGAATCAAACAGAACATTAGCTGCATTCAATACTTTCAAAAAAATCCCAGAAAAACAAAAAACAAAAAATACCGGAATGGAAGGGCGAATCGGGAAAATCAATTTAAATCATACCGCTTCTTTCGATGTTGCATGTCATCCCTACTTCCGAGGGAGGAATCTACGAGTACTCTCTACAAGTCTGGGAAAACGCCAATCGCTCCGGCGACTTCACCGGCCTCCGGTCGGAAAACTCCAAGTACTCCAACGATCTTCTGTCGAATATACGCACCGGTAAAAGAGAAACAATCCACAAATCAACCTGAGAATTACAGAAACGGATGGTCTCAACTCTCAATTCTCAAGGCGGATCTAGGTAGGTGAGGTTACTTCTATCGACGAAGGAGATGCCTGGTCTCTCTTGGCGTGATTGTGAGGCTTATCTTACACTCAATGCTCGAGGATGTGAATGAAATGTCGCTAGTTTTTTTTTTTTTTATAATTTCGATTTTGAGGGGCCAAATTAATGCACGAGGAATATGTGGCTCTTTTCAAAGATCTTATGCTTTTTTCGTACTAGTTCACTCATCTTTCATTATTGTCTCGTTTTGTTTGGATTTTGGATGATTCCACCACGTGATCTGAGGGTCTCTCTAACGGCACCGTTAAAAAATTGCATTCCCGTCCTCCGCTTTTCTTGCGTGATTGCTCGGGGTGGCCACTTTTGTAATTTTTTTTATTTGTATGGGCCCTCCTAATTAATTATCTTGAAGATACTTATTGTATATTAATATATAACAATATTATCCTCAAAATACTAAAACTCAGTTGTTTAAAAATTTCAACGATCATTCAAACTGAGTCCCGAACCTTAAGACCACATAAGTCCCTAAATCTTAAAAACATTAAATCTTAGAGTCGCCAAATGTTTTGACCCAAAAAATAAAAAAACAAAAGTCCCTAAATGTTAAAACCCTAAACTCCTAAAATACGAAAGCTTATGTCTAAACTCTAAAATCCTAAACCAGTTAAAGCTTATGTCTAAACTCTAAAATCCTAAACCAGTTAACTTTAAACTTGTAAACCTACATCCTAACCTTATAGAATCCTAAAACCTATTATTCTACAAAATAAATCCTAAACTTTTTCACCTTTATGCGTCAAATCCTTTTTTTCTTAAAAGAGCACTTTTTTCTTTAAATTTTTAAATCAACTAAATTGATTATCCTTATATATTAATTATAGTTTTGATAACTAAATCAGACTAATCGATTCAATTGGTCGGACCAGGAACTGATCATATGATCAGTCTGTTTAACTCCTTTGAACCAGAGAGTATTAGAACTAGTCGAAAATCGATTAAATCGGTTAAACCGACCAGTTCAATGGTCTGACTAGTTATTTTTTCACTTTGTTTTTTTTGGTCACTTTGTTTTTTTTTATTTTATAATTAAGTGTTAAAAAAATTGAATACTAACCAATTATAGAGTCACTTGATGAAATAATGATGATAAATGATAATATTTCTGTTTTGTTTTGTTAATTGAAAATTAAATATTATTTTTAATTAATTTTGCATATTCATGTATATGAATTATGATATGTTGATATGTTATTTTTAGGTATATATTTTATTTTTATATTTTTTTAATTATCATCAGTTTGACCGTAATCCAATTATTAACTCTTTAACTGGTATTCTTTGCGGTTCAATAACCGATCCGATTATGAAAACTTTGATATTAATTAATACAATTTTTTTACTATTCAAATATAATATTACTCTATTTTTTGTACATAAAAAAGACCCTATATTAATAATGATTTTATTTAAATGAATAACTCTTTGAGAAACATGAATGTAAAATTAAGCAAAAATAAAAAAACTAATAGTAGGTAGTTTAGAAAGGGTAGTTTGGTAAATAAAGCGACCTGTGGGTGCTATTAGGGCATGAGGCATTTGGCGAGAGTCACGGCGTTAGGTGATGGAAGCAAAAAGACTAATTTAAATAAATCTCGCGGGGCCAGCTCACATGCATTTAACCATTTAAGGCAGGTTTGGCGATGAAGAAATATGTTCTGTTTGGTTTGAGTATATTAAGTTAATTGAAAATATTTTTTAAAAAATATTTTTAAAATAGGCTTAAATTTTAAAATATCAAAAGATATTTTTAGTATTTTAGAAAATAAATATTAAAAATAAAAAAAATATTTTCATAAACTAAACAAACTAAACTTTTAAAAATGAGTCTAAATAAATTTAGTCTATTTGCTTATGAGCCTTGTAGGTCGACTTATTTTTTATATATAGTTATATTTTTATTTAAATAACAAATAACTAATAAATAAATAATCAATTGTTTTTGTTTAAAATTTTAAAACATATATTATAATTTGATGTAAGGATGAAGATTAGTAAGGGTGATTTTTTTTTTAAAATTATACTTATATATTATTTTATATAAAACAAATATATGTTGAATTCATATTAAAATACTCTAAAAATAAAATAAATAAAAATCTGGATGCGTTGTAAATAGAAAATATGTAAGAAACAAATAATTGTATATTCGTGTATATAAAATATAAAAACAATATTCTATCTCTTGTTTGTAAGTTAAAAAAATGAAAAATATGGTTAGAAGTAAAAAACAAAGGCATGGATAAAATAATTTTTAAAATACTATATATGTATATATAATTTTTTTATACTTTTGTTTAATACATTAATAATTTTTTTATTGGCTAAAAAATTTATAATAATATATTTTCTTAGTGTAATATAAGTTATATTTATTTCATTTTTTAATTAATGATTATAAAAGTTATAAAGTTTTTATAAAAAAATTTACTATTTAACAAATTAAATCTTTCAAAAAAAAAAAAGGTAAATCATGAATGTAAGTGAGTATAAACTTAAAAAATTGATCTGTTTGATAAATGGGTCGGCCTAGTCTGTACTACACCATGCAACAAAAAGCAAGAATCAAGTGCACGTTCCTTGAACCAGCAATAGAGCGACACGTGTCATGTTAGTTGGGATTTTTGGACGTGGTGGTTGAGGATTGACTGGAGTATCTCTAACTGCACGCGTTCTAATTGTTTCTCTTCCTCGTATATGGCATGTGCATCTCAACAACTTCTTGAGTTAATTTTTTATATATTTATTATTAATTTTTTAATTAAAATATAATAAATATATAATGCTTCAATCAAAATATAAAACTTGTATAGTTTTTAAAAAATAACTTTATACCTTTTAAAATTTATTATTACATAATTAATTTTTTTAAATTTTTTTTACATATTATATTTTTATTAAAAAATTTAATAATAAATGTGTAAGAAGCTTATTAAAGTGTTTGTATATATTATATTTGTATATCATGTTTTTGAATCCATCATCCGCGAATAATTTTAAAGTGTTTTTAAATTTTCAAACAACAATATCAAGTGTGAATATAATTTATTGGACCGGAGTTCTCTGCCATGTTAAAAATATGGTAGAGTCAATGCTACTTTTAGCAACAGATAAAACTGTTGCTAAAAATTCAAATAGAAAAAAATAACACAAACAACCCAAATCCTAATTTATTAGCACTTGAGATAATAGACAAGATATTAAGTAAATTACACTTCATTAAATTTTTAAAATTACACGTTCATCCTCTCGAAAGAAAGAAGCTTCCTTAGTCCCCTCCACAGCCATTGGATGACTGTAGGCCCCACCTGAACAAGTGAGACTCATAGTCATCCAATGGTTGTGGAGCGCCAAAGAACCTCCTTAGCTTTGAGGCTAAGGAGGTACTCATGATTCCATGCTCTCTTCTATTAAAATGTGCAATATTTTTTCAACAATTATAAATATATATTATATTTCAGTTTAATTTTATATCTTTTATTAAAGGGATTAGATAAAGTGTGTTATTTCATATCCAATTACTTAGTACTACATATATTTTTACTGAAATGCTTTTTATTGATCTAAAAAATTAAATTTTATGTATTGTGATTTTTTGAAGCTGTTAATCGAGAATAAGATATCACAAGTATTTTATTTTTTGTAAAAAATATCTAATATATAAGACTTAGATTAGTGTAATAATTTTATAATTATGTTAAAGAGTGTCTGTATTTTAAAAAATAGAAGGAAGAGAAGTGGAATTTACTCTTTTGTAAGTAAATACATGATATTTAAATTTTTCAAATTTCTCAAAAAAAAAAAGGGTGGTGCAACGGGAAAATGACGGGAATTCTCATACATAATGTGGATGAATTTTACATCTATTTATTTATTTTTAATCTCTCTTCTAGTTCATTATATAAATTAGGGAGATAATCAAATTTTAAAAAATAAACATTTAATAAATATAAATGATTGAAATTTTATTTTAAAATAAAAAAGCATGTTCTAATGATATACCAGCCTTTTTTTTCGAATATCCAAATTCTTCAATATTCAAATTTAACAACTTTTTTTAATTAAACTATTTATAATAATAGAGGTTTTTCTTTTTAAAAAATTAAAATAAAAGTATTAAGAATACTTTTTTAGCAGAAAAACATTAATATTCAAAATGCAATATATAAGCTTACACGTGTAGGCCACAGTAGTTGCAATTAATACTCGTTCTTGGTATGTACTTTCTTTCTTTGGTACAAACTTGGTCTTAGTGTGTGTGTATGACTAAGAAAATAGATAAAAAAAACATAAATAAAATCATAGAATACATATAAATTTATATAGTTTGATTGATATGATTTATATTTACAGGTAAGAAAAAGTTTTTTATTCAAGACAAAAATTATTCTGAATCACATAATATATAAACTGTAAAATCATATATGTAATTTAACTGCTCCAAAGAAAAACAAAAAACAATACAAAAATTAGGTCAAATTCATACCACTCAGTTTTTTTTTTTTTGGGTCGCGCATTCAAACTTTTAAATCGAGTCATAAATGCGGTTCAACAAAAAAATTAAGACACTCTACAACACCCATTTAACAGAAATGGAAATTTAAAACTGGAAAGGATAATCAATTAACATATTTCATTTCATAATTTTCTTTTTCTCTAGTTTATTTTTTTTTGCCCATTTTAGGTTTTCTTTATCTTTGAATTAACAAAAGAAAAATCTGGATAAAAGACAGAGTATAAGGGCGGAACCAAAGTTACACACACACAAATATATATATATATATATATATATATATATATATATATATATATGCTCTCCTTTCATGGCAACATATTTTCAACACCCCCCCCAGGCGCCCCTCAATACACACACACACAGACACACGTGTATATATATATATTATGTTTTTTTATATGGGTGTGTGTGAATATAGCAGAACATTGAAAATTTTTGTCACTTTCTAATATATTATGTACTTTATAAAGTTATGAATGAAATATATTAATTGATTATTCTTTCCAAATTTAAATTTCCGTTTCTATTAAATGGGTGTAATATTTTGTTAAATGACGATTTGGAATAATGATATACAAATGGCAAAATTTAAAAAGGAAGTAGCATTGAAAATTCAATACTACTGTAGGATTAGAAATCTGTTCCATTTTTAGATTTGTTATTATAAAGAATATAAATTTTATATTACTTTATTTTATTAACCCTTTATTTTTACATTGCCTTCAACATAAGAGTCAAGTTAAAAATAAATCTTCCCAGTGGCCATGGAGGTCTTCCTTACTGAGTAAAAAATTGTTCTTGATAGAAGACTACTATATCATAAAAAAATACGCTCAGAAGCAACCCCTGAAATCTAAGAAAAAGCATCCCTAACATCCAAGAGTGAATCGCATTTGACATTTAAGAAGACTCACCTCTTTGCATCTAAGAGAAAGCTCCCCCTGGTAGACTGACACCTAAGTGTGAGCACCTTTAAGCATCAAAGACCAAGGTATGCCCTCTATCTCTTAAAAAAGAGGGAGCATTAATGGAACACGTCATATAATTTAAGAAAGACATTAAGAAAGAGGGGCTCCCCTCTGTTCAAGAGCACCTAGTAAATCTATCCACCAAACATTAAACATACATAAACATCAACTCAAAGTAAGTGTGTCAAGTGTGTCAAAATTTCATAAAACCAAGTACCTTGACACCGACGCACAATTGAAATTGACCTCCCTTATATTCTTCTGAGCTAAGTGCTTTAGAGTGTTTCAGAGCACTTAGTCAATCTATCCCTTGATAGTAAATTAATGTAATACCCGCTAATTTTGAGATCACGTGATTAGCTGTATTACGGTTTTTATAATGAAAATTGTCATTATAATAGCATTATTTTATGATGTTATTTTTAATACATTATTTTAATGGAATTATTTGGTCATTTTTTTAATTTTTTATATTTAATTTATTTTTTAATATTATTTATGAAAATAAAGATAAATAATTGGATTGGGTATTTTATTATGAAAGATATTTTTTATATTTGAGGAAAGACAAGAAGAAGAGAAAATTTCATGGAAATAGTGTTGGGGGATAGGGAATAGAGAGAGTAGTCATGAGGCATAAAGGGAGCCAGATATCTACGAGTTCCAGAGAGGGACTAAAGTGAAATAAGGAACTAGGGTGACATCTAAAATGAGAGAAATATCCAAATTAGAGAAATTACGGATTTGTCACTATTAAGGTTAACTAGAAGTTTCTTGGGAGCAAAGTAATAATTTCATCATGGGGCGGGTATATATAGGTGGTCTCACTCATTTTTCTTCATTTTCTCATTTTTCTCCCTCTCTTCACTCTCTCTTCTCTCTTTCTCTCTTCCTTCTCTTTACCTCAACCTCTCCATCCAAATCCTTCAACCAAGCTTTGGCGATAGGTTCTCCGGCGGCGGGGTGAGTCATTGACGGCCAACTAACGCAGGGAAAGCAAAGAATCGAGATAGGAATTTCAATTTTCTAAACTTTTTTCTATTTTCTAGTTTTTCTAATTTTAAGGCCGTTTGGGGTAAAATTGATTTTGGGGCTTGATTTGTCAATTAAAATTGAGATTTTGTGTCTAAATACTCCTTAGACACTAAGGATGAGAATCCATGGAAGAAATCATGAAAAATTGTGAAGATCTAGCCAGATCAGGGCCAAATTTGAGGCCAAATTGCATGGGTCACAATCGTGGCACCCAAACGCTACATTTCAGAAGGGAAAGGGGAAGAAGGTCGTGGCACCCAAGCGCCAATCATGCTGACGTCATATTGATGTCAAGTTATAGTGTTTTCTTAAACCTTTTTCAAATAGTCATAACTCTTTCATTTGGACTCTGTTTTTAGCAATTTTATATTGTTGGAAAGATCTTTGGGTCTAGTTTTCAATGGTATAAATTGTTTGGAAACTCTTTACTAGTTAAGAGTTATGACCAAATGAACAAGTAAAGGTCAGAATTAGTAATGAGGATTTTTCTTACTTAATTCATTTATTGATTTTGGTTGATTCTAGGTGACTTAAGGCTTCATTGGCTTCATTTCCCAGATTCTTTTATGATAAACCTTGTCAGTATCAAGGTGAGTGGGTGACCTTCCTAACTGAGTTTTTATTTAAAATTACTCAAGTACAATATAAATTCCATTTACACCGTAATTGAAAATAAATTACTAGAATACCCTAGTTAGTCATATTAACTAAATTAGGGAATTTTCTTGTGATATTAGGAGTTCTTTTTATGAATTATCTATGGGGATGTTATAGGTTGAATTGTGTGCATTTGGGAAATGTATTTGAGATGTTGAGTCAGTTTTGGTGTATGTTGTATTATGTTTGTGTGAATGCATTGCATATTCATACAATGAGAGGGAACTAGTTAGTAATCCAATGATGTGGATATTCCTAAGAAGAACGTCAAATATTGGGAACAGAGAGGTGGACCTCTGGAATAAACTAGTTGAGTAATCATAGTCTAAGAGAAATTTTAGACTAGGTCTCAAAGAGGTAAGCATGGAAAGGTGTGGGAAAAATATTGCATATGGTTGTTTGCATATTCATATCACGAGGGATGGATATTATTGGGAAGAACGTCAGAAATTGGGAACATAGGGGTGAACTTCCGGAATAAACCCATTGAGCAATAATAGTCCGAAGAGAAAAATCTGGACTGAGACTCAATGTGGTAAGCATGTAAAAGTACGGGAAAACATAGCATATGATTGTTGCATAATGGATTCAGTGTGAGTGCATGTATATGCTTTGTGTTGAATTAGAATGTTGGATGTGATATGATGTGGATTGTGAGAGTGTGGACTCACAAGGAAATAGCACATTATGGTCACAAAATCAAGTATACTTGTGTTTATGTATTTGTACGTGCCAATACATGCTTGAGGTATTTATTTATTTAAGTTATGGTTGTGATTCTAGTATTTGTACTTGTACCTTATTTTATTATACAGTCATTTGCTCACTGAGCTTTTGATAAACTTACACTCTCTGTGATTACATTTTTTAGATTTAGCAGTCGAGGAGAATGGAAAACTGCTTGAGTTTAGCTGCTTGGATATACTCTATTTTTTATTGGGAGGTTCTTGATGAACCAAGTTTTGGGCTATACGCTAATAGAAACACTCTGTAATCTGTAGGCCACCTAGGTTCAGCTGTGTATTAGGAAATTTATTATATATTGGCTATAAATTGCTTTGTAAACTATGTAATTTAAATTTTCTTTGAAAATTTATGTTTTGCATAGCTGTAGATATTAGGATTGTCTAAGAAAATTATAGGTCATCACTGAGGTATACCATAAGACTTGTAATTTGTATATTAAGTCACGTGCTCATTTTTTGGAGTGTTACAGATTGGTATTAGAGGAAAAGTTTGTTTAGGTCTTCTATAAATTACAGAGTAAAGTGTTCTTTATGGGTCCTTCTTCATTGTCATGAACTGTGCAGCATGACCATGAGTTTAGGTTCCATAAAAAGCATTATATAGAGTTGTGTGTCTATTTTGTGACCTACTCCTTGGTGGAGTTAGTCAGAAGTTATTTTGTTAACTGGAGAAATATTTATTCTTATGTGCATGTTGTTGGCTTTAGATGGAGGAGAAATCCTCAGAGCCTAGGGAGCTTGTGAGCTCAGATGTAGCTTTGCTACACTATCACCTGAGTGGTTGTATATTAATTAGAAAAGGAAGTGGGTGCATGTGTGGTTATGTATTATAGAAACTCGAGTTTTTTCATGTGATGTGTAGTTATCTGTGATAATTTATTTTTAGTTTGGTAAGTTGTAGCATGTAAGCTTAATTGTTTACTGGAATATATGTATATATTCATACATGTATCTATATTTGATTTGTAATGAACAAACCTTGGGTTGTAAATGGTAAGGGTGAAACTGGGGTATCGGTTAGTAATTTGGAAAAGTATTATAGGTTTTGTTTTGCTAGTGCGTAATGGATGTATGAATATATACATTTGTATATATTTTTACAAGTTGGGAAAAACTTGATAGGATTCATAATTTAAGGGTGAGCCTGTACCTGTATCTTGGGGAAATTTTCATTAATATATTCTAATGAATTGTGGAAACGGATCTGTTAGGAAAAGTTTGGCTAAAATGGAATGGCATGGGAATAACCTAAATGCTTTGCAAGTGTGCATATGTTGTAATGCATTTTGATAGGAATAGGAAATGAATACCATTGGGGTGTGTGGGTATTCATTTGTGGTTTTGGCTGTTGATGGTCATATATAGTGACAAGTGTGGGTACTAAGGAATTGACACTTGTGTGGGGTGGTGTACGATTTACTTCCTTAAGTGTTGGTGGCATCTTAAGCAAGGCTGTGCGTAGACATGTATTTAAGATGGGAGAATGTTCACGTGAGGTAAGCTGAGGGCTAGGATGTAAGTTACATTATGGGGATTAGACGCTGAAGTGGTTACATTAGTTAAGGTTGGGATGCGTACCTGACTATGCACCCTAAAGAAAACTAGCGAGGTGAGACTTAGTTGGGGAATAACAACCTAGATTGTGAAGTTCACCTGGAAAAGACACCATAGTGAGGTAGAAAGTGACGTAAGGGAGGTTGGAGTGAGTTGTAAATCTGTTGGGGGTAATTTGATTAAGTTACACCCATTTGTTTAGGAGTTCGTACGTGGCGATATTGTGCGGTGAATATGCTTAGATAGGCAAGATTAGTCTTAGAGAGAAGAAAAGACTCACGAGACAAGTTCTCGGTAGTCATTAAGTGAGGATACAGTAGGTGTGAGGTGTGAAGATGCGTGAGGTCTTTACACCGACAAGGTTGAATGAGGTAAAGAGTGGTTTACGAGAGTTTCTATCACGGTGAGAGTATGGAAACCTCATGACTTTGGAATGGTCTAAGTGTACTACGGGTAGGCTTTTGGCATAGGTGCCATATGAGTTAAGTAGGTGTGGTGGTAAAAGTATAGTGCCAGAGATTAATGGGAGGTTTGGCTTACCTTTTTATGAAAAAGAGGCCTATAGTGCATTAGTGTGTACATATTAGTGGATATGTAACACGCTTAGTAGGTTATGTATAATCGAGAGAGATCGAGGATCTTTGTATGTCGGTAGAGTGAACATCGATGGTGTTCTATGTTGAGGATAAGGAAATGGCGCCCTGAATGTGGTCTAAGATGAGTTTGGATTAAACCTAAACTCCCTTATATTATAATGAGTGCCTGGGTGGTATAAGTGTTAGTTTGATGAGGAGTGTGTGCGGATGGTTGTAGAAACGTAATTTATTGCGTACAAACATGCATTAGGTATGTGTATACGTGTAATTACATAAGATCCCAAATATGAATTTATTTGGGAAAGATGACCTCCTTAGGGCTTATTGTCCTAAAGGAAGAAATTCTATTGGAACTAGTGGTTAGAGAAAGCGTGTCGATAAGGAAGTATGAGGTGAGCTTTAATGGGCTTGGTATTAGTTTCATGGTTTGGGGCAAAGGCTTTGTCATATAGCTATTGTGTTACGATTACGGGCATAATCCTATCGACTTGTTACTGGTTACAGACATGACCCGACGAACTGGGAGTTGGGCCATGTTTAGTGCACCCATGAGTCTGATAAGACTCAAGGTGGGGGTTTACGTTAGGAGAGCCAGTCAGGAGGTTCATCTTATGAACCGAGTCCCTAGAATAGGCCTCCTAATGATTGTAGCCAACTGACGTCGTTAAGACTTAAAGGCTAACATCTGGGAAAGGGGTGGGAATCCTGGATTGGCCTCTAGTAGGACCTAAATTGGTTGAGTGATTAATGGATTGAGGTGTGGAAATTGGATGGTGTACTCTTGAGGTCTAAAAACGGTGGTTACAAATATGGGGCACGTGGACCAAGACAAAGAGGGATACACCTATCACGACCCGCTTATCAAGACCCTTGACCAGCACAATAATAACGTCCTTCGTTACTGTAAGCCTACCTATTGACTCTATCCTTTATATTGAGTTCAATTATGCGAAAAAATAAAATCTATAAATTTATTTCAAAATCACATCTATTCACAACAAATGGAAATTTTATTAAAAACATATATGGCGTCCTTTCTTACATATACAGGAAATGTTGTATATAGCTTAACACAGTTATAAAGGTACATATTAAAAACTATAATAACACCATCATATGAAATTCCTGAAATATTCACATTAACATCCTAGGAGTCCCAATGACCATAGAGCCCCTAATAAAAACACGGGATCACTAAACCTACCCGGCAACAGAAAGATTCTTTATTCTATAAATCACTTTGCTACTCCTCTAGAGGAAGTTCCTTTCTGCAACTGTATCTGAAATGGGAAAATGTGAAAGTGAGTTTTTGGGAAAAACTCAATGAATGTATGATAAACTTAGTAATAAGAACAAAATACAAAATTGATCAATAATGAACTTAATAGGCTATAAAATCAACCAAGAGCACCAGTAAGGAATACACCAAAAATCAACAATTTTTCCCATAAACAAACAATCAAGTATATATCCTGGGTATTACCACTCATTACTTAGGCGGAACCACCTCGGTTTGCTAGCTGCTTAACCTCTAGTACTCTTAATACCTTGTAATGCTATACATTGTTCTGTTTTATTAACTAGAACTATGTCTGCCTTAACATTTCTCGAGTTAAGTGGCCGATCTTGCTTACCATAGAAAGGGGTACCACCCAATATCACAAACATGTCATACGACTTTTCTTAATTACAAAGATGTATCATGAATATTCATACTTTAAAATATCTCATGAAAGTTAAAATTTTAAAATCATAATACAAATAATAATTTAAAAATTAAACATGTAAAGATAGTAACTATATTGAATTTATTATTTATAAAAAATAATAATGTCATAGTTCTCACTAATATTTTATTGTCACCTTTAACTGATGAAACTTGGGATTTCAACCTGGTTCACCAACGTGATGGATCGTGCTATGATCCTATTATTAAGATTGTGTATGCTCACTTGGATTTCGTACGAGTATCACTTTTTTGAGTTGTTATGGACAAGAGTACATAGATGGATTTTAGGTTCCGCTACGGAAACTTTCATGAAAGGTTAGCGAAAACAAGTTAGAGTTGTTTTCTTATAGACACTGTTCATATATACAGTTACTATTTATACGTACAGTTACTGTTTATACCTATGATTACTATTCATACTAAAAATAGTGAATACAAGTTATAAAAGAGTACACCAGGTAAGTTTCCAAGAAAGAGATGTGGGTCACAATGGACACTATCAAGAACCAAATCTTTCCTTAGTCAGAACCTTTCCTATATATATATCTTCACATTTTACATTATATTCTGGTAATCAGAATCAAAATAACATTTAAGCAATTGAGGATAGTTCTTTTCTGATGTGAAGGATCAACTAAAGCAGTAACCACTGAGCATACTTAAGAATATAACTTCTAAAAGATATAAAAAGTGTATATCATCTTCACCTCGGATCTAAGCTGAAAAGGAAAAGCCTAAAATCTTAGAGACTTAGTGCCCGAGCAATAGAAGTTTAAGGAGAAGGAAGAAGAGAAGTTGAAGGAGTGAGTTTAGAAGTGAAATAGAATGGTCTATTTATAGGAAATGTTAAGGGTACTATTTGACACCATGCGCTAATAAAATATTCAATTTACTATTTATGAAAATGACATTTATTAAAATAATTCAATTTACTATGCGCTTTCATAATATGCATTCACGTGCAAAACAAAGGCAGCTGAATTATTGGTTACTATTGAAAACTTAAAGGCAAAACTAATCATTTCTCTTTAAACCATTAAGTTTCTTTTCAATTCAGTCCTTTCATTTTAGTCCCTGAGGGTATTTTCTCATATAAAATGTCATTTTATCCTATGAATTTCTTTCTAGTTTCCTCTTATGTCTAAACCATATCTAGTACTCAACATTTCGATTGTATATATGAACAATACTGTATACATGAATAGTGTTATATAAGTGAATAGTACTGTATATTGAAATAGTAACCGTAGTTCACGAACACATATTTTTATTCTATTTTTCCACGAGCATTACATTATCACCCCTTTTAGGAAATTTGGTCCTTCGAATTTAAATTATTTCTAGTCGTGAAAAGATGCGGATATCTAAAACTCATATCGGCCTCGGTTTCCCATGTGGCTTCTTTGTGAGTCTGATTTCATCACAGCACCTTGACTAATGGAATCTCCTTAGACCGGAGTTTATTTACCTGACTATCCAGGATAGCTACCGATATCTCTTCTTATAACCAGTTCTCATATACTTGGATGGAATCATGATGAAGCATGTGAGAAGGTGAAGTATATGAGAAGGATCGGGAAGGTACTTCTTTAATATGGATACGTGAAAAATAGGGTGAATTTTTTCCAGTTTCATGGGTAGGACGAGCTGATAAGCCACTTTTCCCATTCGCTCTAAGACCTCATAAGGCCTGATATATCTAGGACTCAACTTTTCTTTCTTTTTGAATCTCAACACACATTTCATCCGAGAAACCTTTAAGAACACCATATCACCGACCAAGAACACCAAATCATATTGTTTGTGGTCGACATATACCTTTTGTCTACTCTAAGTTGCTTACATCCTATCTTGGACTGTTTTAACCTTGGCTAGGGTATCCTAAACCCTAACACCTTAGCCTCACCTACCTCGAACTAACCAATTGGAGAGCTGCAACGTCTCCCGTACTGGGCCTTATAGGGTGTTATCCCAATAGTGACCTGGTAACTATTATTATTTGCAAACTCTACGAGATACAAATGTTTTTCCTAGCTACCATTGAAATCTAGGATACAAGCCTGTACATGTCCTCTAGCATTTGAATCGTCTACTTTGACTGTTCTTTTGTCTATAGGTGAAAAGTGGTACTGAGGTCCACTCGAGTACCTAGAGCCTTCTAAAAGCTTCTCTAAAAATGGGAGGTAAAATAGGGGCCTCTATAAAAAATGATAGACAAGGGTATCTCATATAGTTTCACTATTTCCTTAATGTATAATTGTGCTAACGTCGCCACGTTGTAAGTGGTTTTGATAGGAATGAAGTGTGCCGATTTGGTTAATCGATCAATAATAACCCATACTGAATTGTAACCTCCTGTCAAACGAGGTAAAGTAACAACGAAGTCTATTGTCACTCGTTCCCATTTCCACTCAGGAATCTCCAATTGCTATAACCAGCCTCCCGACTTTTTATATTCGGCCTTAACCTGTTAACAGGTTAAACAACGGGATACAAACTCTATTATATCTTGTTTCATTCATTTTCACTAGTATATCTGTTTCATATCCTGATACATCTTGGTGACACTTGGATGTACAACATATGCATACTATGGCCTTCTTCTATAATGTCCCGTCTAAGGGTTCCAAAATCTAGTACACACAACTGCTATTTAAAATGCAATGCTCCTGCATCGTCAAGTGTGAAACTATTCACTTCACTATCCTTCACTTAGTCTATAATTTTGATAAGCTCAGGATCCTTCATCTGGGATCTCATATCTGGTCTGCAAAGGAAGATTTAGCCCTGATATGGGTTAAGAATGATCCTGTACCTATAACCTCGACAGTAACAATTTTTGTCCTCAGCTCTTATAGTTCTTGAATCAATGACTTTATTGTCACTACTATATGGGCTAGACTACCATGGATTTTTAACTCAAAGCATCTACCACTACGTTTGTTTTGCCTGGGTGGTAAAGAATGTTGCAATTGTAATCTTTTAGTAATTTTACCCATCTTTTCTACCTCAGGCTAAGGTCCTTTTAGTCTAAAACATATTTTAGACTCTTATGGTTAGTGTAGATTTTGTAGGTTTCTCCATACGGATAATGTTGCCATATTTTTAGGGTAAAAACTACTATTGCCATTTCCAGATTATGGGTGGGGTAGTTTTGTTCATGTTTCTTAAGCTGTCTCGATGCATATGCCACTACCTGGCCGTTCTGCATGAAAATGCATCTCAACCCCACTCTCGATGCATCACAGTACACTATAAACCTCTGAGGCCTAAGGGTAAGACCAATATAGGTGCGAAGATTAGCTTCTTCTTGAGTTATTGGAAGCTTTCTTCACAAGCGTCATCCCACTGGTACTGTACTCCTTTCATAGTCAGTCATATAAGAGGGGTGGCTAACCAAGAAAAATCTTGGATGAAACGGTGGTAATATCCTACCAATCCCAAGATGCTATGAATCTCCGTGATGGAGGTAGGTCTAAGCCACATTTTGACCACTTTTACTTTGCTTGGGTTTGCTTAGATGCCATCCTTGGAGATCACATGTCCTAAGAAAGTCACGTGATAAATCCAAAACTTCTATTTAGAGAATTTGGCGTACAATTGATAATCCCTCAGCATCTGCAATACAACATGAAGGAGTTGTTCATACTCCTCTGGATTCTTTGAGTACACTAAGATATCGTCTATGAAAACAATAACGAACTTGTCTAAGAAAGGTTTAAAAATCCTATTGGTTTGTAGGAATCTTATTTCATTCACTTTAAAATACAAAGGAAGGTTCCCTCGAAATATTAAACTTAATTGCCTTATTATAGCAATCCAAAGTGGCATGACAAGATATCAACCAATTCATTCATAAGATGACGTTGAAGTCTGCTATATCCAACAACATTAAGTCTGCTGTCGTATTTACTTATTTGATTTTTACTTTGTAAGCTCGGTAGCCTCATTCTACTAGGAGGGTGTCTCCCATAAACGTTATTACTAAGAACAGACATTCTAATCTAACAATTTTTTACTTAAAGTTCTTAGCAAAGAATTGTGACACATAAGAATGTGTCAAGCTACAATCAAACAAAACATGTGCAAAATTTAATTCAATCAAAAGAGTACCTACTACCGCCGCATTGGACGCTTGAGCATCTTGATGGGTCAAAGTAAATAATCGAGCTGCTCCTCGGCCTCTTGAAGCCTGACTGTAATATCCCAAGAATTTATATGAATATTTAAAGTCTAATTTGAAGTTTAGTGAAAAATTTAATTACGTGGAAAATTTGCTTTTTGAATTAGTGAAGAAAATGTGGGAATAGAAATTTTAATTTTTAATTGAGGAAATTTTTACAGATTCTCAAGGACTAAAGTGAAAAGAAAAGAAAGTATAGATGACTTTTGAGAAATGACCAAGTAGGAACCCGAGAAGAAGAATAGAGCTTATGGGAATGAATTATGAGTCCGGTACCGAAAGGATGATGAATTTGAGGTTAAAGTGAAGTTTGAGACATTGAGAGGGACTAAAGTGAAATAAGGAAATCTGTGGGGCACCTAGGATTTAGAAACACCTGAGGTGAGATTTTATGAATTTGCTTTTGCTAGTCTTGACTGAGGGTCAATTGCAGAGCAAGTGATAATTTCACCCCGGGCGAGTATATAGGTGGCCTCACCTATTTTTTTATTCATTTTTCTCATTTCCTCTCTCTCTCTCTTCACTTTCTCTCCTCTCTTTCTCTCTTCCTTCTCTCTAATTTCTCTCTCTACACTCCAACTCTACAACCGGGCTTTGAAGGGCGGATCTCGGGCTACGGAGCGAGCCTCTAGGAGCCAAGCAACGTAGGGAAAGCAAGGAATCGAGGTAGAAATTTCTATTTCTTAAGCTTTTCCCTATTTTCTAGTTTTAAGAGTGTTTGAGGAAAAATTGAGATTTCGGCTTCGTTTCTCGATTAAAATTGGTGATTTTGGTGTCTAAATGCTCCTTAGACATTAAGGGTGAGATCCTATGGAAGAAATCATGAAAAACGGTGAAGATTTGGCCAGATTCGGGCCAAAACCGAGAGAAAGTCGCGAAGGGTCGCGATCGTGGCGCCCAGGCGCCATGTGTGGCGCCTAGGCGCCAAGGACATGTGGGAAAGAGAAAGGCATGGCGCCCAGGCGCCACGTGGGGCGCCTAGGCGCCGGGCATGGGTGGCGCCCAGGCGCAGGTGTGCCGGAAAACCTTAGCTCATTTTCAATCGGCTATAACTTCTTCATCCGGACTCCGTTTTGGGCAAACTTTATATCGTTGGAAAGCTCTTTGAGTCTAGTTTCCAATGGTATAAGTTTCATTTAGATATTCATTACCGATTAGGAGTTATGACTTAAGATATGAGTAAAGGTCGAGAGTAGTAGTAGGAAATTTCTCTATTTCGTAACCCTGATGGTTTTTGTCTGGTTACAATAGGAATGGTCAAGGTGCAAAGTGGGAGTGCCGAGAGCGTGAAATCCAGGTGAGTGGGTTAATACTTGCTATGATTAAATATCTGTTATTGACTTTTTGCATCATAGTGGAAATATGTTGTATATCCAAGTTTGAAGAGGATGATGTGGAACGATGAGGCATAAACAATTGTGGAACGTGTCTGGTAATGTATATAATTATATTTTCTTATTTTCCCATGAATGGAGGTTATATAATGGATTGTGAATGGCATGTGAACTGAGTTGAATAATTGTTCTATATTATGGGTTATGTTATATACATGCTATGTTGCTAGAACCACATTGATTATGTTGTGGCTTGAATTGTAAATGACTGAGTTGTGTATGTGGCTCAAGATTATGATTGAGGATGTTTTTATATATGATTGTGATTGTGTTTGACTGGAAAGGAAAGGCATGGTGGTGCACCCCATGGAGAAATTTATGTGAAGTTATAAGGGTGGAGATTATAAATGGAGCGATAAGGGTGGATGCGGCAGGGGCCGCGGGCAACGATCCAGAGGTATTCTGTACGACCCGGTTGGTACGGGAAATTTGTATGAAATTGATTTCACCGATTGTTGTTGTGAACTTTTGAATTATGTTGAAATGTATTTGATTTATTTGGATATTGTCGTGAAGTACTACGAATAATATCATATCATATGATGATCGATTTACGTATGATTGCTGCATGTTATCATTATGATGTATGATATTTTTTTGTCATAGTGTTGTGTTATCTACTCACTGGGCACGTGGTTTGCTCATACCCCTCTTATTGATATTTTTTTTCAGAGTTGACAGCTGAAGGTAAATATCGGAACAAGGAATTATGGATCCTTAGTCCATGATTACCTTTTCATTTGTTCAGGATAAAGGTATAATAGTTAAGTCTTATTCTAACTTGTATAAATCTAGAAATCTCTGTAATCAGGTAGGTTCATTCAGTGATGTAATGTGAATGATTGTAGTATGTATAGAGAATTCGGTTTGGTTGCATGAAACAAAATTGTATGATGATTAAGAGAAAGATAGGCTTACTGTAATATCCCAAGAATTTATATGAATATTTAAAGCCTATTTTGAAGTTTAGTGAAAAATTTAATTACGTGGAAAATTTTCTTTTTGAATTAGTGAAGAAAATGTGGGAATAGAAATTTTTATTTTTAATTTAGGAAATTTTTACAAATTCTCAAGGACTAAAGTGAAAAGAAAAGAAAGTATAGAGGACTTTTGAGAAATGACCAAGTAGGAACCCGAGAAGAAAAATAGAGCTTATAGGAATGAATTATGAGTCCGGTACCGAAAAGATGATGGATTCGAGGATAAAGTGGAGTTTGAGACATCGAGAGGGATTAAAGTGAAAAAATCTTATAAGCTAAGGTGGCTATGAGCGATTTTATCGAAAAAGAAATTGGTGGGGCCCACGCGTATACACTTCTCCTTATTCTTTTCTTTTTCTCATTCTCCCTCCCGTAGCTTCACTTTCTCTCTCTCTCGATTATGCTTGCAAAGGAATTTCTTCATCAATCATTCATGCAATTTTTGCTTTGGGAAGGAAGCTATGAAAGTTAAGATGATTGGTAAGTTGATGTTCTTCTTCTTCTTCCTCTTATTACAAGATCAAATCCTTGGTTATTATTTTTGCAAAATTTTTGTAGAATATTTTAATGGATGAATTTAAGTGTGGATGTTAATCTAAAACATTCCTAGGTGGTTTATGATGTTATTAGAACAAGAAATTTGGAGAAAACTAGGAGAAATTCGTAGAATTTGGATATTTGAAAAAGTTAGTGTTCTTGATGAAAATTTGAGATTTGAGCTTGGATTGTTGGTAGAAATTGGGGGTTTTGGTGTTAAAACACTCCTTAGACATTAAGGATGAAAACCCATGGAAGAAATCAAAAGAAATGTTGTTTTAGATATTATTTTTGGATTTTTGGATGAAGAACACGAAGAACATCGAAAATTTTCCCCAGAATTACTGTTCACCGAGAAAATTTTTCCAGATTTTCTCGTTACTGTAGCGTTGACTCGGTCAACGTTACTGTAGCTGCGTTGACCGTTGACCGTTACTGTAGCATCAGTTTTTTTTTTAATATCGTTGAAAAGCTCTTTGAGTCTAGTTTCTAATGGTATAAGTTTCATCTGGATATTCATTACCAGTTAGGAGTTATGATTTGAGAAGTGGATGAAGGTCGAGAGTAGTGGTAGGAAATTTCTCTATTTCGTAACCCTGATGGTTTTTATCTGGTTACAATAGGAATGGTCAAGTGCAAGGTGGGAGTGCTGAGAGCATGAAATCCAGGTGAGTGGGTTAATACTTGCTATGATTAAATATCTTTGTTATTGACTTTTTGCATCATAGTGAAAATATGTTGAATATCTAAATTTGAAGAGAATGATGTGGGATGATGAGACATAAACAATTGTGGAACGTGCCAGGTGATGTATATAATTATATTTTCTTATTTTCTCATGAATTGAGGTTATATGATGGATTGTGAATGGCATGTGAACTGAGTTGAAATGTATCATACTCTGATTGTTGAGTTCAATCATATGCGGATAGTTAAGTATGTTATTGTTGAATAATTGTTCTATATTATGGGTTATGTTATATACATGCTATGTTGCTGGAACCACATTGATTATGTTGTGGCTTGAATTGTAAATGACTGAGTTGTGTATGTGGCTCAAGATTATGATTGAAGATGTTTTTATATGTGATTGTGATTGTGTTTGACTGGAAAGGAAAGGCATGGTGGTGCACCCCATGGAGAAATCTATGTGAAGCTATAAGGGTGGAGAATATAAATGGAGCGATAAGGGTGGATGCGGCGGGGGCCGCGGGCAACGATCCAGAGGTATTCTGGACGACCCGGTTGGTACGGGAATTGTGTGTGAAATTGATTTCATCGATTGCTGTTGTGAATTTTGAATTTTGTTGAAATGCATTTGATTCACTTGGATATTGTTGTGAAGTATTATGAATAATATTATATCATATGATGATCGATCTACGTATGATTGCTGCATGTTATCATTATGATGCATGATTTTTATTTTGTCATAGTATTGTGTTATCTACTCACTGGGCACGTGGCTTGCTCATACCCCTCTTATTGATATTTTTTTTCAGAGTTGACAGCTGAAAGTAAATATCGGAACAAGGAATTATGGATCCTTAGTCCATAATTACCTTTTCATTTGTTCAGGATAAAGGTATAATAGTTAAGTTTTATTCTAAGTTGTATAAATCTAGAAATCTCTGTAATCGGGTAGGTTCATTCAGTGATGTAATGTGAGTAATTGTAGTATGTATAGAGAACTCGTTTTGGTTGCATGAAAAAGAATTGTATGATTTTTAAGAGAAAGATAGGCTTACGGAGGTGAAATGAAATTCACTTTCCGTGCCGGTCACGTGTTCAAATTTTGGGACGTGACACTTACGGAGGTGAAATGAAATTCACTTTCCGTGCCGGTCATGTGCTCAGATTTTGGGACGTGACAAGTTGGTATCAGAGCTTTGGGATTAGGTCTCCTACCGATTACAGAGTAAGGTAACCTTAGTGGGATCTCCTCTATCGTGGTGAACCCGGGCACGACTATAGAGAGATGGCTCCACTGAAGGTCCTGTAGGATGTTTTCATTTCCTTTTCCTCCAAGACTTGTCTTTTCTTATGAATTATGTTTTTAGTTTTAGTTTTAGAGAGTTATGGCTATACTTTTGAACTCGGTAAGGGAAAGGTTATTATTTGTTTTGATTCCGTTGCTGTCGGATCAAATTGTATGTATGGGGCTTTATATGTTAAATTCATGATTGATTTTGTGTGACTGATTTCTTTTATCTTTCTTAATTTTATTATTACTATTTTTGGAGTACCATCCCATAAAAGAAACCACTGGCATTAAAAGCAGAAGGATTACATTGCAAAAAAAAAAAAAACAATTACTCATGCATGAGTAATCTAAAAGCGAGGTGGTCTCGGATTAGGAGGGTTGTACTGTATCATCACCCCTCGACCATTCCTTGGAGCGAGAGACAGAGCAATATCGCGGAGGGTAGTGTAAATCCCATTCATACAATCAACACTTCTTTGTTGTTGATTGCAGAAGCACTGGGTAGACCAATAGAAGAACCTGTCTATTCTTGAAGTCATTTCTGCATGATTGCGTTTAGTTAACTTCTCTAGGTTTTCTATCATCTTTTTCAGATTTTTGACCTCCTGCTCTAGACAGGCGATTTTGTCCTCCGAGGTATGGCCCGTGCTAGTCTCCTCAGCTTCCTCGATCTTCTTCATTTTCTTCTCCTTCTGCTTCTCTGGAGACCCCTCAAAAGGTCTTTTGCCCTTGTCTTTGCCCAGACTTAAGTTTAAGTCGAGCTCTTCTCTCCTGGCATCCACTGTGAGATCAATGTACTTCCTTGTGGCCATGATTTGGAAAATTTAGAAATTTATGTCGGAGTATGAGAAGAGAGGAATGCTGAGAAGTTGTAGGCTCAGAGATGATTACTCTTTGTGGTGTGATAACTGAGAACGTTGGGATAGTTCTTATAGAGGAAAAATTTGAACTCAGAGACAAAGAAGATATCTCTTCGCCGCACCCTATACGCTTAACCTATGGATTTCTGCAAGCTGGAAGCTAGAAGTCTAGGGTAGGCATGCACACCAACAACGCGTCGCATTAATGGCAAAACCACGAAAGTCAATATTCGGTGGATTTGCAGCCGATTTACACTTGGTTTTTCCATTTCTCTTGTTGGCATTTTCTGAAATTGAAAGAAGTCGACAATGTAGCCATTAAAGATTTCCTTGGATGTTTTTATGATAAACTAAAATATATTTCTATGCTTTCTTGTATTGTTCTTGAAAGCCTTCAGTTGAGTATAATATGCATGATTGATTGAATTATACTGTGATTATATGTATCTCAATACATATGATATGTATGTATGTTATTCATGTATAGAGAGTGAAGGCTATTTGTTATGGCCAGTAATAATATGTAGTGATTCTACATATATTCAGAGAATGAGAAGTCTGAAATTTAAAAGGACTTGAATAGATGAAAATATATAGATAATGATGTATCTCCATGTTTATACATATATACTTATATGCTCGTAGAGGCAAGTGAAAGGTAAAATTTTTCTCACTTTATGGAACGCTTGGTGTGTAGATGTGAGAAGTTTTTATTTTAATATGTATGTTTGAAAATGTGTAAGCTTAGGGCAAAGCCACGGATTAGAAACCTAGATAAGGCTAGTATGAAGCTACCCGTTCATGGAGTAATATCTCGATTTAGAATTATTGGATAAGACAAATACAGAGTTAAGAAGCCATAAATTGAAGCGGCGATTAGTTTAATAATTTGAGCAAGAGTCAAAAGTTAGCCGAAATTTTTGAGGAAATCTTTTGTATTAGATTATATTTTGTTATTTTCTGGCATGCTTATCTGAGACCGTTGGCATTGCGTCGGATAAGGTCTGTAGGTCATCTTTAGAGTATGATGTAAAGGTTTTGTAGCCCTAAATTTCGTCTATATATAATGGATGCCCCATTACGCTGCTCACTACACTAAGAGTTTATATCTATAAGCTTTCTAGCATCAAACTTCTCCTTCTGTACAACCTTTATAGCTCAGAAAGATATGGCCGGCAATAAATCTTTCAATTTAAACTTTGAGGCTGGCAAGGTAGAGCTAGATCTAAATCTTAGCCTGGAGAATTATAAGAATAAGAGATCCATGGAAGAGTCACCAGAGGCTAAGAAAAGAAAAAGGGATGTAGTAGAGTTAGAGGATGTTAGCACAGCAACATCTTCTAATAATGAGCTTGCGCTTATGAGACAAAAGATGGAGGACTTAGAAAGATTGATAAACCGCCACTTTGAGGAACAGGGGAGATCGATAAATCGTCTCTTTACAGAACAGGAGAAGCTTTTGAACCGTCATTTTAGGGAATTGGCGAATAGAGTTGATAGACATTCGATGTTTGCAACTCAAAATTTTCGTGACCAACAAGCGAGATGTATTGACTGTATAAATGGAGTGACTTCTGCACTTCGCCAAATTTCCCAGACGTTTCCTCCCGAAACTCTTTCTAGGCTGCAACGATTAACTTCCTCCTTAAGGTCTGAAGCACCTTCTTCTTCTAGACCTGGAGCACTTTCTGCATTTCAAAAGCCTCCTCGTTCTTAATTTATCCTTTCTTTTGTTTGTACCGAAAGCTGCTGTTTGATCTAATGTTTACGTATTAAAATTATCTGTTTTGTAAATCAAGTTCAGCTTGTTGCCTGTAACTTATGTATTAGAAATAAAAATTTTCGTATTTGATTTTTTTGTTGTTGAGGCAATTCTTTTACTGAAGAAACTTGAGAAATAAAAATATGTTGAACTTGTTATATTTTGTACTTGATTGTGAAAATTCTAAGAGAGAGAATGAGATATAGACAAAATATCTGCATTTGTTTCAATCTTGAGGTAAGTTTTGAATTCAGAGGACCGAATTCTTTTAAGGGGGGAAGAATGTAATATCCCAAGAATTTATATGAATATTTAAAGTCTAATTTGAAGTTTAGTGAAAAATTTAATT
This sequence comes from Biancaea sappan, assembly GCA_037074585.1. Taxonomy (NCBI): domain Eukaryota; kingdom Viridiplantae; phylum Streptophyta; class Magnoliopsida; order Fabales; family Fabaceae; genus Biancaea; species Biancaea sappan. The sequence continues at coordinate 30,816,061 of CM073500.1, read as the reverse complement.
ACGTGGAAAATTTGCTTTTTGAATTAGTGAAGAAAATGTGGGAATAGAAATTTTAATTTTTAATTGAGGAAATTTTTACAGATTCTCAAGGACTAAAGTGAAAAGAAAAGAAAGTATAGAGGACTTTTGAGAAATGACCAAGTAGGAACCCGAGAAGAAGAATAGAGCTTATGGGAATGAATTATGAGTCCGGTACCGAAAGGATGATGAATTTGAGGTTAAAGTGAAGTTTGAGACATTGAGAGGGACTAAAGTGAAATAAGGAAATCTGTGGGGCACCTAGGATTTAGAAACACCTGAGGTGAGATTTTTATGAATTTGCTTTTGCTAGTCTTGACTGAGGGTCAATTGCAGAGCAAGTGATAATTTCACCCCGGGCGAGTATATAGGTGGCCTCACCTATTTTTTTATTCATTTTTCTCATTTCCTCTCTCTCTCTCTTCACTTTCTCTCCTCTCTTTCTCTCTTCCTTCTCTCTAATTTCTCTCTCTACACTCCAACTCTACAACCGGGCTTTGAAGGGCAGATCTCGGGCTACGGGGCGAGCCTCTAGGAGCCAAGCAACGTAGGGAAAGCAAGGAATCGAGGTAGAAATTTCTATTTCTTAAGCTTTTCCCTATTTTCTAGTTTTAAGAGTGTTTGAGGAAAAATTGAGATTCCGGCTTCGTTTCTCGATTAAAATTGGTGATTTTGGTGTCTAAATGCTCCTTAGACATTAAGGGTGAGATCCTATGGAAGAAATCATGAAAAACGGTGAAGATTTGGCCAGATTCGGGCCAAAACCGAGAGAAAGTCGCGAAGGGTCGCGATCGTGGCGCCCAGGCGCCATGTGTGGCGCCTAGGCGCCAAGGACATGTGGGAAAGAGAAAGGCATGGCGCCCAGGAGCCACGTGGGGCGCCTAGGCGCCGGGCATGGGTGGCGCCCAGGCACCATAGGTGGCGCCCAGGCGCCAGGTGTGCCGGAAAACCTTAGCTCATTTTCAATCGGCTATAACTTCTTCATCCGGACTCCGTTTTGGGCAAACTTTATATCGTTGGAAAGCTCTTTGAGTCTAGTTTCCAATGGTATAAGTTTCATTTAGATATTCATTACCGATTAGGAGTTATGACTTAAGATATGAGTAAAGGTCGAGAGTAGTGGTAGGAAATTTCTCTATTTCGTAACCCTGATGGTTTTTGTCTGGTTACAATAGGAATGGTCAAGGTGCAAAGTGAGAGTGCCGAGAGCGTGAAATCCAGGTGAGTGGGTTAATACTTGCTATGATTAAATATCTGTTATTGACTTTTTGCATCATAGTGGAAATATGTTGTATATCCAAGTTTGAAGAGGATGATGTGGAACGATGAGGCATAAACAATTGTGGAACGTGTCTGGTAATGTATATAATTATATTTTCTTATTTTCCCATGAATGGAGGTTATATAATGGATTGTGAATGGCATGTGAACTGAGTTGAATAATTGTTCTATATTATGGGTTATGTTATATACATGCTATGTTGCTAGAACCACATTGATTATGTTGTGGCTTGAATTGTAAATGACTGAGTTGTGTATGTGGCTCAAGATTATGATTGAGGATGTTTTTATATATGATTGTGATTGTGTTTGACTGGAAAGGAAAGGCATGGTGGTGCACCCCATGGAGAAATTTATGTGAAGTTATAAGGGTGGAGATTATAAATGGAGCGATAAGGGTGGATGCGGCAGGGGCCGCGGGCAACGATCCAGAGGTATTCTGTACGACCCGGTTGGTACGGGAAATTTGTGTGAAATTGATTTCACCGATTGTTGTTGTGAACTTTTGAATTATGTTGAAATGTATTTGATTTATTTGGATATTGTCGTGAAGTACTACGAATAATATCATATCATATGATGATCGATTTACGTATGATTGCTGCATGTTATCATTATGATGTATGATATTTTTTTGTCATAGTGTTGTGTTATCTACTCACTGGGCACGTGGTTTGCTCATACCCCTTTTATTGATATTTTTTTTCAGAGTTGACAGCTGAAGGTAAATATCGGAACAAGGAATTATGGATCCTTAGTCCATGATTACCTTTTCATTTGTTCAGGATAAAGGTATAATAGTTAAGTCTTATTCTAACTTGTATAAATCTAAAAATCTCTGTAATCAAGTAGGTTCATTCAGTGATGTAATGTGAATGATTGTAGTATGTATAGAGAATTCGGTTTGGTTGCATGAAACAAAATTGTATGATGATTAAGAGAAAGATAGGCTTACGGAGGTGAAATGAAATTCACTTTTCGTGCCGGTCACGTGCTCAGATTTTGGGACGTGACAAGTTGGTATCAGAGCTTTGGGATTAGGTCTCCTACCGATTACAGAGTAAGGTAACCTTAGTGGGATCTCCTCTATCGTGGTGAACCCGGGCACGACTATAGAGAGATGGCTCCACTGAAGGTCCTGTAGGATGTTTTCATTTCCTTTTCCTCCAAGACTTGTCTTTTCTTATGAATTATGTTTTTAGTTTTAGTTTTAGAGAGTTATGGCTATACTTTTGAACTCGGTAAGGGAAAGGTTATTATTTGTTTTGATTCCGTTGCTGTCGGATCAAATTGTATGTACGGGGCTTTATATGTTAAATTCATGATTGATTTTGTGTGACTGATTTCTTTTATCTTTCTTAATTTTATTATTACTATTTTTGGAGTACCATCCCATAAAAGAAACCACTGGCATTAAAAGCAGAAGGATTACATTGCAAAAAAAAAAAACAATTACTCATGCATGAGTAATCTAAAAGCGAGGTGGTCTCGGATTAGGAGGGTTGTACTGTATCATCACCCCTCGACCATTCCTTGGAGCGAGAGACAGAGCAATATCGCGGAGGGTAGTGTAAATCCCATTCATACAATCAACACTTATTTGTTGTTGATTGCAGAAGCACTGGGTAGACTAATAGAAGAACCTGTCTATTCTTGAAGTCATTTCTGCATGATTGCGTTTAGTTAACTTCTCTAGGTTTTCTATCATCTTTTTCAGATTTTTGACCTCCTGCTCTAGACAGGCGATTTTGTCCTCCGAGGTATGGCCCGTGCTAGTCTCCTCAGCTTCCTCGATCTTCTTCATTTTCTTCTCCTTCTGCTTCTCTGGAGACCTCTCAAGAATCAAGTCTTTCATTAGCCATAACCTTTTCTATATATGTATCTTCAGAGTTTATTTTCTATTTTGGCAATCAAAATAGAAATAATATTTAAGCAACTGAGGATAGTTCTTTTTTGATGTGAAGGATCAGTTAAAGTCGCAACTGCAGAGCATACTTAAAAATATAACTTCTAAAAGACATAAAAAAGGCATAGTGAAGAACTGAAAAGAAAAGGCCTAAAATCTCAGAGACACAGTACCCGAGCAATAGAAGTTTAAGGAGAGGGAAAAAGAGAAGCTGAGGAGTGAGTTTAGAAGTAAAGTGGAAGAGTTTATTTAGAGAAGTTAAGGATACTATTTGACAATATGTACTAATAAAATATTTAATTTACTATTTATGAAAATAATATTTTTATTAAAATAATTCAATTACTATACATTTTAGTAATTCAGCTCACTGTGCATTCACGTGCAAAATGAAGACGGCTAAATTATTGGCTACTATTAGGAACTTAAAGGGAAACTATGCTTTCTCCTTAAACCTTTAAGTTTCTTTTCAATTCAGTCATTTCATTTTAGTTCTTGAGGGTATTTTCTCACATAAAACATTATTTTCTCCTACGAATTCCTTTCTAGTTTCCTCTTATGCCTAAACTACATCTAATACTTGACATTTCAATTATATATGTGAATAGTATCATCTACATGAATAATGTTATATATGTGAATAGTACCATATATTAGAATAGTAACCGTAGTTCACGAACACACATTTTATTCTATTTTTCCATGGGTATTAAAGCACGTGAGAGCCAAAAGGCTTAAGAAACAAGAATATCGGGAGGGTTCATTATATGATTATTTGTGTTGTATGTGTGTGATACATGTTATGGTTGAGGGCATAACTCAAGAGACTGGACACATGGTTAGATTCTTCATGGGAACGTAGACCCATGAAAAATGAAATGAGGTCTCATGGTACACTATTGGAGCCAAGATGGCAGTTGCTGTGGTTTGGCATAAGTCGGAGCTCGGGATGAGAGTTGTACCAGAGGGACAATATGCCTATGGACGGGGATATAGCCTTCGGGTAGGATGATGCCTACAGGCCAGGATTTCGCCTATGGGCAGGATATCACTTAAAAGTGGGATAACGCCTTCAAGTAGGGTGCATACATTCTATAACATTGTGAACTATGTGTGTGGATTTGTGTTTATGTTATGCATAATGTAAAATGTATGATTGGTAAGAATCGTGAGTGAGGTGTAGTATATAATGGTATCAAGAATACGTTCTATGAAAACCGTGAGCGAGATGCTATATTATGTGTATACTTCTGGAGCGACCGATTATCATACGGGACAAACATCTCGAGTATATATGTATATGTATATATATGTATGCATATATATGTGGGTGCTTTTGGGGTTGAGTCAAGAATAAAATGAGTGGTAGAAGAACTTATGTGTGGTAAGTTTGCTTGTGGTAGTAGTTATTAGAGTAGCGTGACAGAAGCGTGGTGAGTTTTTTAATTCGAGGGAGAATGTAATACCTGCTAATTTTGAAATCACGTGATTGGCGGTATTATGATTTTTATAATGAAAATTGCCATTATTTTAATAGCGTTATTTTAATAGTGTTATTTTAAAGTGTTATTTTATGATGTTATTTTTAATTCATTATTTTAATAGAATTATTTGGTCATTTTAATTTTTTTTATATTTAATTTATTCTTTTTGAATATTATTTATGGAAATAGAGATAAATAACTGGAGTAGGTATTTTATTGCAGATGATATTTTTGATATTTGAAAAAAGACAAGAGGAAGATAAAATTTCATGGAAATAGTGTTGGGGGACAAGGAGCAAAGAGAGAGTAGTCATGAGGCATAGAGGGAGCCGGGTACTTACGGGGTCCAGAGAGGGACTAAAGTGAAATAAGGAACTGAGGTGACACCTAGAAGGAGAGAAATATCCAATTTGAAGAAATTATGGATTTGTCACTACCAAGATTAACTGGGAGTTACTTGAGGGCAAAGTAATAATTTTATCATGGACAGGTATATATAGGCCTTTTTTTTCTTCATTTTCTTACTTTTCTCTCTCTTCTCTCTTCCTTTTCTCTACTTCAACCTTTCCATCCAAATCTTTCAACCAAGCTTCGACGAGTGGTTCTCTGACGGTAGGGTGAGTCACTGACGGCGAACTAATGTAGGCAAAGTAATGAATCGAGGTAGGAATTTTGATTTCCCGAAACTTTCCCTATTTTTTAGTTTTAAGGATGTTTGGGGTAAAATTGAGTTTGAGGCCTGGTTTGTCGGTTAAAATTGGGGGTTTTGGTCTAAATACTCCTTAGACATAAAGCATGAGAACCCATGGAAGAAATCATGAAAAATAATGAAGATTTAATTAGATCTGGGTCAAATTCGAGGCCAAATCGAGTGGGTCACGATTGTGGCGCCCAAGTGTCATACTTCAGAAGGGAAATAGAAAGAAGGTTATGGTGCCCAAGCACCAAGTGTGTGGGGTGCCCAAGTGCCAGCCGTAGGGCCCAAGCGCCAAGCGTGCTGACGTCATGCTGATATCATATTGATGTTAGGCTGCAATGTTTTCTTCGACCTTTTTCAAATGGTTGTAACTCTTTCATCTAGACTCTGATTTTAGCAAATTTTATATCGTTGGAAAGCTCTTTGAGTTTAGTTTCCAAAAGTTTTGTTTGGAAACTTTATACTGGTTAAGAGTTATGACCAAATAAATAAGTAAATGTCAGAATTAGTGTTGAAGATTTTTCTTGCTTGATTCATTTATTGATTTTGGTTGATTCTAGGTGATTTGGGAGCTTCATTGACTTCATTTTTTGGGATTCTTTTACGGCAAACCTTGTCAGCATCAAGACGAGTGTGTGACATTGCTAACTGAGTTTTTATTTAAAATTACTCAAATACAATATAAATCTCATTCATACCATAATTGGAAATAAATTACTAGAGTTTCCTAGTTAATCATATTAACAGGGTTAGGGAATTTTCTTGTGATATTGGAGGTTCTTTTTATGAATTGTCTATGGGGAAGTTCTGGGTTGAATTGTGTGGATTTGGGAAATGTATTTGAGATGCTGAATTGGTTTTGGTATATGTTATGTTGTGTTTGTGTAAATGCGTTGCATATTCATACAATGAGAGGAAACCTGCAAGGATATAGATATTCCTAGGAAGAACAGAGGGGTAGACCTCTGGAATAAACCTGTTTAGCAATTATAGTCCAACGAAAAGTTTCAAACTGGGTCTCAATAAGGTAAGCATGGGAAGCTGTGAAAAAACATTGCATATGGTTGTTTGCATATTCATATCATGAGAATGAATCAGCTAGTAATCCAAGGATGTGGATTTTCCTGAGAAAAACATAAAAAATTAGGAATAGAAGGGTGGACGTCTAAAATAAATCCATTGAACAATAATTATCGGAGGAGGAAAATCTGGACTGAGACTCAATGTAGTAAGCGTGGAAAAGTGCAGAAAAATATAGCGTATAATTGTTGCATAATGAATTCAGTGTGAGTGCTTATATATGCTTTGTGTTGAATTAGAATGCTAGATGTGATATGATGTGAATTGCGTGAGTGTAGACTCACAAGGAAATAGCACATTACGGTCACATAATTAGGTACGCTTGTGTTTGTGTATCTGTATGTGCCATTACACACTTGAGGTATTTATTTATTTAAGTTATGGTTGTGATTCTGGTATTTGTACTTGTGCCTTATTTTATTGTATAGTCATTTGCTCTTTGAGTTTTTGATAAACTCACATTCTCTATGGTTACATTTTTCAGATTTAACAGCCGAGGAGAATAGGAAACCACTGAAGTTTAGCGTCTTAGAGATATATTCCATTTTTTACTGGAGGATTCTTGATGAACCAATTTTTAGATTGTATGCCAATAGAAACTCTCTGTAATCTTATAGGTCATCTAGGTCCTGTTGTGTATTAGGAAATTTATTATATATTGGCTGTAAGTTAATTTGTAAACTATGTAATTTAAATTTTCTTTGAAAATTTACATTTTGCATAGTTGTGGATATTAGGACTGTCTAGAAAAATTATAAGTCACCACTAAGGTATACTCTAAGATTTGTAATTTATATATTAAGTCACGTGCCCATTTTTCAGAGCATTATAATTAAGTACCTCATTCTCCACTTTCTATAAGCTTGAGGCAAAGGAGGGCGTGATGGGGATGCCTCCTTCCTTAAAGTCAACACAATGTTGATATGAAAAGCACCAGGCTAAGGCCACCCCTGACTTTGCAGTAAGCAATACTCTTAGAGTGGATTTGGCATAGGCTAAGTGTCATTTGTGACACCCCAATTTAGATAAGGTTGGGAATATCGTGAAGGAGTGGTCTTCTCCCTGCTTCCCTAAGAATGATCTCAATGAGTGTCATGGTAGGATTGAAGTAAAAGGTCTTCGTGCTATGCATAATTACTCTAGGTAAGTTAGATAAGGGTTTATTTCTTAATAAAATAACATTATTGTTTTTATTGAGCTCACTCTTATTCCTAAAATATTGACCCGACTCACATTGCTGCTTGGATTAATTACAATGCCCGTGATCACAAGTCCCCCCTTTCAAGCCATTCAGCACTCATGGCCCAACACTCCCGTAAATTGACCCCTTTTATGATGTAGCCATGTTTGCAGAACATGTTGTTATGTCATTGTTAGATCCTCTGCTATAAATACCTCCTAAAATCATTCATTGTGGATGTACATAGATGCTAACACACTGAAACTTTAAGAAATTTTCTATGCTCCGCAAATTTATTTTCCCATAAGATTCAGCTTAAAAGAACAATTCTTATTTTCTTAAATTATATTCTCTCATGTTTTGCTTAATGTTTACATAGTATACTTTACTTTTCCTTTTATTAGAAATTTTCACAGATTAGTCATTTATTATTTTTGTACCTTCCAAGTTCGAACCATGTGTTCCCAAAACATCCTTATTATTTTATTTCACTCATTTCTAAGTATCATAAAATATATTAAAAAAAAAGTGGGCAAAAATGAAAGGTGAGCAATAGAAGTGGGAAAAAAAATGAAATGTCAAAATTTGAGTAAGACCAAAAAGCAAAGTCAAGGATTAAAATGAAAATACAAACATAAAAGTGGAGTCTAACCATAATTTTAGCCAATTCAAAACTTTAATGGCTAAAATGAAAAAAAAAAGTAAAAATATGGTGTCAAAAAGTAATCATATAGGGATCAAAATTAGAAAAAAAAAGTTTGGGTTTGTATTGTAATTTTTTTTAAAAAAGCGAGGCTCAATTATGTAATTTTAGTCAAAACTTCAACCTCTGTTAATGCACTTTTCAAGCTCTATAAGTCTCTATCAATATTTTTTTCTTCATTTTCTTCCTTTCTTATTTTCTTCTCTTATTTCTCTCTTTTTTTCCTCTCTCGTCCTTTTCCTTTTTTACACAACGTCTCTATCTCTCTCTCCCCCTTTTTCCCTTAAAGACCAAATTGTCTAATGTAATGTTACCTTAATGTGGAGCTGCAGCCATCTAATTCAAGCCAATCCAATGCTCCTGTGTGAGTATCAACTATCTACTACTATTTTATGCATACTTAATTAAAGAGCAACACGTGGCAAGGAGGTGAGGGGTGAATCAACTTTATTTTCCTAGAAAACGTTAACCTATTCGCTTATTCCTAATGTTATAAAGGATCATAAGGTGATTTACTTTATTAGTTTATATATGAATATAGTGCAAATGTAAGAGGGAAAATGATCACCTAAACCCTATGACATAAAAATAAAAATAAAAATAAAAAACGACAATCATAGTACCACAATACCAACACTCACAAAGCCAAAACAATAATCTAAACCCTGTATGTAATACCCGTTAATTTCGGAATATAATTCGCTTAAGAGTATTTTAGAATTCTACAACGTTACTTTAGTTATTTATTTTGGTCATTTTTAATTTTCATATTTAATTGTTCTCTTTGAATATTATTTATGAAAATTGAGTTAAATGACTGGACTGAATATTTGCACCATGTGGGATATATTCTAAGAATGGTGAAATTCATGGAAAAGTGGCTTAAGAATGGTCAATTAGTCCATTTATTGTAAATTGACTGGATGGGTTTGGATGTTGGGTTATGGATACCCATGGGTTATTCAATAACCCATTAGAAATATTTAATATAAAACTTCAATAGTAACTTCTCATAATTCGATTGTGAAGCGAAGCAAAAGGAACAGTAACTTCATTTTCTCTCTCAGTTCTTCATTTTCTTCTCAAATCCTTTCCTTGATCTTCAGAAGTTCGATTATTTGTTCGGTTCAAAAGCTTTGTAAGGATCAAAGGTAAGCTTTAATCTCGTTATTTTCCTTAAATCTAAGTTTATGTAGAAGATCAGAGGAGGTTTTGTTCTTGAAGATTTTGATGATAATTCGTGAATCTCAGTTGTTTTAGAAGTTATATTTGAGTTATAATCGGTTAAAAGAGTTGAAATTCTGGTTTTGAAACAAGAAAGGAAAGGATGAATTTGTTAGAAATTTCTGCAAAAACTTCTGCAAAAACCGAGTTACTGTAGCGACCAGAAATTTCGGGAAAATCTGGAAATTTTTCTTCGAGTACTGTAGCAGTACTGTAGTGTCGGCAGTCAACGGTACTGTAGCAGTCAACGTTACTGTAGCGAACCGGCACTGTAGCGAACCGTTACTGTAGCAAACCGTTACTGTAGCAATCAGAAAATTTTGCGTATTTTCGTGATTTTGTTTCCTTTCTTATGTTTCCTTGTAATATATTTTACTAGGAAATTTTTCTACACAAATTCTAGTGTGGAACAAGGTAAACTTGGACAAACATCAAGGTGAGTGAATAATCTTGCTCAGCTAATTTGATATTACTAGTCAAAGTACAATATAAGTCTCATTTACAATATTATTTGGATAATAAGCAATCAATTATTCATATGGGAGTATATGATGATCAGTAGAAATAAGAGTATGTAGAAATTGTTTTATTTCATGACAATTGTATTATGTGATAAATTCTCACTATCATGTTAATGAGTAAAGATCTACGGGATCTAATACACGAGTTTGAAAGGGTTAAAGTCCCATACTACTCAGTGCATATCTATGAAACCTATACACGAGTTGAAAGGGTTAAAGTCCCATACTACTCGGCGTATATCTAAGAAATCTTATACACGAGTTTGAAAGGGTTAAAGTCCCATACTACTCAGTGCATATCTATGAAACCTATACACGAGTTGAAAGGGTTAGAGTCCCATACTACTCGGTGTATACCGATGAGATCTTATTCACGAGTTTGAAAGGGTTAGAGTCCCATACTACTCGTTGTATATCTAAGAAATCTTATTCATGAGTTTGAAAGGGTTAGAGTCCCATACTACTCGATGTATAAGACAATTAATTATATGAGTAAATGTGATATTTGTACTTTTGATATTCTATATAGTACAGTTATTTACTTACTGAGTTTTTAAATAAACTCACACTCCCTATGATTATTTTTCAGATACAGAAAACAAAGAAGAAGAGTATCCGTTGGAAGATTAGAAGCCCCTTGGGATTACTCTCTATTTCTGTCTGGTGGGATACCAGTACTTAATAATGTGGATATTAGAAACGCTCTGTACTTTCTATAGGTCTCCTAGGCTTGCGATGAGATAGAAATATCAGACTATGTATGTCTATATTTGCTTATCAGATGAATATAATTCTGTAGTGTGGAATGAATGATTAAGGTTGAATGTAAAACCTTACAGAATATGTGTAAATAACGTATGTTTGATAATTTTATCAAATGAGTAGTATCTTTTCACATGCTCAATTTTTGGGATGTAACACTGTACCTATATCTATATACATTTCACACCCATAAACACACATATAAACAATGTGAGAGATACTGTGTGTGAGTGAGAGTTATAGGTTCTAAAGCAGACACAAAAGAAGAGAAAAACGCTTCAGCCATCCTGACCCTACCCCTCCTCTCCCACTCTTCCTCCTCTGTCTTACCACTATCCTCGCCAGAGCTCTCAAGGATGGCAATTCCTCCCTGGCACTACTCCTCTGCAGTTGTACCCGTTTAATGGGAGGGCAAGCTTAGAAATCCAAGGAGTGTAGAAGGTTAGTGTTTACTGGGAGAAAAAAGTTGATTCATTCCCCCTTGCCATGTGTCGCTCTTTCATTAGGTGTGCATAGAATAGCAACAGGTAGTTGAAACTCATACAAGAGTGTTGGATTGGCTTTAATTGGCTACAACTTCACATTAGGGTAACATTATGTTAGACAATCTAGTCTCTTCCCCCTATATGTTCTTTTGTTACTACAACTCTAAATCTTACAAAAAAAAAAAGCAAGTGTTCAGCTTTCAAGTCATATTTTAATAGAGATTTTTAAGGGTAAAAGAGAGATAACAACAATACACATAGTTTGAATCTCAATACAACACACAGGCAAGATCAATATGCGACCATTTAAACCAAGGTTTGGGATGAAATCACTTCTACCATTTTTGTTTCAATGCATAGCTAAGTTGAAAAATTGCAAAACCACGTCTCCCTCTTCCAAACCATGTTTTAGACTTTCCACCGTACAACCAAACATTAGACATAGTAAGCACAAACTAGAATGCCTGTCACTTTGGCACAACGAAAGTGGATGTGGAGAAATTGGGGCTTAGGCTTTGAAATGACTAGAATGTTAATTTGGGAGGTAAATAGAAGAGTAATGACAAATAGGGACTTGCCAATTGGGCATCCACATATGTGTTTTTTTAAAATATGAGTTGGCATTTCTTGGATGACATGATAGTTGAGCACGGGCGGAGCTACAAATACTTGAGGGGGTGCAGAATTTTACAAATTTATATGTAAATCTTTTTTATTTTACCCCCTCTTTTTTTTGAACCATCTTAATATTTTTTTGAATCACATTCAATGACTCAGTCCCTCTCTGCTGCTCACAGTCACGAGACCCCCATTCCCCAGAGTCACAAAGATTTTTCTTGATGATGGTTAATTTCTCATTCTATTGTTAGGGACCTCTTTGTAAAAGCTTGAAATTTAGAGTTTTTGTACATAGATCTAATTATATGAAATTGGTTAATTGATTATGTAATTAGGATAATGAGTAGCATATTTGTGAAGTCATTTCATAAAATTTTTTCTTGATGATGTTTAATTTCTCATTGAATTGTTAGGGACCTCTGCTTGAAATTTGAAATTTTTATACATAGGTCTAATTCTATTAAATTAGTTAATTAATTATATAATTATGATCATGAGTAACATATTTATGAAGTCAATTTTATGAAATTTTTTCTTGATGATAGTTAATTTATCATTCCATTATTAGAGACATCTTTGTAAAAGCTTGAAATTTGGAGTTTTTGTACATAGATATAATTCTATCAAATTAGTTAATTGATTATGCAATTATAATTTAGAAGAAGAAAGATTTTTGGTAATGCAAATTTTTTTAAGAAGCAATTACCATCAAATGAGCAATAAGTTGAAATTAATTTAGAAGAACTGCCATCAGATCTAGAAAAACGAATAGATACGCCACTATAGTTGAGTGTTAGTTGGGCTACCAGTTTGACTAACAAAGAAAGATGTTTTATAATAGAATAAGTTGAAGGGATTTTCTACTTATTTTTAAAGTTAAAGTGGATAAAATGCACAAATCTTTGAATTCATGAAAGGTTTTGTGCATTTTGGCCAAATAATAAACAAGCATGGTAAAAAACTATTTCATAATCATTTTTTAAGGACATTTCACAAGTTAATTTTTATTTCATATTTTAAACTAAAAAATAACAAAGTTTTAAAAATACATATATCTCCTATAAAGTATAATTTACTTACGATTTTAATAAATAAATTTGAAATGTTTTTTTTTTATTTTTTATAATATCATAAAAAGACAAAATCTTTTACATTTGTTAAAAGATTAATATTTAAAATCACGTAATTTTATGTAATGCGTTGTTTTTTTAAAATCATTATTCATCTTTTTGCATGATATTTGATGTGAATTTTTAAAATTATAAACATTTTAAATTTTAAATACTAAAATTATAATTAAATTATGGTTTAGAGAGATTATATATATATTTTTATGAACTAAAAAATTGTTTGATAAAAAATGAAACAGTCTTGGAAAACGAATTCATTTCATGCGCCATTTTCCCTTCCGTGGTTTGCCGCCGCAGTTGCAGTTCCAAGTCGAAACCGCGCAAACCCGGAAACCCTTGTTTCTTGTCTCTCTCTGCTCTCATCAGCTGCGACCTCAAATCAGAGCCTCTTATTCTTTATAGGCTTTTGAAACTGAATTGAAGTACCATTGTAATCGATGGTTCAATTCCATGAGCATATAGTCACAGATCTTCTAGATGACCCCAATGGCGGGCTTGTCATCCTCTCCTCTGGTCTCTCTCTATCCAAGCTCGTTTCCTCTCTTCTCCTTCTACACTCTTCTTCTCAAGGAACCCTCCTTCTTCTCTCTCCTTCCCCTTCTCTAAAGTCAAAACTCTATTTCCACGTCAAAACCCTGAATCCCCAATTCCAACAAATCCCCTCTGAAATCACCGCCGATCTTCCCGCTCACCACCGGCACACCCTGTACTCGTCTGGATCAATTTTCTTCATCACACCCAGAATTCTGATTGTGGATCTTTTAACGAACAAATTACCCACATCCAATATTGCTGGGCTTATCATACTGAATGCCCATTCTCTCTCTGAGACGTCTACTGAAGCATTCATTGTTAGAATTATCCGGTCCCTTAATCGGGATGCATACATTCGAGCCTTTTCTGATAAGCCTCACGCGATGGTCTCTGGTTTTGCTAAGACGGAGCGAACTATGAAGTGTTTGTACATTCGGAAGTTGCACTTGTGGCCGAGGTTTCAGGTATATGTTTCACAGGAACTGGAGAAGGAACCCCCGGTTGTAGTGGATATAAGGGTGCCAATGACTAAATATATGGTGGGGATTCAGAAAGCCATTATCGAGGTCATGGATGCATGTTTAAAGGAGATGAGAAAGACTAATAAAGTTGACGTTGAGGATTTAACTGTGGAAAACGGGTTGTTCAAGTCGTTTGATGAGATTGTGCGGAGGCAGTTGGATCCGATATGGCATACTTTGGGGAAGAAGACAAAGCAGCTGGTGTCAGACCTTAAGACCTTGAGGAAATTGTTAGATTATCTTGTGAGGTACATGTCATTGCTTCATTTACATGTCTTTACAGTCTACATGCATTACTAATCATTTGCAGAGGTTTAAGGTATTCACGAGTTTGGCTGATAAAAAGTGAGGGTACATGAAGCATCTTACTATGTTTGTAAAGCTTTTAGTATTTGATCATTAATGTAGCTCGTGTAAACCCACTAATTTGTTCGGAATATTGTAATTACCGTGACATGTCACACTCTTAATTCATGTGACGATTATGTTGACTATGAATAGGGAATGACTCTGACTTTTTCTGGATAGGTATGATGCAGTAACTTTCTTGAGGTATTTGGATACATTGAGAGTGTCAGAAAGTTTTCGATCAGTTTGGATATTTGCAGAGGGGAGTTATAAGATATTTGATTATGCAAAGAAACGTGTTTATCGCCTGGAGAGGTCAGATGGTGTGAAATTAGACGAGTCAAATAAGAATGTAAAAAACAAAAAGAGAAAACGCAAGGGGGATGACAAAGACTGTGAAGACGGTGAGAATTTATTTTTATGTTTTGGAGATTCACTCTGGCATATGTTGATTATATTACATGCATTACTTTTAGCCTGAAGAAAACATTGAAGAAAGGGAGAAAGGAAATGAGATGTAGTGAATTAGTGATGTACGCTGCTAAGCATTTTGGATGGCATCCTTTTGAGTCTATTTTTTAATTGCTTGTGTAGCAGTTGATGGTACTTCGTCAACAAGTTCGAATACTGGCTTAATTTTGGAGGAGGTTTTGGAAGAAGCCCCAAAGTGGAAAGTCTTACGTGTGAGTCAGTGAGTTCCAATTCTATAATATCTCAAGATTATGCTTATTTATTTATTTTTTTAATCTTTTATGAAAGGTTAAATTTTATTAGTGCAAACGAGGAAGAATACAGCATGGCAGGAGGATAAGAATAAGATATCTTTACAAGAAGAGAATTCAAATGTAAACGACAAAGCCTAATATAATAAAAAATGCAGCAAAGCTTCCCATTCTGTTTTCATGTTAGTGGGGAAACTTTTCTTTAAAAACCTTCTTGAAATTACTGAATAGCCATAAAAACAACTCTATACCATAATGTAAAGGCAAAGAGATGCTGTTGAAAATGTGTGCGTGTTGCTCAAACCAGATAATAATGGCACATTGCCCTGTGATGGTGTCCTTACTATGTCCAAATGCTTTGAACCCATTTTAAGGAACCACTTCAAGGTGGAAGGACACATCCACCATTTACAAGAACTCCAAAAATTTTATTCCTTAAGTAAGTAGCTGCCCAGCAATGTATCACTTCAATTCAGGTTTCTCTGTCAGTCTATTTATTGTTTGAATTTGGATGGCTTGATGTGACTTTTGGGGGAAACTTATCAGTTGTAGTAAACTTTTTGTTAGGATACTAAGATGGTTGTTATAGTTAGTTATATGGTTAAGGAGTAATTAGGATATTATTAGTGGATGAGTTTTTTATAAATAGAAAAATGAGAATGCCTGAAAGGGGATGGAGTAGTTATTTTGTAAGGTTGGCTTTGGTAAGGTCTAGAGACTTACCATTGAGGGAGAGTCCTTGACTCTAAGAGATTTGATCTGAAAATTATCTTTATCTTGTCATTCTTATAGTTCTTAATTTTGTATTTTCATCTACTAATAAATAATATCTTGTTCTTTCTTTAATTCTTCTTTAATTAAGTCTTGGGGTTCCATCAATTGGTCTGACCTGCCGGATTGGTGTTTTTGGAGGAAGAGCCTATGACACGCAAGATGGCGAGCAGAATCGACATGGTGGAAGAAAGATTGGAAAGATTAGAAGCCAGCATGGAAGAGAAATTTGAAGAGATAAAAGGGCTGTTAAAAGGACTATTGGAGAAAAGAGACAATGAGAGTCAATCTGTAAATAGTAATGGGGCCCAAGATCGACTTAAACTGGAACAAAACCCAACCACGATGGAATTTATTAGCAAGGATGGGGAGAAAGATCTGTTCAAGGGAAAGAGAGGATTTGAAGAAGTAAATCCGAATGAAGGAGGAGATGTCGTTGAGCCACGGATTCAATCACAGAAGGAAGCGATTAATTTAAATGGAAAGGCGAACAAGAAGCCGGTGGGTGAAGCTTGTGTGTTTTCGCCTTTAGACGTGAAGATGATATCGCCAACGCCATCTGGGGAAAAGAAGTCGGTTGGAGAACGGGTAACCCAACGTTGCAGTATGAAGATGGTGAACCCGACGTGAAAGGAGTGGGACGATGGAGGAATGGGTCGGGCTTGAGGGTGCAAACCATGGGTGAAAATCTTGGAGTTTTTGGGCTGGTCCAAACCCAAATACATGGAGTCAGTATGGGCCAAGCCAACACTTTAATGGTTACGAACAGGAATCAGGGTCCGAACACTCAATCATCTGTTTCGCAACCTCAGAGCACTCAATCATCATCATCTTTGACGCCATCGTATCTGAGAAAGCATGTCGTAGAGCGGCGAACTATTATTGAAAAAAATAGAGACGTGAAACATTCTTTGTGTTCGGAGGGGTTGGATCGTAAGGGGCGAAGGCAGTATTTTAGGCCACGCAACACCGGTAGACCACCACCGGCGACGACGACACAGGCGACGCCAGCCACCGCACAAGAACCACGGACGAAAGCTTCTGAGGTGGACCGAGGAGGAGAGAACGACAAAGAACAGAAAGTAACTGTGGACGAGAAGAGCAGAGATGTGCGACATCTATCTTGCACTTCGAAGGTTTCTGTTTCGTCTCAGGCGAGAAACGGTAGCGGGTCTTCGGCGAAGCGGTCTGAGGGAAATAGGAGAGGAAACAGTAGGAAGAACACACGACACTGGAGCAGGCACGTTATGGGCTCGGGAGCTCTGCCATCTAGCGTTCTATCAGCGGCAAATAGTACCAGAGGGCCGTCGGTAGTAAAGAGGGAGAGAAAGAACGACGACCAGCGACGGAGCAATCCAGTCAAGAACAGAGGAATACGGCACTTTGCTTTCTCAGGGCCCGTGGAAAGAAAATCAAAGGGAAGCAGACTGGAAATAAAAACATGGGCATGGGTTAATCCTACCCGACTCGACTCTTCGGTTAACCCGACCCGGTCACTGGGGCTTCAGTCAACTTTGGGTCCAAGTGCAACAGAAAAGGCCCATTACCTCTGGATATGTCCCTTGCTGAGAAAAGAAGGAATAGGTGAAATTAAAAAAAAAAAAAAGAGAAAATTGCAGACAGCCTTGGGGACAAGGCTGATTTTATGGGGGGAGTAATGTTAGGATACTAAGATGGTTGTTATAGTTAGTTATATGGTTAAGGAGTAATTAGGATATTCTTAGTGGATGAGTTTTTTATAAATAGAAAAATGAGAATGCCTGAAAGGGGATGGAGTAGTTATTTTGTAAGGTTGGCTTTGGTAAGGTCTAGAGACTTACCATTGAGGGAGAGTCCTTGACTCTAAGAGATTTGATCTGAAAATTATTTTTATCTTGTCATTCTTATAGTTCTTAATTTTGTATTTTCATCCACTAATAAATAATATCTTGTTCTTTCTTTAATTCTTCTTTAATTAAGTCTTGGGGTTCCATCACTTTTGATCACGGTAATCAAGATCGAAATCTTACACAAGATTGAGAGAGGCGTAAGATAGATCAACTCGCAAGATTGAATTGAGAATTGTAAGATCCTATGAATTTTTGATAAATAAATATTAAAAAATTTATATAGTTAACTGAAATTCTTAGACAAGTACAAACTTGTCTAAATGTCAATATACATTCATAAAACATGTCATATATTGCAAAAAGTGACAAAACATCATAATAACTACATTTAAAAGTCATCAAAATATAAATTTCATACATTAATTAAACAGGTCGTTGAAATATATAAACTTTAGAACTACTAAACAAGATCTTAATCCTATAAAAATAAATGTTTGTTTTTGGCTTAAGAAAAAGAAGAAGAAGAAGGATTAGGTGCAATCAGAATTGTGATTTTACGATCTTGATCGATCTTACAATCAAGATTGGTATCCTATGTGGTCTTGATGCAATTTTGATCTTGCTTGTGATTTTGCAAGCAAGACTCCCACAAGAGCGCGATTTTGATTACAATGCTTTTAATTGCTTGAGCTGAATTTTGATAAGCTTGTATCATTTTAGGAGGTTCTTGAAGAGACAGAAGAGGAAAGACAAAAGCAAGGTGTGTCAAGGGAAGAGGTTTTGGTTGAAGATGAAGGTAATGACAATGGAATTGTGTTAGTGGCATGTAAAGATGAACGTTCGTGCTTGCAGCTTGAAGAATGCATTACCAATGGTCCTAAGAAGGTTTTTCTCACTTCTTTCCGATTTATCTTATAAAATTTATTCCAAGGGGCACTAGTTTTACTTTGTTCTTCAGTCTTCACTGGCTTGAACATAAAATGTAATTTGTACGTTTTTTATCTCATTGGCTCATTCCCACATTGCTTTACTTGGCCAGTGACCAATGCTATTCTGGAAGACATGCTTTACCTAAAAGAATATCTTTTGGTAGTTTTAAATATAGTTTGAGGAAAAGTTGAGTGATTTGGAATCTTTATGGCTGATACTTGATAGCTGTTGTCAAGAACCACTTTTTAAAAGCTAAATTTTAAAGTTAAGTGAATGATTAGTTTCATTATTATTGTCTAGCACACCATTTTTGGTTGCTTCCTTGTCTGTGTTAAGTGAAGTCTAAAGCTGTATTGTATAGCTTGCTTCCTTGTCTTTTTTGGTTGCTAGTGAAGAAGACTGCATAGAAAACTAAATTAAATATCCTGTCAATTTTTTTTTTTTTGGTGAAGGTCATGGCTGAAGAATGGTGGAAGTACTTGCTAAGCAAATTACAGCTACGTGAAGTAGTTCATCAGAAAAAGAAGCCAAAGGATCCCAAAGGTTTTGGGGTTCTTGATGGAGTTACTCCTATAGCACCTGCACAAAATGCTGAAGTCAGTGTTAGCAAGCAGGAACATGATGCACTCCTGGCAGCAGCATCTGGAATAAAAGATCTTGTTGAAAGGGATTGTGTGGTTGAAGATCCTCCTGGGGTTGATTCTGGTAGACGGCGACGTGGAAAAGGAAAGGGGAAAGGAGGGAGTAAAAATGGCCCAGTTATTATTGATGACCATGGAGTCCATAGTAGTAAAAAGGTGTCAACAAATGATAATTTACGGATTTCTGATTCAAATAATAATGGCCAAACAGAGGAAACTACTCCAGTCATTGCTGGTGGATCATATGAAACCATGCTTGGTGGGACAACTGTAGACAACATGGTTCTTCGAAAGCATATAAATACTGATGCTACAAGATCCATGAATGCTAAGCCACTTCCACCAGTTCATTTTTATGCCCTAGAAAGTGATAAGCCTATACTTGACATATTAAAGCCTTCTATAATTATTGTTTACCATCCAGACATGACCTTTGTGAGAGAAATTGAAGTCTACAAAGCTGAAAACCCTTCAAAAAATGTGAAAGTCTATTTTCTTTTCTATGAAGAATCTACTGAGGTGCAGAAGTTTGAGGCAAGTATACGCAGGGAGAATGGAGCATTTGAATCTTTAATCAGACAGAAATCTGTGATGATGATTCCCGTTGACCAGGTCTTTTTCTTTTTTAGTATAAGTATTATATTACTTTTCATGTACGTTGTAGATGTAGTGTTTTCTTTTCTTTTCTACATTGGTGCAATTTGCCTGCTGTTTATCAGGATGGCCGCTGTTTAGGATTGAATTCTACTGTTGAGCCAGACTTGATTACTTCCCAAAATTCAATAACCAGAAAAGCAGGTGGGAGAAAGGAGGTCAATAAAGATATGCAGGTTTGTGATTTTTTCTGATGTACGATATGTGATTAATCTACTTGCTAGAGAACTTATATTGCGAATTTTAGTTTTTCAGATCATAGTGGACATGAGAGAGTTCATGAGCAGTCTTCCGAATGTCCTCCATCAAAAGGGAATGCGTATTGTTCCGGTGACCTTAGAAGTTGGTGACTACATTCTTTCGCCCTTAATTTGTGTGGAAAGAAAAAGTATCCAAGATCTCTTTATGAGCTTCACATCAGGACGTCTTTACCACCAGGTGGAGACAATGGTGCGATATTATAGGATACCTGTACTGTTAATTGAATTCTCACAGGATAAGAACTTTTCATTCCAGGTTTGTGGTTTAAGATTCAGTTCTACAAATCTGCATTGTAGTGTCTTATTGCTACATCAAGTTATTGGCAAATCCAATTAAGTGAATCCTGTAGCTGAGAATGCTTGGCCTTTAAACTCTAGGTCCAGACTAGCAGGTCTGGATGGAAAATGTTAGGTCATATCATACTAATTTCTTCACAGGATATAATATTAAAATTTTTAGCCTGGCTTGGTTGAGCTGATAGATTTTTTTTTTTTTTGGTTGGAATTGAGAGTTTATTGGTGTTTAAGTAAGTATCATTACTACATATTACAGAGCATTTTGTTATGTTTCATTGTGGTTGACTTGCGGCTGTTTTTATTTATCTTCCAGTCTGCTAGTGATATTGGTGATGATGTGACGCCAACTAGCATTATATCAAAGTTGTCATTGCTTGCACTACACTTTCCCCGGCTACGAATAATATGGTCTCGGAGTTTGCATGCTACTGCTGAAATATTTGCTTCACTGAAGGCAAATCAAGATGAACCAGATGAAACAAAAGCAATGAGAGTGGGGGTGCCATCAGAAGAAGGAATTGTGGAAAATGATGTGAGGTTAGTAGTATTTTCCTTTATAGTGGAAAGACGGAATTGTGCTTCTAAGGATGAGGTGTGAAAATAGGAAGTAGAGGAAGTGGAGTACCTGCAAATAAGAAGGCATAGCCGGAGATCTTGCTTGGGAATTTTTTTTCTTTTGGGGGTACATGGTGGAGTAATGGTTTGAATCTAAAGACCACTTGCTAACTACCTGGACTCCTCACTATTAGACCATCACCTAGGGGTTTGAATTTGATTTTTCAATACTTGGATGAATGACACCTTCATTTTGCTTGTCTAGAAGTATTTCATACGTGTCTTAGTTATTATGACATACCTTAGTCTCGTCGTGCCTTCCAACAAGTATGATTTTTGGTATCAAATTTTGTCAATGAATTCGTCTGGATGGATTTGTTCTTTTTTGACCTAGAATATGAATATGAATTGAATGGTTAATTTTTGTGTGACAGAGCTGAAAATTACAACACGTCTGCCGTGGAGTTTCTGAGACGACTTCCAGGTGTAACAGATTCAAACTACAGGGCCATAATGGACGGATGTAAGAGCTTGGCTGAACTTGCTCTACTTCCAGTGGAGAAGCTGGCGGAATTAATGGGTGGTCAAAAAGCTGCTCGCACTCTCAGAGACTTTCTAGATGCTAAATATCCAACCTTGCTGTGACTTGTGAGGCTAAATTAGGACTATTTAGTTTTTTTAACAGATATCGCGATTCTTCTTTTTTTTTTTTTGGGGGGGGGGGTGGGTGGGTATAATGGCATTTCCAATTGGTGGAAAACATCTATTCATATTTGTCATTTGTCATTCTCATGTTGTACATTATTACAATGTAATTGTAGATTCATAGTATTTTTTTTTTCTATTTATTTATCATTGTTGTTTTAAAATTGTATTCTCATGGTTTCTTCCCTTTATGCTTTAATTATATCTGAGCCAATATCATGGTGTCTTGAGTTCACTTAATTTTTTGGTTGACGACCATGTAGCATTGACAACCGGACTTGGAACAATATGCATTATAATTTTAATTTATGCGACACGTCATACTAAGAATCAATTGGAATATAATAAGTTCAAAAAAGATAAACTTGGGTATAGTTTTTATATTTTTGTCATTAACTTGGAGAATATAATGAAAAATATCGAAAGAATTTTATGTAAGTCTAGTCCATAGCCAAAACCTACATTCTAATATAGAGATGTAGTTTTTGATTTTTGATAGGTACATGTTTTAAATGTCTGGTTATTGAATTTAAATATTATACAATTTAGCGATAGATATTTAAATTATTACTTTTTCTTTTAATTCTAGAAATACATGATTCAGCTTTTGGGAAATCTTCTTTACTATTATTTACTTATTAGCCTCTGAGAAGCAAATTTAGAATTTCTAGAAAGTGGATCATGTATTGAGGCTCAGAAACTAAGTAGTTGTGATTTGTATTTTTGAAAGATTAAATTAATTATTTTTAAGATTGAAATACCAAATAATTAAAGCATGTATATTGTAAGGACCAAAAAAAAGGGAAATTGCATATTTCCTCTTTAATATAAGATTGAATTGGGTAAAAGGTAGTGTATTGAAATGGATTAAAAGAAATGAGTTATATGTAGAAATTTAATTTCATACTTAGATCTTCTTTTCCAAATTATCTGCCATGGCGATAATTTCTTCCATAATAGAAAAGATACGAGGAATGGAACTCTTATCCTTTTCAAGTCGCCATCAGATTTTCCAGGTTGTCCTCATTTCCTCAAACCATCCCTTTCCCACATATTTAGAACTCAATATTTTGCGCCCACTATTACTTTTTCTTCTTCCAAGTTAGACCTCAATCATCTTTCCCACAACCTAAAAGTGATTCGTAAGAATTTTCCTCTTCATATGATAGCGATATCACCAAACCAGATGAAAATCCATTCTGTCTCGTACATCGTACTTACATATTGTAATGTATACCTTTTCATTCTTTTTACTTTTTGAGTTTTTTACCGGTAAAAATATCATTTTTGTTCTTAAATTTTGATATAATTTTTAATTTTATTCCAGAACTTTATTTCATATTAATTTTTTCTTACACCATTTCAATTAGTTTTTATTTTGTTGTGACTATCTCTATTACATAATTCAGTACCAATTTGTCCAACTAGCCATGTTCTATATTAGTTATTCTCTTGAAATAATAAAATTGGCTTCCATTATTTAAGAGAATTGAAAGAGTAGATTGAATAATAAAGGAAATTTTATCATTTTAAAAGAATATCTCAAATGAAACTTGTGTAGGTGGTGAATTTGGTGCTGAAGTGTGTGATAGAGGTGGCCATATTAACGTTTGCTATTAATAATTCAAACAAATGAACAAAATAAAAACTAATTGAAAAGTTGTGAGCCAATATTAACATAAAATAAAGTTTTGAGATAAAATTGAAACTTGTGTTAAAGTTTAAGAACGAAAATGATAATTTTTCCTTTTGTATTTGTCAAATAATTTACACATGCTTTTTTGTTTTTCCCTTTTTCTAAACCACCTGCATTTCTACCTTAGCTTGTAAATTGGGTGTGTTAGGATTGAGTTCATCAACACCCATTTCATTCTCCTCAGCTCGGTAAGTGGAGTGAACTCCATAGAGCACATAGAAGATAGTAATGAGGCATGACCAGATAGCAAATCTTTGGAATGATTGAAGTTTGAGAGTGGTCATGAGGAAGATGTTGAGGAAGATGGAGATAGCTGCAGGCCATGGCATGAATGGCACAGACCACTCAGCCTGGGGAAGGCTAGGCACTGAGTATTGGAAGAAGGCAGTGATGGTGACGATGAAGCCTCCAAAGAGAGACAGGCCCCACCATTGCTGCTTGAACTTCCAAGAAATGGAGAAGCCTAGTGAAGTGGCTGAGAGGAGGAAGAGGAACAAGAGAGTGTGGAGAGGTGGGGTCCGGCCGGTGATCACGTACCGGTGGTATATAAGGGCGTTGGCGACGAGGTAGAACACCAGAAGAGTGCCTAAGCTCACCATCTGCACTATTATGTCAAGCTCTGTGAAGAGTGCAATTGATGCTGTGCATAGTCCTACATACATCACAAAAGGAAGAAAACTTATTATTGGTACTGCAAGTCTGTTTCCACCAAAAGAAAGTAAGGTCCATGGTCCAAATTCAGTAAAAGAAAAGAAATAGAATTGCAGTAATTGCTTACCCAGAAAGAGTGTGGCATTCAATGGGGTGCCTGTAGAAGGATGCACTTTGGCTAACCAGGATGGAACCAACCTAGCCCTTCCTAGAACACAAAGGTATCTAGCTTGTCCCAACATGGCAACCAACAGAGAAGCTACTATGCCCAAGCTAGCACCTACACCAACAAGGTTGCTTGCCCAGTTCCAACCGATTTTAAGGAAAGCCACTGAAAATGATGCTTTCTCCGAAATCTGTTAGATCGTAAGAACAAATTTCTTTAATACTAGAAAACGAAACTGGATCGTTTGCAATTTTAGCGAGAACTGTAGAGTGCCTTCTTCAAATCTAGACCATCTACTTTAGATTGGATAGTCCAGATCAAAGAAAAATTAAAGACTTAATTTCTTTTCTTTTGATTTGGATCATCCAATATGAAATGAATGGTCTAAGATTTGAGGGCTGCACTCTATAGTTCCCGCCAGAACTGCAGAGGATAGCAAACAACATAAAGTTGAGGTCAGGTAACAAGTTATCGATGTTTATTGTGTAAATATACTGACCTTGTTGTAAGG
The DNA here is from genome assembly GCA_037074585.1 of Biancaea sappan. NCBI lineage: Eukaryota > Viridiplantae > Streptophyta > Magnoliopsida > Fabales > Fabaceae > Biancaea > Biancaea sappan. The sequence continues at coordinate 30,791,181 of CM073500.1, read as the reverse complement.
AACCATTACACACAGAGATAGAGCCATTAGGCAGTAAAGCACTGTGGTTATGAGAACTGAACCAATAATGCCAATGGGGAGGCTCTTTGAAGGGTTTTTTATCTCCTCTGCCATGGTTGAAGCCGAGTCATAGCCTATGTAGCTGAAGTAGACTATAGCTGCTCCATCAAGAACACCTCTTACACCAAAAGGGGCTAGTCCTTTTGGACTAACCAAGTTTTTTGCACTTCCATTGTAGAAACCAGCTACTATGATGAATCCAAAGAAAATCACATGGAAGACTGTCATAATGAGGTTCAATATGGAGCTTTCCTTAGTACTGCAGCCAACAAAAAGAAAAGAAAACTTATCATTTTCAAAATCCACAGAAACCAGTTTAGGAAACATTGATATATTAAAATTAATGTCTTTATCCAAAGACAAATGGATTCCTGTCCCACTTGAACAGAAAAAGATAAATAGATCAAACCTATGGCATAAGCATAGAGTGAGAAGAAGAATAATGGCCACGGCTGGAAAATCCAGCATGTTGTAGTCCTTTGGTAGTCCATGTAGTTCCACTCTCCATACATTTGGATCATTTTTTCCAAATGCATAGCTCAAATACTCCGTGAAATTCCTCGCTACTGCAGCGTTGGACAGTACATACTCCATCAGTATATTTGCCCCAGCAAAATACCCCACAAACTCTCCTACAAGAAGAAGTAGAAGTAAGAAGAAGAAGAAGAAGAAGAAGAAGAAGAAAGTGAACTGAAATCCAAAAGGGGTGGAAGAGGAGAACAAGTAAAATCCTTTATACCTAAAGTAAGTCTTATATAACTGAAAGCTCCTCCTGCAACTGGGACTTGAACAGAAAACTCAGTGTAACACAAAGAGGAGAGAAGAGCCGATATGCCGGCTATGATATACGATATGAAAACTGAGGGACCAGAGTGCTGGAGAGCCACAGAACCAGTTGTGACAAAGACTCCAACACCAAGCATTCCTCCTACCCCAAGGGCTACCAAATCATACCAACTGAGCTTCCTCTTCATGTCTGAACCAGACCTGAGCCTCACTTGGTTAACTTCCTGGCCTGGGGTCCAAGTGGCTAGCATTCTTCTTCTAAGTCTCTGAGGAGTTTGGGAGAGGGAAAGGAAATAACTTTGCAACATTCTCATGCTGTTGCTGGCCATTTTTCGTGTGTCTGACCACCGAGTTTCTTGGTGTCAATAAGGAATGGAGTGGAGGTTTTTAAATATGAAATTGAGAGAGGGAATATTGCAGTATTCCTTTGCTAGGAGTTGATTGGTTAGCCTAGCAAATGTCCCCAAATCTCCCTAGCCTTTTTGAAAATACCTACTTGTCCTTTTGTGCTTCTTTATTAATTGATGTGCGTCCCATATTGATTAGGCAACGAGGTCTTAGGTGTTATATATATGAGTTTGCAACCCTACTCTTATGAGCTAGCTCTTGCGTATGAAAAAGGCCAAGGTGTTTTTGAAAATATTAACTTTGTAAGAGAAATCATGTTTATAAGAGGGGCTTTGACCTAATCTTTGGGAAATTTCCCTGCTAAGTAAAACTGTTAAAAAGATGTGCCAAGCATCTAGAAAAGCACCGAAAGATTTCTTCACTGAGACTCAAGAATAGTTGGACTTGATTCTTGAACAGAACATCACAGTCTGATTGTACAGTTGCCAACAGCACATATGTAAGTCATGCTAATATATAATATCAATTAGGAAAAGGAAAACAAGTGTCAGTTCTTTAATTAGATAGAACTATTCTGTTTGAATATCTTGACACTCCTGTTAGTATAATTTCTTTTTTGATCAATATAAGAATAATTTCTTTTTTGACCAATATAAGAATGATAATCTAGTCAGTTATGGAACTTATGTTTTAAGGTTCATCTTCTTTCACCTTTTTTTCTCTCAGGGAAGGTAAGAAAAAACACATTGGAACAAATAAATTATATCTTATTTTCTCAGATAACTTTTATCCAAACTTGAATTTCAGCTTTGTATCTGAGTGTATCTGAGTGTATTAATAACAAGATTTTAAGAATAATGATCATCCTCTATCTATACGCCCACTGTGCTTCTGCATGCTGTTCTGGAATAAAGCAAATATTGAATATTTATTATGTGCTTGTCAATCACTGTCTGATTCCTCGATTTGTAGTCAATTATGCCAAGTGTGATTTGATCTTCAACCATTTCAATGAAGACAAAAAGAGAGTGTGAAAAAGAGGAAAAAAAAAAGGGATCATCCTTGAATTCTTTTTTTTCTTTTTTCTTTTCACTGGACAGTCTATCTCCTAGCTTTCTTTCTTTACTGCTCCTTTCCCCTTCAAGATGTAAGCATGATCAAATTTGTGTACGATCATACTTATGCTCATTATAAATATTCGTTAGCTTGTGACTTTAACTATGACACAAGAAATTGACATTGGTTGTGTATACATTGGTAGTTCAGTTCAAAATTCAAAAAAGAATATATTTTGAAGTTCTATCTGAATCAATTTGCTGATATTTTATTCTGATAATTCTAGCATCTAGAATCTGTCTCAACCCCTTCACCATTATCTGCAACTTTATGCAGATTTGATCTGATTTCCATGGATGTACCCTCTACAGTACCTTGTAAATTTCTTGATCAATAGGGCATATACCTACATTAATTTACCTGTTCCAGACAAAATTCTGAAACTATCAGATTTGAAGTAGCCCACTCATGGAAAACTTTCGCATATATAAAGCTTTATGCTTATCCAAATCCATTTGCTTGCAAAAACTTCATGTAACTTTCGGTAAAAGAATAAAATCAGTGGGAATTCGTTATGGAAGTTAACAGTTAGCCGAAAGCAGAGTTGGTACTATTTACAAAGCCAAGCAATTATGCCTTTTTTTCTTGAATATAAAAAAGGAAGTAAAATATTGACAAGTTGGCAATATTACTATGAACTAATTAAAGTGTGTGCAATAATCTGGAGAATATATATAGGATTGAGATTGAGTGGTCCATGGTCTTGAAATCTCCACTTGTCACTAGAGGAAACCTCAGAATACGTTCTTTCTTCTGTTTTAATATTGGTTTTTTGAACTTTAATACGTGGTTTATACTTAGCCACTTTGAGAACCCTCTGGTTCTTCTTTTAATTAGTGGTTATCTAATCAATAATCGTGTTAATTCCAAAATGAAATTATGAGGGTCACATGGTGGACTTTGTAATACCAATCACATTGCTATGAGCATTCAATTATTTATTATTGAATCCACACAAACATGACTTCGTGTATGTGTATAGCTAGTACTGCAGAATGCAGATATATCATACTCTTCTACTGGTTTGGTCGTTAATGGAAGATGACGTCTCAGAATAAAAGTTCCACTTGGTCCCAAAAAATCATATATGTCTCTCACTATTAAAAAGAGAACCTTTCACAAAGACATTAGATTTAAAAGGTATTATCCAATTCTAAACTTATCTCCAAGAATGCCCCCTCTAATAAAGTTCATTTGGACAAAAATATTTATGATAGGTTAATTATGCTTTATTCTTTAGACAAATATATTTTTATATATTTATATATATAAAATTCTATGTCACATTTGTGATGCCATGAGGTTATATGGAAGAAACAAATGGATTAACTGAGTCAAATTGTTATCATCCATACAAAAAAAAAGTCGGCAATAAAATTAATGAAAGATCAAAAGCATTATAATGATGAGCATATATGTGTGTATGTACATGGGCTGACTTCTGAGAAGTTTAATTCTTCAACTTGCTGAGAAATATATGTGATGATCAATTGACTCTTGCTCATTCTTGGTCCCATTTGTCTCTCTGTTGTCCCTAATTTGTTCTTTTACTCCAAATGTCTACGTAACAGTTAGACTATTATAGCTTCACACAAGCATTTAGGCCCGTGCAATATATATATATATATAAAATAATTAGAACCATCAGTATCTTAGACTCATTAGACTTTAATTAATTTGGTTCGAACCTAATCAAATAATAAAGGTACTCTTTTAGCCTTAAGATTTTTTCATTTATAAGACTTGAATTTGAGATATTTTTTAAAGAAAAACAAACATTTAAAACCATTGGACTCCCACTAAATCCTAAACCATAGACTATCAATAACCTAAAACTCATTGCGCTCTAATTAATTTGGTTCAAGCTAAATTTGCTACAAAAGTATAAAGCCCTTACAATGATTTTTTTTTTTCATTTATAAGACTCGAACTTGAGACTCTGTTTAAGAAAAATAAATAATTAGAACCACTAGTATCTAAAAACTCACTGAGCTCTTACTAATTGGTTTGAATTTGATCAGACTACAAAGGTACAAAGTTCTTCTAGCGCAGATTTTTTTTCACTCCCAAGATTTAACCTTGAGACCTTGCTTAAGAAGATCAAGCGTCAAACTATTTGAATTAACTGTTTAGGCCCATGCATATATATATATATATATATATTCAGTGTGATAAGCATATTCACATGACTATATATGAACATGTATTAATAAGAAAGCACTATCTATAGGAGAGTGGTGTTTATGATATACTTTGAAATGAGATTGGTGGTGAAGTTGCACTGAAGAGGACGGCAGGAAGCAGTGGAGGCCTTTTGCTTTATTCAATTTTCCTAAGTGGCTCATCCAAATTTTCGTTGACCTCATTCCTCACCTCTCCCTCTAGTGGATGTGTTGGCCATACCTTCATATACATATATATATATATATATTAAAATATAAAAGCTTTCTTTTGCCAAAGAACCTTCATGATGTCATATACGTCAAGTAGTGTGAAAGATGTTTGTTTCTATACCAGTGTTCACTGGAGGGACAAGATATATTAATTAATTAAAACAAAAGAAAGAGAGAAACAATGAGAGAATCACACTCCCCTAGAACAAAAAAAGAACAGAACAAGACTTAAAAAATTACCAGGAATCAGCATGCTAATGCCATCAACAATCTGCCTTTTGGTTTCTCCAAGAGTCTTCAAGCATGTTTGCTTTCGTAAGTCCTAAATATATATGTATAACAGTAATCAAGCCGGTTTCAGCCTTGCATATTAAAACTGCAGGTATCATCATGTGAGCTATCTGTTCATTGGCATACATAGTCTACATTAACTTTTCTTACATAGCCTGCATATATATATATATGTATGTACATGTTGTGTGTGTGTGTGTATATATACATACTGGAGAATGAACAACAGTAAACAAGCTGGTTTCAGCCTTAAATATTAAAACTGGTGGTCTTATCATGTGAGCTATCAGTTCATTGGTATACATAGTATATATTAAGTTTCGTTACGTAGCCTGCGTATATCTTTATATATATATATATGTATATAGATATATAAGATTAGCTGCCTTGGAATGCAGCCTGACACTTTTCAATATAAGGGAGGAATATTAGTAGCTATAATGAGCCATAATGTAAGTGATGATTATAATTAATGAATCAACCTTTTCCTATGCTGATGATTTACTTAAATACGAGAGGCTAACACATCTGCAAAACGTGGATATATGAAACAGAACTCAAACTCACCAGCTATATTTCCACTGTGACAGATATTGCAAGCTACCTTAACATTGTTATCATCATGATTAATTCCATTCTTTACGATCATAAAAGCATGAAATTAAAGCTGTATGATTTTCTAGGTTACTTAATTAGAGATCTTCAAGTAATTGGGGGCAAAAATATAAACACTCTTTTATGGCGTTATATCATAGGACTATTCCTAAAGGCCTACAACTATTGAATAGTTGTGGGTCCCACACAAAAAGGTGAGACCCACAGCTATCCAACGGTTGTAGATCACCAGGGATTCTCCCTAGCGTACAGTGTCAGGGAAATGATCCAAGTCCGTTATATCATATATAAAGATATTGTCAGATTTTTCCAGCGCTAGCTAGCTAGCTCAAAGACTACATGTGGAATAATAATAATAATAATATATATATATATATTTATATATTATGTATATCTATGTATATGAAGATGCGCTTCACATGACTCGTTCTAATATTTTATGCAGTGAAATAAAAGCATTTCTTGGGAGATGATTACAGCTTCGTTACCACTTAATTTTTTATGCTGAAAAGCCAAAGTTCAAGGGTGGGGAATTGATTAAAAGTAGAATGGAGAGAGACCTCATCACAAGCCAATTTTCTAATGCCATTATTTCTGTTGTTGCTCTTCATTAAAAATTGGTATGATGGTTCCATTGATCGATCATCCATTCTATATCAAACATCATGGGTTGTTCGATCTTCTATAAGAATATAATATCAGTTGAGAAGATCGAATATGTCGGTTTTCAAAAAACGTTTTTCTTTTTTGTTTTCCATATAAGTAATGCATAGAAGTGGTATAATTACTAGAGGCAATCTTTTTACATTCGTTTATAGCCGCACACACTGCATCTTTGCATATTCTTTTTACTTAATTAACGATACTCTACTACAATGGACATGCATCAAGATTAGTTCTAACACCATCAGCATCTAAATTGTAACTTAACAATCATATAGTTGATATTGATATTATCAAAATGTGGATTTGTGGATTTGTGATTTTGTTACTTGAATTCATATTACTACTACCCCTATAAGTATATTGAACTCGTGATTTTGTGACTTGTATAGTTGTTTGTTGAAATTTGTTGTCAAATTAGGATATGACTTGATTTTGTTTAAAAATTAGGATACTATTATTGTCTTATTTGTTTACAATTCTTTCTCTATTTAGTTCTAATTCCACGACATATGCAGTTACATTAAGAATGGTGTGCTAAATCATAGTTTGTGTGCTAAATTATTTTAGGATACCCATAGCATGATTCATAAATGTCATCTAGCAATCCTACACAAGAAATAGTTGAGTCACTTATTTAAAAAAAGTGTTTTAAGAGGAAAAATAGATTTAACATAGGATCATTATAGAATTGCTGAAGGCACTAGTACAAGATGTCATTTGATATGCTTATATTGCAGTAAGACTTTCAAAGGAGATGAAATTAACAATTTTAAGTTACATTTGGTTGGGCAAAAGGGAGATGTGGAGACTTGTAAGAAGATTTCAGCAGATATTCACTTTCAAATGCAAAAACAATATGGATGAATTTAATCAAAGAAAAGAAAGGTACAAGAAGAATATATGAAGAAAGTAATCCCTATCCAAATGATAACATATATAGGGATCATGTTGTGGAACTGAATAGTTCTTTTTCTCGGCCTTATGAAGTTAAGGGAAAAGCAAAATAAAAGAAAAAGAAACCTATCAGCTCTTACTTTATGCCTAAAACAACTATTGGAACATAATCTACCATTGAAAGTGAATTGCAAAACAAAGAGGTAAAAGAAAGATGTGATAGTGCCATTGCTAAATAGATGTATAATGTTGATTTGCAATTCAATGCTACTAACTCGGCATATACCAACCAATATTGATGTTATTGCTAGTATGGGTGCTAAGTATGAGGGCCCTAGAGTTTCAAGCCTTCCTAGTTATTTTTTGAGAAAAAATGTGGGAGAAGTGCATGATTATGTTAATAGTTACTGTAAAATTTGGAAGGAAACATGGTGCACGTTCATGATAGATGGGTGGACTAATAAGTGTAGGAGAACCCTCATAAACTTTTTAGTTACTGTCTTAAGAGGACTATTCTTGAAATTTGTTTATGTATCGATACTGCTATAGTTGGTGATATATTGTTTGATCTTTTTCGAGAAGTTATTGAGTATGTTGGACAATGTGGTTCAAATTGTAACTGATGTTGCTGTTGGTAGAAAGTTGGAACACAAATTTTCAACTCTTTATTGGTTTTTATATGCTTCTCATTGTATCAATTTGATGTTGTAGAATATTGGTAAATTAAATGAGGTAACCAAAGTCGTGGAAAAGGATGCAAAAACTACATTTATTTATAACCATAGTTTTCCTTTGGATTTGATGAGGCAACATACTAGTGGAAGGGAGATTCTTCATCCAACTTCAACTCGCAAAGCATATTAACTCAAAAGGTTGCTTTGTAAGGCATGATGACTTATAGAGAATGGATAAATTCTTCATATGTTAAGAATAGCAAAGTAAAAAAATTTATGGATCTTGTCTTGGATTTACATTTTTAGAAAGAATGTGCGTATATTGTGAAAGTTATCAAACCCCCTATTCGCGTGTTGTATATTGTTGATAGTATAGATAAGCTTGCAACGAGTCATTTGTTTGTAACTTTTTATGTAGTTAAATGAAATTGTAAAAAGATTTCAAAGAAAGAAAAAAAATTGTTGAGACTTCCTTAAAATTTTTTGATAAGTGTTGGGATAATAAATTGCATAAGAATCTTCATGCTCCTGGCTATTGATTTAATCCAATTTACTAATATGATAGTGAAGCAAAGGAAAAACATAAGAATACTATCTCGAATGTTATTGATGTCATTGAGAAATATACTCATAATAATAGAGTTGGAAGTAAAGTTATCGAGTCAAATAAAAATTTATAAAAATACAGAAGGGATTTTTGGGAGAAGACTTGCAGTTATAGCTGTCACACAATGATACAAAGTAATATTGATTTTTATTGACAATTTTTTAAATTTGTTTAAGTATTATTTCATTAATTTTTTATGTGTAATATTTTAGATGAGTGGTGGCAATGTTTATAGATCATGTGCTCCAAATTTACAAAAACTTACAACTCGAGTTTTAAGCCAAACATGCAATTCTTCTAATTGTGAGAGAAAATGTAATGTGTTTGAGTATATTCATCCAAAGAAGAGAAATAAAATAGAAATAAAATAGAGCATCAAAGATTTAATGACCTTGTTTTTGTTCATTACAACTTGAGGCTACAAAAAAAAATTTTCTATAAAATTGTTATTCATTTTTAAGTGTATAAAGAATCACTTATAATTTTATATGTTTAAATAAAAATGTCAAAGAAAGAATTGAAGAAGAATTATGATTCAATCAACTTTGAATCATTTGAAAAAAATGATAATTGAATATTGAAAGAATAACCACTAACCTTTAAATTGTTGAGGAATTAGAAATTCTTACTTGTGACCTTACAATTTGTTCCATTGAAAACGAAGATGCTGATGTGGTTGGTGTTTAATAATTGTCATATATCAATGTTTTTATGTCATTTCAAAATGTTAACTCATCTAAATTATTACTTTTGCATAATTGAATTTGAACGTGATTATTGATGACGATGATGATGGCGGAGATATGAGAGAAATAGTGAAAATGATGACAATGAAGCTGCTAACATGGGTTATAATTGGGGCGACTAGTTGACCATGGGATATGCCTTTGCACAGGAGACGAAAAAATCTAAAAGATTGGAATTTTTAAGTTGATTAATTTTATGATGTTTGTTTGAATTATTATAGAGATTTGTGACCTTATGACTTTAGTGAAATGATAAATGTACTTTGAAGCTTTTATATTTTAATTATTTATGACTAATGAACATAATTTTAAGATTTTTTATGTGTAAAATTTATATATAAATTATTTATTTTATTTATTTTAATATTTATTTGTAAACATATATAAATATAAATTATTTTTAATTTTTTATTTATTTACTAGTTTAACAATTAATTTGATGACTCAGTAATTAAATGTAAGAGATATTACTAAAAATTACCTAATTAACTTGATCCATGCTTCTCTCAGCACAGCAATAAAGTGCTTTATGACATTTATATGTACAAAAAGAAATCGTTATTGTATCTACCACAAAACAAAAACCAAGATAAAAGAAAACCAATGGCATTGGCTTGGTTCACGCGTGCCACTAAATTTAATATATAACATCTCAAGCAAAGTGTATTATTAATTGATGTCGAAGAGAAAATCAGAGAAATCCAAAAGCTTTTCACATTCATAAAACCCCTATTTTTCAAGCTCACTATTAAGATATGTAAATTGGAGGTGGGAAAGTACAAGCCCTAAACGTCACTATATTAGAGTGTCAAGCTCAAGAATCTGCCCACATGCATTGCCACCTTTTCTCACGTTCCTCTTCATTTTGAAATCTTAAGTGACATCCTTAGTTTGTTTTTACTTGAATTTCCACCTTGTGGGCACTTTGGCAGATTTTTTTTTTTTTTTTTGGAATTCTTTGTAGCAAAATATACGTTAAGTTTTGACTAATTTAATTTAAATCAGATCAAATTATAAAGATGTCAAACTCTCTTAACATTAATTTTATTCATTCACAATATTTAAATTTAAGACTTTAAATAAAAAAAAACAAGTGCAAAACTGTTTGAACCAACTAATATCAATAATTATTGAAGACTTTAATGAAGTAAATGAACTTCATTCAAGTTTGTATTAAGGTGTAGTCAAAATCTTGGTTGTTAAAGTTGATTTTTAACTTGTAGACTCATTCATTTTTGCAAGTTTATGTGTTAAAATCATGTTAACTAGTAAGTAAACTATAAAATCCGTCCAAACTTGGTTAGGCTCGATCCAATTTTGCAAGTTCACATTAACTTAGTTTATTATTTTTATAAATTTCTATCATACTATATTTCATTAAAAACATATATAAACTCTTATAAATTTGAATTGAGTCTACATTTCAAGTTCATTTCTTTCTCATGAGTTTACATAAACTCATCACAAGGATCACAACTCTAGTGAAAATTATTTATCACTTAACTTATAGTGCTCGTCAACAACGGTGTCATTCTCCAAGAAGATTGGGTTGCATGTAGTTGTAGCGAGGAGCTGAATGAAGCAGCCACCAGGTTGTCCTTTCGAAGGATCCAAGAGTAATTAGGACCATCTTAGCATTATGGAGGAAAAAGGTTGGGTATGGTTACTTATTTACATAGTGGAACGAGTGTTGCAATCTCTATCAACAACGACATGCATCTACTCATCTACCACGTATTGTATATAAGAATTAACAAAGATCTTCACCCCATTTTGCTTCAATCGATTCAACTCTCAGAATACATCTTAAAGGCTACGAAGCTCTACAAAATTTAAGCGAAATCTTATAAAGAACTCAATTATTTGAGAGGTTAAAATTTTTGTATTGTTTATTTTTTTTAAAGGTTAAACATGTTTTAGTTTCTATAATTTCACCCAACATTGAATTTAACTTCTATAGTTTTAAAATCTTGAATTTAGTTTTTGTAATTTTTAAAATTATTAAAGATGATCTATGATGTTAGTTATATGTGTACATATAGCATTGACTAGAATTCTCCACTTAAAATCTAAATTTACATTAGATGCTATATTAGTTCTACTCATATACCACGTCATGTTTAATCATTATTTTTTAAAAAAATTCTTGTTATTATATACAGTCCAAGCGAGATCTCTCTCTCTCTCTCTCTCTCTCTCTCTCTCTCTCTCTCTCTCTCTCTCTCTCTCTCTCTCTAAAACTATAGGGGCTCAATTTAATGTTGGGTGATATAATAAGGATCAAAAATATATTTGAACAATTTTTAAAATTATATAAAAACATTTTTCATTACTACATATATAAATATCAAGATCACCCAATTAGTTAAAAGTCTCCTCTTATGTGAAATTTAAAATATTATCAAAAAAATTATAATTAAAAAATGTTAAAAATTTCTAGGATTTATTATGAAAATGTTGATTTATTTAATTTATTTTTGTTTTTGTTCAGACAACTAATATTTAAAAGCTAGCTAAACTCTAACTGATCTACTTTGAATCGAATCAAATTACATAAGTATAGAACTCTGCAGAATTATTGTTTTGGCAAAACATATTGAATAATATATCTGTAGGCACTGAGGAGTGTCATTCACTAAAGATGCAAAAAATGAAGTGCATCGGGCCCTTAATTTGTGGAGGCGCCTCTGGAGAAGGAGAAAAGCAATGGTCACAGGGAAGAGAGTCAGTGAGAAGTAATTCCCTGGAATCGAATCTAGTGACCAATGAGGAACCAAGATGGAAGGAATTTCTGACATTAAACTTTAAACCCCGCAAAAAAGAATAACTCAGAGAAAGTCATTCGCAGAACAGAAGCAAAAGATGATCAACTTTCTGGCACAAAAGTAGAAAATGTTTATCACAATATACCTATTTGGATAAAGCTCTGGTGGAAAAGCATCTCTCCATATGGATTCCCAAAATGGAAGGATTGAAGAGCACTGGTCATCTCTCTCTCTCTCTCTTCACACTCAAATTAAAGGTGGGGTCAACTTAGATTCATGCACAGGAATTTTTTGGTGAGCCACACGGAAGTGCTTGAACCAGAGATTTCTCTGATCCATATTCCAGAGGTTTTATTGGCTCCTTGATGTTGGCCGTACAGAGATTAAACATTCTTTTGAGGATAATATTGATTTCATCAACTCAAAGATAAAGGGATTCCAAATTCTCTGTTACCACAGCCAAAGCGCAATTATCTGTAAAACTAGTGGTCTTGGTCTTGGACTCTGTACCATATAATTCTACATTATAATGGGGAACATTCATCAGAGCTTTGACAACCTCTGCTTTTTCTGAAAACCATTTCGCTTAACACTGATTTTAAAACCACTGTTTTCATCAAAAACATGCCTTTTCAATTGCTCCCCCCATGTTGTTTCTCTTCTAGCTTCCCTCAATTTCATAGTCCTTCATAATGAAACAGGACTTGTAAATCATCAAATACAGCATAGTGATAGAGACGAAGTTGTGTTGAACTAAAATAAACATTAACCATGTATAATTCCCCAAATGCCTCGCTGAAAGGGGGTAGAAACCTAAAGAAATAATCTAGCAGAAAAGAACCTGGCAAAAGTGTTGAGAGGCATATCTAGGCATTAGGCATAAACTCTTCCTCTATAAAGAAAAATTTTCAAAAGAGAACCCTACACCTATAGACCACAAAATTATAGTCATAAATAGCTAGAATCTCTTATTTTATTGAATTACTTTGCTAGTCTATAACAGTACTCGGGAACTCTTAATATACCATGGCATTCTTAAGCAGGTAGATAGTCATAGTATCATTCAGCCGACATTCATCTTCATGATTTACAATGGGTTTCTGTTCACGTCCTTGTACAGAAGATACCGTGTCCCAGTTTTACCAAGAGCAGCATACCTGAATAAAGTGTGAAACGTAACAGTGTTTACTTAAACGTCCAAGTCAGAGGTTAAGATGAAAGGAACATATATAATTACAATTCAGAATGTAGTAATATTTTTAGATATTATATATAATTATATATATATATGTGTATGTATATTAAAAAAAATAGTAGTAAAGTAGCATACCATTGTGGCACAAATGGTGCCATCCAAATGACATCACCCGCCTGAACTGGGTACCTGTTTACAGAAAAGATGAACCATAGATAAGGAAGCTTTCAACAATTGGAATAAACTCAAAATATTGCTCGACGGGAACAAGATATTCCATCCTAAGCGTCCAAAAGAATACAGCCTCAAACTAACCCAAAATTTTCGTGGATGCACTGCTTAGATTTATATACTTGTGGGACTTATACAGGGAATGTGCAATTCTATCCACCATAATGAGCAATTGTGCATGCTTAATTAGGGTCAACTAGTGATTTGAAAGATTTAACAACCAGGAGAGCGAACAAAATTTGACGTATTATAGCAGGATTAGGGTTAATAAAGTTAAGGAAGCTCTTAGAAGAATGGATAATGGTAAAACCGTTGATCCTAATGGTATTCCTATCAAGGTTTGGAAGTGTTTAGGGGAGTAGGGTACTATCTGGCTAACTAAACTCTTTAATGAGATTTTAAGATTCAAGAAAATGCCTGAGAAATGGAGAAGAAGCACTTTAGTACCTATATACAAAAACAAAAAGGACATCCACAACTGCACAAACTACCAAGGGATTAAGCTTATGAGTCACACTATGAAATTACGGGAAAAAGTGATCGAATGTAAGTTAAGAATTGAGACAGGTATTTCTGAGAATCAATTTGGATTTATGCCAGGACAGTCTACTATGGAAGCTATTTATTTGCTAAGAGGGTTGATAGAAAAGTATCGGATTAAACAAAAAGACTTGCATATAGCTTTTATTAATCTGAAAAAAGCTTATGATCCAGTACTAAGAGAAGCGTTGTGGAAAGCTATGGAAAGGAAATGTGTCCGGATTGCGTATATTAGAGCTATAAAAGATATGTATGAGGGGGCAACAACTAGTGTGAAAACGTCTGGAGGAGAGACAAGAGACTTCCTTATTAAGATTGGCCTACATCAGGGATCATTTTTGAGCCCTTATTTGTTTGACTTGGTTTTAAACGTTCTGACATAACACATTCAAGAAGAAATTCCTAAATACATGCTTTTTGCAGATGATATTGTTCTCATGGTGAAGTCAAGCAAAGAGATTAACTATAAACTCGAGTTATAGAGATGTACTTTGGAATTGAAGGATTTTCGTTTAAGCAGGAGTAAGACAGAATATATGCATTATAAGTTTTACAAACGGCAAGCTAGAAACGAGTTTGAAGTTTAAATTAGAGACTAGGTTATATCACAAGTGTCAAAATTTAGGTATCTGGGATCAGTTATACAAGATGACGGTGAAATTAATGGAGATGTTACACATAGGATACAAGCTGGGTTGTTGAAATGGAGAAAGATAACAGGAGTTGTTTATGATCGGAAAGTACCTGATAAGCTCAAAAGAAAGTTTTATCGTACTACTATAAGACCAACAATTTTATATGGGAGTGGATATTGGGCGGTGAAAGGACAAAAAGAACAAAAAATTGGGCTAGCAGAGATGAGAATGCTGAGATGGATGTGTGGACATACAAGACGAGATATTATCCGCAATGATTGTATACGAAGTAAAGTTGGAGTAGTACTTATTAAAGAGAAAATGGTAGAAAATCATTTAAGGTGGTTTGGACATGTTCAAAAAAGATAGTTGGAGGAACTAGTAAGAAGAGTTGAGCAGATAGTATTGAGTCATGTAAAAAAAAGCCGAGAAAGACCAATAAGGACACTTAGAGAAGTCATTGAACGAGATCTTCTGATAAATGAGATACCTAAAGAGTTAGTCACTGATAGAGCTCAATGATGTCATGTAATCTATGTAGCAGACCCCACCCAGTGAAATAAGGCTTTGTTGTTTTTGTTGTTGTGCATGCATGATCAAATAGGCTTAAAAATTTAAATACCATTAAAAGACAACAAAAGGTCAAGAGCCCAAATTCAGCACCAATAGCAAAGGAGGTTGAATGGACATAGCCGAAATTTAGCATACCAGTCACAGGACTTTGACATGGTACGTACTAGTATGGTAGTACCCATAAAGTTCAATGGAAGCAAAGTTTGTCATTTTCTAGAACTCTATGTGAAATGCAGGCCAATTCTTGGAATGTCAGCCCAATAACTTACCAGCTATCACCCAGACGATAAATGCCTTGCCCTTCCAATAGCAGCAAACCATGCTGGTTATAATGCACCTCCTGCAGAATTCAAATAGAAGTCCTTTGCTTTGATATCACATAATACAAACTGATTTTAATTTGACAATGACAAAACTGAAATTAGAAGTTTGCAATGCATCCTAGGGAAGCCGCATGCATATACAATTTCTGTTTAATTGCAATGACTCTTATCCATCCAGATACCATTAATACTTAAGCAAATATCAACCCTGAAAATTAAACTGCATTGCAGCATGGAAGTATAGCTATTGCTTGTTGCCTAGACCATAAGTACCACAAAGATTCAAGACTTAATTGCAAGTATATAACCAATATTTATTCGTTTGTAAAGATATAGAATGTTGTTTTCATATCTTTGGACGCTCCATCAAGGATGTTTGTGTGATTACAATATAGACATTCAACATTTATCAAAAGTTTGACATATGAATAAGGAAATGTGTTTTTTAGCATATATCCACTGTAAAATGACCTGCATTATTAATGATGAAATGTGACAGCATACATAAATTATCCATCTCATTGCTCCATGGATAGAGACGAACAGAATAGTTAGTTACCTTTACATTGAGAAATTCTCCTGGTTGAAAATCCATAATCTGAAGGCATATGTAAATCAATTATATTTAGTTATGCATGACAAAAAAAGAAGAATTACAATCAAACGTAAATAAATTAAAAAAATTAGTAACATACTTTAACAAAGACCACCTAGAATATGTACCTAAGTTTACAAGGGATTAAAGTACAGATAGATTAGAGCTTACATGGATATTGAAGTCATATGCCAAAGATGTAGGAAGAAGCTTCCTCAGTTCAAAAACCTGATAATGCGTACAGAAAAGAAGTAAAAGTGTTTATGTATGTGTTCGTCTATTCTATTTGTAGTCTTACTGGAAGGGTTGAGAGACGAGATGAAATACAATAGAAACGACCAAGGTCAGATTGTTGAGAATATGTCTCAAGCGAAGCAATGGCATCAATGGTTGCAAAAATAGCAGAAAAATGTAATGGTTCAAATTTAAAATCTTTCAAACAATATTTGAACTCTCCATTTCCCCTCCACCCAAACATAAAATATTGTAGTCAATAACTTACCTCGCCTGGAGTTTCAAGTAGCGGCTGCAGATATGTTGAATTAACAACTGGCTTTGGGTCATGGTTTTGTATAGGAACATACCTAACATGTTATAGACAATTTAGGTGCATGCACTCATTAGATATCATTATGGCTGGTAGCTATTTGAAAGTAAGTAGCACAAATATGACATGTGATCCTTGAAAACTGGACCCATTTATATTGTGACTATTTGAGGCAGTGTCATGTCAAAAGAACCCAGACAGACAAAATGGGTTCCTCAATCCAGCTAAAGTAAAATTAATTGATGAATTCTATTTCTCTTTCTTGTGATATCATGAGGATATAAAATGTTTGTTCGAGATGACCAACTATCAATCAGATAAAAGGGCGAAGTACAAAGCACAAACCTTCGCTCAAATATCACAACAGTAGCAGAGGCATCACATTCAATGATGTGATCATAATTTGGAGGTAAATAAGCATATGAATCCACCTGAAATTTAAAATAGGGAAATAGATAAACTATGCTGTGATTATCAAACTCTTCATTATTTGTGATAGATCAACCAGAGCCAGAAAAGGCACGAGACACACTGCAACATTATGGTGGCAATATATTTCCACTAATCATGATTGCATCATATTATAATTATTTTTTTTGGCGTGAAATGCACTCAGTTATTTATGACCTATTATTCATTGCTGCACCAAGGGCTTAAGTGCCATAGGGTATTGAGCAATGCCTTGCGCACGGCAATATTAAAGCATGGCATGCATTATATAATTTATATTTATTTTTTTTGATAGAAAAAGAAGTATTATTAAAGAGATGAGAAAGAGACAAAGGGAGAAGGATTACAACAGGTGGAGGACAAGAGATCCTCCTAAGAAAGATCTAAAAAACAAATTGTAAGCTAAAAAACTCAAAAACACCCCACAAGGCCCCTAACAAAATATTAGTACAATAACGCCCTCCAATCCCTATAAATATCAGAAAGAGACACCCCCTTGAACAGCCCATTGGCCGAAACCCACAAGGAAGCCACATAACGAATACGATCCCATAACAACTGAGGAAGTAAACACCGATCATTAAAGACTCAGGCATTTCTTTTCATCCAAATGCACCACACAGTTGCGAATTGAGCTGTACAACAACAAACAACAACAACAACATAGCCTTATCCCACTAAGTGGGGTCGGCTACATGGATCGCACGACGCCATTGAGCTCTATCAATGACCAACTCTTTAGATATCTCATTTACTAAAAGGTCCTATTTACCACACAGTTGCGAATAGAGCTGTATTCCAAAGAATTTTGTTCTCCTTCCTATGACCAAAACCGATAAATTTGGTCGCAAGGAGTGTGCCAAGGTCTTTTGGACAAGCCCAGTTCTCATCAAAAAGGCCAAATAACCTATTCCAGATGCTCCATGCCACGTCACAATGCAAGAACAGATGATTATTTGTCTCTGAATATTTGAAGCACATCGTGCAAACATCAAGGGATAAAGCCTTAAGGGGCCTTCTGATTTGACACAGATCATTTGTATTAATTCTATTGATCACTGCAGTCCACAAAAAGGCTTTAACCTTTAAAGGCGCCTTAACTTTCCAAGAAGACTTTTGGGAAGAAACAATAGTGTTGCGAACAAGAAAATTGAAAAAGGAAGCACAAGTGTAAAAGCCTGAGGAATCCAGCTTCCACATTCTCTTATCAGGAGAAGAAAGGCGTATTGGATCTAGAATATCTAGCATCACGGAAAGATCACGCAATAGTTTATCATTAACATTCCTGGCAAAATGGAGATTCCAACAAGGATGATTCCCTTACAAGCAAAAGAAATCAGCAATGGGGGCATCATGTAGAGAAGACAAAGAATAAAGGCCCGGAAATCTTTCTTTGAAGGGGATGGGACTAGTCTAGCAATTCTCCAAAAAACGAAAACGAGAACCATCACCAACGATGAGAGATAACGAAAGAGAGAAAAGGTGGTATTGTAGGAAATTCTAGATAAGTATATCTTAGAAGATAATTCTGTTATTAATTAATTGTAATCCTTTATTTTGTTTCATTAGGATTAGGATAATTATTCTCTTTTATTTATTATTTCCTAATTGTAGTAGTTATCTTATTTTTAGGATTAGTAGGATTAGTATGGCTTAGCCTTCTTTTTTCTCCTATTTATGTACCTATCATCAGAGAACAGAAACAAGAAAATAAAGAATTACTTTGTTTCACATGGTATCAGAGCCCGGTTCCTCTCTCTCTATAATTTTTAACTGTTCCGCTGACATTGTCCTTCACGCCTTCGGCTTTAGCGTAATACCCTTGACTTGAGTCATCGTGTCCTTGTCGACTTCAGCGTCAACATCAATCTTCGACTTGGGTCTTCGGGTTCGCAGTACTGTTCGTCAGTGGTCGCCTTCTACGACTTTGAATCCAGCCTTCATTGCTGGTTGCTATCGGCTTCAACCGACTTCGTGTTCTGCGACTTAAAGAGTCCGGCCTTCATTGCTGGGTGGTGTCGATTCATTTAGCCTTAATTGCTGAAAATTCTTCTTCTACCCTTCGGTGCTGAATATTGCGTCACGTCTTCAAAGTTCAGCCTTAATTGTTGAATTCTTTTTATTTTTCTCCAGTCGTGATCCACGTCCATTACTAGGCTTTTCACGTGCTCTTGTATGACGGAAGTTACATCCGCTGCACATTCACCACATTCGTCTTCAATCATGTTGGGTACTTCTGACAAATCAGCAAACAATTCTCAACAGTCAAATTCTGGTACATGTGCCCTAACAATCTCAGGTGATGTCCTAATCTCTCTTAGTTTAAATGCCTTAGATAATGAACTTAGGAATGGTTGGATTTTAGACTCTGGAGCCACTGACCACATGACTCATACTTCAAACAAATTCAAAAATTATACCCCTTGTTCCAGTAGTAGAAAAATTACTGTTGCAGATGGTTCTACCACCACTGTAGCAGGAATAGGAGATATTCAAATTACCCCAAATCTGATACTTAAAGATGTCCTGCATGTACCACAATTATCTACAAATTTGATATCCATTCAAAAGCTTAGTAAAGACTTAACAGGCTGTGTTATTTTTTATGACTCTTATTGTGAATTTCAGGATCAAAGTTCAGGGAAGAGGATTGGACTTGCTAAAGAACATAATGGCCTTTACTACTTGAATACATCAAGTCATTCAAAATTAAATAAAATTGCCTTATTTTCCACTTCCAATGAAGATGTTATTTGGTTACATCATAGGCGTCTAGGTCATGTGAATTTTCATACTTTAAAAATTATGTTTCCTTCTTTGTTTAGAACTTTGGATGATCATGTTTTTCATTGTGATATTTGTGAATTTGCAAAACATACCCGTGTGTCTTTTCCCATTAGTAATAAAAAATTATCTTCTCCTTTTTCTTTAATCCATAGCGATATTTGGGGGCCATCAGTTGTCCCAAACATCTCAGGTGCTAGGTGGTTTGTTTCTTTTATAGATGATTGCACTAGAGTTTCTTGGATATATTTACTCAAAAACAAATCTGATGTAAGTAACGTTTTTCCTATAATTCACTCAATGATTCAAAATCAATTTGGCACTAAAATTAAAGTTTTTCGGTCTGATAATGCTCGAGATTATTTTAATCAAATTTTAAATTCATTTTTCCAAAAGGAGGGTATTATACATGAATCATCTTGTGTTGTCACTCCACAACAAAATGGAGTGGCAGAAAGGAAAAACCGACATATTCTCGAGTGCACTAGAGCTTTTTTGTTTCAACAAAATGTGCCAAAAAATTTTTGGGGAGAAGCTGTACTTACATCAGCCTATGTCATAAATCGAATTCCTTCCAAGACCTTGGGTTTTCAAAGTCCATTAGAACATTTATCTACATTTTATCCAGACATTCGTTCCTCTTTTAATCTTAATCCTAGGATCTTTGGATGTACCTCATTTGTTCATGTTCATAATAACAATCGTGGAAAATTAGATCCTCGAGCTCTTAAATGTGTTTTTGTAGGTTACTCTTATACTCAAAAGGGTTACAAATGTTATTATCCACCCACTAAAAAACTTTTTATATCTCGGCTGATGTCACTTTTGTTGAAAACAAACCGTATTTTACCCAACAGTATCCTCATGAGGAGTTAC
The DNA here is from genome assembly GCA_037074585.1 of Biancaea sappan. NCBI lineage: Eukaryota > Viridiplantae > Streptophyta > Magnoliopsida > Fabales > Fabaceae > Biancaea > Biancaea sappan. Next base: position 30,770,471 of record CM073500.1, on the reverse strand, counting down.
CTATCCTAGAAGAAGAGGTGTCAAATTCTCCTATCCTAGAGGACTCTCACAATAAAAAACCAATAACTCAATCTGAGGAATCAAAGGAAAAGGAAGCAGATGGCAAAATCTTTGATCAAATTCGATTTGACCAAGTGTATTCAAGAAGAAGGGATCCTACAGTAACTACAAAGCAAGGACAATCCTCTGAACCAGACTCAAGAGATAAGGTAACTTTGATTGATTTAAATTTAAATTCTGCTGTTTCTCCTTCTTCTTCTTCTCTTCCTTCTCCCATCAGTCCTACTGAAAATGAGCCTTCTGATCTTGAAACAGACCTAAACCTACCTATTGCTCTTAGAAAACATACTCGAGAATGCACAAAAAAACCTATCTACCCATTATCCCACTTTGTGTCTTTTAAAAGGTTCTCACCACAACATCAAAATTTTCTTACCACCCTAAACACAGAGTCTATTCCTAATTCATTATTTGAGGCATTATCAAAAAGGGAATGGAGAACTGCAATGCAAGTAGAGATGGAAGCATTGGAAAAAAATGGGACTTGGGAATTGGTTGATTTACCAAAAGGAAAGAAAACAGTAGGCTGTAAATGGGTGTATACTGTAAAATTCAAAGCTGATGGATCCCTAGAACGATACAAAGCGCGACTGGTTGCAAAGGGATATACTCAAACTTATGGAGTGGATTATCAAGAGACATTTGCTCCGGTGGCAAAGATGAATACAGTGAGAATCTTACTATCCTTGGTTGTCAATTTTGATTGGGAATTACAACAGTACGATGTAAAAAATGCATTCCTTCATGGAGAATTGGAAGAAGAAATTTATATGAATATTCCACCAAGATTCAGTGGGGTAGAAACAAACAAGGTATGTCGACTTAGAAAGGCATTGTATGGACTAAAGCAATCTCCACGTGCTTGGTTTGGAAGATTTGCCAAAGTCATGTTAGCTAATGGATACAAACAAAGTCAAGGAGATCATACTCTTTTTATCAAGCATTCGGCCTCAGGGGGAGTTACTATTTTAATTGTATATGTTGATGATATTATAGTAACAGGAAGCGATGTAATGGAGAAGGAGGCCTTGAAACAGTGCCTAGCCAATGAATTTGAAATAAAAGAGTTAGGGAAATTAAAATATTTTCTTGGAATTGAGGTGGCTAAATCAAGACAAGGAATCTTTATCTCTCAACAAAAATATATTACAGATTTGCTCAAAGAAACAGGTATGACAGCTAGTAAACCTGTTGGAACTCCCATTGAACAGAATCATAGATTGAGTGAAGCTCTTGGAGATAAAACAGTAAACAAAGAGACGTATCAGAAGATAGTTGGGAAGCTAATCTATCTTGCACACACTAGACCAGACATATCTTATTCAGTTAATGTTCTCAGTCAATTTATGCATGACCCAAGAGAAATTCATCTACAAGCAGTTTACCGTGTACTTCACTACTTAAAAGCACATCCAGGGAAGGGAATTTTATTTAAAAAGGGATCTACAATGGAGCTAGCAATTTATACAGATGCAGATTTTGCAGGTTCTTCAGTAGACAGGCGGTCAACTTCAGGTTATTGCACCTTTCTTGGAGGAAACTTAATCTCATGGAGAAGTAAAAAACAAAATGTTGTAGCAAGATCAAGTGCAGAGGCGGAATTTAGAGCTATGGCTACTAGAATATGTGAATTATTATGGGTCAAAATCATCCTAGATGATATAAAAATTCAATGGAGCAAGCCTATGAAACTGTACTGTGATAACAAATCAGCAATTAGCATAGCACACAACCCCGTACAACATGATCGAACCAAGCATATAGAGATCGATAGACATTTCATTAAGGAGAAACTTGACAGCGGATTGATTTGTACTCCATATGTGCCATCTGGACTTCAACTTGCAGATATGATGACAAAGGGATTAAGCAACAGTATGTTTTATGAGAATGTAAGCAAGCTGGGAATGGAAGACCTATATTCACCAGCTTGAGGGGGAGTGTAGGAAATTCTAGATAAGTATATCTTAGAAGATAATTCTGTTATTAATTAATTGTAATCCTTTATTTTGTTTCATTAGGATTAGGATAATTATTCTCTTTTATTTATTATTTCCTAATTGTAGTAGTTATCTTATTTTTAGGATTAGTAGGATTAGTATGGCTTAGCCTTCTTTTTTCTCCTATTTATGTACCTATCATCAGAGAACAGAAACAAGAAAATAAAGAATTACTTTGTTTCACAGGTATATCAGAGAAATCGCTTTCCAAAGACTTGCATGCGTAACGACACCTCCCGAACCAACGTCCCATCCATTCCGATGAAGCCCATACTTTGCTTTAATTACCTTATGCCAAAGGGAATTAGGCTCTAAGGGGAATCTCCATAACCACTTAGCCAAAAAAGAGATGTTAGACACTAGATTACCAAGACCCAAGCCACCTTCATCCTTAGGTTTGCAACACACCTCCCAACTAACCAAGTGATCTTTCTTTTCCACCCCTCCATCATTTCAGAGAAAATCCCTCATAATTCTCTCAATCCTTCTAGCCACTTCGATCAGGATTTTGAACAAGGACAAAAAATACAAGGGCATCCTAGATAAGGAGGCCTGAATAAGGGTCAATCTACCCCCTAAGGAAAAGTAAGGGCCTTTCCAACTATCAAGCTTACGGGAAATTCTTTGGATAATCGGGTCCCAAAAAGAAGCAGCTCTCGGATTACATCTTAGAGGAACATCTAGATAGGTAAGAGGCCAGTTGAGAACCTCACAACCCGCAAACTCTGCCAATTGCCCAAGAGAATCGTCCTGAATGTTAATGCCAGCTAAGCCACTCTTACCTAAGTTAACGCAGAGACCTGACACTAGCTCAAAAATCTGAATCAACAATAGCACTCTAAGAAAATTATCCTTATCTTTAGGCAAGAAAAGAATTGTGTCATCAACAAACTACAGGTGGGTTACTACACAACCATCTCCCTTTATCGATAAGCCTCTAAAAATCCCTCTATCAGAACCTCACCTCAATATACAGCTAAGGACATCGGCCACCACGGTAAAGAGAAAAGGAGATAACAGATGACATTGTCTAATCCCACGTTGCCCCTTGAACCAGGCTATGGACTACCCATTAATAATAACCGAAAATGCTACTAAGGAAAGGCAACCATTCATCCAATGCCTCCATCTATCACTGAAGCCCTTGTGACGGAAAATCAAGTTCAAGAAGTCCCAATTGACCATATCATATGCCTTCTCAAAGTCTAGTTTAAACACTAAAACCTGTTGCTTTCTACGTCTGACATCATCAACTGACTCGTTAGCTATTAAACTAGCATCAAGAATTTGATGTTCAGCGATGAAAGCACTTTGGTTCTCCGAAATGGAATTCTCGATAACCGCACTCAATCTCTCAGAGAGCACCTTGGCGATGATCTTGTAGACATAGTTACCAAGCTAATAGGGCTGAAATCCCTCACTTTAATGGACCTGTCTTTTTTGGGAATAAGAACGATGAAAGTGGAATTCATGCTGGCTGGAATACGGCCAGTATGGAAGAATTCTCCAAAGACTTTCATCAGATCTTCCTTCACTATCGACTAGCAGGCTTGGAAAAAAGCCATATTGAATCCGTCAGGCCTAGGAGCTTTGTCCTTATCCATCTTCGAAATTGCATTTCTAATTTCTTCCTTCTCAAAGGGTCTTTCAATCCAATTCCCCTGGGCATCGTCAATAGGGAACCAATCCAAACCCTCAATCATTGGTCTCTCGTGCATCTCCTCAGTGTATAATTTCATGAAGAAACTAGCCACCTCGACGGAGATCCCCTCATTGTCCTTGACAGTATTGCCATCTTCCACCTCAAGCTCTTTTGTAAAACTCCTCCTCTTTCCATTCACCACCTTGTGAAAAAAACTTGAGTTCACATCACCCTCACGAGCCCATTTGATTCTACTCTTTTGAAGCCAGCTTATGTCTTCTTTTTTCCTAATGTTGTCCAAAGCATTCTTGAGAGTCACTTTACGCATGACGAGAGTCACCTCAAGCCCGCCCTCACTCTCTAGTTTGTCAATAACATCAAGCTCCTTAAGAATGTTTTTCTTCTGAATTCTATTGTCCCCAAAGACTTCTTTGTTCCAAGTCTTTAACTTCTCCTTCACAAATTTCAATTTCTTCATAAACTTAAAACCCTCCCATCCTGGAATCGTGTATTCTGACCACCAATTCTCTACATTGCTGAAAAAGGTACGGTGTTGAAGCCACATATTCTCAAATCTGAAAGGGGTAGGACCCTATTTGACTCTGCTAGTCTCAAGGATAATGGGGAAATGGTCGAACGCCAAGCGTGAGCCCACTTCCTAAATGGGATATATAATTTATATTTATATTTATATTATAAAACAAAAAAATAATATACAAAAGAAACTACTGATATATATGAACAAAAAGTAACTCATACATAACTCCATCGATAGTCCAGACTCTAGAATCCAAATGTATCAATTATGGATACCCTTTTTTTTTTCGTGTTTTATCAATTATAAAAACCTCTCACCTTCAGTATATAGTGACTGCAATGATCAATAGCGAGTGTGACCGTACCTTTAAGCACAAAGATGAATCTAGAAGGACAAAACACATAAAAATCTCACAAATAGAATAATAGATCAAACACGTATTTATAGCAAGAACTAAGAAACAGTTGTCAAATGGTCCATTGTGTAATGGAAGGGGCACAATTTAGAATTAAACTGAAAAAAACCAACCTCTCCACATCATCTGGGGGTAGTCCTGATTTTGAATTCTCTGAAAAAGGGTAAAGCATAAATCAGCAGCATATCAGAGTAAACAGTTTCAGTGGCAAACTATAAGTTGCATAGTAATAGTACCTAAAACATGCAATTTCACAAATGAAAAGGCAATATGTCTAAATAGAGGCAAATTGTCATGGTAGAACAGAAGCAGAAGCACGGTTATAAACGAAATTGTAACTAGATGACATATTGATCCTTGTTTGTGTGGGTTATGTGGAATCAGCAGGAGATATAATTACTAATTAGTCAAGGACAAAACCAAAGGGGAAAGAAAAAAAGGCACATAGATGTTGTTGTGAGCAAGGTATCAATGACTATATCAACTTAAAAGCTTAAGTTGCTAAGTGATCGCCCATGAATAGCTTTTATCAATATCTCTAACACGTCTTCTCAAGCAAAAGTCCTTTGAGCTTCAAGCATGGATAAACCATGGGCCAACTATACCCTAGTGCTGCAATTTAATTCAACTTGATTAGGGTAGTGGGGGCTCCTCTTGAGTCCTGGCTGCTTGGTCATGACAACCCTAGTACCTTGTCAAGGACCATTTCAAACAAAAAATTTATGCTGTTAAAATAAAAGCCCATGATTGTCTTTTTAATATCTCTATCACAAGATGGGTGAGACTGCTGCCTGAAAGTGTGATTTGAAAGCTATGCGCACAATATTAACTTAATCGAGTGAGAGAAGCTATAAACCCATATTAACTCTCCCTAAGGTGAAGACTTCTGGTTGGTCTGTAGTGTTCCCTTTAAGCTACAAACCTTTTTGTTTGGACTACTTCTGCCTTGCACTGTTACCTCTTGAAAGCATTCTATTTTTTATTGCCTTTCTCATGAAATTTAGATTGTCCATCTGACCATCTCATATTTCTTCTCCCCCCCCCCTCCTCCCTGCGACCCCCCGCCCCACCAAAAAAAAAATCTGAGGTTATGAAGGTTTACTGTCCTGTGTACTTTAAATATTTAGCTCTGCTGTCATTCAAATTCAAATCTTTTACTATTTTGAACAAACATGTGGTTTCCAAATTTATGCATTATTGGATATGAGCAGAAAATAGCATCACAGTACCCTACAAGGACAAATATGTAATTTTGGAATAATTAACTCACCAAGCTGAATCAACATTATCACTTGACGCATGAGATTGTGCCTCTTATCTAGGCTATAAATCAAAATATAAAGGGGGCAGCAAAATATGCTGTAATCAAACCTTGCAACTTAGCTAGATACATTACAAAGTGCGAGCCCATTGCTGGTGCAATTAAATATGCCCCTGATGTATTGATCCTGTCAAAGCAATTAAAGTCAGATAGCAAGATGAGGCTTAACCATTTTAACCACAACAAACGGGGAAAGTCATGAGTACCAATCAGGTAACGGGCCATATACATGACTTTCTGGAGATATTAAAGCATGATGTCTTTTATAAACACTGCGTGTGAAACCAGGCAAATCTGGCAAATGAAGAAACATAATAAAGTCAGTTCACTTTCTCCATGATTTTTTTCCCCACAACTAAGAAATAGTTGAGAATTTTGGACAGCTACAGAAACCTATAGACCTAAACTACTTCATAACGTAGACTACTAAAAAAAAGTTACAACTCAACTAAGTATAATAATGGACTCGAGTCTGGTAGTTGAGTGTCACAATTCAGCATTCAAGCCAACCCTTTAGAACCAAAGTAATTTAGTCTTACTGTAATAATAAGTTCACAGTATTATCCTGAATATAAACGATGAATGCATCCGGGTGTGGAAATGACTCAAGTGAAACAGACACGACAATAAACAAGGTTTGAGAAAGAACTTCTTGTGCTTGAGCTAGCCAGCTTGAAAATGTTTATTTGTATCTTTTATACTTATTTATATATTTGCATTCACATAATTTGTGTATAACTATATGTACATTTACAGTTTCCGCTAAACAATACCAAGTGGACCATTTTACTAGTATATAATAAAAAAGTTGTTCAAGAATATATATATATATATATATATAACAATCTTAAAATATAATTGACTAGAATAAATGTATGCTTTTCAAACTTTTTTCACTCCTAAAAAGCAGTGTTTTATGTATATATGGATTAATTTGATTAAGATGTAACTTGAGTTTGAATTAAACCTGACTTGAGTTGAAATCAAGCAACTTGAGTAATTTTCAACCTAGTTATAAGGGCAAACTTGGTGCTACAAAGCTCCCGCTATGCGCGGGGTCCAGGGAGGGGACGGATCCACTTTGTGGATCTAATGTAGGCAGCCTTACCTTACAATTTTTGCAAGAGGCTGATTCCACGGCTCGAACCTGTGACCTCCAAGTCACATGGCAGCAACCTTACCGTTGCGCCGAGGCTCGCCCTCAATTTTCAACCTAGTTATAAGAATGAAAATTTATATGGAGTGGATCCCAAAGTTTTTTATTCTCTTCAATCTTCTGACAAGCGTGAAGATTTAAAATAAACTAACCTATATGCTTTTAGTTGCTTTATTAACTAAGGAAAATCAAAGTAACAGTAATGTCTGATATCGATACCAATTTGTACAACAATATTCAGTTTACTGACCTTGAAGATGGATAGGCGAGAAAGTAGGATTATCGACTTTCAAATATAGAGGGTTCAAATTTGATTCCATGCCAACCACCGACGGAGCGGAGCAAAACCCTTCTTCGGTAACTACATTTTTAAATAAACCTGACAAGCAGCAAACTGAAAATAAGCAAGTTCCTACTATCTTTAGTCAAAGACAAATTTCACCAACCAAACAAAAGAAAATCTTTTTCCTCCATTTGGCTGCCAACGAGAGACAGTCAAAGAAAAACAGAAAATGGAGGCATTTTCAATGAAAGCTGAAACTTAGCGGAGTCATACTGGTTTTTCGGACTCATTTTCTTGGCAGCCAAATGGGTCATATAATAAATTAGAAAAAATAGTGAGAAGTAGGAGTAATCAGTACCCAGTATGAGGAGAGAGACCAATATTCTACGCATCTTCAGAAGATGACTGCAAAAGATAGCCTCAGAGCAGTTCTATTGTGAGCAGGCACAGAGCGACCATTACTCGATAATGCGAGAGCGACGGTGCCTCTGGAGAGCGGAGATCATATCATCAAGACGGAAGAAGACAACAAACCAATAAACAGTAAATTTTATAAAAAAATATGAAATAAAAATAGTATTATGCCATTAATTTAATATATTTTCAAATTGTCTAATAGACAATGCATGACAATTTTCCTCTTTAAGACACTAGAATGTATTTACAATCATTTCAATATTATAAATCAATAAAATAAAAATAATTACCTTTGCTGATCTTGACATTTTTCTTTACATTGCTATTTTAACTAATAAAAATCACAATTAACTCTTGATGTATTAACCTTAATTTCTTGAGATCATATGAGCTGCTAATTGATACAGCAGTTATTTTGTTATAATTAATTTATTAAATTAAAAGAGTTAATTTTCAAAAGTTGAATTGAGAATTTAGGTATTAATCTAAATCCTCAATTCAACTTTTGAAAATTAACTCTTTTAATTGAGAGTTTAATTATTTTTTAGGATCAGAAAGGATGATGTAATTTGAAATTAAATATTCCGCAAAAAGAAATTAAATATGGCAACAAAAGAAGGCGCGAAGAGGCGCGGGAACGTTGTGGCCCGCGTATGGGTTTATCAGGGCAGCTAGGGTTTTTCTTCAGAGCTCTTAAGTTAGAGATGAACAGTCCCCTGCTATGCTATTGATAATAACTCTAAAACTACTCTGAATGTTGCTCTGAATCTCACAAAGAGAGAAGGGAGTGGTCAGTGCAATCCCAGAAGTTCTGTCTGCTACCTGCAGTTACTGGAATAATGTCTAAAGTAGAACTTGATCCTATGGCTACTCTAGTTGAGTCGTTGTCAAAAAGCTTCATTCAAGTACCGCCCTCGGCTATACCCGCCATGTTGGATTGCATTCTGCTGTCCACTGGTTTGTCCCCACAGTTGCTTTTTGCTTCACTTTCCGATGTTTTCCCTTGTTTGCTCAAGGTATCTTGGGTCTATCAAGTGCCCATTCCATAAAACTACTTTGTTCTGCATCTATTGCCAAGTTTCTTGAAATTAAGGCTGTAAATATAATTAATCTCGGCTTCTGTTACGGTTCAAGTGATAACATCATTATTTATATATGTTTGATGACCTGGTATTAGTATTTTTCGGTTTACATTTTGTTATCTTGGGTAATTTACCAGGACATTGTCAAGGAGGATGAGAAGTTGGACTCTGATAAATGCATCCATCTTATGTCATTGGTGGGTGCATTTTGTCACCTTCTAAAGAAAACGGGTGAGTTACTGTCCTGTGTTTGGCACTATCTTAATCTTATTTGTTCTGACATTCAATGAGGATTTTGTAAGCTATATCTATAAGACCTTTTGGAAGAGCATTCTAAATATTAATGAGGTAATATGCGGAATGTCATGAAATTATCAAGGGAAAGAAGAAGAAGAAGAAACCGAGCCTTTATAGCTGTCAAATTATCTCTTCTTCTTGAAGGAATACTTCCATCTAAGTTATTTCCAGTGTAATGGATGTCAAAAGTGTCTTCTCTTGCATTGTTGGGTTATGATGATTCCAAGACAAGTGTGATTTGTCTAAATCCATATAATAGGTAGTAATTGCTTAACATATACTAATAGTGAAAGATTGGATACAATTTCTTTGCAGGGACTAATTATGATGCAGTACAGTCATTTACATGGAGATGCTTTCTTCCTCTAGCTAAGGTGCTGCAAGCATTTCAGTATGATTTGCTTAAGCAGGTATAGTATAATGTTAAGTAGCCAGGCTATTATTATTTATAAGCAATTATTGGAGGACCTTTTACATCTAATTGTTTCCTTTATGTCTGTATTATTGTTGGATATACATCAAAAAAATTTTGATGTTAGATCGCAGAACTTTTCATCAATGTTGTGATTGAGACTCACACCTGGGTAGTTCTCGAAGAAACTTTGGTGCCTATTGTTTTGAGATCAGTTGGTCTTTCCATGGAGACGCATCATAATGAAGACTCATATTTCTATGAATGGAGCAGTGGATTATGGCCCCATGTTTCATATGATCTGTTAACTAATTCACCATCGGACGAGGAACTCTCGCTGTCTTTTTCAAGCTGTTTTACATTGCCAACATCATGCCAAGTTTTGTCTGCAATCCTGGAAGTTACCCTTCAGTGTCGACAAACAGCTATGCTCTCTAAGTCAGTTGAAGAAAATGGGTGTTTTGCAGATAACTTTGTTACAAAATTGATGTGGGAGCTATGTAATATGACTGAACAGATGTTATTATATAGTCCAGAGCACAGGTCTTGTGCAGTTGGCTTTCTTCTTCCTATCATGTTCAAAGCCTTTGCTTCCAAGTCATCATTCAGAGTCACAATCTCTGGGCAGGAACATGCTCTTTCTTGGTAGAATCAGTTATCTTTATTATTGTTGACCAGATTTATATATCAAATCTATTCATGAATGTGTATTGCATATTGTTGTTCTCAGGGAGGATTTCTTTGTCAAATTGTGGAAGTGCTGCAGGACACTGTTTTCCATTGGACCTTTAGAAAGAAGAGAGGCGTATAATGTGCTCTCTCTGTATTTCTCTTTTCTCCGTTATATAGAAGAACATGAAGGTGTTGACACAATCTGTAGAATGGAACAATTTGACATAAGAACAGAAAAAGAGTTCTGGGATGACATCAAGAAGGGGCTGGTACTTGAGTTTTCTTTACTATTTACCATTATCTTGTTAGATTGTGGATTTGTTGCTGTGTTGCTTACTTCAGAATCATTCAGGTCGACAAAGAGAGTTTAGTGAGGAAGCAGAGTTTACATATATTGAAGGTGGCACTAAACATACACGGAGAAACCAATTCCACTTCTAGTGTTTCAGAAAAGAACCCAGGAAAGCGTACTATACCACATAGTGTGACAAAGAAGGAACTCTGGGCTTACAAGGAAGCCAGATCACTGGGTGTTGGCAACATTTTGGCTTTAGAAGACCTGGTTTTCAACAGCAAGCAGTATTGGGAAGCATTTTTACTCCTATATGAAATGCTTGAAGAATATGGCACTCATTTAGTTGAGGCAGCTTGGAATCATCAGGTGTATAATCTTGCATTTACATTTTCATTTCATCTATCTTTGAGTGTCTATCTAACCTTGATCTTGAGAATTTAGATTGATGAAGAGGTGTGGATGATATTTTAGGAGTAAACTGGACTGTTTGTTCATCCTTCCTGGGTAATGACCCTTACTAAAAAAGGATGAGAAAACTAAGTAATAATAACTGCTAGTTCATTTCTTTTTTTTTTTTTTTTGATAGAAAAAAGAAATGTTATTAATGAAAAGAGAGAGAAACAAAAGGAAAAAGAAAAAATACATCAGAAGGAGGACAAGGGATCCTCCTAAGATAGAACTAAAAAGAGAGAAATCTAAAAGCCAAAAGACACCCCATAAGGCCCCTAAAAAAAATTAGTACAACAACGCCCTCTAATCCCTATAAACATCAGAAAGAGGCACCCCATGAAAAACCCATTGGCCAAAACCCACAAGGAAGCCACATAACAAATGCGATCCCATAACAAGTGAGGAGGTAGACCCTGGTCATTAAAGACTTTAGCGTTTCTTTCCATCCAAATGCACCACACAGTTGCAAACATAACTGTTTTCCAAATAATCTTATTCTCCTTCCTAAAACCAAAACCAGTAAAATTGGTCGCAAGGAGTGCGCCAAGGTCTATTGGGCATTTCTTTTTGGTTAGTAAACAGACAGGAAGAATAAGAGGTGCAGTGCTTGACTTTTTCATCCTCATACTTAACAATTTCTCATTTTATATTAGTGAGTTGAAAATGCGAAGGTTAGGTACTCTTGGAGCTAGACATTTTTTACATGAATTACTACTTTTCACCTTTATTTATTGAAGTTTTCACATGGTGAATATTGGTCCTCTGTAAATATTTGTATCATTCCCACTTATCTATTATAGGCACAGTTTTAGGCTAATGTGAAAAACACACTAAAGCATACAATCAACCTTTCTCACTCTCCCTCTTCTGTTCTCATTTTTCTCCCTCTATTTGTTTTATTTTTCATCACTATGTAAATAGATTTCAACCCTTGGTCAGACACTTTGTAATGAATTTTTCACTTATAAAATGGGTCATTTCCCTGAAGGCTTTCTTATTGTGGTTTCTAAGTTTTATGCTTTCTTCAGTTCAACGCATCTAATCTTCTAAAACTATTGTTACTACAGGTATCTTTGTTGCTTCGGTTCTCTTTGTCAGATCTAAAGTTGAAAAGCAATATCAGTGAAATTCACAAAAATCAGATTGAAAAATGTGATGAAATCTTTACTTGGCTATCAATTTTGTGGGAACGAGGCCTTCATCATGATAATCCTCAAGGTTAGCAGAGTTATCATTATGACCAAGTGATAAACTAATTAACTTTTTGCTAGCAAAACTCGAAAGCTACTGTGGCGTTACACAAGTTCTATGTTTTTTCGCACATTAAATTAGTTCTTCCATTTTTAGTCATTACCCTTTTTTGTTTTGGGTGTTTCCCAATAATGCAGTAAGGTGCCTGATCATGCAGTCTTTTCTGGACATCAATTGGGAGAATTATGGGAACTATGTAAAATCAGTGCCTGAAACTTTCATCCTTGGTCCACTAGTGCAAGGGCTGAATGACCCAATACAACACAAAGAATTTGGTTTGTCTATCATTCTTAGGCCCTTTCAACTAGTGAATTTGTTCTTCAATCATATTTGACCATGTTATGTTCTTCGCTTCTTTGTCTATTTAGGTATTCAAATGATGCTTAACTTATTACTTTGTCCAAGTCAGGTTTTGTTCTATTAGTATGATAAAATGCTTCAATTTCATCTGCATATTGTCACGACCCGTTTTCTGGGCACATGACCGGCACAATGATGAATCTCTCATCACTGTAAGCCTTCCGATAAATATATCAAATTTTCTTATCTGAAAATCATAGATTATCAATTTAAAATACATTATTATACTGACATACAAGCTAAATGTCGAACCCCTGAACTAGATGTCCTAGACGATTACAGAGCAACATAATCTATAACAGAAGAGAGGTCTACCCGACAACGGGAAGGTCCAAAGTAATCTACTCCTCTAGCAGATATTCTTCGATGGCAACCTGATCTGAACAAAAAGGTTGTACAAACAATGTGAGCTTTTAAACTCAATGAGCGAATCGGCCTCGCATTAATAAAATTCAAATACATTACCAGTCATGCAAGCATATCCAAAGGCTCATACTCAACCAATAGACAGAAGATAAAAATTTATCCAATTCAACAAACGTTACTAGTACTCGTCAATGGCAATATATCCCGGAGAGCGCACACAGGCCGGCTCACCAATTATGTATATTTCCGCCATGACGCACAACATCATCCTCTTACATACAAGATAAAAATTCATCCAATTCAACAAACGTTACTTGTACTCGTCAATGGCAATATATCCTGGAGAGCGCACACAGGCCGGCTCACCAATTATGTATATTTCCGCCATGACGCACAACCTCATCCTCTTAGCTAGGGCGCCTCACGGATTTATCACCAATCCGGGCTATATCCCTACTGAGGGAATCGTTGTCTCCACACTCATTGGTCAAGACACCCTGTCAACCGGGTTTTCCGCCTTGCCGTGAGAGGGGGTACTATCCCGCTCAATCACAATCAATAGCATTTCATATCATAATCAGAAGCTCAATATAATATTCATCCATATAACAGGTATAGTATATAACTATATTATAGCTTTATAAACCACAATTCAAGAGATTCAATCTTCATATCATCATGAGATACTTGCTTTTTTTTTTATCCATACTTCTGGATTAATTATCTCATTATATTCGCCATTCTGAATCCAATTTCCCCCTATGAATCTTGGGAGTGTCCTACGACATACTTTTTATCACCAGTAATGCTAAAGCTCTATTAAAACGGGGTCGTTTCACTCACCTGGATTCCGTACGAGTATCACTTCTCTAAGTCGTTACAGACAAGAGTGCTCAGGTGAATTTCGGTGTTCTGCTACGGAGATTTTCATGAAAGATTAGAGAAAATACGTTAGGATTGTTTTCGTACAGATACTGTTCATACGTACGGCTACTGTTTATATATACGGTTACTATTCATATGGTCACTATTCATACGTACGGTCACTATTCATACGTACGATCACTATTCATACCAGAAATAGAGAGTACAATCTGTAAAAGAGTACACCAGGTAAGTTCCCAGGAAAGAGTGGAGGGTCACACTGGACACACTTAAAAACCAGGTCTTTCCTTAGCCAGAACTTTCCTAGACATGTATTCTTCACAGTTTACATTCTATTTCGGTAATCAGATAATCAAAATAACATATAAACAGCTAAAGACAGTTTTTCTGATGTGGAAGATCAGCCAAGGCCGCAACCACAGAGCATACTTAGAAAATAACTTCTAAAATTTGAAAGACATAGAAAGGGCATAGTATCCTTACCTAAGCTGAAAAGGAAAGGCCCAAAATCTCAGAGGCCTAGCTTTGGAGTAAGAGAAACTTAAGGAGAGAAGAAGAGAAGTTGAAGGTGTGAGTTTAGAAGTGAAATGGAAGGGCCTATTTATAGCAAAAGTCAAGGGTACTATTTGATACTATGCGCTAATAAAATATTCAATTTACTATTCATGAAAATGACATTTCTAATAATGCAGTTACTGTGCACCGCATGGAATTATTACTATTGGAAACTTAAAAGGGAAAAATATCCTTTCACCTTAAACCTTTAAGTTTCTTTTCAATTCAGTCCTTTCACTTTAGTCCCTAAGGGTATTTTCACACATAAAACGTCAGTTTCTCCTACGAACTTCTTTCTAGTTTTCTCTTATGACCAAACAACATCTAGTACTTGACATTTCGATTGTATAACTGAACAGTATCATATACGTAAATAGTATTATACAGGTGAATAGTACCGTATACTGAAATAGTAACAGTAGTTTGTAAACAAATATTTATATTTTATTTTTCTTGGGTATTACACATATGTTACTGGAAATTTAAATAATGTGAAAAAATAATTTTCTACTGAATTCCAATTCTGTTTGACTTTTTATTTAGGAGTAAAAGGAGTTTACATGTCAAAGACAATTGAAGGTGCAGCCCGATTTTTACAGCAATATGCGAGTTGTCTGGCGCCAAGGTGTGCTTTGACATCTGTTTGTTAGTAATTTATTGTACTAAGTTTGTTTATCGAAAGAATTAGTGTGAAGTCAAATAATTTTTTGACATGCTGCATCTTTAACTTACTGCATTGTCATGTTTAATAAGTTTAATTATAAAGCTCTATATTATTTTTTTTAAAAAAAAAAAGCTAAGATTTTAGATAACTTAGGCTTATTTGCAGTTCCTAGCTTAATATGGGAGGATGTCTTGTAAAACATGGGAATAAATATAAAAGGGGTAAGAAAGAAATAAAGAGAATGAATTTTGACATGTATTATTCATATGGTAGGAAAGTCCTAAGCAAGTAGGAACCTTGGAGGAAGGGTCAAATGCGACTCAGGTTCATAGATGTCTCATTAGACATGTATTAGTGGAAGTTCCTTGGATATTAATTGTGTGGAGTGATGAAACATGGGTTTCAGTTTTACATAGCCTGCTGGTTTGTCCTTAGTGTAGTTGCTTTTGCCTTGCATAGTGGCCAAATTGATGTCTTACTGGGGAAGAAGAATGGATAAAAGGAAGGGATATCGTCATCAGGAGCGAAATTGCTTCTTGAATTTTGATAGGAACCCAAGCATAGAAATCAGAACAGAATCCAGAAAAGAGAGATTAAATCAAGAAAACCAGGAAAAGAACCAAATTGTATTACTAAGGAAAATGGAAATTAACTGCAACAGTGAAACCAAATGAAAGATTACACAAAGATAATCTTTCCCCTGAACTAAGCTCCTACAGAACAACTACTAAGAGGTATTTTGCCCCAATGCCAGAGCATATGCTCTAACCCACGACTTCTGATATAATATTCTTCACACCCCCTACTGCCTTCCCACTACTTGTATATATAATAAATTGATACACTAAAATTCCTTTACTACCCTCCTAACCAACTCACACAATACATCACTCATATGCCACTCAGCACTAACAGACTCACGCAATACACCATATACTATATACCACTACTAGGTACTTATCATTTCTTGTCTATCATGGTCTTTACATAACTTTTCAATAATATTTTTTTTTTTTAAGTTTGGATGAGCTGTAAAGCTGAAGTTCGCTTCTGGTGTTTACTTTGGCATTTACTCTGGGATTTGAGATTCACAGCTTGTATTGCACCCTAGATATATATCTGCTTAAGACATTAAAGTTTGGATTATCATGTCTTGAATGAAACAAAATAATCAGAATCCCATGCTTTTGCAACTGTGATTATTTGATCTGGGGCATCCTTCCTTCCCAAATTGTTTCTCTTATTTTGTTTTATTTTATTTTATTTTTTTACCTCTATTGATTTTTGAGGCTATAGGATCAGGAAGGATGGTATGGATTTGCAGGGTTGTGCTCTTTTTGCGGTATTCTGTTGCCTTTTGCTTCAGCATAATGCTTGAATTTTTAGTTAGAGATGCATAGGTGCCCATTAAAATTAGGATGTCCATGTTATTTAGCCTCTGTGTGTTTCAAGTTCTATTTTTTTTTAAATAATAAATCAGACATCAGGGGGCCCTTTTAAGCTGAGGTTTCTTTCTCTTTATTTTTGTTCTGTTTGTTGGTTTTTCCTTGCTGGAGGAGGATTCCTGATCCTCATGTTCTTTGTTACCTCTCTCTTCCACTAAAGCAATATTTCCTTTGAAAAGGATGGCATGGTTGTCTGTTAAAATCTATTGTTAATGTTTTAACTTCTAAATACAATATCCTTTTGCAAGTCTTTCCCTTATTTGTCCAATATAATTCAATACTTTGGCTATATTTATTGTCTAAAAGTTACTTACAGGAAATGCATTGCATTTTTATGCAATCTAGCATCTACTGCTAAACATCAATCTTTTGGACGAGCTGGACTGATGGGCCTTGCTGAATGCATTGCTTCAGCTGCTACTGGCATTGGCACACTTATTTATGGCAGGAAAGAGTCAATTAGAGGCACTTCTCATGTGGAATTTTCTTCTGGAATGGCAAATGAAAATGATGAAACAGAATTACTGGATGTTTTTCGATATGTTATTGAGAGCAGCAAACAGCATTTCAATCCCAATTACCGTCTCCGAGGTTTTTAAATTAATAAAACTGGGATTTGTTGTTTTTATTTATTATTTGACTATATATACATTTAGGAGCCATATCACAATTCAACTCACACCTATATTATGATTATCAGTTTGTCAAAAAATCCTGGAGGCTGCTGTTTCTGTGGTGTGTACTTTTGGTATTCCCCTTGAGATTCTTTTGCTTTTCATTTCAGCATTGCCACGAGAATTTACTGATTGTGGTGGTAAGTGAAATATTTAAGATTTACTTCTATCCTTAGTTGCTAGCTTGTGTCTTGGGGGATGGAGGGGGGAGGAATTGGAGGAATTAAAGCCTAAAATCCCCAAAATCCATCATATTTTTCAAATATGCTTCAATAAAAATAAAAAAAAGCCGAAACACACTAATACATCTTTAATATTTAAATGAAAGATTAACTCTCTTGTGTGCTCAGCCCATAGATTTTTTTAGGGGAACCACTTTAAAGAGATTGGACAGCTATAATACATGTGTAGACTTTATAGGGTTTCTGTATTGTGTTCTATTTTGAGCCTTTCCTGTATTTTCTGGTTTGAGTATTCTTATATTCCAGCTACTCTTATTCTTCTTCTAAAAAAATTTTTTTTTAAGCCTTATGGCTAGTGTTCTCACTTACCAATTGGAGTGTGATGGACCATTTCAACTGAAAAGCTTCACCTATTATGAGAATCTTCATGCAAAGGCCTTTTCGTTTAAAGTATGGTAAAGCAGAAACCAATGATACATTGCATCAGAGATATAATTAATTTAATTAGAAGAGTAAAGATTGAATTGTTGACATTTTGGTCATGAAAGCTCTAACAAGATGTGTTTAATAAGTAAACTGCCTCCACTTGTCACTAAAGAAAATGACAGCATATCATAAACAAGCTCATGTACTAAGTCAGTGAAGAAGTAGATATACATTTTTTGTAAAGGATGCCTTTTAACAAAGGCCTGCTTGGTTGTGTTGTAAAATTTTTGCTTTCTTAAATTTTTCTAATTTTTTTTTTGTGATCGAAAAAGAAATATTATTAAAGAGAGAGAAAGATACAAAGAAAAGAAAAGGAAATGCAAGCAAAGAAGAGGACAAAAAATCCTCCTAAAGAAAACAAGAAATAGAACAAAGAAATCGAAAAAAAAAAAAACCGAATACAGGGTTAACACAACAAAGCTTTCCAATCCCGATGAACATTTAACAAAGGCACCCCTTTAAAAAACCCGTTTGCCGAAGCCTAAAGGGAAGCAAAGTAGCGAATTTTATCCCACAATATATGAGGAGGAAGGGACCGTTGCTTAAAAACTCTATCATTTCTTTCCATCCACAAACACCACATAATAGAAAACATAGCCACCTTCCAGAAGACCTTGTTTTCTTTTCTCATCCCAAAACCAAAAAAGCTAGTGGCAAAGAAGACACCAAGGTCACCTAGGCAAACTCGTCTTTCTTCGAAAAGGCCAAATAACATGTTCCAAATATCCCAAGCTACTTTACAATGCAAGAATAAGTGATCATTTTTCTCCGAGCACATCACACAAACATCAGGGGATAAAGCCTTAGAAGGCCTCCTAGTATGAAGCAAATTATTTGTATTAATTCTATTAAGAACAGCTGTCCAAACAAAAGCCTTAATCTTTAAGGACACCTTCACTTTCCAAAACTACTTTTTAAAAGGCAACGACTCCTGTGGACTGTGAATCAAAAAATTATAAAAGAAAGCACAAGTATAGGATCAGAACGAGATGCAGAACGAAGCTAAAATGTCCAACATCAAAGTTAGATCGTCCACAAATCGATCATTTAAGTTTTTAGAAAAGTGAAAATTCTAAGAAAATTGGTCCCCTTGAACACATAAAAAATCAGCAATTGAGGCATTATGCAAAGAAGATAAGGAATAAAGACGAGGGAACCTATCTTGAATTTTTCTAAATCACTCTTCCTAGAAACACTTCAACAAAGAAACAATTTAGCACTGAGGAAAAATTTCCAGCAAGAGCCTATAGTAATATTATCTATGTTTGGGATGATGTTTATAATTGTTTTATTTAGAGAGAGGGTTCTGCATTATAGGAGAAGCTGACAATTTCTTGCTTCTCTCACTATGCAAAGGCATTTTGTTGGTTTAGCTGGTATTAACATTCAAGAAGGCTCTCTTTGTGAGTTAGCTGAGCTTGCGGGTTGTGTAGTGCTTAGTTGGCCTCTTACTTATCCAGGTGTTCCTTTAGGTGGTAACTCATGTGCGGAGTCTTTTTGGGATCCTGTGGTTTAAAGAATTTCTCAAAAGCTTGTTAATTGGAAGGATCTTACTTTTCCTTAGGGGGGAGAATAACCTTAGTTCAGGCATCTTTATCTGGTATGCCTTTATATTTCTGTCCTTATTCAAGATTCCAGTTGGGGGGGCTCATAGGATTGAGAAGTTTATGAGAGATTTTTTATGGTCTGATGGAGGGGATAAGAAGATGGATCATTTGATTAGTGGGAAGGTGTGCTGTAGATCTAAAGAAAATGATGGGTTAGCTCTTGGTAACTTGGTGTCTTAAAAATCTCTCTTTTGGCTAAGTGATTGTGGAGGTTCTCTTTAGAGCTTAATTCTCTTTGGCATAAGGTGATTAAAGCCAAGTTTGGGTTACCTCGGAATGGTTGAGATGCTTGTTCGGGGGGTGTTGTTAAGCATGCAAGTCCTGGAAGGTGATTTCTCAGGTATACCATCTTTCTCTCCAATGTTGTCTTTGCATTTTGGAGATGGCTCTCGTTTTTGCTTTTGGGAAGATTGTTGGATTTGTCATGTCCCCTTTAAAGAAAGGTTCCCACGTCCTTTTTTTTGTTGTTTTCTTTACATGATACCTCCATTGTTGACTTTTTCGTTTGCAAGGGGACCAATTTTGTTGGAACCTTCACTTTTCCAAAAATGTAAATGATAGACTTGTGGTCGACCTTACTTCATTGCTGGACATTTTGACTCCATTACGCATTTCCTCTTTACCTGATAAAAGGCTGTCGAAGTTGGATTCCTCAAGCTCATACACTTGTGCTTCATTTAACAATTTTTTAATCCATAATCCACTTGTTTTTTCGTATCTTAAAAGGTCTTTTTGGAAAGTTAAGGTGTCTTTAAAGGTGAAGGCCTTTTTGTGAACTGTAGTTCTCAATAGAATTAATACTAATGATATGCGTCAAATCAAGCGGCCTTCTAAGGCTTTATCTCTTGATATTTGTGTGATGAGTCTAAAGAATTCTGAGACAAATAGCCATTTATTCTTACATTGTGAGGTGGCTTGGAATATTTGGAACAGGTTATTTGGTCTCTTTGATGAGAAATAGGTTTACCCAAAGGACCTTGGTGTTCTTCGTGTGACTAATTTAAACGACTTTGATTCTAGGATGGAGAACAAAATTTTGTGGAAAGCTGCTATGTTTGCAATTGTATGGTGTATTTAGATAGAAAGAAATGCCTAGGTTTTTAATGATCGGTCTTTGTCTCCTCATTTACTTTGGGATCGAGTTTGCTTTGTTGCTACTCTTTGGATTTTGGCCAATGGGATGTTTAAGGGGGTGCCTTTTGTAGATTTTTTTAGGGTTTGGAGGGCCTTATTGTATTAGCTTTGATTAGGGGCTTTGAGAGGGGGCTTTTTGCTTCAGCTGTCTTTTTCTTAGGAGGATCTCTTGTCCTCCCTTTCTCTTTTTAGTTTTTCTATTTCCTCTGTCTCTCTTTCTCCTCAGTAATAATATTTCTTTTTCTATTAAAAAAAATTTTTGTTGTGTTGACCAGCACCTATAGATTTTGTTTTTTTAACTTAAAAAGTGCTTTTGTTTTCTTAAAAAGCAGCTTTTTTATCCTATGTAGAGAAGCCAAACATGCAACAAATATACTGACAGAATACTAAACTGAACTGTGCTCTGAATTTGTTGGGGGTGGCTAAATGAATATTTGCTTTTCATTCTGCTGTCTAGCATTTATATTAAGGAATTTAGATATGTTGGGTTTGCCTGACTTGTGGTGGGATGCAATAATATGCTAAGTTTGGTGGGAATGAAAGAAACTGCGGATATACTGCAAATATGACATTCTGCATGCATACTGCAGTTTGTCTTGATTATCCTTTCTGTTATTGTTTCTAGAGATTTTAGTCCCCCTTACATTGTGTCACAATCTGCTAGCTGGATGCATTACTGTTATTGTAATTGTTGAGTATCTACTGAATATGTCATTGTAGATTGGTATTTCTTCACATTGGACTCGTTGCTAACAAGCATCTTTAATGCTTATCTCATGTATGTCTAACTGTTTTTCTCAATGATTTGAACAAAAATATTTAATTCTATTCAGCTGGTAAAGTTTGACGCTGTCTTGCTATCTGAACCAGGTTCATTAAGGGTGACTGTGCAAAGATGGCTCTTAGGCTGTGGTCACAAGGATTTTTGTGCCAACTGTTGCAGTGGTGATGTGATGAAGCTCTGGAAGGGTCTATATAACTTTCCTCGGAGCTTTGTGACTCACCAACTTTCCATTGATGCTTCTTTTAATTATGATGATGAAGATGTGAGTGCATGGGAGGTTGAAGCAAATAGATGGGCAAGAGTGCTTTTTCTAGCAACCAAGGAGGAACATCTTTTGGGACCAATTTTCACGGTTTGATTTTGCCTTCTTCATCTCTAATTCCTATAACTGCATATTTACCAACTATTTATATGTCGAAATTGATTTCTTCTGAGGGAAAATGAAAATATCTTGATTGGGCTGCAATTGATACTGCTGCACTGATATCCCTGCTTTTTATTCTCTTACATAAAGTCTGAAACTGGTACCATACCTTTTTATTGCAGTTCATTCAAAGCAATGGTGTTAATATTTTGAAGCAGAACCATGATACAAAATACATACCAGTCAAATTCCTAATTCTTGCCTTGAACTTAGTTTTGGAGCTTCAAAGAACCAAGGAAAGAGCAACTGAATATGGTAGTAAAGTCAGAACAGATATATGGATTGGCTTAGTTGATGATTTGAGTATAGAAGGCATCAGCGAGGAGCTTGTTGACAAATTTCTTCTTATACTGGTATCGCCTGTCATGTGAAGTTCATTCCTCTTTCTGCATGTGTTGTAGCTCCTTTAATCTTTTAATGATCCTTCTATGTTAATCACAATTTGATGTGCAGGAGGATATGATTCAGTTTGCAAACCAGTCTTGCTCCATTTTCTGGTCTGGCATTGTTGTAGAAGGTACAACACTGTCTGGATCAGTGAAAGGAAAACTTGGGGGCCCTAGTCTACGAAGATTGTCCATTTCTACCGCCACTGTTGTATTGCAAGCGGTATGTTCTTCCTGCATTTTAGTTATCATTTGCTGACTGGCTTTTCTGCTACAAAAATATTTTCTAGAAAATACCTTTTGGAGATGGCACTTAATCTCTGAAGGACTAGATTTTGAAGTGCTTATTGTCTGCACTGTCATCTTGGAGGTCCATCTCTGATGCTGCAAAACTTTTTCTTTTTTTTTTTTTTGGGGGGGGGGGTTTAGAGGCAGTTCAATGAATAGCTTGGGCTCTTTTGACATTTTCTATTTAATCAATTATTAAGACAGAGTATGTCAAGGAACCATACATCTTAATTTTAAGAAAAAGAAAGAATATATTAATGAGTGGAAGAGAACAAAGGATACAAAAATACAAAGAAAATGGAGGACAAGTGATCCTCCTAAAAACAAAAAACAAGAAGAAATGGCCCCGGATCTAAGGGTCTTCTAGTTTCTTTGAGGATCCATAAGAGAGAGACACCCTCAAAAGTCAAGACAACCATTGACAAAACCCTCTGCTGAAGTCATAAAATGTATCCTGACCCAGTTGTGAAGGAACTGCTTAACAACCATTGACAAAACCCTCTGCTGAAGACATAAAATGTATCCTGACCCAGTTGTGAAGGAACTGCTGCTGAAAATCCCTAGCATTTTTCTCGATCTGGCAGCACCACAAAAATGTTAATTGGACAATGCCACGCAGCTTTATTCTCCTTCTTCTAAAACCCCTAAATTTGACAGCTGAAAAAGCCCCAGTGTCAGCTGGGCAAGCCCAATTTTCCTTAACGAGGCCAAATACTACCTTTAGCTGTTAAGTGCAGGCCCAAAAATCAGCTTAATCTTTAACATATCTACTCATGCCCAATCCCTTTGGGATATAGCATGGACAGCAAAATCCCACTACAATTGTGGTGAAATCCATGCACTCTCATATTAGTTTTAAGATCAACAACAACAGCCTTATCCCACTAGGAGTTTTAAGATCAACAGTAAAATTCATTTTACTGATTCCTTAAATGGTAACTCCAGGAATTCCAAAAGGATTTTTATTTGTTCTTTGTTTTAGACATGAATTTAATTATATTTGTCACTAATCAGTTCTTTTTTCTATACTTAATGCATATGACCAAGCAGATTATGTCAGTGAAAGCATTATCACTAATCTTAGCATGGTGTACACAAATTAAAAGTGACGTTTCACTTGGCTATGCATTCACTTTCATGTGGCAATTTTTCTGGAGGACTACTAGATTTCCACCTTCTTGTTCGGAGGTATCTGGCATTAAATGCATTATAAGCTATAATTTATAAATATGGTTGAAGGGTATAGTAAAGTGGTTTTTGTTATTGACACGTATGTGTAAAGCAGATTGAAGCAGAAATTTGTCTGGCAGCGTATGAAGCATTAGTTTTTGTTCTGAGAGTGTTAGCATCGACGTATTCTCATCAGTCTTTGTATCTCATCGAGGAGAATGAGAAATTGCTTTTAGAGACTGAAGGCAGGCCTCAGTTAGATTCTATGCTTGTATCTTTCACTCAAAATATCAATAATCTCCTTGGAGTAGGATTTTTGGCGAGAACACGAAGGGCTGTTTTGTTGGATTGGAAGGTGCTAATCTCTGTCTCTATCTCACCCCTGTTCTTCTTCCTTTTTTTCTCTACTGATTTAGTTCTTCTTATCAGTCATTAGACCTTTGATCAATCATATTCATGGAACTTCTTTCCATTTTCGAATCTTATAACTTGGTCATATTAATTTATAGATTGCTTTTGCCGGCAACTAATAAACTGAAAGATTGTAACAAATTTGTTACTATACCAGTGGATGTGCATAGAATCTTTGTTGTCAATTCCTTCTCACGCTCTCAAGAATGGATTACATGTGGAGGAAAACCATTCTTTCTTCTCAGATGGCACTCTCAGATGCATGTTCAATGATCTTGTTGAGAGGTAAAGAACAAGTTAACCTATATGCTCATTTCTGTCTGTGATTTTCTGGTAGTTGTATAATCAGTTGGGGGGGTTGTTGATAAACATGTGTGATAAGCTTGGTCAAGATTCCACCATTTCTGTCGATGCCGTGGGTATACTACCCCCCCCCCCCTCTCCTTTTTTCTCTTCTCCTCTGGGTGATTGGCTTATATTTGAGGCCAGGAGGGTTGCTTAATGTTCAAATTGGTGTCATGCTATTCTTAGTTTTAAGTGGCAAGAGCTCCAATGGAATTGCTTCTTCCCTGCCCCGTCCCCCTCCACCCCATAGAAAATATGTTTATCATCTTATTCAGTTGTGTTTTGCAGCCTTGAACATGCTGGGGAAGGTTCTGTTTTAACCATGCTGCGGTCAGTCAGAATGGTATTAGAGCTTGTTGCCCAAAGGAAGTCAAGGGCAGGTGTTTCCGAAGATGTTATAGATGCACAGGTTCACTTAATAGCTGTCTTTTTAAGTTTGTGCCCTTCCTACTGTTCAGCTTCGTAAGATGCATGTATTGGATGAATTTGCTATGTATGTGCTGTGTGTCTCATGAAGCAAACTTAAATGGAGATATTTTAGAACAGTTGGGAGATATTTTCACAAAAGCCTTAAATGGAGCCCGCATTGCCTACATTTGTAAAAAGCTGGGCATGATTAACATCTATGATCTAGCTTGAGGGGGAGTGTTACGATATAGGCTTAATTAGTGGGTTTGATATTATTGAGTGTAAATATACATGATTATAGGGATTGATTAGCATGATTGTAGGGATTGTATTTTTGGTTCCCTGTGTATATATATCTATAGTCTATGAATGAAATATACAAGTTATTTATGGTTCCCTTGAGATATTCAGAGACAAACAATCATTTGTTCCTTCATTGCGATGTGGCTTGGAGCATTTGGAACAGGCTTTTTGGTCTTTTTGATGAGAATTGGGTTTGCCCAACTGACCTTGCTGCATTCCTTGCGACCAATTTTACTAGTTTTGGTTCTAGGAAGGAGAACAAAATTCTTTGAAAAACAGCTTTGTTCGCAATTGTGTGGTGCATTTGGTTGGAAAGAAACGCCAGAATATTTAATGATCGGGGTCTACCTACTCATTTGTTATGGGACCGCATTCGTTATGTGGCATCTTTGTGGGTTTCGGCCAATGGGTCTTTCAAGGGGGTGCCTCTTTATGATGTTTATAGGGACTGGAGGGCGTTGTTGTACTAAATTCTCTTTTTTTAGGGGCCTTATGGGACGTCTTTTGGTTTTAGTTTTTTCTATCCTTTTAGTTCTATCTTAGGAGGATCCCTTGTCCTCCTTCTGATGTATTTTTCTTTTTCTTTTGCCTTTGTTTCTCTCTCTTCTCATTAATAAAATTTCTTTTTCTATCAAAAAAAAAAATTTCCTATAGGTTATTTTATTTGCTTTCCTAGTTTAATGAAAATTCCTTGTTTAAGAGGGATTCTACTTCTTATTTTTTTCTCCTAGTTTAGTTAGGATTCTTTTGTATAAATAATAGGTCTTAGCTTTATTCTAAATAAGAGAGAAGAATTTTGTCTTCATAAAATTCCACATAGTATTAGAGCCTGATTGTACACCACATTCACTCCCAAAACTCAATCACTAGACTTGTGAAACCCAGCCTTAATTGCTGGCTCTTTTTTGTGAACCTTTGGCCTATCTACAGCCTTAGTCGCTGTCATCTAGTCCAGCCTTAATCGCTGGGTCTCTCTCCCTTCTTTTCGTGAAATCTTACAACAGGGTCTCTCTCCAACAAATATCAGGTTCCTAATCCTTCAGTTTTCCTCTTTCTGTTGGTATGCTTTGCAAACACCTAGAACCTCCTCTAACCTTGCAAATTCTCTATCTTGGCTGGACCACCCTAGAGTTTGTCTCATGACCGTCGTCGGCAAATCCCCGTTGACCGGAGCATCGCTGGACTTCACACGTGCCGTCACGCACTAACCGTCTCTTCTGTCATGTCTTCCATGCTCCGACGCGTGAGAGCACGTGGAGCCGTTCCTCTGCCATCAGCCTTCACAGAACCGACCGGCCACTGTAGAACATGACCCAGTCGAGGTTTTGTCTATTTGTCAACCTTTACACACTACTCTTCCTCAATCAGTCGCAGTCTTCGTCTTCGATTTCGCAATGCTGGTCGTCTGTAGTCGTCTTCTACGACTTCAAGTCCAGCCTTCATTACTGGGTGTTGTCTACTTCAAATTTAACCTTAATTGTTGGGTGGTGTTGACTTCAAATTCAGCCTTAATTGCTGAAAATTCTTCTTTCTAGCCTTCACTGCTTGGATATTGTGTCATATCTTCAAGTTCAGCCTTAATTGCTGAATTTCTTTTGATTTTTTCTCCAGCTGTGATCCACGTTCATTGCTGGATTTTTCACATACTCTTGTATGACGGAAGTTACATCTGCTGCACCTGCACCACGTTCGTCTTCAACTATGGAGGAAGAATAAACTAAACGAAATACAACAGAGCTTCAAAACATCCAGGGATCATATCGACTCAACGGAAAAAATTATCTTAAGTGGTGTTAACTGATAAGAACTTTCCTAAAAGGAAAAGGTAAGTTGGGTCATCTACTAAAGGAAGCACCAGCGAGTGATTCAACAGGATTCGAAAGATGGGATGAAGAAGATTCCATGATCATGTCTTGGTTATGGCATTCAATGACTCTGGAAGTTAGTGATACATGTATGTTTCTCCCTACAGCAAAAACAATATGGCATGCTCTTTACCAAACATATTCGAAAGTCAATGATGCAGCCCTCATATATGACATCAAAACAAAAACATCTGAAGCAAAACAAGGGACACGAACTATAACAGAATATGCAAATTTCTTGCAAAACCAGTGGTAGGAATTGGACTACTAGATGACGCTTGATTTGAATTGTGGTAGATGTGTAGTATTTATTAAGAAATTTATAGAGGGATCGAGTTTATGATTTTTTGTGCGGATTAAATTCTGACTTCGATCTTGTACGTATTCAAATTGCTAGACCCGAATTTCCCTCCTTAGCAGAAGTAATATCATTGGTTCGTGCAGAAGAGAGCCATAGAAGCGTTATGTTGGAGCCATCTTCAACAGACACCTCTGCCTTGTACACATACAACTCGTCTCAAGACAATAAACAGAAAAAGGGAAGGCCATGGTGCAAACATTGCAAGAAACTTGGTCACACTAAAGAAACATGTTGGAAAATACAAGGGAAACCTCCGGATTGGAAGCCTAGTCGTACATGGAGTGATCAAGACAACCATAGAAATGCTACCACTACATCTGACAACAAAAATACAGAGATCAATCTATTCACCAAGGAACAAATTGAGGCACTACAAAAGCTACTTGACCAAATCTCCACTGCATCTCAATCATCATCATCCACTACTGAACAACATACTAGTTGGTACATCAAGGCAGCATATTAGAGGAAGATGATTGGCAATGTTGAAAAAAAGTTCTCGACATAGACAAGTTTATTCCAAGCTAGGATTGTATAACATATACAACCTAGCTTGAGGGGGAGTATTGAAAGGAGTCAGTCCTTATATTTAAATAATTTATTCTTAGTTTAGTAGATTATGATACATTTAAATTATTTATTCTTAATTGAATGGATTAGGATTTCCTATAGGTTATTTTATTTGCTTTCCTAGTTTATTGAAAATTCCTTGTTTAAGAGGGATTCTACTTCTTTTTTTTTCCTCCTAGTTTAGTTAGGATTCTTTTGTATAAATAATAGGTCTTAGCTTTATTCTAAAATAAGAGAGAAGAATTTTATCTTCATCAAAATTCCACAACTATTATTGCTTGTGGTGGAATGACATACTTTTAAAAGACAGGGAATTCTATTGCTGATCATCAATTGTGTTTGTTTTATAGTGCTTCTGTGTATTCCATAGTGGTACTTTTTACTTCTTTTCTGGTTCTTTTGTGGGTTGTAGCATGCATAACATTGCATAGTTTCACAATGGATTAGAATTTGTAGGATGGTTCCCGTCCCCACCGGCCCCCCCCCCCCCCAAAAAAAAAAAAAGACCCAAATGGATTTCCCCCATCTACGGTTGTATTGGTTGTGGGGAAGCATGTTTTTCTTTGTCTATTGACTTCAGAATCTTCATAGATTAATAAATAATAAGCAATACTTGGGTGTGTTTTGCATCTTTTGTGAGCTTCACTGCATATGGTATTTTATTCCCCAAACAAAATGGCTAGGTTATTCACTGATTATATTGCTCGCAATCCTTGATCAGATGATGTGGCATTTGGTCCATTCCTCTTGGATATTGCATGTAAGCTGCAACAAGCGAAGGGTTGCTTCAATTGCTGCTCTTTTGTCATCTGTTTTGCATCCTTCTGTGTTTAGTGACGAGAGCATGCATGAAACAGACAATGCACCTGGACCTTTGAAATGGGTGTGTTTTCATCCTCCAATCTTTCTGTTTCCACATGTATTTTCTCTGCTGATTGCTTGCATATGTGAATGTTATGTTTTAATATCCGGATTTCAGTTTATCATCAATCTCCTTGAGGAAGGGACAAAGAGTCCTCGAACAATTCGTCTTGCAGCACTGCATTTAACAGGGTTATGGTTCTCAAATCCTAGGATTATAAAGTTCTATCTGAAGGAACTGAAACTGCTAACTCTCTACGGTTCAGGTAGCAAAATGTTTATCTGCTGTTTCTCAGTCTTACCTAACTCTTAGCTTGATGTCTGTTGCTTTACTTCATAAGTATCATTTTGGACCTGAGATTGTTTCCTTCAGTTGCATTTGATGAGGATTTTGAAGCTGAGCTAGCTGAAAATAAGGATGCAAGGTTGGAAGTCTCTTTGTTGGCAAGAAGCCCTGATCCTGAGCTGACTGAAGTGAGCTACCTATCATTTTAAAGGATTTGACTATTTTCTTGTTTAAAAATGTCTTGCATTGAACATGTCCATTATGGTGATTGCCATTTATGGCAAATGCATTATGATTCTGTTTTGTTTAGTTTCCAGAAACAATTGACCTCGTATTTGTCGGCTACTTCTCTCATCAGGCATTCATTAATACAGAGTTGTATGCTCGAGTTTCTGTTGCTGTTCTGTTTCACAAGTTGGCAGACTTGGCTAGTATGGTGAAATCATCAAATATAAATGAAGATTGCAATGCAGCTCTAGCATGTGGCAAATTGTTCCTGCTAGAGCTTCTTGATTCTGCGGTAATAGATTTCTGTCATTAAATGTTAAGAAACAAATTCTACGTTAAACTTTGAAGTGCTTGTTATTTCTATAGTCTTGAAAAGACTTGCTGTCTTGAGATTCTTCTCTCAGATTCATATGGGAAGAATTACTCTGTGGGCATTGCCTCTGAAAAAATTGTGGTCTGAAATTTGGAAAAACTGTTTGGGCCTGCATTGAAGTGATGATTAGGTTTACAGATGGTTCTGGATTGGCCTCCGGTTTGGAAAAATATTGATTTTGTATGAGAATGAAAATTCTGCTTATGCACTTTTTTTTTATAGAAAAAGAAATATTATTAAGAAAGAAAGAGGGATACAAAGAGAGAGAGAGAGAGAGAGAGAGAGAGAGAGAGAACGGAGACAAGGGGAAAAAGGAGAATAAGACATCCTCCTAGAACAACAAAATAGAAACGAAAAGGAAACAAAACGACCTTTATCCGACAACAGTTGAGGAGGAAGAAAACTTTGTTTAAACACCCTAGCATTTCTCTCTAGCCAAAGACACCAAACAGTCGCAAACATTGCCGCCTTCCACAAGATCTTATTCTCCTTTCTCAAACCAAAACCCGAAAAGTTAATGTCAAAGAAGGCATCAAGATCCACAAGGAAAATCCAACCCTCCTCAAAGAGACCGAATAATCTGTTCCATAAATCCCAAGCCATCTCACAATGTAAGAACAAATGATTATTAGTCTCTGAGTTCTTAGACACATAGCACAAATATCAGAAGATAAAGCGTTAGAAGGTTGCCTAATTGGACGCAAATCATTAGTACTAATTCTATTGAGCAACTGCTTATGCACTTATATGCATATTATAAGGATTAGAGTTTATACTGGATGTATATAAAGATTAAAATACCCTGAAGATACAAATGCCCTTTACCTAGCTGTCACTTATAACTCGTTACTGAGAACAGTGGTATTATAATGTTAACTGACGCAAATTCAGGGAACATGGCAACTCTAAATGTGGGGTAGGAGTATAAGTTAGCATTGGATTTGTTACTGAGATTTTTGACGTATATGACATTTGGAGTTGAAATTTTGAAGAGTTATATATATATATATATATTGGGTTATGCCTTATTTGTTTCTTTCTATGCCTTTTTTCTGTGCAAAGTGTTACTTTGTCAAATTTCAGATTATTATTTTGGGATGATTATGTTGCTTATGATATATTGGATGTAGGTAAATGATAAAGATCTTGCAAAGGAGTTGTACAAAAAATACAGTGCTGTAAGTATTTCCTTTCCCCCTTAATTCCTTTAACTTGATCTCTTGAAAATAGATAAAGTAACTTGGCTTCTTCTCTAGATGGCAGTGGAATTCAAAGCTGTGTGTTTTGTGAGAATTTTTTTTTTTTTCTTATTAAGTCTTCCTTTCCTGAAATAATGAACAGAGAAAAATCTTGTCCTAGAACCACTCTTCATACTTCTCTTCTTCTACCAATTTGCACTAGCCCCTGGCACCAAGGTGCATGGGAGCAAGTGCCTACCTCCTAGCAGTGCCATAGTTGACTCAATTTGGCTGTGGCAAGGTTCTAAGCCAGAGTGTGGATGCACCTTGCACCCATATTTACGTTTAATAGTCTTGTATGAGTCCATAGATTGCCTGGTTGTACTATTAAAAATGGATTATAAATTGCATTTGAGTGAAAAGTTTATTGTTACTAATTTAATCCTTACCTTTTTTTTTTTTCAGAATTTTCTTCAATTCTTTCTACCTTTCTGACTCAGGTTTCATGAATGTTACAACGAGTCATGTTCTTGACTGGTCATGTACTTGCATTCTGATTTTGTATTAAATACATAAATAAAAATGTCTTGCATTAATCATGTCCATTATGGTGTGTTCTTTCTGAGATGAAACACATTTTTATATAAATGGTTTAGTCATGTGAAAGGTTTATTTATGACTTAACAGACGCTCTTATCACTCTTGAATTCTTGTTTATATCCGTCTTTTCTATAATTTCATTTTGATTAATTTTCTATGTTGATGATACAGATTCATAGACGCAAAGTACGTGTTTGGCAAACAATTTGTGTCCTGTCACCATTTGTTGACCAAGATATAGTTGGGAAAGTTGTCGAGGATTTGTGCTTATCACTTAATGTAAGTAAATTTTGTTTCTCGTTGCTCTAGTTTTTCCTTTCCTGTCATAATTCTTTTTTTTTTTCCATGTGCATTTGATTTCAGCGGATCTTTTGTGATCTCATATAAGCTTATGCCTCTTTTTTCCATGTGCATTTGATTTCAGTGGATCTTTTGTGATCTCATAGAAGCTTATGCCTCTGCTATTCTCTCTCTCTCTCTCTCTAAATGGCTCGTCAGAGGACCTTTTGTTTTTGTTCTGTATCACATCTTTGCATTGAGTTTTAAGACAAATAAGAACTAAGATTGTGTGGTTCTCTCCTCTATATATGAGGCCTAGTTGTTTGTTCTTACATTCTATGTTCAACTTTATTTGCAAAAGTATATCTCGTATTCCTTTTAGAAGCAAAATTTCTCAAAGATATAAGTCCTACTTTGCAACCATTTTAGACAATTCTAATTGCACTATGTCCTATCTTCTATGTAATAGCATTAATATAGCATAATCATTTCTTTTTTTATTTTTACTATTTTCAACTAGCATTAATTAAAGTTATCATATTCATTTTATTCTTGCAGAGAAATAACTTACCTGCTGTGCGTCAATATTTAGAGACATTTGCAATCAACGTTTACTTGAAGTTTCCCTCGCTTGTAAGGCGTTCTTCTATACTTTTTCCCCTTCTTTTGTTCTCAAATTTGAATTAATGTCATTTAGTAAATTATTTTCTTTAAATATATGACTGAGACGATTGGAAATGAAGTTATTAATGAATGCCTAAAAGTGGATTTTCCTTCCAAATAATAAGCATGCTAAGGATTTTACTATGCGTAATATGCTGCTTTCTGATGCAATTCCCAAGTAATCATAAAATATTTAAATCTTGTATCTAGATCTGGATAAACAAATTTTGCTTTCAATTTCATGGTAGGCCAAGAAAGTCTAATGAAATTATGCTTGGGTTGGTTATGAAATTTGGTTTGCTTAGACTCAATAGATAACTAAAAGGAATTCAGGCTTCGCCTCTGTTTCTTAAAATTCGCGATTTAGTCAGAGGTGAGATTTGACTACTTTTAATTTTTCTTGAGATAAATGTTACAATGAGATGTTCCATCAAAAGAAATGTTACAAAGAGATGTAAAACAGTAAAGTTTGACAATGATGAAAAACAATACTGAAACTTCTTTCTCACCTGAATTATTTTGCTGAAAAGTGTACTTAAATAGGAGAAGAAAGGGAACAAAATCCCCTACAATCATGCTACAATCATGCTAGACAGAAATGATAATAAATCTGTAATGGTCAACTAGACTGAAAAGGAAAGAAATCAACAGCTAGAAAGGAAACAAAATACAAGAAAGTCAATGCAAAATATCTCTGGAATAAACTGCCATAAAATAGCTAACATATAGGAGAGAATAAAAGAGAGAAAATAGGGATTTTCCAACAAATAGTTTTCATAGGTTAAATATCTTGTAGACCTGTTACATACACAATTCAATGTGCAACTTATTATGCAAATTTCTTAATCTATTGCTTGTTTAACCCTTTTAAACCACTAATGCTCACATTTACAGGTTAGAGATCATTTGGTTCCTATATTGCGCAATTATGAAAAATCTCAGGTAAATAATGGTTTCTATTGATTATTTACTTTCTGCTTTGATCTGTTTTATTGTGGTTAATTGCCACTTATTCCTCTATACGTGCAAATTTAATTTGTAATAAAAGAAACTTAAGGCTATGATTGATGTCTAAGCTTTGTGACACCACTTACACACTGAATCAGTGGCATAATTGTGTCTGTCTTCTTTTAAAAAATAATTCAGTAAACTAGTGAGCCAGCATGACACAATATGCTCATTGAATTCTAGTCATTGCTTTTAGGGAAAAGATAGTATTTAAGCTTTGAAATTTGGATAAAAGAAATATGTTAAATTGCATTCTAGGATGAGTCCATTATCTGTATGTTTCAATTGAGGGTTTTACTCTGAGCAGAACTTGCTGTGTTAGACCCATTTCTGTAGTATGCAAAAAATATATCCTCTAATTTGTGACGTTTTATATGCAGGCACTCTCTTCATATGTATTTATAGCAGCTAATGTCATTCTCCATTCATCCAGAGATGGTCAATCTGGGCACTTGGATGAATTATTTCCTCCTCTTGTTCCATTGTTAACGTCACATCATCACAGCTTACGTGGTTTTACACAGGTTAATTCTGGTTATGCTTGTCCTTCTCTGCCCTTTTGAATAATCAGCTCATCACATGCTTTACTCTTTTGCAGTTATTACTACACCAAATTCTGCATAAGCTGTTTCCATTGTTAAATTCTGGATCCTCTGAGATTTTACCTTTAGAGAAGAGGTGCCTTGTGGATTTGAAAACATACCTTGCAAAGAATTCTGATTGTGCACGGTAAAATCGAAATTTGTTTTCTATAATTTGGCGGGTGTACATAGGTTCCATTTTCATGAAATATGTATTACTGTACTAGTCTAACTTTTTGTATTCTCTTGAACTGTGTCAAATTGCTGTAAGTGATGAAAGAATGGGGAAATAATATTTGGACTGATATAGTCAATGATGTGGGTAATTTTGAAAATCAAGAATTAAGCCACCAATTAAGGCTTTAATTATTTCATTAATGTTTTAAGCACATGTTGTTTCCTTTATATACCTTCATTGCAAACTTTTCATACAGTTTAGGGTTCGAGTAAAATATCAGTATTTATTTTCTCCCCTTTCCTTCCTCTTTCTCTCTCCATATCTCTGTTTCCTTCCTTTCTCTCTTGTGCTCTCTCTCTCTCTCTCTCTCTCTCATCTCCCTTTTTCTCCCTTCTCCCCCTTTTTCCTTATACCGGTTCTACATCAGTAAGCTTGAGTTTTGACTTGCTTCTTGCTGCTCTTTGATGCAAACCATTTTTTTTTTTCTTGATCTAAATATTTTGTTCTAAATTTGGAACAAGGTATTGAGCATATGTTGTATTAAAAGGAAGGGGTATGTATCATCAAAATTTTAGGAAATTGATCTTCTGGGCCTCTTTCTTTTCTGTTATGTTCAATAACAGTAAACTGTTGCTGTGCAATAACAGTAAACTTTACTAGTAATTTACTTGTTTTTGTACTGCTGGAGCTTTCATTATGGAGTGCCTATTGAAATGATAAATTCCTTCTAAGCTTCCATTGTCATCCATATGTTCTCTTTTTATTGTATTCTGGAAGTTGCAATTTCATAATAAGGAACATTATCATACTTGGGGTGTCTATATGATTTATCTTGCAAGTCTTTAGGTCATATGAGGCTATATTCTTTTTCTTGTTGTTCTTGTTTAATTCCCACTATATTGGACTTCTTGTTGAAGTGAACAGTCTGAATTTAATTGTAGAATGTATTAATCTCTTATACTCCCAGAATCTATGGTAAGAGTGTGGTGGGTGTACATGTAATGTCAGGGGTTCAAATCCTTTGATTAATCAAAAAAGTTTTGTAAAGGTTTTGCCTCACTGTACATTTCCTGCTTTAATGTGTTCCCCTCTCCAGAGGTGCCCTCTCAGGATATTAATCTTACAAAAGAAGTTCAAGAAATACAAACTGTGTGTAATCTTACAGATGGTGCCTATAAATCCAATGAGTTGCTAATTTGGTGTCTGACGTTAATGAATTAAGTTTCCAGATGTTGTAATGTCACATTATGCCTCTCTGAATGAGATGAAAATTTATCTGTGACTTGTGTAACGTGTTATCTAAATATATATAGATTGAACTCATTAAATTGTATTGTTCCTCTTTTAGCCTACGAGCATCAATGGAAGGATATCTTGATGCCTATAGTCCAAATAGCTCTGTCACCCCTGCTGGAATTTTCATCAATCGAGTTGAGGTGAGGGTTTGTGTGAAGTTGATCAGTCATAGTTTTACTATCCTTTCAAAAATAGAAGTAGAAAATGTGGCAATAAAATTAATTTATAGCATCCAAAGGCCATGTCAAATCAATAAGGTCTTTGACTGATTGTGAACTCGCGATTATATTCTTGAAAATTGTTCTGAATTCCTAAGATTATAGCTAACGATATTGTGAATTTCGGAGAAAGCATTGCTAATGATCTTGTTTGGATTTTTATCTGGCTGCAAAGTGCCCACCTAAACTTTCAACTCCATCCAATATCTCAAAATATAGCTTGTAACTCATAGCTTTGCTGATTCTCTTTCTTCTTTTGTGTGCGTAAAGGAAGTTGAATTTGAATGTGTTCCAACATCTCTCATGGACCAAGTTGTCACATTTTTAAATGTAGGTACTTTTCATGCTTTTCTATCTAGAAGAGATATTCACTGCTTCATCAAGTAAATCCATCTTATTTTTCACTATTCCAGGATGTTAGAGAAGATCTACGCTATTCAATGGCAAAGGATGTGGTGACTATTAGAAATGAAAGTTTAAGAATAGAGGGAGATACAAATGGCATGGAAAATTTGTCTATAAGTGATGAAGGAACCTGGGTTAAAGATATGCCATCAGATTTCCAGAAAAAGGTTACTCTGGCCAAACATAACATGGGACAAGTAGATATTGGTTCATTTTATGGGAATGAGAAAACATACAGAAAAATAGCCGGTATGTATAAATCTATTGAGCTTATAGAAGGAATGAAATTCTATAGATAAAAGGGTACTTATTTAATTGAAATAGCAGCATTGGACTTTAGCAGACATAGCAGAAGCATGTCTGCATTTCATTTCCCTGATTTTATGTACACATTATTGAGTATGAGAGGGACTAAATCTTAAAACTCTGGCAGTATGCTCCACCTGTAACCATAACCCTGCAAAAATAGCACAATCCAAACAACTTTGCTCTTTTTCCTGCTCTAGCCTTAAAAATAGTGTAGGAAGCATGGCATTCATATTCCTCGAAAAAATGCCAAAAAGCTAATTACAAGGCTGCGAAGCAACATAAAAAAAAAATAAAAATAAATAACTATTTTCCTCCTAACTTTGAAAACACATACTTCAGGAGAAACATCCTTTTTTTTAATTTTTTTGGTATAAAAATTGGGGACTAAGCCCCCAGAAGAAACAACCTTTGAGGCCTACTACTCACCTTCACTCTCTTGTCTATTAATTCATGAAGAGACTTCGGTATAGTGTTAGTTATATCTCTTTTTGATTTGTCAAACGCGCAACTAAAGATTATTAATAATACACTTGATGTCACTGGAGACAAGATCTGGTTTATACCTTTCAATTTGCTGTTCTGTTTGTATCCGCTGTAATTAATCTGATAAAAATTGACAGAAATGGAAGAGGATGATCTCCTTCTTGATCAGTTGTTGCAGTCAAGAAGATTATCTCAAGAACAACTAAAGGCAAGTCGTCAAAATTTTATCCTTGTAGCGTCACTGCTTGACCGTATACCCAATCTTGCAGGTTTGGCCCGTACATGCGAGGTTAGTTTCTTGTTCTCCCTCTCTCCCAATCTTATCTTTCCAATCATTTTGTCTTTTTTTTTTTTCCTGATTTTCATATATTTCCTTCAATTTTTTTTACACCATTTGTTGCTTAGAGCAGGTATTTAGAGCATCAGGGCTGACCGTTGCTGATACAAACATCTTAAACGACAAACAGTTCCAACTTATCAGGTTGAGTTACATAAATTATGTCTTTTCTTTATGAACAGCTGACAAGCTTCCTCTAATTCTGGTCACTTGGATATTGCTTAAGTCTCTTAAGCTGGCAATACTATAGGACCACTAATATTCCTAGATGTTCAAGCTAATAGAGAACATATATTTTAAAGTGATGCACAATGGAGACTCTGTGCATCTACTGAAATTTATCCGTAAGTGAAATCATCTAAAGTCATCTTTAACTCACCAAGGGAACAACAGTTTAAAGCAAGAAACAAGCACTAGTGGGAGCAGGAGAGGAAAAGGAGGGTACAGTCAAATTTATGTGAAATAGCTTTAAAGGTCCTAAACTTTATGCCTTCGATGCCACCCATGAGCATGCACTCACTTGAACACGTTCAGTTCCATCTACAGAAATAAAAACTTATCATGTAACAGAATTTGAACACCAAAGCACCTTCTAAAAGTGAGATCATTCTGCATTTGTAATGGGGTTTCATGGTGTGTGAAGTTTGCTATTTTGTGATTGGAGAAGAAAATTCTCTAAATGAAAATTTAGCGTTGAACAGAAGGTCCATCTCAATCTGAAACCTAAATTTTGAACAGATGTGATTCTTATGAGTACGGGGTGTCCCAGTTGTAAATAGAATATTGTTCAACTTTATAAACCAATTATTGAATGTTTCATAATTGAATTACAAATTATAAAATTCTTGAAGATGTGTCTGCTAGCTATATTTGTTCTGCACAACTTGGTATCCCTGGCACATGT
Source organism: Biancaea sappan (assembly GCA_037074585.1). Taxonomy (NCBI): domain Eukaryota; kingdom Viridiplantae; phylum Streptophyta; class Magnoliopsida; order Fabales; family Fabaceae; genus Biancaea; species Biancaea sappan. The sequence goes on along the minus strand of CM073500.1, from coordinate 30,732,320 downwards.
ACCTGATTAAGGCGAAATGGAAAGTAATACTCACTTTTAGAGTCATTCAATTAGATAACCCTTAAATTAGTTTCTTAACTTGTAAGTTCTTGTTAGAAGACTATTCATGTTAACTTTTTTTTTTTTTTGGTTATTTATTTTATAGAAAGTACTTTTAGTGCGCTGTATTTCTTTCCAATAATTCACAAGAATTGCTATTTACAGTGTGACAGCTGAAAAGTGGGTTCCTATAGTAGAAGTCCCGGTGAATAGTGTAAAGGTATATTTGCAGAAAAAGAAGAGAGAAGGATTCTCCATCTTGGGTTTGGAGCAAACTGCAAATAGTGTACCCCTTGATCAGTTTATGTTTCCAAAAAAGACAGTAAGTTGTTTAAGGATTTCTGCCCTTAGTGTTCTTTCAATGTTCGCATTATTGAGGGACATTGGAAGATGCTGCATAACTAATAATGAAGTTCATTCTTTACTCGCTTGTCCTTTGGACTACTTTTTCTATGTTCCCGTGGATCTTCTTCTCTATTAAAAATGGTGCATTTGCATATAACATATAGGCCTTTTATGGGTAAATATGTTACAGAAAAGATGAGAATATTGTATTTGACTTGATGAATTAACACCCTATTCCACCTGGTTCTAGATTGGCTGGATTGCCACGTTTAGGTCCTTCAGGATGGCCTTCTGGAATATTTCAGTGGGTCCAAATTTCTGTTTTTGCATTCATGTCTACGAGGGTTGCACTCTTGGTCGGTTGTTTCTCTAAATGGTGGGATAAAATTGTGGCTTTTAAGTAAAATCTAGTTTTGGAAAAAAAATAAATAAATAAAAGAACCGACTGTCAAAGTTTTCTTTTTTCCATTCCTTCTAGTGAATTGGAAGAATTTAGGCTAAAATATAAATTAACCAAAGATTTTATACGTTTGTTCTGAGAGGATCTACTTTTTCGAATATTGAATGAGCAAAGGTGTAAAACGGGCTAGGATAAATGTTTTTGCTTTCTGTTTCTATGGATGGCAGGAGGAGATTTGGAGGAAAATCAGATTCCTTTCTGACCCAGTTGGATGCTTAATGCCTTTTTTCATGTGGAGCTTGTTACTGCTACAATATATAGTTTATTGTCGCAAACCGGTGACATTTCGTCCTTAATATGTACAATGTTTTTTGGTTGTTTACTCAGGTACTGGTTCTTGGTCGAGAGAAAGAAGGCATACCTGTAGATATAATTCATATTTTGGATGCATGCATCGAGATTCCCCAATTGGGGGTTGTTAGATCTCTTAATGTTCATGTCAGCGGCGCTATTGCTATGTGGGAGTATACTCGACAACAAAGATCTCAGTAGTTCTTAGTTTAGATACAGTATTTTTACAGGGTCAATTATAAAAGGTAAGCCAAGAGAGGTGAAGGGTGTAGCCGAAGGTTTAAGACTTCCATCATCATAAATATAGAATATCTGGCGGATACCGCAATAGGATTAGTGGAGGAATAATTGTTATCAAGATAGATGATAAACTATTGTTAGTTTTAAGATAAAATTTAATTTATTTTCATCTGGCACTTGCGGTACTACTATTTGCATCTGAAGGCCTTAACTATTCTCCCAGATATAGCCTGTTTGGCGATTTTTTAGTTATTTATTTTATAAAAGGAATATTTGTTTATTTTATAAAAAGAATATTTATTTTTTAAAATAAAATGGGATCTTATCCTTTCTTATAAGTCTCCAACAGGTGGATTCCTTATGAAGGCAGGATATTTAAATAAAGAAAAAGAAAAGAAGGAAGAAGCCAGAATAGAATGGCTTTAGCATCTCAAACTCAGCTTGAAAGATGTACCGAAAGCATGCCAAGAATAGTGGTAGGCTTCCATCTTATTTGACTTCGTACATGAGTTGCGCCTTGTGAATGCCGTACGAGGTGCATCGTATATTCTCAAGTTCAACATGTTGTGCCTCTAATTTGGAGCAGAGGTTGACATTATCGTCATCCTCGATGTTCCGTGTGAGAGCATGTTTCACTTTTGATTCTCGTACTCACCACGAAACTAGAGTAAGCATTATAATAGTAAAAGCATTATTTCCCATTATTCAACATTTTACCATAGAAGAGTGCCAAATGCTGTCATGAATGAGCTTCACAGGATTGTACTATTGACATGGTTATTTTCAATTTAATAGTATTGCAAAACTCTCAAGTGTTCTTGAGCCTGTCAATGGGTCATTAGGACACCCTTCAAAAAACAAAAGGTCATTGTCCTATGCATGAAGAGGGTGAAGTTAAATATTGACAATGGTGATTTTAGCCTTTAGTTTATTCAAACTAGACTATGACCTTGTACCCCAAAAAAGAAAATCAGAATGTATTAACAACCATAGTGACAATAGTTGAGTGGAGAGAGAACTTGAATCTAAGGTAATGGGTCTCCCTCAATTGAATGAAACATATCATCCTGAGAAAACCTCAGAAACGCTTGTGCGTTGATGAAAATACTGTAGGAATACTTTTTGCTCATTGACTTCTTTTCACCTGCGAGAAGACATAAATCAGATTGAAGCATAGCATACATTATGCCTTGTTACAGCTAAGATAAATAAACAAATATAGTTTTGATTAAAAAGTTAGATCAAATAGCACTAAAATTAAAATTGTGTCTACAGTACTGCATGAATTTTTTTTAAAAAAAATACCCCTAATTTTTCCATGACGTTTGTTATTTGATTGACGGAAAATCCACCATGCATCTGTTTTTTCTTTCTTTTCTCTTTAGCTTTGGGGCTTGTCCATGGTTTCAAGAAACTTGGAACCAACAATTTCCAACTGCAAAAGCAACCATGTTTCCCTTCATTCCTCTGCTTTCTTTGGGAAGAAACAACCTACAGAAGTATCACAATGACCCTAGATAATTCATCTCAATAACTTCAACCACATCTTACATATATAAGTTTCCGTAAGATCTAAAACATTACAGCCAAATATATCTATACAATGTCTTACATGGGTCTGCTTGGAGAGTAAGGGTGTGGATCTTGCAGATTCCCTCAGGAACTGTGAGTACCTAAGAAGCTCTGCTCTTCTATCATACCCTTTACGAACATCGCCATGATTATGAACTATATGATAATGGTGGTGGTGGTGATGATGATGATGATTTGATGGCACCTTCCTCGGCTTCTCTTTATATACACTCACCACCACTGCCTTTTCTCTCCTGCATATCACCTATACATATATAACCATGTCAAAAACACACAGAAAATACACATATATACATACATAATATACACACGTACTTCCTCTCACACAGACACACACAAGTAGTTAATTTACCTGTTGGGTTGGCATTTTGGGATAAGCAGGTTAAGGCTTCTGAGAATGAATTCATGTGTTTGATTCTGCATATGGTTCTGTGTGTGTGATGGTGTTTTAGAAGTACATATATAGAACGGATGTAGAAGTGGTCAAATCAAAACAGAGAAAAGGTCAATTTATATACTTTGGGCGGATCGAAACCAAACAATAATTGTTGGTGTTAAAGAAATATTAAAATATGGTTGCCTTGGCGCTATTAATAATACCTAGTATTTTATGCCGAATAGCTTCCTCTGTTTCTTTTCTTTTCCTTTCTGCACCTAACCATAGTTACAAAATTTATTAGCACAATTGTTTCCCAAGCTTTTCTTCTTGAGTTGTGGAATTTATGTATTTGAAAGTTCAAAACCTTTTATATTTTTTTAATCGAATATACAAATTTTGCATGTATAGAGTTGTGTATCAACAATTCTCATGTAGGAGAGAGTCCATGAGATATTTGTCTTCATTGGGAGATATGCTGTTTTCTTTTAACAGAAGAATCAAATGATACTTAATTTATCTTCTCCATCCCTATAGGGATTCATGAAGACTCTAAAATGCTAGTAGAAAACTTTTTAAAAAAAGTTAAATAAAATTCTATAGAATTAGATTAAAAAAAGATATCCACGAAAAATACTTAAGTTTTGTTTGGAATACTTGTTGAGAAAAATACACAGGAAAATATTTATTTATAATAATTTTTTTACGACAGAGTGATTGATGTCAATTAAGTTGGCAAATGAATGTGATTATTAAGTATCCTCTGGCATTGTTATAGTTTTTAGGATATTAATCTCCCTTAAAGTTTAGTTCAATTATACTTAACACATTTTTTATTTTAAATATTATAATTAACTTTTTTCTAATTTATTTTTTGTTATTGAAATTAATTTTTTAGATAATATTAAAAATAATTTCATAATTTCATATTAAATTATATAGTGATTTAATTAATTTTAAGTACATTAGTTGAAGTATGTAACCAAGAAGGGATGTTGAATTGAGTAGAAGGTATTTTTGAAACTCTTTTATAAAACTTTCTTTTTCTTAAATAAATAGTATTTTGAAAAAATAATCTTCTGAAAGAAATAGATGTATGAGTTTATAAGTTGATCGCAAGGTTTTTTTCAAAGAAGTTTTTGTGAACTTAAAAAATTGTCTTTAAAAATGAAGAATAAATAGTAAGCAAAGAGAAACACAGCGATATATAAAAGGAAAATAGTAGTCAATACAATCAGCAGCCTCAAACACTAAGAATTAGGACCATGCTTTTACACTATTACCCTGTTAAGTTTTTACAAGATCTTAGCAAATTTACAACTTGATAGGTCACTCTTGATCTTTTGCAACTTATTCAACCCAAAAAGATCAACAACACGCTTTTTACACCACCAATAGGGATTGTACTGAATCCCTAACCAAAACAATTAGTCTACACTCGAGAAAATACAAAGATAACAATATGCTGATGTGAGAGAAGCTCACACTGAGGATTACAATAGTTTGTGAGAAGAAGAAAGCCTTTTATATTTGTTTTAGCATACTATTCATTGAGAGGCTCCTTTTGCATTTATTCCTTCAACAATTAACTCCAAATCAACCATTTTAAATGCTGAATCTAATAAGTGATCTTGATATATTAAATTGGAAAGGTCGTTGTTTTAAAAAGAAAAGATTTTGTCTCTCTGATTTTGTAGGTTGCTATGTTCTGCCCTTGATTGCTGGGTTTATCAAAATCAGTACGCTGATGGATCTTCTATCTTTTACTCCTTCCATTTTGGTTCCCATAATCATGCTATTTCCTTTTTAAGCCTCAACGTTAATTCTGTTAGGAGAGATAAAGTGATGCTACAAATATTATCTTGATTTCTTTCCTTTCTTGTGCGTCCCATAATATTGTGAAATTGATCAGGGTGCTTATCTTTCCTTATTGCACAATTAGGTTTTGACTATTGGACTTTTCAAATAAGGATGTTAATGGACTCTCTTTTTCTTCCGCCTTTCATTTTGGCTTGCCTTAATTTTCTTTTTAAGTCTGCACATCAATCTGACAGGAAAGATAAGATATTTTTTCAGAGATTCACTTAATATCATTTTTTTTAGTACTATCCTTAATCTTGCTAATAACTTCTTTGTTAAATCACATGATTTCCTTTCCTTATCGTAGAAATAACCACTTCAGACTTAGTCTAATTGAATCGAGGCCCAAAAGAGATTCTTCTTAAAGTTGTTTATATTTGGTTAGAATGATTTCATTACTCAAAAATATAATTATTGTACTAGCATAGTCATACTAATAAATTAGTCTTATATTATACAAAAAAAAAGTTAATTAATTTGAAAAAGAAATAAAAGAAGTTTTTACAATATATATTAAAATGTCATGAAAATTTAATGTAATATTTGAAATAAAAAAATGTCAAATATAATTTAACAAAACCTTTAAATTTCAAGTAGCATATTTTACACCAGTTCTTATATATAGGACCAAATGTACAAAAACCCCTCTCAAAATTGAGTCACGAAGTCTCCCTCAACTTTAAAATGTGACACTTACAGTGAAACTAGGTACACAAACGACGAGAGCTCTTTCTCCCACTTTGATTTTTACATTCCTTCATCCTTGCTTCTTTGTTATAATTGATTTTCATTAAAAAAATTCTTAAACAATATTATTAAAATCTCTCTATTTAACTAGTTTATAAACTTGTTAAAAGTGTTTAGTAAACGAACTTATTTTAGTAGTTTATAACTTATTCTGAGATACTATTTTGAGTTGTTTATAACTTATAGCTTTTATTTTTTTTTTATTTTACCCTTATCATTTTATCAAAATGCCCATTATACCTTTATATATATATATATATATATATATATATATATATTTGATGAATTTTATACATATAATAATTTAAATTAATATAATAAAATATAAAAATATATTTTAATTAATTATAAATAGAATAATTCAAATTATAAAATATATAAATATATTTAATTAATTATATATATAATTATTTTAATTAAAAAACAAAAAATAATATGTTTATTTGTATTATTTTTAGATTATAAAATATATACTATTTTATGTCATTTTACATTTTTCAGTTATTTCAACAGTTACTTTTATCAAACATTTCTAATTCAATAAACTAACTTATAAGCTTTCAACTTTCAACTATCAATTATAAATTAAAATTTTACTTATAAATTTTTTAACTAATTTTATAAGTTAATTTTATAAAACACACTATTTGGTCATTTTGCCCATAATTATATGTGACTTCAATGAAACTTCTCGTTTTCATAAATAACAGTAAAATAAAATAATAATAATAATAATAACTGAAACGGTAATTCGCGCTGCCCAAAGCCTAATTATTTAATCATTAATGCTACATTTCAAATATGGATTAAAGAGGAGGAATCAACCTGGAAAGCGAGTTCATTTAAGCAATATCCAATGGTGAAGGAGGTGGGTTTCCATTTTCAGTTGCGATGCTTTATATCTTTAGGTATTTTGCTTTTTTAAAAAATCAAAAAGAAAATTCTAGATTATTTTTCATTTAAATAAAATTTTTGGTTAAAATGACTAAATATCCATGCGAGCATAGACATGAACATATTTTATTTGACCGGGTACTATTTTGCTAACTTGGCCTTTGACTTCCAATCCACCTAACACCAAATGTGTTTTGTGCACAACTCTAAAAGTTGGAGATGTTTTGTTAAAATTAAAAATTGATGGGGTAAAGTGCAATAACTTCTAAGTTCACATGAGTTTGTTTTTCAAAAGAAAATTAGAAAATAACAGGTGATTGTTACCACAATTTAGAAGTCATTTCTCATATTTAACGTTCATGAGGATTTATAGTTTTATATATCTTAAAATGTATGAAAATGGATCCTCTCATATTTGTGACAAAATTATGACTCTCATATTTTCTAATTAAAATGGTTTATTTCATATTAAATGATACAAATCAAAAGAAAAAAAATATTTCATGAGATCTAAGTTCTTTTTTTTCTTTGATCTAAACGGTTCAATATAAACTGAATAATTATGATAAAGAACATAAAGGGTTCACAAAGATAAGGGAATTCATTTCATATATATATATATATATATATATATATAATGTTTTGAGTATCCAACAAAAATTTATCACAATGCCGATCAATTTAAAAAAATTAAATTAAAGGAAAAAAATCATTTTCAATTAGGGTAAATTTATACAGAGATCAACCTTTAAAAAAGATCAACAACACGCTTTTTATACCAACAATAGAGATTATACTGAATCTCTAACCAAAACAATTAGTCCACACTCGAAAAAATACAAAGATAACAATATGCTGAAGTGAGAGAAGCTCACATTAAGGATTACAATAGTTTATGACAATCTCTCAAGAAAGCTCAGAGAAGTAATGTGTGCGCACAATTCAGTTCTTTTAATATTTTCTTTCACCAAAGGCTGAATCTACCTTTTGAAGAAGAAAGCCTTTTACATTTGTTTTAGCATACTAATCGTTGAGAGGCTCTTTTTGCATTTAATCCTTCAACAATCAACTCCAAATCAACCATTTTAAATGCTCAATCCAGTAAGTGATCTTGATATATTAAATTGGAAAGGTCGTTGTTTTAGGAAGAAAAGATTTTGTCTCTTTGATTTTGTAGGCTGCTGTGTTCTGCCCTTGATTGCTGGGTTTATTAAAATCAATACGCTGATGGATCTTCTTTCTTTTACTCCTTCCATTTTGGTTCCCATAATCATGTTATTTCCTTTTTAAGCCTCAACGTTAATTCTAACATGAGAGATAAAGTGATACTACAAAGATTATCTTGATTTCTTTCCTTTCTTGTGCATCCCACAATATTGCGAAGTTGATTAGGGTGCTTATCTTTCCTTATTGTGCAATTAGGTTTTGACTATTGGACCTTTCAAATAAGGATGTTAATGGACTTTCTTTTTCTTCCTCCTTCCATTTTGGCTTGCCTTAATTTTCTTTTTAAGTCTGCACGTTAATCTTACAAGAAAGATAAGATATTTTTTCAGAGATTCACTTAATATCATTCTTTTTTAGTGTTATCCTTAATCTTACTTATAACTTCTTTGTTAAATCACGTGATTTCCTTTTCTTATTGTAGAAATAGACCTCTTCATACTTAGTCTAATTAGACCACTTCGGACTTAGTCTAATTGAACCGAAGCCCAAAATTGATTCTTTTTAAAATTGTTTATATTTGGTCCGAATGATTCCATTACTCAAAAATAGAATTATTGTACTAACATAGTCATATTAATAAATTAGTCTTATATTATACAAAAAAAGTTAATTAATTTAAAAAAACAAATAAAGAAGTTTTTACAACATATATTAAAATGTCATGAAAATTTAATGTGATATTTGAAATAAAAAAATGTCAAATACAATTTAACAAAACCTTTAAAAATCAAGTAGCATATTTTGCACCAGTTCTTATATATAGGACCAAATGTACAAAAACCTCTCTCAAATTTGAGTCATGTAGTCTCCGTCAATTTTAAAATGTGACACTTACAGTGAAACTAGGTACACAAACGACGAGAGCTCTTTCTCCCAGTTTGATTTTTACATTCCTTCATCCTTGCTTCTTTGTGATAACTGATTTTCATTACAAAATTCTTAAACAAAATTATTAAAATCTCTCTATTTTACTGTTGTGGTTCAATCTGAGATGAGTGCAAGCTATTGTGTCCAAGCTTTCTTGGTCAAAAATGGCGTCCGTAGAGATGAAAGAAGGGTCACATGGGGGCTACAACATACATTCACAATGGGTCTTCTCTATTTTGTTTTTGGGAGAGAGGACTCATAGGTGTTACTAATGGAGGGGTTTTATTACAACAAAATGAAAGTTAGAGGGGGTGATTTGTAACATTTGAAAATTAGGAAAAATTTATTGCACGTGACTCGAAGTTGATTGAAGATTTTGGTTATGTTTGGCAAACAAAATAAGCTAGTTTCTAACTTATTTAACTAGTTTATAAGCTTGTTAGAAGTGTTTGGTAAACAAACTTATTTTATTAACTTATAACTTATTTTGATATGCTATTTTGAGTAGTTTATAATTTATAGTTTTTATACTTTTCTTATTATTTCACTCTTATCATTTTATCAAAATACTCATTATACCCTTATATCACATACATTATATATATATATATAATAATTTAAAAAATAAAAATAATATATTTATTTACATTTTTTTCTCACCTTATATATATATATATTTGATGAATTTTATACATATAATAATTTAAATTAATATAATAAAATATAAAAATATACTTTAATGAATTATAAATATAATTATTTTAATTAAAAAATAATAATATGTTTATTTATATTATTTTGAGATTATAAAATATATGTTATTTTATATTTTTTAACTATTTCAATAGTTATTTTTATCAATCACTTCTAATTTAATAAGTTAGTTTATAAATTTTTAATTTTTAACTTTCAGCTATAAATTAAAAGTTAATTTATAAGTTTGCCAAACACACGTAGATTATTTTGCCCATAATTATATGTGACTTCAATGAAACTTCTCGTTTTCATAAATAACAGTAAAATAAAATAACATTTCAAATATGGATTAAAGAGGAGGAATCAACCTGGAGAGTGAGATCATTTAAGCAATATCTAATGGTGGAGGAGGTGGGTTTCCATTTTCAGTTTCGATGCTTTTTATCTTTAGGTATTTTGCTTTTTTTTTTTTAATCAAAAAGAAAAATCTAGATTATTTTTCATTTAAATAAAATTTTTGGTTAAAATGACAAAAATAACCATGCAAGCATACACATGAACATATTTTATTTGACTGGGTACTATTTTGCTAACGTGGCCTTTGACTTCTAATCCAACTAACACCAAAGGTGTTTTGTGCACAACTGATTATTTATTATGGTAAACTTCAATTGGATTTTTATTATGGGTCTTACGATGTTATATCGGCTTAAATAATTACCCACTATTTTAACTAACTTTTAACTCTAGTGGTAGATATCTTAAGAATCTACAAATAAATCTCACAATTAACTCTCTACTATTTTACTATTTATTACTCTTTATTAACTACACTAACATTTATTGTAAGTTAATTATTAAGAACAACTACTGTAGATGCTTAAAAGTTAAAAGTTAAAGGAGAAGTTTTGTTAAAATTAAAAATTGATGGGGTATAGTGCAGTAACTTCTAAGTTCAAGATGTTTGTGCATTTTTTTAAAAGAAAATTAAAAAATAACAAGTGATTGTGACCACAATTTAGAGGTCATTGCTCATATTTAACGTTCACGAGGATTTATAGTTTTATGAATCTTAAAACGTATGAAAATGGATCCTCTCAATTTTGTGACAAGATCATGACTCTCATATTTTCTAATTAAAATGGTTTATTTCATATTTAATGATACAAATCAAAGAAAAGAAAATATTTCATGAGATCTATTTTTTTTTCTTTAATATATACGGTCCAATATAAACTAAATGACTATGATAAAGAACATAAAGATTATTAATCCTCTATATATATATATATATATATATATATATATATAAAACGTTTTGAGTATCCAACAAAAGTTTATCATACTACCGATCAATTTAAAAAATATTAAATTAAAGGAAAGAAAATTATTTTTAATTAGGATAAGTTTATATAGAGCTCAATTTCTAAAGAAATTGAATTTTCTACTGTTAGATTATATTGAGATTTATGTAAAATAAATTTTAATTGTCATACACACAAATTTCAAAAAATTTTAATATTAATCTAATGATAAAAAAGTTCAATCTCTTTAAAAATTTAGAGTTTAAAATTTTAAATTTTAAATTTAAAGTTAAGCTATCTATAAATTTTTTATTCCAATTAATCCTCCTTGGAGTTAGACAACATATTCAATTTACGTCCTTATTTATTTCACTCAAAAGAAGAAAAATATAGGTTAAAATATACTTTACCCTCATAAACTTTACTCTATGTGCAAAAAAACTCTCCTAAACTTTCAAACTCAACAAAAAACTCCAATCAACTTTCATTTTGTATCAAAAACCCCTTATAGTCAATTGACCGTTAACTAAATGTCAAGTTATCAGTATACTAGACATCTCAAATACCGTGTCAGACATTTTTTACAGTTCACTTGCCATGTGAGTGCTGCTAAATCGTCACTATCAACATTTGAGGTGAAAAAGATATTTGACATGACATTTGAGTTGTTTAATAAACTAATGACGTGGCATTAGTTAACGGTCAACTAACTGTAAGAAATTTTTGATACAAAATAAAAGTTAAGAAAAATTTTTTTGTTGAGTTTGATAATTTAAAGAGATTTTTTACACATAAAATAAAATTTAAGGAAGTAAAATACGTTTTAGCCTACAATATATGCTGTCATGGTTCATGTTGAGCTAATTGTGACATTGAGCCGTTAAAGTTACCCTGTCACCAATTCCAACCAAAAAAAAAAAAAAAGAATCCCTCCAATTAATAACTCGGTACTTCTTGATATTAGAAGATTTTTAGCTTGTTAGTTTTTTTTAGTGCAATAATCTGTCATGTCTTAAGAGAGGTAAACTAATGTGTTGATTGCTTTGCAAAAATGAAAAGCCGTTAGTTATTAGTTATTAATATCTGAATTTCAGAGGAATTATCCCTTGAAACCGCTATTCCTACACTACTTTGATGAAAATCTATTTTGTTCGTTGTTGTTTCCTGTGTATATCCCAAATAAAAAAGTTATTTTATGCTTTATTTTCTCTTGTTTGAATAATCAGTTTCTATTAACTTTAAAATCTGTTAGTTGTCTTTATAGACAAATAGCATAATCATTGGATCTCATATCTATCGACTCATATTTTAATATTTAAAAATAATCACCACTTGAAATTAAGGTCGTTGTATTTTATATCTAACAATCCACGAAAAAACAAGTAATAAATATATTCTTTAAATCCTAAACCTTAAAGATAAATAGCAGATCTATTTTCTTTGTTTCAAACCTTCAACCAACCCAACGCGTATTTATCACTTTATTAACATAATTGTTGTAGTCATTTTTAGTTATATCTTTAAAAAAATTATGAAATTATTAACAATTCATGTGAAGAAAGCTTCCTAATTATATTTCTAGACTATAAGAACCAAAGATTTTTTATGATAAATCCATCAATTATCCTTGATTTTAACATATATGCTAAGATTAAAGTATTTATCTTATAAAGTTTAATTTTTATCGTCCAAGCATATATTATAAAAATTTTCAAAGCCTTCGAATATTTAAAGATCTCCTAACCTTGCAGTTATTTTAGTGATTAGCAAGAAAAAAGTAGTGACGACTAAATTAATGGGAGGTATGGAAGTTACCTTTTTAACCTTCCGGCAATTTGATTACAAGATAAATGAATTGAATTGAAACTCACATTCGATGCAGATTTATAGGAATTGGTTTAATTATTGCAATCAATTAAAAAAACTACCAAAAATATAATCCAATGACAATCACGCTGATGAAGTGATTGTAAAATCTCATTTTCCTAATGGATAAATTGCATTAATTCTTTTTTTGTATGAATATGTTTCTATATCTATATAAAAGAATTACTTTTTTCATCCAAAAATTCAAAAAAGAAATATTACGCTTGCCTTTACTTTAATTTATTTTGCCGTTAATTAAAACAACGTGTATTCCTTTTAATAAAAGACTTACTTAAATTTTTTTACTGTCATATAAAAAAAAACTTAATTGTATATTAAATATCAACATTAATTTAATTTTTTATCGTCATATTAAAAATAAAATTATAATCTCATATTATATAAAAAATTAATTAATCTAGTAAAAAATTAGAAGAAAGATATGTATAATATATATTAAAATATAAAAAAATTGAGTGTAATATTTAAAATTAAATAAATATCAAATATAGTGTAATCAAATTTTAAGGGGGTTCACTGTAAATTACTCTTTCCTAATTGAATTAAAATACTCTAATTTCACCCTTATCAAACTTGGATTGTTCCTACCGTCCGCAGGGGATCCCAACTCTTTTTTATTTATTTATTTAATAATTGGGGATCCCAACTCTTGCCAGTATCGTCTTCCTAGCAAAAGCTTGAGCTTATAAAGACCACCTTCTTCCTCTGCGTTTCAATTTTGCCATTCTCTGTTTATTCACTGTTTTATTGATTTCTCGCCCGCCATGAATGCTCTCGCAGCCACCAACCGCAACTTCCAACGTGCAGCTCGCATTCTGGGTTTGGACTCTAAGCTTGAGAAAAGCCTTCTCATACCCTTCAGAGAAGTTAAAGTAACGATCTTTCTTTCTCTCCCTCTTCTGCTTTTCGCCCTTCTTCTTCTTCTTCTTCTTCTTCTTCTTCTTTCTCTGCTTTCCTCTCTTTCTGGGTTTTCACCCTTCTTCTTCTTCTCTCTTTTTTTTTCCTCTGTTTCTGGGTTTTCACCCTTCTTCTTATTCTTCTTCTTCTCTGCTTTTCTCTGTTCTGCTTCAAGTTACTTCCTTTCTGTTCCTTGTGAACAACTGCAGGATTTCATGCTTTGGTTTCGGATTTTCAGGTTGAATGCACGATCCCCAAAGACGATGGGACTCTGGTTTCCTATGTTGGCTTCAGGGTTCAACATGACAATGCTCGTGGACCTATGAAAGGAGGGATTCGCTATCACCCTGAGGTTTAATCTCATTTTCACTTCTTCTTTTTGGCTTTGCATGAGAAATTCTGATTGATTTTGATCTTGGGTTTGGTTCAGTGGAATTCCTCTTGAATTAAACTTTCTCTTTCTGCAGATAAGCTGTTTGAGCTTATGCATATAATTATAAGCAAAGCCAAATTTTGTTTGATTGTTCAGTTCAAAGTTATGAACATGCACTTCATAACCATTCAAATGGAGAATCTCCTTTGCATGTGAAAATAGATTCTTCCCTTTTCGCGCCTAGGGAAAGACATAGTCAATTTTTGAATTTAGACCGTTTGATTATTTTTATTTCATAATAAATGGTTTAGGATTTTTTGTCCGCTTAATTTTTTTAAAAAAATAAAATTGGAAACTCTAGATTTAAAAATAGACTCTTTTTTCGAAAATGAGAAAATAATCATATTTTTTTAAAAAAAAAAACTGCTACTTTCTGTTAGGAAAATGACTTTTTTTTTTTCGATAATGTTCGGAAAATGACTTCACACCATGTTAAATTATGTGCTTTTAATGGCTTTGAATTCTGTGAAGTGTGAACAGAAACATGAACAAGTCATGTTGCGTTGACTTCCGTTTCGCCATCATGAGCTAACAGACAGTAGTGTGTTCAATCTCAAACGAAACCGGAAGCTCATAGAATGTGTGGATTAACTGTCGACACAACAAACCTCACCTAACGTTAATTGTCTTTAATGTTCTTCTGGCTTTTGATGTCACAAGGTGTCGTTTCTCTTTCACAGGTTGACCCGAGTGAGGTGAATGCTCTGGCTCAGTTGATGACGTGGAAGACAGCTGTCGCAAACATTCCCTACGGAGGAGCAAAGGGTGGAATCGGCTGCAACCCTAGGGATCTCACTCTTAGCGAGTTAGAGCGACTCACTCGTGTTTTCACTCAGAAGATTCATGATCTCATTGGCATTCAGAGGGATGTTCCTGCTCCTGATATGGGCACTAACTCACAGGTACTTTTTGGAGACAAAAAAAAAAACTCGGTTACAAATGACGGAGTTTTAGTCCTTATATATTAACTTCTCGTTATAAGCAAGTTAAATCTAGTCCTTGTTTTTGTGGGATTATTTTTCTGTCCAGTTCTGACTGGAGCTATCATCTGATTGAGAAAATATTTATCCTTGAAGCTGGAGTATAATATGTGGAACCTATCTCCTATGTTTTGCAGACAATGGCATGGATTCTTGATGAATACTCAAAATTTCATGGACATTCACCTGCAGTTGTGACAGGGAAGCCTATTGTAAGTATCATACCGCACACTCTCTCTATACATGAATCATAAGACTGAGAACTAAGAATTTGTACTCAATTTTAGAAATAAAAAAAGAAAAGAAAAAAAAAGTTGGTTTTTTTTTAAACGTTTTGATCTGTAGGATCTTGGAGGTTCATTAGGAAGAGAGGCTGCCACTGGACGTGGGGTTCTTTTTGCAACAGAGGCTCTGTTTGCTGAATACGGCAAGTCAATTTCTGATACAACATTTGTCATTCAGGTATGTCTTTACGCCTACCATTACGGATATGATTTAAGGAAGGTTAAACTTTTCTAATCATTTCGAAATTTTTATAAAATACTTTCTTATTACTATACACATAAATTTTGAAGTAGTCTAATAATGAAAATTTCAACCTCTCAGGAGGGAGGTTTAGTCTTCTACAAACTTAGGTAATGATTCATCCCATTTCATTGATATAATTATTTGTTACACGGGGCAGGGTTTTGGGAACGTGGGGTCGTGGGCAGCCATGTCCATTTTTGAGAGAGGAGGGAAGGTGATTGGTGTGAGTGACATAACTGGTGCTGTGAAAAACCCTGAAGGACTTGATATCCCTGCTCTTCTCAAATACAGACAAAGCAATCAGAGCTTGAAGGAGTTCCCTGGAGGAGAGGCTATGGATGCTGATGACTTGCTTTTCCATGAATGTGATGTTCTTATCCCTTGTGCCTTGGGCGGAGTTCTGAACAAGTGCGTCTGTCTCTTGAATTTTGCTTGCACTCAATCTGCTTTGTTGGCTGGAACAAGTTTCAGTTTGATTTTGGGTTTATGTTGTTTGAAGGGATAATGCTGCTGATGTGAAGGCAGAGTTTATAATAGAAGCTGCTAATCATCCTACTGATCCAGATGCTGACGAGGTAAGATTACTACTCTCTGTTGTTTCAGGTTGCCCATATGGTGTTAGTTTAAAAAATACATTTTAGAAAAAAACTGATCCATAGATTGACCCATCTTAACCTACAGTTATTGATAGGCTGGTTTGGGGTATGATTTCTAGTCCGTCATATAAATATAATTTAGTCTAACTCAATCTATGTTCACTGATAGCCCTTCAGAGCTTGAGTTTGACTAGATTAGACTGGCTCACGATTGTAACAACTTCTTTTTTTAGAAATTTATGAAAGACAATGAGAGTGATATCTCTTTTGCAGATCTTATCCAAGAAAGGAGTTACAATATTACCTGATATTTACGCCAATGCTGGAGGAGTGACCGTGAGCTACTTTGAGTGGGTTCAGGTAGGTAAAACAGGACAACACTACACTCAAAAACCCTATATCTTGAAAACCCCAAAGTTGACAAAACAAATGTTAAACCCCTCTCTGTGTGTGGTGCAGAATATTCAAGGATTTATGTGGGACGAAGAGACAGTGAACCGTGAGCTGAAGAAGTACATGACCACAGGTTTCAAGGACATAAAAGCAATGTGTAAAACTCATGACTGCAACCTGCGAATGGGTGCCTTCACTCTTGGGGTCAACCGCGTTGCACGTGCCACTCTTTTGAGGGGTTGGGAATGACCAAACATTGACCATAGTCGTGCAGGGACTCATCCTTGTTCCCTGAGAAATAATATTTAAACTTGTAGCCACATGTGTATTTGGGCTTTCAGATTGACCCCCTTGTTTTTTTTTTCATCAGACTTACCTCTGTGTTTGTCTTCAGTAATAGGATAAGTAACAGCCAAAGATAATTTGACAATGGAAGATTCCCAAAGACGAGAACTTTATAGTGAGAATGATATAAAGCTTCCAAATTCACTAGTGCCCGTTTCGTGCTCCATCACGTTCCTTTTTTGGGACACCGAACCTTGCGGTATTGAGGTTCGTCCTGTTGTCTCCATAAAAGCATGGAAAATTTTGGAATACTCTGCCCCATTATCTCCATGGAAAATGAAAGATCGACCCCGTGAGGACCATTCCAGCTAAATTCAAGGTTATAATTTTTTGGCTATAATTTAGTTTTGGTTACACCTCCAGACTCATCGGTTTCCATCTGATGCATATAACATTTTTAAAATTCCCCAATTGCAATCACTGCTTGAGCAGACTGATCCTACGTGTTAAACAAATCCAGATTCTCTCTTTTTATGGCACGAATTGGAAACTTTGGACGGCTTAAATTTAAAGAAGCATTTTTAAAAAAAAAAAAAAAATCAGCCAAAAAGCATCATTTCAATCATCCTTTAATCTCAGCCGTCCATTCCATCTTTACCTTTAATCAGATGGCCATGATTTGCAAACTAGAGTCTCCATCACCATAAGAGGAGAGAATTTGGACTCCACTGCAATAACCAATTAAGCACTATTTAAACAAACAACACATTTTCATGGAGTCAGCAAGATACACAAGGAAAAAATAAAAAGTAAAAATGGATCTGCAACTGAGATGGCAGAAAGGATTGAGATACAGTGTCTAATTCATATTCTTGTCATTGCTTAAAGTAAGGAAGATAAATAGATTACTACTTAGAACGACAGGAGGGAGGGAGAACGACAAAACAGCAATCCCATTACTCGTTTTTGGAAATGCTTGAGTTCTCATCCTGCCAGGTAGCTTGCCATTGCTTGTCATAAAATGTTGTCTCTTCCAACAGCTTCTTGATAGTTTCTAAGTCCTCGTTCTTTCTGATGAGAAGAACTCCCACCACTGCTATGAACAGAAGAGTTTTGCAGAAAAAATTGCTCATTTGGTCTACTAAACCTACTCCTGTCAAGCTATCTACAAAATAAGCCATGAAGAAGCCAATCATTGCTGCGCGACCTGCATTATACACAAGAAAAATGAAAAAGTAAAAATGGATCGGCAAGTGGCATAAAGTCCTTTAATTTCACTTGAGAACTCAAATTAGAACAAACCATTAAGCAGCTCAGCTTCAGGGAGATGGAACCTTTTCATCCATGCCCACCAAGGTACAATGGAAGTGTCAAAAACTACTGGGTTTTCATTACTGGATGATTCCGGGTTATCCTCAAGCCATTTTCTCCTCCTAGCCTCTGAAAAAGTTACAAAAGATACTTGTATGAAGGTTTACAAACCAGTGTCTAGAAAGAACTGGAAACAAATTTAACATAAGAAACTAACTTGTGAACCAAATCTTACTTCAACTGTTCATATATGTCTCCCTCTCAAAGCAACAAGGAGAAAGAAACCAGAAAATGATGACATGCATAAGATTGTCATAGTCAAGTAGGATACAAGGATGGCACTTTGTATATGTACATTCTTTATCATTCACAAAATGGTTCTACTCAGTGATTGGAAGTGCCCTAAGAAAAAGACCAGCATATAGTATCAAAGCATAACCATGTTAATGATATAGAAGGGCAACATACGTTGTAACTTTGATAGACTTTAAAGAAAAAGCTGGCATGTTTTGGAAACGAAAAGCTTCACTATAGCTAAGCATTCTCAATATTAAGTTCTGCGGATCTTCTTTGTCACAGATTCCTTCCTATGTTTCAGACAAGCATTCTACGTATTGACGAGAGGAAGAATTATTATTCATGATCATGACAAAGCAAAGGAAAAAAAGGGGGGGGGGGGTATACGTGAAAACAATCATACATGACCCATTCAAAAACCCAAAAATTAAATTTTCTTCCAGCCAACAAATCTAGCAGAGAAAGCATATCCATTGCTAGATCAAGAAAAGAAATAGCAACCAACACAAACCGTATCCCGAGTTTCAATGCCAGAAAATCGAAACCAGAAAGATTAAGAAATAGAGGGAAAACTTCAATTAATATCACACTTATAATAAATTTTTTGAATTATAATAAATTTTTTGAAGCTTTGAAAGACACTTATAATAACTTTTTTGCCAGCTAGGGGTATCCAGCTATCGTACTTTATGTACAGAGATCAATTAATATGACTTCATTGAGAAAGAGAGAGGACAAACTTCAATATGCTTCAAGATATTAGTCACTAAAAACTCACTGGCACCAAGCAAATCTTCCATTTCTTAAATCAAAAGAACAAACCTCCATCAACAGACAATTGAAATTTCTGAGGAGTGAAGAACGAAACAATTGAAAGTTCAGCTTTTTACAACTTCAAATTTGAACGAACAGAAAGTCTTAAAAAATGGAAATTTGTCAATTAAGTCAAAATATTAAGGCATGCTTAACGACACATAACACTTTTAGGAAGCTACAGCAAATTCATAGCCTCACCAGCATCAATAACAGCATCCCAATCGGTGTTTCCATTTTTCTGAAACTGCTTCAAGTCCCATGTCCCTCCAACCCATCTTGGGTCCCCAAAATTACTGACCACCTTCACTTCTTCGGCCACTGCAGAGACAGACCCATTTTCTCCGGCGGAGCTCCCAAGCTTCTCCGGCACCGACGGAGAAGGCTCCGGGACCGTCTGCTCTACTTGGGGTTCCACTTCCACTGCAGTTGCAGCTGAACCTGAAGTCCCGATCCCATTATCAGCTGCTGAAGCCTTTAAGGTAGAGAGAAGAAAGGAATGGTTCTTGGGTCTGAGAGAGGTGAAGGGTTTGTGGATGAGATGGGGTTTAGTGTGCGATGAAGGAGTGGCTGAGAATCGAGTAGGAGGAGAAATAGAAGCCATGGTAATCAACATTTCTTGATGGAAAAAGCGTGGTTATCAGAAGATGGTTTTGTTATACAGACTGGGTTTCTGGGGCTATCCTCATTCCTGAGCCGTAGGATGAGCCAACTAAAGGTTTACAGAGAGTTCCGCTTGCAGGCTAGGAGACTGTATTGGTCACAAGCAAAACTTCTATTTCTATAAAATATTTGTGTTTTTAAATTGTCAATGTTATGTAAATTGATAACAAAGTTGAATAATGTGTCAAAGATGCAATTATTTTAAATATATAATTTGAAAAATTCTTTATGTTTATTTTAAGTTTTATTTTAATTTTTTATATATTAAAATTTTTATATTGATCTTTTATGTTTCAAATTTTTTTTTGATTTTTTTCTTTTCATCTTTCTAATGCTAACATAATAATTACTAATTAAATATAAGTGTTTCACTTGTAAAATTTATTTGCCCAAAATCCATATATGCTTCCTCCCTTATGCTATTGGTTTTCCTTTTTTCCAATTGCTACACAGTCTTACTCGTTTTATAATAGATTTTACATGTGGGATATGTATATTCAATTAGGAGCCATGAAAATAGACTATATTAGCATTAAAATGATAATGATGACATATTAATTTCGTTATATAAAATAATTGTCTTAACATAAAATATCATAATAATAAGATTTTGAAATATAAGTAACTAATATGAAAATTTTGAAATATAAAAAATTAAATAAATTTAAAATAAATATAGAGGACTAAAATATCATTTTTATTATAATTTAATATCTCACTTAATAATATTTAAAATAAGATTAAGAATTAAAAAAATATAACACAATTTTTTTTGAGTTTATTAAGTAAAAGTACTAAATAATTTTTTTTATATTTATACTGTCTAATAATCACAACAGGTAATTTTTATAAATAAAAAATATTAATTTTTTTATGAGTATATAAAACAAAATTTATACCAAATTAAAAACTTTTTCCATTGATCAATACTGTAAGAAAATATGTATTAAAAAAATTATAAGAATAAGAATGTACATCATCTTTTAACTTTTTTTAAATCTGAGTTTAAATAGAAATCAGAATTTTTTGTAAAATAAATAAATGTCTGAAACTGCAGTGTTGGTTGCTGTTAATTCAACATGAATTATTTAAAATATGTAAATAAAAAATATATTAATATTATTATATTATCTATAATATTATATATTTCAGGCCATTGTTTTAAAAACTATATATTAATATATTAATACAATAAAATGTAAAAATATATTTTAAAAATAAAATATATATAAATAATGGAAGGTTAAATAATTTTTTTATTTTTAGTTATTCTCAAATTATAATAAATATTCTTGTAATTTATTTATATTTAAAATATTTGAAAATAAATTAAAATATTTTAATATGTAATTTATTGCGTAACTACCGTTAAGACAATACAGAAGCTTTTGTTTTTTGGCCTCAGACGATACAGATTTTGTACAGTAAATTGTGCACTTAAAAGATTTTCAAATATAGTTTTGAAATATTTTAAAGCAAATTTAAAAACTTTAATTTGGCTCAGTTTAGATTTCTGCACCCCTTAATTCCATAAATTTGAACTTATAATTCCAAAAGGAGTATTTTATTTATTTTATTATTGTTTTTTATGAGAAATAAAATAATAACAAAAATGCAACAACACAAAAAGGAGAGAACATTCTTGCTATCGTCATTTGCAAAAGAACAAATTTTTTCTTCAAGCCAATTTTTTGGCAGCGTTCAGTCGAATGTTATTAGAATCAATTTAGCCATTGATTTGAAATAGTTTATAAATTATTAATTTAATCGTCGAGTCACTAGATTATTATTAAAATAGATAAATAAATTTATAAAATTAAAATATATATATACTTATATATTTTTACAAATAAATTTAAAAATAAATAAAATAATTAATTTATATAAAAATTTCACACCCTAAAATCTGTCTTTATAATGACAGGTGATATCTAAAAAAATAAAACATGTAATTAAAAATATTAAAATATTTTATATAATTACAAAATATGTTTGAAAAAACTTCTAATACACTCAGTGGTTATCTCACGTCACTTACGTTATCTTTCATGGGAAAATGAAAGGTGGTAATAAATATCTCATCCTTTCAAATTTCAATAAGTGAGTAGTAGAAAGGCAATAAATATGTCACCAGTCTTCTTAAGTGCCATAGCCTAACACTTCCTAGCGTCCGGATCTTCTACCATTGAAGACGCCCTATCATTCCTCCCATTGACTCTAACACTCCTACGTTTCTAAGGTGTTAAAAAAAAATCAGATGCAAGTTGATGAACTAGGAAGTATGAACAACGTGAGGGGGTTTGGGTTTTTGCTTTTCATTCCCAATAGTTTTTGATATTAATAAAGAACTCATTTTTTTTTAACAAATGAAAATTGCATATAACGACTATCAAAAAATGAAAATTGCATTAAGCACAAAGGCTTCCCATAACAAGGGGATTCTAAACATCATTTGAAAAAAATAATTAATTATTAGAAAATATATCCATAAAATACTAATACAAAAAAATATTAAAGATAAAATTAAAATTTAATATAAATATTAAAGACTAAAAATATTTTTTAATATATATATACACGTACAAATTAAATATATAATCATTATATAATTAATCATTAATTGTTTAATTAACCTTAAGAAAGTATTTTATGGATATATATATTTTCTAACAATTAATTAATTTTTTTCAAATCATGTTTACAATCCCCTTGTCGTGAAAAGCGTTTGCGCTTAATGCAATTTTCATTTTTTGATGGTTGTTATATGCAATTTTTGTTTGTTAAAAAAATGAGTTCTTTATTAATATAAAAAAATATTAGGAATGAAAAGCAAAAACCCGAACTCCCTCGCGACCACGTTGTTCCCTTCATTGTTCATACTTCCTAGTTCATCAACTTGCATTTGATTTTTTTTTTTTAACAGCTTGGAAACGTGGTAGTACTAGAGTCAATAGCAGGAATGGTAAAGGGTCTTCAATGGTAGAGGATCCATATTCACTTCGCTTCCATACTCTCTCTCTCTCTCTCTTCGTGTCTTCTCATCTTCTCCTTCATTCCATCTTTCTCTCTCTCTTCTCCTTCATCTCTGCCTCGTTACCTTCCACTACACTGCCATAATCAAGAGATTGAATTTTTGCCTGTTGAACCCAAGTAATAGTCTCTTCCTCCTCCAAAACCTGCCACAAGCTATCGATGGAAGAGAATGACAGTCCTCCTCCTACTCCTCCTCCTTCTTCTGCTTCTTCTTTGTTTAACTCTCTTTCTCTCACTTTTTTCTCATCCGAAGTGGCGATGGGTTTTACTTTTGTGTATGGCCGTTGAAGATGTTGCAGCGTCAAGAGATTTGGGTTGCGTTTTCAAATCAATGAACGTTAAATTTTTTCTTTTTTTAAAGGAATATGAATCACAAGACCCAGCTGGATCATTCGAGTTGGCCAAGACCCGATTGAATCACTTGAGTAACTAGTTCAAATAGCTGACTTGGACCGACTCCAACCATGAGTCATTGCGTTCGAATGTAATAACATTGGTTCAGTCGCCCTTGTTTCAATTCATGAATTAATGCTTGGATGAGTTCATCGACTCGTCTACACAAAAGCTTCTTCTGGGTTTAGCGTTGGGATCATTTCTTCCCCTTTTGATTTGAAGCAACAAATCAAAAACCTCGAATTCCCAACCCTCTTGGAACCCTAGATTTCCAATCTCAATTTGATTCCACATTTTTATGGCTAACCCACCTTCCTCGACTCGCTCATCCTAATCCGGCCAGTTTTCCTACTCCGACGGCTCCTACTTCCCCATGCCGTTCCATCTTCAGCAATCCGCATCCACGACGCTGTCTCACTACGCCGCACCATACGTGGCGGCGCCACCGGCAGGGCAAATTCCTGCTCAAGCGCCTCAGGCCGCGGTGCCCGGCGTTTACTCCTACCCGCAGTACCAGCAGGCGCAGCAGTTATTTCAACGCGATGCACAGACGATCACACCCGAGGCTCTGGAGAATGTGAAAGCGGCCATTGCTAACAGCGAGATCGAGCACAAAGCGGAGACCAAGAAGAAAGCGATTCCCCGCAAGGCTGCCGGGCAATCGTGGGAGGATCCTTCGCTGGCGGAGTGGCCGGAGAATGATCATCGGCTGTTTTGTGGTGATCTTGGTAATGAGGTCAATGACGACGTTCTTTCGAAAGCCTTTTCGCGATTTCCTTCGTTTAACATGGCGAGAGTTGTAAGGGATAAGCGGAGTGGAAAAACCAAAGGTTATGGATTTGTTAGCTTCGCGGATCCCTCTGATCTGGCCGTTGTTCTGAAAGAGATGAATGGTAAATATGTCGGAAATAGGCCAATCAAACTGTGCAAGAGTAAGTGGAAGGAGAGAACTGATTATGATGCTATGGAGAAACACAAGAAACAGTCTCGGAAGAAACCGAAACCTTCGAGGGTGGGTGTATTACATTACTGAGAAATTGAGGCTGCTGTGTGATTGAACGAAATTGCACAAGCTGTATGAATAATTTCGACGTTCAAAAAACAGTTTTTTTTTCCCCTTGTTTTTCAAGTTGTTATGTGGAATGTTCTTAGCTGACAGTCCTATGATAATGATAGTGTTTCTGAATCTCACAGATGAAGGTGAATATGTGAAAATAGGATTTGAATTTGCCTAGTCTGATTTTGTCTTGGTTTAGGAGATTGCTGGTGTAGATTTGCCCAATGTGGTTTCTTGTATGTTGTCCTGCTAGTGTATGATCAATGTTGTTTCATTTCATCTTGCTCTACTCATTACTTTGTTCTGTTTGTGGATCATATGAAACAACAGCAAAAGATTCATATTGTCATGTAACTATGTAAGAAAAGAAATCACTACATAGGATTTGTGGAAGTTCAAGCTCTGATGTGCATTCACATTGTAGCTTATTTGTCCAGAACTTTTTTTGTTTTTTGGACAAATTTGTCCAGAACTTGAGGCTATGTTTAGATTAACTTCTCTAGCCTCGTTATTTTTTCAGCCATACAATTGCAATGCCATTTACATGCCTCAAATTATTCTCTTTGTTCTCCAACAAGTTGATGGTTAGGTGGTGAGCAGACTCACCCGAAGAAAACATAAGTTCAAAAATTGAAAAACACACTTGTTTGGAGCCCGACAAATATTTTTCACATTGAATTAATACACTGAAAATCAACAACAGCCAAGTCTTGAATAATTTGCAGCAAACTAATACAATAAAAAAACCAAACCAGACCCACATCCTTCTACGAAAACCCAAAACAAGAAAAAACTAAACTAGACCCATATCATTTTAAGATTTATACAAATAAGCTTTTTCAACTTGCTGATCGAAGTAGGTAAACAAAGAAACTTGGTTGGCTGGTTGGGCTCTCAATGAACTTAACTCCGCCTATATTTTATAGCCGGTCCCAAGCCCAGGTAAAGGAGGAGGGTTGTGTTAGGCTCTCGACAGCCAACGTAAAACTTTGTTGAATCTTTCATGAATATGGATCAACGACACTATTATGCTAATGCTAGGACGTTGCCTGGAAGCAACGCACTGTATGGCTCGAGTACAGTGACAAGTGAGCTAGAGCCGTTGCATCGACACCCGTATGTAGTGTTAAATGTGCAAGGGTCTATTAATACTAGGTCGTTGCCTGGAAGCAACGCGCTGTATGGCTCGAGTACAGTGTCAAATGAGTTAGAGCCACTGCATCGTCGATCAAATGTAGTGTCACAAGGGCATATTCTTGGAAGGTTGAGGATAAAACTCCACCTAGTGGAATAAGGCTGTTGTTGTTATTGTTGTTGTTGTTGTTGTTGCTAAGGATCATATATTGACAAATTTTTTAGCACATTTTGGTTAAAAGAAAGCTCCATATTATCAAAGTTTAATCTCTGACTTGATGCATCTTCTTAAGGTTTAATAATGTAGAAACTTCTCCATCTCCTTAACATCAGCTTTAGAAAAAGAGTAGAACTGCAAACACAAACAAAGAAACCAACAAGAAAAAAAGAAAACTTTCAAAGAAACCAAAAATAAATAAATAAATAACTCTCACAAATGAGAGTAAAAACCCTAAACCAGCAACCAATACTATTTGTGGGAGAAAACCACCATATGATCTAGATAGATTGAGGAGGACTAGACCGAGATATACTATAGTTATATATTGACCTAGAACTGATGCCTCCATACTACAACCATATCTTGAAAATGAGGGATCATGAGGAACTAGAGACAATTGCTAAGCCAAAGAGGTGATGGTCGGCAATGGTTGCGGCTTATATGGTAATATCGACGATTATCACGATGGTCGTGACTAGGGAGAGGGAGAAGTAAGAAGTGTCGAAAGACTGTTAATGACTTCAATGTTTCGCTCATCCTTTGTCGACGAGACCTAAAATCCTAAAGTAATCACTTATCTTATTATATAATAACAATTTCAATTACTTTTTTCTCATTCATTTCGACCAGATGAGTTCCAAATATAATGTGACTTGGGGGTACCCCAAAAAAAAAAAAGTTTCCTCTTGTTGGACCAACTTAAACTATTTTCATTTAAAATCATAATAATGTAAATAGGGTAACTAATTCTCTTTTTTTTTTTTAAAAAAAAAGATGTTTAAATTACACTACTCTAAACTCTCCTTTTGTCCTTCATTAATAGACGTAAATATTAATATGTTGAAAATAAATATTTAATATTTGTTATATTATGTACATAATAGACGTAAACATTTTTTGGTCAAAATAAGCATAATTGTCACTTATCTTTTGTTGCTGAAAAAATCAATGTAAAGCAGCTTTTAATTTTAGAAAAAAGAATATAAATTGCTCTATATGTTTTGCTACTTCTTATTTTGGTCGAAAGTTTTTGCTACTTTAAATATCATTGGAATCATTTTGGTTGTTAATGGGTCAATCGAGATTTTAATAAAATACATATCACCCTGAGAACTCACGCGAGCCCAATAACGCTACAATGCTACAGAGAGCCTTATATTTGGATCAAATAATAAAGTAAACACGAAGCCCAATAACACTCAACGATATTGCGTTCATCTCCCGACTTCTGTTTCCGTTCCGCTCTCTCCCTCTCGCTCTCCCTCTCCCACACGCGAGACTAGAGCTCTTATGCTATGGAGGTTGCCACGGTAGCCTCGAGCTTTGCACTCAACAAACATTTGTTAGCGTCTCCGGTTTCTTCTCGTACTAGAAACCCTATCCGAGCTGTGAATTGCTCCTCCACCGCATCTGTTAGAACGTCCCTCTCCACTAACTTATTTGCTCCTTTTGCCGGTGGCAGCGGCTCTAGCCTATTCGCTGGCCAGAAGCTCCGACCTTCTTGTCTGAATCCAGCGTCATTTCGTGATTCTAAGGGCAAAAAGGGGGTCGTTACTATGGTAAGTTTTTCATCTTCGAGACGAATTTTACTTGGACATTTCTTGCCTGGTGTTGAATGAGATTGACATGGAAATTGGATTATATTGTACTTGTTGAACAGTCAAACTTCGCTGAATTCGCCCTAATTATGAGTCAAATTTTTAGATTTTTTTTTTTGGGTGTAAAGGTTTAAACTGCTTCCTTGATTGTGTAAAATAAATAAATATGTGAACGAGCAATTTGTCCTGATGGCTAGGTTATTTATGCGTTAGACATAAATGTGTGTGATTCCTGGTAAATACCAGAGGAGTGAAGGTTTTTGAATGCGTAAGAGTAAAAAACCTCAGTTGTCTGAAAGGGAGTCACAATGTCGGTTACATTCTTAATGGAAGTTTCAAATGAAATTGTAGATTTAAGGTTCACTATCTGATAAATTAGTAGGAAATCATTGGACTCGGTATGATAGGAATTAATTATTGTTTAAGGGTATTTTGGTGTTTGGAACTAATGAGTAAGGGCAGTAAGTTTAAATGGCAGAATGGTGTTTTAACTAGGAAGGGCAAGCTGGTGATAGGTGCTGCTCTTCAAACCAGGTCAATTCTCCTAGAGTGGTTCCACCCTTCACCACAAGGTTTATGGGTTAGAGCAACTGAAAAAAGGGTCAAGGCCCTATGGAAAACATTCTCTCTCTCTTTCTGAAACTTTTGTTTGACCATGTTAAATTAAGAAATAGCTCTGACGATCATTGTTATCTCTATTTTTTACTGTTTCATTTGAAAAAAGAAAAAAAGAAAACCCTGAGACCTAATAATAACCAATCTAAAATTTTTGTTTAAGGCTCCTCTATGAATATAATCCTATTTACAGCCTCCAAAATCCAAATGAAGTAGAAATTTAATAATTTGGTTTCAATAAATACAAACATACAGATATGTTTGGTGAACCATGGGCAGGTCTACACTCCCCAGAGCTTGGATTAATTTCTTTTTATTGGTGTAGAGGTTTTTGCAGTAGTAAAGGGGGTAAATTTATTCTGTTGTGTAACATATGTGTTCCATTGGTGTCTTTAATTTGGACAGAATGCTTGGATTTCAAAGGGAAGACCTTTGTGCTTGTACTAGCTATGTGATAGGATTATTTTCATGGCCTCTCCTCAGGGTTCAGTGCATAGTTTCTTTCATGGAGGTCTCCTAGGTGGATATGCAGAATGGTTGTAGAGCTCTATAGTATTAATACCTTTTTTTTTTTTTTTTGCTTTTAGGTTGATGCCTTGTATATGCATAATTTATGTTAAGTGAATAACTGATGTAGTGCATAGCTCTTTTATGGCAAATTGAAACACCATATATGCTACCAATATAATTCATGCAGCTTTAATGCTCATTTTTTTTTTCCTGTGTATGGACAGGTTATTCCTTTTTCGAGGGGAAGTGCATGGGAGCAACCTCCACCAGACTTGGCTTCTTACTTGTACAAAAATCGAATTGTCTATTTGGGCATGTCTCTTGTTCCTTCTGTTACTGAGTTACTACTAGCGGAATTTCTATATCTTCAATATGAAGATGATCAAAAGCCTATCTACCTATACATAAACTCCACTGGGACAACCAAGGTACATAACTCTTTATGTATTCTACCTAGCATATGGCCTTGCTGGATCCATGAGAAAAAATCTCTCTTAGCTTGAAAGACACCACACTACCAAAACTTCCTATTATTTTGGCTAAAGTCTTCAATCATGGAGACACCACGATACCAAACCTCTACTTAAAACATGTATATTAAAATTGATTCACATGAGAAATCGAAATGTGTTTGAATATGGAAAATTGCATTATAGTGAAGAACAAGTACTGTATCCATCCTATTGTCATTTAGATGATATTTCATTTAGAAGTCAAAGAAAATTTGTGTTTTTTTTTTTTTTCCTTTTTATTTGATTAAGAGAGTTTGGTTATTGATAGAGCTCAATGGCGTTGTGCGATTCATGTAGCCGACCCCACCTAGTGGGATAAGGCTTTGTTGTTATTGTTGTATTTCATTAAGAGAGTGCTAGCTACTAGCCAGGACCCAGGGAGCAGGTGACTCTTTATGTACCTGCTCTGCATCAGAAGATTAGTTGTAATAGTAACGAAGACTGAAATATTATAGTGGGTTTTGTGATTAAACCTGCTAGAACTAAGGTTGTCAATGCTTCTGCGTTTGGAGAATATAAGACAATAATAAGTTGTTTTCTATTGCAAGAGGTTGGAAAACACTGATGATCATTGCTCTTAACATAATACTGCTGGTGGTGGTAGAAGTCTTTCTTTCATAGGGCAGGAAACATGTTAGTGGTAGCCTTTAATTATATGGGGTGGTGTTTAGGATGTTCATATTTATTTATAGTGCTTTAATTTCTTGCTGGTGACATGCAAAAAGTAACATTTGCCTTCATTTTAGTCCCTTTTCTTTGCAAAGCACTGCAAAATATTGTCATAAGATGCTAGAATAATGGTGTCTTAGTTTAAGGTACATTTGTTTAATGGAATCTTTATTCCTTCTTTCAGGGTGGTGAGAAGTTGGGTTATGAGACTGAAGCATTTGCAGTTTATGATGTTATGAGGTCTCATCTCTACGCTTTCTGTTATAATATGTTCAACTTTTTTCATTGCACTTTTGCTAATCTTTTAGGCCGTATTGATTTTTTTCAGAATAGGCATTTTGAAATAATGTTATTGTTTGTTTTCTTAAAAACACCTCGCTTGCAGTGGGTTTTAAAGTGATTATCTCACTGGCATCAACTGTTGTTGGGTGATACCTTTGATGATATTTAAACTATAACAAGCCTTTTTGAGTAACTGGGAGATTATGGAGCCACTAAATTAACTCTTTGCTTATGCCTTTGTGTTGTCTTAGTTTATCATGATGCATGATTCCTATATATTCAGCTTAGCCACTCCACATCAGAGGTGGTTGTGAAGCTTCTGATGGAAGTTTGTTTTGAACAATGTAAATGAAGATGATAGATAATTTACATCCATGGAAGTTATTATACTCTCTAAGGCATAAAGGAAAAAGAGGTTGTCCATAACCTCGCCATTTGCTGCTCTGCAACGACAGCCCCCCCCCCCCCCCCCCTTCTCTTCTTTTTCTGCAGCCCAAAAAAAAGTGTATGGCAATTGACAATGTGTTGCCTATCAAGGTCTTGATGTACCACATAGATGCAACTGGCTACTGATTTTATGTAGTCACTGCTTACCTTGTCTCTTGTTTTCCTATCTGGATTAACATGTCTACATTTAAATGCTATATTCACGTGATGTCAAAAATCAACAATTTTTACTTTTTCCATTTGCATGATTCAATATGTTCATTAGTGCAATAAATCATTGTTCTTCTTCCTTCAACCACCACCTACTCCTAAAAGTGTAGACAATTGCCTTATTCTTGTCTTGCTCTCATCTTGAAGAATTACCTGCAGAAAGTTTGTGCTTATAAATTTAGCTGACTTCTGTTACAGCTATGTCAAGCCTCCTATTTTTACTCTATGTGTTGGTAATGCTTGGGGAGAAGCAGCCTTACTTTTAGCTGCTGGTGCTATGGGAAACCGTTCTGCTTTGCCTTCATCAACAATAATGATTAGACAGGTTCAGTATCAACTTGTTCTTCATACAGCTATTGCAGGTTTTTTGTAGTTATCTTTTATCATAACCGTGTTATCCTTGATAATTTGCAGCCAATTGCAAGGTTTCAAGGTCAAGCAACTGATGTTGACCTTGCAAGAAAAGAAGTAAAGAATGTGAAGACAGAATTGGTTAGAACAATAATCGTTTAGTTTACCATGTTTGAATCACATTTAATGAGGTTCAATTGTTATTAATCATTATCATCTATCAAGCTATGTGGACCAATATTTTACTTTTGTGTTTGTAGTCCCGTTAATATATCAAAACCTCCATTGGTGTAGAGGTGTGGTTGAACATTTGTTAATTACCCTTAACGACCCCCCCCCCCCCCAAAAAAAAAATAAATAAATAAAAAAAGGAAAAAGTTGAAATGATGAATTTGACTTAATGTCATTAGAGTTATGCTTGGGCTTAACAATGGATTCTTATATTGTTTAGAATACATAGATGAACGACTATATGCTCTTTTGAAATTTCTTGAGAAAGCAAAAATTCAATCAGGATCAAACTAATTGTTTCCATGGATGTCAAAGTTTTTTTTATTAAAATTGCTGCTACATATATAATTAAAATTGGTTGAGATTTGAGTGTGGATTTGACATGTTAACTTTATCAAATATGCATCTATTGATTATTATGACAACTAACTTCTCTTTTTTGTTCTTTGCTTTTCCTTTGTTTCTCTCTCATCTCAGTAATAATACTTCTTTTTCTATCCAAAAAAAAAAAAATTATGACAACTAACATTCACACGGCCTAATTCCCTTTTGTAGGTCAATTTATATGCATTGCATATTGGAAAATCAACTGAGCAGATTGAAGCTGATATTCAGCGCCCGAAGTATTTTAGTCCTAGTGAAGCTGTTGAATATGGAATCATAGATAAGGTTCTTGCCATCTAAAAGTTAGATATTTTTTTAAATCCATTTATATGCCATGAAATTTGAGAAACTTCTGTCTTCTACAGGTGTTATACAATGAGAGGAGCACGGAAGACCGTGGAGTTATTTCTGACCTTAAAAGGGCACAGCTTATTTAACTGTTGGAGACTTTGGATGGCCGTTTTCTTAGAGTTTTCAGGTAAAGTGCATGTGCTGTCACTATCATATTCATATCAATTACTTTTTTGAACTTTTAAGATTGAATTAATTTTGTAAACACAAACTGTATCATAGGAAAAGAGTAACTGTTCCCCTGTTAACAGACACCTCATTGGTACTTTGTGGTGCTTCGTTATTCCTTACATTTTTCTTTCCCTGTCTAGTAAGTGATGGATCTGAAGCAAAGATTGGTCAATTAGTTGTTAACATAATTTTACGTTTACACTTGGCACTAAACTTTAGGCATTCGCAACTATGTAATGGTTATTTTGCTTCTGTGGCCTATGACGGCACCAACCATGAGTTAGTGTTCCAAGGTCGTACAAAAAACAAGGGCTAAGTTATTGTATTTTTGGTTCATGTCATGCTCTTAATAAGCTTCGCACACTTATTATTTAAATATTAAGATTCTGACAGTGACATCCACAACCTTTAGATTTTCTATTATTTTCTATTCCACTACTAAGTGCAAGCATAGGTAGGTTCTCAAATAGGAGAGCAATTGCTTGTTCTTTTCATGGCCGGCAAAAAACTGAGTGATATTATTAGGGAAGGGACATCTAGAGAAGTCTAGCTAAAGTTGCTGCTTCGTCTTTTTTTGGTGTTCTAGCTAACACCTTGCATTTGCTTTCCAGATAGTTCAGCCATGGCCTAGAGTTCAGATTAAATATGATTGTATTTCTAACTAGTTCCCTTTGTTGTTGGCTTGATTTAGTTTTATCTCGCATTACTTGACTGATGGCTTCTGAACGCGTGTTGAAGACAGATGTGGGGAAGTGAGACATAGGAATTATGAACCTTGCGCATACTCTGGCCCTTTAGTCTTTTATAGTGCCTTCTTGCATTATCTAATGTTAGTGGTATGACCCGTTGATGGAGAGTGATGTCATTGTTCATGCCCATTAAGTAATTGCCACTGTTTTCTTTTCGGATAAGACATAGATATAGGTCTTCATATCCTTATTATAAAGTTCTCCACTAAAAATACATGCGTAAATTACAAGATCAATAATGCAATGTTGAGTTATAAAAAATATATAATTATTTTTTAAAAAAATGATACACTTGTCGTGATTTTATTAGAGAATTATACATTTGTCATATTTTTATTAGAGAACTAAATAGTAAAGGTATACGAAACTACATAAGTTTTTTCCCTTCTTTTCTTTTCTTCTTTTCATTTCTTTTTTGGAAATGGGGAGGTAGTTTATTTTTTCTGAGTTACATAGATTTATATAAGCAGGATGATAAAATAAATATAATTCTGGAAACTTAAGCTTTTCCAATCCAATCAAATATTATGTGTTTTTGTGCTTTGAATAATATCCATGTTGTAATGGTACAACATGTGTAATATCCAATTACAGCTTAAATTGGCTAAAATTGGGTATTACTCAAAGCACAAACTCACATGGCTAAAATTGTAATACATGGCTAAAATTGGATATTACTCAAAGCACAAACACATGGCTAAAATTGTAATACATATCAATATATTATGTAACTTTTAAAATGAAATTGGTATCAACTGTAATTTAATTAAATTATTAGAAAATTAAAGTAATTTATTATAAAAATTAAACAAGGAAAGAGGTGAAGTTTAATTTGTTAACATGGGCTTGACATAACTATTTGTTGCCAGATGGTTAAATTTCGTAGCATCGTGTGAATTTTTTTTTCCCAAATATATGTCTTAACACAATTGGTCAAATGGTGGGAGGTCAGCAAAATTTTACCAAATTACAGAGACGCGCAGAGATAAATAAATATATTAGTAAAAACGTGATGATTGAAAGCTTTATTTATTTGGGATATTTTTATGATTAAGAGTAACTTAAAGTAGCAACAAATACAGTGAAATTATAATGAGCATTGTATGTCTCTTGAATATCCTTAGTGGAAAGTTTGTTAAGAATATTAAACATGCATTCCCTAACATGTGTCCTTGGTTCCTTACAATGGTAATAAGACCCTACTTTCTATAATGTAATCTAAGAGATGTTCACATCCAACAATTAGTTCATGGAATGAGTGGTGGCTGGTTTTAAAATTTTATTTTGTATTACATCTGCCTATATTTTAAAATTGAGTTCCTTCAAGATCAACAAAAATTAACTCAAAAGAACATGATAATTGTGCATAATGCCCTTGACTTTATTTCATTGATTACAATGTGAATCTTTTTTTTTAATTTCTGTTTTTTAGATTAAAAAAAATTGAGAATGTAAAGCTCATAGTCAAGGAGTGGAAAGATATAATTCATTTGGAAGAAAATAAAGATAAATGAATTATATATATATATATATATGTATATAAAATGATTTTTTTAATAAAAACTTGTATTTTTTAAATGTTTATGCATTTTTTTAAATTTGATTAAATCTTTCTGTGTTGTCAGCTTCAGGGTAGTGAGGAGCAACAAGTGGGCGGCTTGGGTTAAGAGGCACCAACTCCAATATTGACTCTATTAGCATCCCTCCTTTCCGGTGCCTTCATTACACTATCTCTGCTTTTCAAATTGGCCCACAATAATATAAAGGGGGAAACTATTTTTTATACTATTTAATTCTTGAAAATTTTTAAATATCATTCAGTTAACAAAATATCTGATATTGTTCGTTAAATGATAATGTAATCCGTCAATTGCTATGGTTTGTATATATGTGATTCCAATTTTTTTAGAGATTGAATAGTATATTATAATCTTTCAAAAATTAAATAGTTGTCTTGTATATATCTTTCAGTAACTAAAAAAATATTTTTTTCCTGATATAAATTTTCACTGCAATCTCTTATGATCATTATTATTTATTTGTCAAAAATATAAATTATTTATTTGAGATTTTCGTTTAAAAGTAAAAATCAATAGTATAAAAAATGATAGAAATGGCAAAATAAAAGGTTATGTATAATTGATATGAATTTTGTGTTATTCTATTTACTGTAGTAATTGGATTTGAAATTTGATTGGAAAGGAAAGTTGGTGTTGTAGACCCAAGTTTGAAGTTAATTAATGAAAATATTGACACAAGGAAGATCTATGTGCGTTACAACTATAACATATGGCTGCTACATTTTATAAAGTGGGTGTCCATTAATAATATCTTATTTATTCAAAATGCAAGGCTTTTTTTTTTATTAATTATGACTTACCATCCAACTCAATTTATCATTACAAACACGTCTCTTTTCCCACTCATGAATATTACTAATCACTTTGGGATGACCATGGTCATGGTTACCACTTGTTAGCACCTCTCCATAACAACCGAGTATTCAATCCTACACTCAAAAATACAGGTCTTCAATATCAATTAAAATTGTATCTATCTTTCAGTGACTAAATTTTTTTTTTCTCTGATATAAATTTTCACTGCAATCTCTTATTATTATTAGTTATGTCTCACAATTGTAAATTATTTATTTGATATTTTAATATAAAAGTAAAAAATCAATAGTATAAAAATGATAGAAATGACAAAGTAAAAGATTATGTATAATTGATATGAATTTTGTGTCATTCTATTTACTGCAGTAATTGGATTTGAAATTTCATTGGAAAGGAAAGTGGGTGTTGTAAACCCAAGTTTGGAGTTAATTAATGAAAAGATCGACGCAAGGAAGATCTATGTGCGTTACAACTATAACATATGGCTGCTACATTTTATAAAGTGGGTGTCCATTAATAATATCTTATTTATTCAAAATACAAGGTTTTTGATTAATTTTGACTCTACCATCCAACTCAATTTATCATTACAAACACGTCTCTTCTTCCCACTCTCATGTGAATATTACTAATCACTTTGGGATTACTATGGTTAGAGATGGCAATGGGACAAGGGTGGGGGTCTCAAAATCTGCCTTCGTCCTCGCTTTCGATCTTCGGTGGGAAAGAAAAAATTTTCCCATTCTTGTTCTTCACGAGGACCCTACAAGATTATTTAAAAAATTTTAAAATATAAAAAAATTACAATTCATATATATATAATTAAACATAAGAGGCTAAATTTAAAGATTAAAATAGTCATTCAACTTCTCCAAAAAGACTAAAACATCATTACATTATCAACTTAGTATATGTTCAAGAAAACAAAAATAAAAACTCAAATACATTATTCACAACAAATATAAAATATCAAAACACATGAAAATTCAAATACAATATTCTTTCTTGGTCACACTAAATATGCTTGTTCTTGATCACACCTCACATTTCAATATATCCTCTTATTCATCACATCTTAGTTATCTACAGTACTTTTTTACAAGATAAAAATTAAACAAATATTAGTAATTAAATATATTAAAAAGGAATAATAAGCAGACATACACTTGAAGCACTATCAAATCAGAGATCTCTACTTACTGGAATAAGAGAAAAGTTTCAGATTTAAACATACAAACAAAGTATTCTCAAATAAGAAATATCTGCTTACTTAAACAAGAGAAAAATTTCAGATTTAAACATAGACACAAAGCACTCTCAAATAAGAGAATACAGAATCATAAATTGATGCTTTCAACATAAATCAAACCCCAACTAAATTTCAAAATCAAAGCACCGGGATCCAAGACCTCAAAATTATATTAAATGGCCAAAAGGTAAACATAAATAAATATAATAGATGCAGATACGCTAAGCATGTAGATGACACAAGGTAAACATAAATACATAGTTTAGATCTTAGATCTTAACTATATAAACTGAAAATTTTCAAACAGACACTAATATTTTCAAACAGATCTTAGATCCTAACCTCACTTACAAAAGAGAAGTTTCAAATTCCTACTTTCAGAAATTTTCAAACAGACATTTGTATTTTTTATCAATATTCAAAAAAAAAACATAACATAGTTTTTATCAACTATCAAACCTATACATAATTTAAATCTTAAATCTTAACTATATAAACTGGAAAATTTCAAACAGACTTAGTTTATATCCATCTTAGATCTGAACTATATAAACTAGAAATTTTCAAACAAACACTAGTATTTTAGATCATAACTAAGGTTTTGGATTAATTTTGACTCTACCATCCAACTCAATTTATCATTACAAACACGTCTCTTCTTCCCACTCTAATCTCAATATTACCAATCACTTAGGGATGACCATGGTAATGGTTATTCCACTTGTTACTACCTCTCAACCTTTGCTTTTGACCTCACCAATAACCAAGTATTCAAACCTACACTCAAAAATACAGGTCTTCAATATCAACTAAAATTGAAATCTCGCAATCAAATCAAATTAAACAAAACCTAAATGGATTAATGGTCGACTTTTATAATATTAAATTATATAATTTATGGGCGATTTAATTCGTTTTACCTGAATGAAATAAATTAAACAACATATCAAATTAGTGCTAAACACAATGTTGCTTTGCTTTACTATTTTAAAACTTCATTTTCAATTTTTATCTTCTTGTTTTTGTCTTTATCAATATTTCTTTATTTTTATTAATATTGTTTTGTTTTTGAGTTTACATTTCTGGTATTATTTTTACCAATTTTTCTTGACAAAAATTGTGAATTTTTTTAAGAAGATAAATTAGGCCCCAAAAAAGACCAAAAAATTAGTTCAAATCGTTTAAGCCGACCATATTATCATTTGGTTAGATAAATGAAAATAAAATCCAATGGTTTGTTATTCTTTAGAATAAGTTTAGCATAATGTCAAAAACTGCCAAAAAAAAATCGTCAAACATATCTATCTAAAAAGTATTACTAAAACTAAGCCCAACTTCTCTGTTAGGCGCTATAAGCTAAATACTAGACGCTCTAACGTCATTCGATTGGTATGAGTTCTACACAAACATAAGGAGATTAAATTCAAAGGTTGTTATCCACTTCATTTATTCTTAAAGAAAAATTTTAGAATCTTATCGGAGAAAGAACTGTGGAAGAGGCAACATGGGAACATGGAGATCACTAAAATTCACATCGTAGATTATTTGTTAACATGGCTTAAGATTTGAAATGCTTTTTGCGACTCCTTTGTCATTGTTTATGTATAATTTCTTTTCTTTTCTATCTGCATATCATCAAGTTAGAATTATACAACAAAAACCGGTGATACAGTCGTTTAGATACAGAGAAAACGCAAGCAATTTTTGAAATTGGAATTATTTGACAGTTATGTATGTAATGAAGCAAGAAACTATAAGAAACTGTGAGGAAGTTGCAACTTTTGTGAGGCCTGAAAGTAAGATTGAGATTGTAATGAATGACTCGGTTTTACTTTACCAAATTTTTTATCCGTCCATTCATAAAGAGTGTGAAGATATTTGATAGTTGATTAAATGTCACCAAAAGCAGAAAGAAAACACAGTGACAGTGGAATTTGAAATTCAAAATCAGACAGTTCCCAAAAACATACTACTGGGGAGGCTAACTACAGAAAAGGTTCATGGATCTTCCCAGAAAAAAGTTACAGGAGTACAGAGTTAGGCGATTTGGCATTGCAATAATAAATCAATGACTAGGGATATAATATATTGTTAATTATGTAATAGCACAGAGAGAAAGGTCAATATGTTAATTAGGGTCTACTTGTACACATCATCATTCCAATCCAACAATCTCAAGTTACAGGTGGAAGAAAAAGTCAGATACTACCTCTGTACCTACACTTAAGGCCTCTCCTATAAATACCACTCCACACCTTCACTTCCTTACCCATAAACCCATTTCTCCATCTAACTCTCATTGCTTCATACATACAATTATAGTCTCTTTCTTTCTTGCATTGAATTCTTAATCACAATGGAACTTCATTCTAAACACCAACTTGGCCTTCTCTGTGTCATCCTCCTCTTACCTGCACTCTGTACCTCCCAAGACTTCACTTCCTCCAGAGCCACCTATTATGGTAGCCCTGATTGCTATGGAAACCCAAGTACGTCTCCCTCATCTTCCACCCATATGTATATACGTATCTATATGTATATTCCAACTTCTGCACATACCCTGTATGTTAAGGGGATGGACGGGGGAAGCAAATATCTGCATTTTGAACATTTTCTGTTTGGATCACTCTGAAATTTGTGTGTAACAGACTTTCTCCATGGCATTGCCCAAACTATTACCACGTTTCCTGTAAAAGTTTACTTTTTGATGAAAGATAAAGGGTACACTGTGTGACAGCTAGTAAAATGAGCATAGTTCTTTCAGAACTGCATGTTCTGCTGCATCTCATACGATTTCAAATAATGACCAAGCGATATGTGGTTTTCAGGAGGAGCTTGTGGATTTGGTGAATATGGAAGAACTGTGAACGATGGCAGTGTTGCAGGCGTGGCTGCCCTTTGGAAAAATGGCTCTGGATGTGGTGCTTGCTACCAAGTAACTCTCCAACCCTTCACTTTCACACACACACACACACACACACATATATATATCTATATAGATATAGATATATAATGAAGGGGTTTTCAGGTGAGGTGCAAGATTCCGGAATACTGTGATGAGTATGGATCATACGTGGTGGTGACAGACTTTGGAATAGGGGACAGAACAGACTTCGTGATGAGTCCACGTGGCTACTCCAGACTGGGACGCAATCCAGACGCATCTGCGGAGCTCTTCAAATACGGCGTCGTCGAGGTGGAGTACAGAAGAATCCCCTGCAGATACAAGGGCTACAACATCTTCTTCAAGGTCCACGAGCACAGCAAGTTCCCTGACTACATCGCCGTCGCCATCCTCTACGTCGGAGGACAATACGACGTCACTGCTGTAGAGTTGTGGCAGGTCCGTTTCAAACTTCAAAACAAAAGCCCTTCACTGCAAACTGCTTTTCTTTCTCTCTTCAAGGATACATTTTAGCTATAGACTTTAAGCTTCCAAGAGTTGAACTCCCATTAGCTTGTTTATATTTTAAAAGGAAACATCATATTTAATACTGCATGCAGTGACTTCACAGATCTGGAGATTAGTCTTATGGTTTTTTCCATGTTTATTATCTGTGTTGACACACACAGTAAGCTGGGTTATGAAGTAATGTGTTAGTGATAATGGTGCAGGAGGATTGCCAAGAGTGGAGGGGGATGAGAAGGGCGTTTGGGGCAGTGTTTGACACACCAAATCCGCCAAGTGGAGAGATAAACTTGAGGTTCCAAGTGAGTGGGAGTGCAGGGGTTTACTGGGTTCAGTCCAAGAACTCTATTCCCAGTAATTGGGAGGCTGGAGCTGCTTATGACACTGATATTCAGCTTGATTGAATTGAATTACCCAAATACCCCATTCAGATATCTCATCACAGCCAGCAGCAGCAGGGAGCATAGTAGTATTTGTTAAACTTCTGGGGCAATTACTAATTAGTGTGTCAGTGTTGTGGTTTAATACAGTTTTTATATTTGGGTGGTTTCTGTAATTTCTTCCATTTGAGATGGAATTAATTAATATATGAATAAAGATATCTTTGTTGATATTGTTATATGCGGGGAACAGAGGGGCCTTTTCCTGGTTGACAATGACGCCTATGAGTGGCAACAACTTAACAAGCTAGTCTGCTTCGAGGAGTCACTTAATAATACAATGCCTTTACTACATGAAAAATTATAATTTTTTTTTTGATTTGTTCTCAAATATGTCAATTTAATTTTTAAAAAATTATATTTTTTTTAATTTTATTCTTTTATATGATTTTTAACAGTAAAAAAATTAAAAATTTAACAATGATAAATTTTAAGATTTAATTATTTTGAAAATTAAATTGAAATAATTATAATTTTGTAAAGATTACATTAATAATTCACTCAAAACTTTTCATTGATTCGCACCTAACCATTCTGACGTGGACATTTACACCAACCTCAAGAAAAATAAAGAGTTTTGGTCCCAACTAATTGAGCTGAGTGGCCTCTCTATAAGTGTTTTAAAGGTCACGTTTGAAATTAAAATAGTAAATTAGTAATTTACGCTCAAAAAATTATATTTTTTAATTTGATTCTTCAAATATCAAGTATCTTCATTTAATTCTTAAAATATTATATTTGTTTTAATTTAGTCTTTTTAATTGTTAAATTGTAAAGTTTTTATTGCTAAAAAGTATTTTAATAAATAAAGAGACCAAATTCAAATAAATACACTCTTTTAGAAGTCAAAATGAGACATTTAATTTTTTAATGACTAAATTGAGACAATTATAATCTTTTAAAAATCTAATCAATAATTTATTCTTAATAATATCATGGTCATTGTAAAACAATTAAACTGAGCAAGTGTCATTTTTCTAGTTAAATTGTCAGCATGCTTTCCATGGTGTTGTGGTTTAAAACTTAAAAAAACAAAACATTATGTTTAAACAAAGATGTAAAATGAGCTGTATAAAAAAAATGTAAAATGAGAATATCCCCCATAATTTTGCAAGAAGCTTGATCATTCATTACCCAATACAGCCATATCTTATACTGAAGATTTTGAATGCAAATTCATTTAATACTCGGACGTACTTATTTTGTAGAAAAAGAGAATATGTTTTGAGTAAAATTATTTTTTGGTCCCTAAAAGTGTACCTCAATGATGATTTGGTCCCGAAATGATGATCAGTCACTACTTTGGTCCATGAATCACTACATACAATAGTCCAAAAACTGACATTAATGCCACAATCAATGTTATCTATTGAAATGTATTGTTATTTATTGGTATAATAATAACATAAAATGACGTGATATCATATGCTAATATTGTTTTAGTGCTTCAATTTTTAAATTTTCAAACAAAATGGTCCCCCTCTTCAAACGCTTTAACTAAGGTGATGCGTCTGATTTTCATATCCTTGGATATATATACAAATCTCGATCCAATATGTCTTTTGAACTCTTTAAAAAAAAACTTTAGAATATTCTTATTTTATTTAAACTGAATGCAAGTTGTGATATACGATCATAATCAGCATGCGTTAAAAAAAAAAAAGTAATGGCGCATGAAGTGATAGGTTTGAGGCAATATGAGAAGTGTGATTTTGACTAAAAAATTTCGAGTGGAGCAATGTGATTTAAAACCTAACGAACATATACATTAATTCAGAAAGAGAAAATAAGGCTGCTAGATTTATTAAGTGGGTGTCATTTAATCCACTTGTTTATTCCTTAACTAAGCCTTTTAAATTAACTCCACCATCCAACTTAATTTATCATTAGAAGCACATGTTTCTACTTCACATCACTCATCAGCCTTCTAATAGTGACTCCTATTTAATGTTTCCATTAGAACTATTTATATTATTTGGTTGGTTCAAAAATTATTTTGTTCCCCTCACTTTATTTTCGGGTAACATTAGAATCGTTGTCACCACTCAGATTACCGTGGACCAAAAGGAGGAACATTTACATTAGAACATTGTGATATTGGGACAACACACAACGCTTTCATATTTTCCTTAGAGTCAAGAGGATTTTTTTATTCCCAAACTACTAGCTGACCCATACCCTTAGAAGCACAGGTTCCTTTTTCTTTTTTTAACAGGCATCTTTCCATTTGGTGAGTCTTTAGTCTTGGTAGCAACTTTAGACCTGTCAAACCGAGCGTAAAAATCATTAGCATTACAATCTCCTTATAGGCTTCGTTCCCTTGCTTTCATTTGTAGCATCAATTGTATTAAATTTGGAAGAACCTTTACCATTTCTCCAAGGACATTCCAATTCAGACATCAAACCTAGCACAGTTATCCTCTCAGATGAAACGTAATGGACCTTGCTTTTATTTGTAGCACCAATTGTATTAAATTTGGCAGAACCTTTACCATTCCTCTAAGGTCATTCCGATTCAGACATCAAACCTAGCACAGTTATCCTGTCAGATGAAACCTGCAATCCATTACGACCTCCTCTCAACTTCTGATGACAATGGATATGCCCAAAGACTTTGTCCCAGGACTTAGGGCTTCTGAACAAACTGCCATGCCCATTCCTGATATTCCATCAACCTGTACAGCATCATTGCTTTCTTCTTTAACTGCTGTCGAGAAATTTATCAAGACTTTATGCTTTCCTCAGGAGGTACAATGCCCTCATCTCTTGTATTTCCCGGGGACAATTTCATCTCAGAAGATAGTCCAGATCCATCCCATCCAACTTCTTCACTTTGTCTACAGCATTCCCATCAAAATCACCTTGGACTTCGTCCACTGTATTGCAACCATCTCCATGTTTGACACTATTTTCTACTTGCTTTACATTAGAGGCTGCTACCTTTTCCAGTTCCTTGTCATCTACAGCCAAATTCTGTTGATCCATACTCTTGCTATCCGGAAAAGAGATTCCCTCTAAACACTCATCCTTACTGAGGCGTGTAGCATCTCATCCACATAAAGGAGGAAAGCCTCTGACAGTGAATTTTAATTCACTTGGTGAATGTGTTAATTTTATAATATGTTTATATGTGAAATTTTGGAGCCAATTTGAAT
The DNA here is from genome assembly GCA_037074585.1 of Biancaea sappan. Lineage (NCBI taxonomy): Eukaryota > Viridiplantae > Streptophyta > Magnoliopsida > Fabales > Fabaceae > Biancaea > Biancaea sappan. The sequence continues at coordinate 30,688,732 of CM073500.1, read as the reverse complement.
TTTAGTGAAATTATAAAAATTTTAGAATTTCTAAATTTCATTGTGAGAAATTTTCAAATAAATCTTCAACGAGGGATTTAACTGAAATTAATGATAATTTTTGGAACTTATTTGGAACCGTTGGCCAAAGTGGAGCTCTTAAATTTATTTGGAAAAATATGGCAGGGAAGAAATAAAAATAATTTTAGACCTTGAGAGTGGTTTGAGAATCATTATTTGAAAACTTCAAGGACTTGAGTGAATTAAAAGAAAAAGAAGTGGTGGCTTTATGAGAATCTAGTCAAAAGGGAGTGGGACATATGAGATGGAGGCACTTGGAGTGATCTCATCCATTGAATGAAATCTCTGACCTTAGAAGCTAATTTGATTCTTCCATCAGTCAAAAATGAAAAGAAAGAAAAGAGGAAGGAGAAGTCGAGAGGGAGAGGAGGGCCAAAGGTGAGAGAGTGGGAGAGAGAGATGCTGAGGAGACCCTTCCTCCCCTTCTCTTCCTCCTTTCGACCTTTCCCTGCCATTTGAGTCGAGAATAGAGCCGTGAGAGAAAGAAAACAACGAAGAAGAAGCAACTGCTGAATCTCATCATTCCTCTTCCTTGTCTGACGATGTGGGGTGGCTTTCATCTGGGATTGGACTTCCATAGTGGTGACTCACGGTCGCTTGATACACTAGTAGAGGAATCAGAATGTAGGTGGAGAAAGAGAAGAGGAAAATGGAAATCCAAGACCAAAAGGTAAGGGGGACTGATTCTATGATTCTTTTTCTGCAAAATTTTCTGATTTTAGAGTCTCTCTTGAAAGTAATGGTTGGAACCCAAGAGGGGGGGTGAATTGAGTTTTATAAATTTTTCACAAGAATTAATTGGAAGTTAAAATGATTTTATGTAAAAGTACAATGTTTAGGATAATAAATACAATACAGAAAATCAATGTGCTGTCAAGATAAATAATTATAAAGATCAAGGAATTAAAGAATAGATATAAATATGCACAAATTAAAGAGTAAGGGATAGAGAAAGCAAACTCGGAGATTTATACTGGTTCGGCTAATCCAAGCCTACATCCAGTCCTCAAGAGACCACTTGAGTATTTCCACTATAATTGCAAGTTTAATCCGGGTACTTGCAAACCACTACAACCACGCAAATTCGATCCGGGTATTTGCGAAACCACAATGAAGAATTTATGAATCCGGGCTCCTCCTCAACCCAAAGCAAGTTCTTCCAACACCGGTACTTGCGAACCTCAACTCAGAATAATATATGTGTTGATCAAAATCAACAATACAAAGAAACTCTCTCTAAAGAGTAGATGAAAACAAATGAAGTTCTAATAACTCTAATGATAGAGAATATGCAAGATTTGGCTCAAGAATGCTTTCCTTTCTCTCAAAGATGATAGAAGAAGTTAATATCACATTGTAGGACTTTGTTCTTGCTCAAAATCGTGTATCTAAGGTCATATATATAAGATTTTACAAAACTAGCCGTTATATAGCCGTTATAGTGCAGTCCAGATTTTGAGCTTTCTTTAAAAATTCATAACTCCCTCATTTGAACTCCGTTTTAAACAAATAATATACCGTTGGAAAGCTCTTGGAGTCTAGTTTCAAATGAGCCAAGTTTTACTCAAAAATTATTTTTCTTTTAAAAGATATAATCAAAATACTGACTATAGGTTAGAACAGAATAATTTTTTATTACAGTAAAATCAACTTTCAGTTTTTCAAACTATATTTTGAATAGTCATATATTTCTCATTTGGACTCCGTTTTGAATAAATAATATACCGTTGAAAAGATCTTTGAGTCTATTATCAAATGAGATTAAGATACTTGAAAAACCGATTTTTCATTTATGAGATATGATATAAGGAGTGACCAAAGGTCAAAAAATAACTTTTGTAAAACTTCATATCTCACTAACTTTTTGTTCAAAAATGCTTGAGCCAATGTATGCAAATCTAAATCATTGAGTTGCACAAATATACTAGCCTATATAAAATATACCTAATTTAAACACATAGGCTATCTTGATGCATCCAAGCTTCCAAGACTTCAAATCTTCTAATTCTTCATTTCTTGGAGCTTCATCCTTGCATGTTGTTTTCCTTGAGTGAAGCATGATATTGCTTTTCCTTGTTCTTCAATACAATCCTCACTCTTCTTGTTTTGAACCAACCTATAAAATATATCTTACTTGCAAACCCAATGGTTAGTTTAATAGCATGATTCAATATATGCAACATACATATTAAATAACATAATCATGCTTAAGTACTTGTAGCATATATATGATAATTAATCTTTATATATATCAATGCTACTATTCAAATACATTTGTCATCATCAAAACTTATGGCATATAGCCTTAGGGTCAACAATCTCCCCCTTTTTGATGATGACAAATCACCACATAAAAATATGTATCACAAGATAATGAATGCAATGTTATAAGCACGTATACATATTTTTCTATTATTTCTTCTCCCCCTATTTGACATCAACAAAAAGGTGTAAGGAACACAATATATAGAAGTTAAAGCACATACCTTCATTAAGTCAGGATGTCAGAAGATGTCAATATAGTATGGGGTAAGGATACATCAAAACTTATCATTGATTTCATTGACATGTAAAAAGAAAATTTTAGAAAAAATTTTCTCATGTCAAATGAAATGAGCCAAAAGATAAAACTTGAAAGAGTTTTAGGCTCCCCCTTAAACCTTGCATAATTTGAAAAAGAATAATGAATAATGAATATCCAATTTTTCAAGATATATTCTTTTTCAAAAAAAAAAATACATTCAAGTGAGACAAAGCTCCCCCTGAATTTCATAACATTTTTCCTTTGAAAAAGATTGTCCAAATCATTATAAAGGAAATTCAGTTTTTGATTGCAGAATTTTGAAGTAAGATTTTTGAATAAATTTCTGCAATATTTTCATTGAAAATGATTTCTGCTTGTTTATGAAGAGGCATTTTTAGTAAATAGCAGAAAAATTAAACTCTTTGAAAAAAAAAACATCATTTGCTGTCATATGATAGAAATATTTACAGCACACAGCAGAAGTATGATATATGGATTAGCAAAGCATGATATAAACAAGAATATTAATCATAATCCATAAATCGAATAATAATATTTTTCAAGATTTCTGAAAAATAATTTCTGCATATATGCATAAAATTATTTCAACATATAGCAAAAGTGATTTAAAATAAGGATACTCAAATCCTTTTCTTTTCAAAACAGATAATGCTTCAATATGGTAAAGCAATTTCAGCATTGTGGAAGCAATTCAAGAGATTCACGATATTTTTCAAAAACATTTTGCTTCGAAGGAATTTAGAAACGTTTCATCTAAGGAAGCAATATATATGGATTAGTGTAATAAGATATATTCAAGCATATAGTTCATAATCCATATATGAAACATCAATATTTTTCATCCCTTTTGTTATCTACAACAAAAGAGATCTTTAAAATCTTTTCTTTTTCAAAAAGAATGTTGCTTCATATGATAAAACATATTAACATAACAGAAGCATTTTTAAAGTCCTTTTTCAAAACAAATTTGCTTCATAAAGGATAAGATAAATTTCAGCACAAAGGAAGCAATTTATATACCCATTCAAAATGAATTTATATATGTATCTTGAGGATGAGTACATGTAAAAATTTTGACAGCTCATTTTATATGAGTGCATGTGGAATCATGAAATATTATTCTTAGCCATAGCCTTCGCTCATGATGCATGAATAGCATACACAACATATGTTCTTAGATACATATAATCACATCATGATGTAATCATGTATGCTCTCAAGAACAACACAACAAAGCAGAGTGATACGGTTCTGAATATCACCATTTTATTAATCCTTAAAATTTTTAATCAAAACAAATTAAATCAGCCGCAAATCCACCGAAAATTGACTTTCGTGGTTTTGCCATTAATGTGACGCGTTATCGGTGTGCATGCGTACTCTAGACTTCTGGCTTCCAGCTTGCAGAAATCCATAGGATGAGCGTGTAGGGGTGCGGCGAAGAGATATCTTCTTTAGCTCTTAGTCATAATTTTTTCTCTATAAAGACTGCCCCAGAGTTCTCAATTACCACACCACAAAGAGTATTCATCTCTGAGCCTGTAACTTTCTGACATTCCTCTCTCTTCATACTCCTACAAAAATTTTTGAATTTTCCAAACCATGGCAGCAAGAAAGTTCATTGATCTCACAGTAGAGGCAAGGGAGGAAGAGCTCGACTTAAACTTGAGTCTAGGCAAGGACAAAGGCAAAAGACCTTTGGAGGTATCTCAAGAGAACCAAAAAGAAGAAGATGAAGATCGAAGAAGCTGAGGAGATTAGTACAGGCCATACGTCAGAAGACAAAATTGCTTGTATGGAGCAGGAGTGAAGAAACTCAAGAAGATGATAGAGGACCAGGAGAAGTTAGCTAAACGCAACAATGCGGCACTGACTTCAAGAATAGATAGGTTCTTCTATTGGTCTACCCAATGCTTCTGCAATCAACAACGAAGAAGTGTTGATTGTATGAATGGGATTTACACTACCCTCCGTGACATTGCTCAGTCTCTTGCTCCAAGGAATGGCCGAGGGGTGATGATTCAATACAACCCACCTAATCTAAGACCACCTCGCCTGTAGATTGCTCATCTATGAGCAAACCTTCCCTTTTTTTTTAATGCAATGTAATCCTTCGGTTTGTTTTTTTTTTATTTTAATGCAAGTGGTTTCTTTCAGATGACGGTACTTAAAAAAAAATTATAATAATAAAGAAAGATAAAGAAAATCAGCCGCACAAATTTTGTACAATAGAAGGATATATATATTTTGAAAAATATATATCCATTTTAAAGATAGAAAGAATTTTCTGACATGGATATATATATCATCATTTCAAAGCAAAAGCAAGTTACATACTTACTCAAGATAAAACATATTATAATCAGAGTATGTAGTAACATAATTGAGGTAATATGGATTAATAAGATATAATCAGATATAAACTATAATCTATAAACAATGGTTCATAAGTTACAGCTTATGTAAAAGAGATTATATGTATAATGCTCAAACCATGATGTATTAAAAAAAATAATTTAAGTATTTAACATATTTTTATATGTCATGTTGTGATCAAGTATGTAAGATGTCAGAAAACAATATGTCATTGCAATGAAAGTATGACAGTAAAAAAAAATTTGCCAGAATGTACAATTGAGATCAAGGAGTATCATTCAATTAAATAATGAAGAAGTAAAGGATAGAGATACTCATCAATTTTGGCAAACTTTTGTTGCTTCTTGAAGTTCCTCTTCAAAATTTTGATATCCTTGTTTTGCTCATTGCTCTTCTTTTGATCGATCCTGTCTTCTTACAATTTTAATGATCTTAATTGATTGATTATTTGCAAGATCTATCAAGCATTGGTTCAATGTAGGCTTCGTTGGTCGACTACTGATAGGAGTGTTGGTCGACCAACCAACTTCAAAACTATAAATCTTACTGATTTCGGAGAGCAGAGGAAAGAATGTGCTTTAGAGGATAATTTTGAGGATTAACTCCTGCAAAACACTTTTGGTGGAGCACTTTGATGTTCAAATAAATCTCGAGCACTAGGAGCAACATTATGTTCAAGATATGCCATATTAATAAAAGTGCTATGCTTCCATGAAATGAAATTTTGCAATAAATTTGATTTCATTGAAAATATTTAAATAAGATTACAGCAAGGATAAATACTATGGGTAGGAGTAATCTTATTGTTGTGAAGACAAGAAAAATGTGCGTGTAATGGAAGCAAGTTTTCATGATGCGGTAAAAAGGATAGTTTGAGCAAAATTTGGAAGAAAGATTTTAGCTCAAAACAAAATTCGAATCTATAAGCTGCACACCTAACAATTGTTTTCAGATATAGCATGCATGAGTATCAAGGATAGATGTAATGCATATTAGAGAACAGACAAAAGCATTAGAGAGCAGTAAACATATCAGTCAAATTTCTTACAATGCATTCTAGCTTATATGTTTACTTATCCATTGCCTCCTTTTGATGCAAGAGAGTGGAGTTTGAATGATGTAGCCATTGAAAAGTTATTTCCGCTCCTTGCTTCGAGGCAAATCTGCAAATTAATCCTTTGTCTTTGATACCCAAATTTTTTTGGGTTTGCCTGGGTCATGAGGTCCTTTTTGAACCCATTTCATTTTTACTCCATGAACAAGATTTTTCTTATAAAAACAGGAGTAAGACTTGTGTCCTTTCAGTCCACAATAAAAACAAGTGCAAGGTGGACTTTTGGACATTTTTGTAGGAACAAAGTAGTTTTCGAAATATTTCTGATTTGACTTGTTAAGAACAAAACCAATTTTGTTAAAGCTACTACTTTGTTTCTCAACAGAAGAGTTTTGAATTTCTCTACCTTGAGAAAGTTTTTTAAGTGTGTTTTTAAGATCCTCATTCTCCTTTTTCAAGGAATCACACTTGGTACAAAAGCAATTTTTGTTGGTAGAGATATTTGCCTTTAAAATCAAATTCTCTTCTTGCAAAGTTCTGTTTTGATTTTCAAAAACAAAATTCTCTTCCTTGGAAATAGAAAATTCGTTTTTCAATGTTTCCAACTCATTTTCAAGAGAAGAGTTTTTCTGTTTTGAAATATTTAGTTTCTTTGCAAGTATAAGAGATTCTTCATGTAAATCATCAAAGGCATCTTGTAATTCTTCAAAAGAGTAGTCAAATGAATTTACCTCATCTTTATCTCTGGCCACAAGACAAGTGTTGGCTTCTTCATTTGTGTTCTCCTCATCGGAATTGCTATTTCCCCAAATGGAAGATAGGTAAGCTTTCTTTGATGATTCAGTTTTTGGTTGTGGTTTCTCTTTTTCTCCTTTTTCTTTTTCTTCTATCTCCTTGGTGATTTGAGATTTTCCTATAAGTTCAACACCAAGAGCTTGCAATTGATTAAGCACAAGTCGTATCTCATTAATGGTTTCACAATTTTTCATTTGAGCGATATCAAGTTCATTAATGAGATTTCTAGACTTTAATTCCATTGCAACAAGATCTTCCTCATATGCAACTTCTAAAGTTTCCCACATTTCCTTAGCAGTTGCACAATTGGAAATTCTGAAAAATTCATCTTGACTCAATGCACAAGAAATAATCAATTTTGCCTTAGCATTGAGTTGCACTAAACTTCTTTCAGTATCATTCCATTCACTCTTGGGTTTTGGAATGTATTTTCCTTGTTCTTCCTTGACAGGCATATAAAAACCATTTTCTATAATTTCCCAGAGTTTATGGTCTACTGAAATTAAAAAAAATTTCATTTCATACTTCCAATATTGAAAATGATTAGCATAAAAAATTGGAGGTTCTGTGAAAGAACAATTTTCAGACATAAACTACTCACTAGATCCAACCATATTTACTCTTAGACGGTTAAGTCTTAAATCAAGAGCCCAAGCTCTGATACCAATTGAAAGTAATGGTTGGAACCCAAGAGGGGGGGTGAATTGGGTTTTATAAATTTTTCACAAGAATTAATTGGAAGTTAAAATGATTTTCTGTAAAAGTACAATGCTTAGGATAATAAATACAATACAGAAAATCAATGTGCTGTCAAGATAAATAATTATAAAGATCAAGGAATTAAAGAATAGATATCAATATGCACAAATTAAAGAGTAAGGGATAGAGAAAGTAAACTCGGAGATTTATACTGGTTCGGCTAATCCAAGCCTACATCCAGTCCTCAAGAGACCACTTGAGTATTTCCACTATAATTGCAAGTTTAATCCGGGTACTTGCAAACCACTACAACCACGCAAATTCGATCCGGGTATTTGCGAAACCACAATGAAGAATTTATGAATCCGGGCTCCTCCTCAACCCAAAGCAAGTTCTTCCAACACCGGTACTTGCGAACCTCAACTCAGAATAATATATGTGTTGATCAAAATCAACAATACAAAGAAACTCTCTCTAAAGAGTAGATGAAAACAAATGAAGCTCTAATAACTCTAATGATAGAGAATATGCAAGATTTGGCTCAAGAATGCTTTCCTTTCTCTCAAAGATGATAGAAGAAGTTAATATCACATTGTAGGACTTTGTTCTTGCTCAAAATCGTGTATCTAAGGTCATATATATAAGATTTTACAAAACTAGCCGTTATATAGCCGTTATAGTGCAGTCCAGATTTTGAGCTTTCTTTAAAAATTCATAACTCCCTCATTTGAACTCCGTTTTAAACAAATAATATACCGTTGGAAAGCTCTTGGAGTCTAGTTTCAAATGAGCCAAGTTTTACTCAAAAATTATTTTTCTTTTAAAAGATATAATCAAAATACTGACTATAGGTTAGAACAGAATAATTTTTTATTACAGTAAAATCAACTTTCAGTTTTTCAAACTATATTTTGAATAGTCATATATTTCTCATTTGGAATCCGTTTTGAATAAATAATATACCGTTGAAAAGATCTTTGAGTCTACTATCAAATGAGATTAAGATACTTGAAAAACCGATTTTTCATTTATGAGATATGATATAAGGAGTGACCAAAGGTCAAAAAATAACTTTTGTAAAACTTCATATCTCACTAACTTTTTGTTCAAAAATGTTTGAGCCAATGTATGCAAATCTAAATCATTGAGTTGCACAAATATACTAGCCTATATAAAATATACCTAATTTAAACACATAGGCTATCTTGATGCATCCAAGCTTCCAAGACTTCAAATCTTCTAATTCTTCATTTCTTGGAGTTTCATCCTTGCATGTTGTTTTCCTTGAGTGAAGCATGATATTGCTTTTCCTTGTTCTTCAATACAATCCTCACTCTTCTTGTTTTGAACCAACCTATAAAATATATCTTACTTGCAAACCCAATGGTTAGTTTAATAGCATGATTCAATATATGCAACATACATATTAAATAACATAATCATGCTTAAGTACTTGTAGCATATATATGATAATTAATCTTTATATATATCAATGCTACTATTCAAATACATTTGTCATCATCAAAACTTATGGCATATAGCCTTAGGGTCAACATCTCTTGTGTTGTTCTTGTGTTGGGAGCTAGATAGGAAGAGATTTAAATTATATATGTGTTTGTTCAAGATTATACTGAAAATATATGTGTTCTAATTATAAGATTTTGTTGTGAGTCATTAAAGTTAAGGGATATGTGAGATTAAGATGGAGAAAGTTTAATTGTATAATTGAGTATGAAAATTTGGAATGTGTAGCTTTGGTAATGGAAGAAAGTGGCTGAGAAATGGTAAGGAGAGCAATGATTAAGCCACAATTTATACTATCTTGATTTTGGCAGCCAAAACTTAGAAAATGTGCAAGCTTATGAATTATGAAATTGAAATTTACGTAGTGTTATTTCTGTCATTGTTACTGTTGAAATTTTGATCTGTTGGTGACACCAATGAGCTCCAATTGATTTGAAACCACTTGTATTGATACCATGGAACATGCTTACAAAAATTGATGAGAATCCAACTTCATTAGACCTCCCAATTTCACTTGATTAGCTTTGTTGCCCAAAATAAGATCTCTTTTATGTTAATATACTTTCTAAGGTAGAAAAAGATCTAAATCAAGTCTTTTTGGCTTGAAATTTTTATGAGGCATTCCTTGGCATGTGTAATGTTTGGGAAGTCATTGCCAGATCAAATTATAGAGAAATCGAAACTACCTCAGAAATCAAAGCAATGTAGCCAGTTTTATTTAAAGCTACGTTAGACTAGCCAAATGGTTAAGTTTTGCTTTGAAATTTTTATAGAAGGGTGTCCTAGCACTAAAGTATATGTCTACCGAGTTTCCTAAGTTTTGGAATTCAATTAGTGGGTCAAAGGCTTGCAAAACTGATACCCTGATGCTGCAGAAGTAGTTCGGATAATGGTTGCAAAAGAGTGGTTTTGTAGGGGCAAATTGTAATATTTCTTTCTGAAATTTTTATTAAAGATTCTAGACATATTATGGATGTTACCTAACAAGTTTCATGAATTTTGGAGTTGTGATGGCTGCCCAGAAAATTCATAAAGTCTAGAGTCCAAAATCTAGTCTTAAACAGAACATGTGGAGAAATTTAATTGGTTTAAAGGGGATTTACCTCTAAGCTAAGTAGGGAAAGGTAGATAAGACGAAAATATTCTCATAACTTATAACTTCTAAGTAGGCTCATTTAATGATGTTTTAAGTGAGCACATTGAGTCTAGTAAAGCCACGAAGTAATCTTAATGGAAACACATATTCCCTTAAATTTGGGAAAGTAAATTCTTTATAAGTGTTAGAAAATAAATAACACTTTTTGGCATGCTTCGTAGGTGTTGGCTTTCTCTCTTAGGTGATCAAGCCAATATTTTGTATGAGTGATTATAACTTGAATTCAAGGTGAATGACATCTGCTACCTCCTTTATGATTATGTGAATTTATGTATATGTGTTTATAAAAACTTGGTTTGTTTCCCTAAATACTTTAAAGTGATTATGTATGGTACATTCTTTAGGATGTTCTATTTTGATTAGTAACATTCCTTTAGCTGAAACTAGGAATTATGGTCATGTGAGGAATGTTTCTACTTCTATTTGAATTTTGTGTTGGTTATTTGCAAATCCTTGATAAGTATTTATGGTATATGATAATACATCACTTGGAATGGCTACTAATGGGAGAAGGGTCTCAGGGTTTAATTCTTTCATGAGAAATTAATAATGCCTTATTGTGTGAATGACATACTAAACTTCATGGATATATCATTTGGTTGTAACTTATATATATATATATATATATATCCATGAGCGCAAAAACTTGAACTAAAACTTTGTGTGTTAAAAATATCTTGTATGGCAATCTCGTGACGGTTCAGTTTATGTATATATACAATTATGGAAAGTCGTGGTATATATAATACTCTATAATAGAAGGTAAGACCACAACATTTAAGTGAGATTGCACTTTAGTGGAGGGAAGGGTGTCTACTAACTAAACATATTGTAAAGGAGGAATAAATCACAAGTTTATCCTAACTATGTGAATAAACTATTCTTTTATATCTTCGTGGGACACTATGACATGTGATGGGATTAAAGTGGGTTAATATTAAGCCAAGATAAAACTATGAGATAGAACCTAGCATGCGGTTTACTCTACCCTATTTTGGAGGCTTGCTAGAATTTGTTTGTGTTGTTTCTTAATTATTTTATTTAATAATAGTGTTGGCCTATAAATGATACTATTTACATATGGATAATAATGGCATAATAGACCATGCCAATTATAATTCATACAAGTTGAATGTGAAGGACATTTCTCTATATATGGGTGTATATTGAACATACCCTTGTGTGCTCAATGAAATCCCCTAGTGTTAAAATGTATTGAGCAATTCTGTTTATTTGTTTTCTACCTTCAGGAATTTATGTGTGGATGAGTAATTGCCTATGTAGTAGGTGATGAATGTATCGGGCTGGGGGTGCCTGCTTTTCGCGCAAGAAGAGCGAAGAGCGGGCTACTTTGCGAGTAACACGGTTTTAACCGTGGCTAACAATTTTAGCCACAGTTAGAACCGTGGTAAAAGAAGAAAACCATGGCAAAAAAAAAAAATTCGTTGTTGAAAGTAGAAACCGTGGCAAAATTTTTCGCCACGGTTTCCACTTTTAGCAATGGTTTCTTCTTTCACCACGGTTTTAACCGTGGCTAACTCGTAAAGTAGCCTGCTCTTCTTGCGCGAAGAGCAAGCACCCCCGATCCGAATGTATCTATGTCATTCATATGTTGGTTACACTATTATAAATGTATGTATATGAGTGTACATACTCCTTGAATGTGGTAGATTATGCTGGAATTATTCTTGTATATTCATAGTAGCCCTTGTTGGCCGATATGTGTTGGGAACGCTTCTGAGTATTGTCATATGTGACATGTAATTGTTTGTGGGGTAAACCAAATTAGGAATGCTTCAAAGTATTGGAATCTATAGCTCGTGTTGTATGTGTAATGTGTGGGAAGTCTATGAGGCTAAACCGGTCTAAGTGACCTAAAATGCTGGGACGGTGCATTATTGAGTTGCTAGTGTGATGGCCTAGCAATGAGTTGCAATGTGGCTAAGCGACTTTATCCCTTAGGAATGCCACAATCAGGGATGCTGTCTATGTGATGGAGAGGCGAAGAAATGATTTCACAATTTACTTGTGATTGTATGCTTATGAGATGATTAGGCCTATGACACATTTAATTATATATGTTTATAAGTATTGTGATGGTTATGACCATGAAGCGTATATGTGTGGGTTGTTGTGATCTAACGGCAATGTTGTGAAATCTTATATTATGTGATAGAGCGAGTCGTGAGTTACATTTTGTATATGTGTAAGATCACCTTATGAAGTGATAGGATTAAGGGTTAAATGTTTATGAATGCAATAAATGCCATTTGTGTGGGAATTGAAGCGAACTATGTAGAGTCATGATGGTTATCACTAGGGTATGGCTATGGTTGTGGGTGGGACCACCGAAAGTCTCATCCCTGTGAGCAGTACATAGGTTTACATTCTTTTTTTTGGTTGTCTTTCTCTCACTGAGTATTTTCGTACTCACCCTTTCTTGTGTTACCTTGCAGATTTTTACTTAGTTGGTAAGACTCCGTACGGGAAGTAACCGAGCCTTTTGAGTCCTCAACCCTTTCTAATTACGGGTTGATGTTGGTGTTGGATACATTTGTGTTCTTCAAGTCGCTTTGTAGTGAATGGAACTCCTAAGATTATTGTGCATATTGTGATGGAATTATAAATTGATTTGCATTTCTTTCTTCTATTATTATATATTAAAGTTATGAGTGCTGAGCGTGTGTGATGTTAGGTTTACGATAGTGGTGTGAACCTCACCGCCGTGCCAGTCATGTTCCCAGATTTAGGGGCGTGATACTGATGAATGAAACTCATCTTTGAGGAAATGCCTTCTAGTTACAGCTTTCTCCAAACAGTTGCTAGAACCAACTTTACTGGCATTTGGTAACAAGAATTTTGAACTACCTGACAAAACCACCTTACCCTTTGGAGAAGAAGGGCCAATTTTATGCGAGTCTTTTGACATATTAGATGAATCATTACATTTTTCAACTTTGGCAGTTCTTGTCAACTTTGAATCCTCAAAATCATCTAACCCCACTAAATGCATTTTTGTGGGTTCATCATTTGTTGAAGGAGGCTTGTCCGCATTATTTGATGAGACCCCTGTATTTTCCTTCCTCATACTATATTCACTTGTTTGTCCAAGAGTCTCATTAGGAAATGAACCATTTAAAACTTATAATGTTGGGGCTCATCTACAAGCTTAGAAGGTATAACAGATTCATCCCTTAAATCTTGACCACTCTTATCCTCAACAATTGTACCTTTCTCAATACCAAGACTAGCAATATCTACATTTGCCATTAAATCAATTTTGGGCATAATCATCCATAGCTTGCAGCAAAATCACAAATGGCAGACACTTTTCGCTGTTTATACATGGGTTGTGGAAGAAAAGTGCAATCCAATGACCCCCTAAATCTTCTCTCATTATTATTGTTATTGATTGATGCAACCATCTTTATTGACTTTGATTGTAGCATAGTCCCCACAACCCCCATCACCAATCCAAAACCATTTCCAATGATGTACACTATTCAAGTTTGATCACCAATATCCTCATATGTTTGGACATTGAAACATTAAAACCAAAAACAAAAAGTATTAATTTGACAAAGTTAATATAACACCCAAAAATTGGAAGAAGTAAAAAAACTTTAGATATATGGATATAAGTAAATATAGGGCATTGTTGGTTACCTAAATAGTCTTTGGGATCCCACCCTCTAAAGTTAGTAGTTAAGGGAGGAGAACCAAGCCACTTAAGTATCTCATCAAGCATCTCATATTACGCGATGTAGGACTTAAACATTGCATACTATCAAGTCCCTAACATAGCACCATCATTGAGAGTCGATGTCTTGGCGATTGCACACTATAACGCTTTACACCGTAGGTACTCTTTGTGACGTCAATAACTAGCTCTAATACCAATGTTAGGTACCTAAACAGCCTAGGGAACCCACCCTCAAAAGCTAGTTGTCAAAAGAGGAGAACCAAACCACTTAAGTATCCCATCAAACATCTCATACTGCCCGATGTATAACTTAGACATCCCATACTATCCAGTCCCTAACAGGCATCATATGATTTTTGATAGAAAAGAAAGAATTTATTAAGGATAAGAAAGGATTACAAACCAGAAAGAAAATACAAAGAAAAAAGGAGGGCAAAAGATCATTCTAGACGAAACAGAAAACACAATCCAAGAAACTAAACAAGGGAGCTAAAGAAACAAGGTATTCCAATTCCTTTAGATATCTACAAAGGCAAACCCTTGAAAATACACAAAAACCCAAAGGAAATCAAGGAAATAGGTCATATTTAGAAATAACGGAGAAGGGAGAAGGGAGGAATTGGTACTTAAAAACTCTAGTATTCCTTTCACACCAAAGACACCACAAAACTCCAAACACTGCTACCTTCCACAAAGCTTTATTCTCCTTTCTTTTTCCAAAAATCCATAAACTTGATGACTATGAAAGCTCCAGGCTCTTTTGAGCACACTCAAGTCTTATTACAGAAGCCAAACAACCTATTCCAAATAGTCTAGACCACTTCATAAGGCAAAATCATATGGTTATTAGTTTCTAAATTCTTGAAATACATCACATAAAAATTAGGAGATAAGGCCTTATTAGGCCACCTAGCCTAAAGTAGATCATTTGTACTAATTCTATTGAGTATCGATGTTTAAACAAAAGCCTTCACCTTTCAAGGCACCATAGCTTTCCAAAAAGACTTATTTATGGGAATGAAAGCATGAGGGCTTCTAATCAAGAAATTAAATTTCAAAAATAAAACATTATGAGCTCGAATGATCAAATAAATATAATTATGAAAACATAAACTTTTCCAATCCAATCAAATATTCTGTGAGTTTGTGCTTTAAGTAATATCCATGTTGTAATAGTACACAATATTAATTAAGTTGCCGTTGCGGAAATGAAGATCTGTTGAAATTAGCAATAGAAAAACAGGTTTTGGCCCACCCGCATTTGGAAGGGATTGGAGATTAAAAAATAAACTCGTTTTAAAAATGGGCTTAAATGGGGCATCTTGTTTAGCTCGCAGGCCAAATGGGTAAGGCCCACGGGCCAGCCAATATTTTTTTTAAAAAAATTTAGGATAAATTCATAGTTTCATATTGTACAATTTTAGAATTTATCCTAAATTTTTTTGTTTATCGTACAATTTTAGAATTTATCTATCCATTCTTAACTTTTTTTTTTACTTAACTCATCAATCCATTCTAGAATTTATCCTAAATAATTAATTTGGATGAGTTAACATACAATTTTGGAATGCATAAATTCCAAAATTTCAAAAAACATACAATTTTAAAATATATTTACTTTTTTTTACTTAATATATTTTCTATTTTTATCCAAAAAATTAACTAAATTGATTTTATATTATATTATTTAAATATTTTTTTTTAAAAAAAATTAACCCTTGGGCTAACATGGGTGGGCACATAAGAATCCAAATAAGCCCCAAAATAAGCCAGGTTTTTAGCCAAGCCCGTTATAGGCCAGGCCGGTCGTCAGTTTAATTTTGCCAATGCTAGTTGAAATGATGAAAGATCAGGCAAACCGTACCAACCTTGCGAAACCATGGTAGAAGCAAACAGTAGAATCGGAATCTCTGCTAATACCCTACGTTATTCCAAAAAGGCAGTGGGGTACGCCCTCTCATGTTTGTAATTTTGATGTAAGAATGATTATTGAAATTAATTTCTGTATACTTTCACTGATAAAAAATAAATTAGAAAAAAATTGTAATATATATCAACCTATTATATAACTTTTAAAATAAAAATGGTATCAACTGTAATTTAATTAAATTATTAGAAAATTAAATTAATTTACTATACAAATTAAACAAAGAAAGAGGTAAAGCTTAGTTTGTTAACATGGTCTTGACATAACTATTTGCTGCCAGATGGTTAAATTTCGTAGCGTCGTGTGAATTTTTTTTCCCCCAAATATATGTCTAACACAATTGGTCGACTGGTGAGGTCGGCAAAATTTTACCAAAATTAGAGAGACACGCAGAGATAAATAAATATATTAGTGAAAACGTGATGATTGAAAGCTTTATTTATTTGGGATATTTTTATGATTAAGACTACTTAAAGTAGCAACAAATATAGTGAAATTATAGTGAGCATTGAATATCCTTAGTGGAAAATTTGTCAAGAATATTAAACATGCATTCCCTAACATGTGTCCTTGATTCCTTACAATGCTAATAGGACCCTACTTTCTATAATGTAATCTAAGAGATGTTCACATCCACCAATTAGTTGTTCATGGAATTAATGGTGGCTGGTTTTAAAATTTTATTTCGTATTACTTCAACCTATATTTTCAAACTGATGAGTTCCTTTAAAATCAACCAAAATTAACTCAAAAGCACATAATAATTGTGCATAATGCCTTAGACTTTATTTCATTAATTACAATGTAAATCTTTTTTTTTTTAATTTTCTATTTTTTAGATAAAAAACTGAGAATGTAAAGCTCATAGTCAATTGGAAAGATATAATTCATTCGGAAGAAAATAAAGATAAATGAATTATATATATATATATAGACATATGAAATTATTTTTTAATAAAAACTTATATATATATATATATATATATATATATATATTTATATTTATGCATTTTTTTTAAAATTTGATTCAATCTTTGTGTGTTGTCAGCTTCAGGGTAGTAAGGAGCAACAATGGGCGGCTTGGATTAAGAAGCACCTACTCCAAATCCAATATTGACTCTATTAACTTCCCTCATTTCCTGTGCCTTCATTACATTTTCTCTACTTTGCAATAGGCCCCAATAATATGAAGAGGGAACTATTTTTAATCTATAAAAAATATATAGAGAGAAATTATTTACTTCTATCCTATATACTATTTAATTTTTGAAAATTTTTAAATATCATTTAGTTAACAAAATATCTGATATAGTTCATTAAATCATAATCCATCAATTGCCATGGTTTGAGTATATGTTATTCAAGATATTTTGGAGACCGAAAAGTACATTATTATTTTTCAAGAATTAAATAGTTGTCTTATACAAGATGATGGCGAAGTTATTAGAGATGTGAAACATAGGATACAAGCTGGGTGGTTGAAGTGGAAAATGACATCAGGGGTTGTTTGTGATCGGAAAGTACCTGATAAACTCAAAGGAAAGTTTTATCGTACTGTTATAAGACCAGCGATTTTATATGGGAGTGAATGTTGGGCAATGAAAGGACAACAAGAACATAAAATTAGAGTGGCGGAGATGAGGATGTTGCGTTGGATGTGTGGTCATACAAGAAGAGATAAGATCCGTAATGATCATATACGAGGTAGAGTTGGGGTGGCACCTATTGAGGAAAAAATGGTTGAAAATCGTTTAAGATGGTTTGGGCATGTGCAAAGGAGACCGTTGGAAGCGCCAGTTAGGAGAGTTGAGCAGATGATTTGGAGCCGTATGAAAAAAGGTCGAGGAATACCAAAAAGGACACTTAAAGAAATTATTGAACGAGATCTTTTAGTAAATGAAATATCTAAAGAGATGGTCATTGATAGAGCTCAATGGCGTCGTGCGATCCATGTAGCCGACCCCACTTAGTGGGATAAGGCTATGTTGTTGTTGTTGTAAATAGTTGTCTTATATCTTTCAGTGACTAAAAATATTTTTTCTCTGATATAAATTTCCACTGCAATCTCTTATTATTATTATTACTTATGTGTCACAACTATAAATTATTTATTTGAGATTTTAATATAAAAGTAAAAATCAATAGTGTAAAAAAAGATAGTGACAAAATAAAAGGTAATGTATAATTGATATGAATTTTGTGTTATTCTATTTATTGTAGTAATTGGATTTGAAATTTCATTGGAAAGGAAAGTGGGTGTTGTAGACCCAAGTTTGTAGTTAATAAATGAAAAGATTGACACAAGGAAGATCAATGTGCGTTACAACTATAACATATGGCTGCCACATTTTATAAAGTGGGTGTCCATTAATAATATCTTATTTATTCAAAATGCAAGGTTTTTTTAATTAATTTTGACTCTACCATCCAACTCAATTTATCATTACAAACACATCTCTTCTTCCCATTCTAATTTCAATATTACTAATCACTTTGGGATGACCATGGTAATGGTTATACCACTTGTTACTTCCTCTCATCCTTTGGATTTGACCTCCCCAATTTCTCATAATAACCAAGTATTCAAACCTACTCTCAAATCAAATCAAAAAAAAAAAAAACTACACTAAAAAATACAGGTCTTCAATATCAATTAAAATTGAAATCTCCTGATCAAATCAAATTAAACAAAACGTAAATGGATTAATGGTCGATTTATATCACATTAAATTATGTAGTTTAAGGAAAAAATTACTTTACTTCCATAAACTTTTTTCAATGTGCAGAAAATCCCATGAGCTTTAAAACTTAATAACGAACCCTTATAAACTTTTTATTTCGTGTGCTTTAGTTCTTCAACAGTTAACACTGATTAAGATTTCTTAAGTGTCACGTCATCATTGTTTTGTTAAGGTAAGCAGCTAACTTGGTAATGAATTTAATTTTTTTTATATTTTTACATTTTTTATAAAAAGAATATCAATTATATTATATAAAAATAATATAAAAAATAAAAATTAAATTCATTGCCAAGTCAATTGCTTACGTGGACAAAAAAGTGATGACGTGACACAGAAGAAATCCTAATCAGCCTTGACCGTTAGTTAAACTAATGTTTTTTTTAATAGAAGGGCTAAAATGCACAAAATAAAAAATTCATAGGGGTTCTTTGTTGAGTTTTAAAGTTCATGAGAGTTTTTTGCACGTTGAAGAAAATTCATTGGGGTAAAATACATTTTTCTCATAATTTAATGGGCGGTATAGTTTGTTTTACCCAAGATTTTGAAAATCAAATAAGTTATTACTGGTCGAACCGTAGTTGAACTGATCTTCTTTAAAATATTAAAAAAATAATATACATAATTAAAGACTATAAATATAAATTTATAAATATAATTGAAAATAAGATTTGATATCAAATTATACAATACAATATTCACAATCAAAAGTTTACAGTAAAAATTGACCAAATTACAAGAAAATATTATTAATTAAGATAATATTCACTCATATCAAATCCTTAAGATACTAAGATATTGATATCTCCATTATAATTGGTTGATTTGTATTATTAATTTCTTTATTACTTGATTATAAAATAAGCAAAATTTAAAAAAATAAAAAAATTCAAGTGAACTGATTCAACCGGTTCTTTTAGTACTGAATCTTACCCGATTCGACCGGTTTTTAGTCGGTTTAATCATTTATCGATTTTAGAGGTTATTGGATCAATTTCCTAGCTAGTTCCCAGTCAGTTAAATTGACAAGTCTAATCTAGTTCAGTCTAATTTTTAGAACAATAGATATACCTAAAAGAATTATAATTAAACGGCATATCAAATTAGTACTAAACACAACGTTGCTTTGCTTTACTATTTTGAAACTTCATTTTCAATTATTATCTTGTTTTTTTTGTCTTTCTCAATATTTCTTTATTTTTATTAATATTGTTTTGTTTTGAATTTACAATTCTATAATTATTTTTACTAATTTTTCTTGATAAAAATTGTGATTTTTTTTTATAAAAAAGATAAATTAGGCCAAAACTAAATCGTTATGAACATCCCTACCTGAAAAGTATCACTAAAACAAGGTTAAATTTAGAGCTCGTTATCCACTTCATTTATTTATTTATTTTATCCTTTTCTAGCAAGCAGAAGAAAAATCTTAGAATCTTATCAGAGAAAGAATTGTGCACGACAAGAAAAAAAAGTAAAATTAGAGATGGAAATTTTCATCTCCAAAATATTAAAAATCCTTCTCAAATTTTAGTCTAAAAATCTGAGACTGAATTTCAGATAAAATATATTCTGTCTCTAAAATCTAATCTGAAAATATGAGACAGAATATATTCTATCTCAAATTCCATGTTAGATTAGAGATAAAATAAATTCCGATTTGTTAATTCCACATTGCCTAGTTTAAAAGTTAAGTCTCTCACCTTTTTTTATATATAGTATTGTCTCCTACCTTTTTTTATATAGAGTGTTTCATTGGATATTCTTGTCTTAAGAAGGCTAATGAATAAATGTATCTTTCAATTTAGTATTATTTAATGTGATTAAAATTTTTTTAGGATGGCCAAATTTGACCAGTTCAACAATCTACTGATTTTTGGATATGTTCAAAGAATTTGAGACAAAATTAGGAATGAAAAAATCCGCCTCTAATTTTAAAACGAAATCTTTTTTCTATCTCAATTTTTTTTAAGACTCTAAGAGCAGAGACAGAAAAAAAAAAAAACTCGTCTTTGAATCAATCTTTAAATAATCATAGACAAATTTTTATTTAATCAAAAATAAATTTTTTTGGTCTCTTATCTTTAATTTTCTTGTAGCGGTGGAAGAGGCAACATAATCGTACATTACTTGTTAACATGGCTTAAAATTTAAAATGCTTTTTCCGATTCGTTTGTCATTGTATATGTATAGTCTCTTTTCTTTTTCTATCTGCATATCATCAAGTTAGAATAAAACCGGTGATACAGAGAAAACGCAAGCAATTTCTGAAATTTGAATTATTTAACAGTTATATATGTAATGAAGCGAGAAAATATAAGAAACTGAGAGAAAGTTGCAATTTTTTGTGAGGCCTGAAAGTAAGATTTGAGATTGTAATGAATGACTCGGTTTTACCAAATTTTTTATCCGTCCATTCATAAAGAGTGTGGAGATATTTAATAGTTCATTACGTGTTTCCTTTATCTTCTGGTCACCAAAAGCAGAAAGAAAACACACTGACAGTGGAATTTGAAATTCAATTCTTATTGATCATTATATATCATCTATCAAGGTATGTGGACCAATATATACTTTTGTGTTTGTAGTCCCGTTAACATATCAAAACCTCCATTGGTGTAGGGCGGTTGTTGAACATTTATTTCATTGATTACAAAATAACTTTTTTTTTAATTTCTGTTTTTTAGATAAAAAAATTGTGAATGTAAAGCTCATAGTCAAGAAGTGGAAAGATATAAATCATTTGGAAGAAAATAAAGATAAATGAATTTTATATTTATGCATTTTTTAAAAATTTGATTCAATCTTTCTGTGTTGTCAACTTTGAGTGTGGCAGCCCTTCAGAGTTTGGAGGTAATAGTTTCATCTAAGCCTCGATCTAGATTGTGATATGAAATTATCTAACAGTTTAAATTAATCTTACATTTTTTTAAAAAAATTACATAATTAACTTTTTTTAAAAAAAATACAAAATTTGACTTGTAAAAATTAATCATATAATTTAAAAAATATAAAATTAATCTAAAACATTAAATAATTTCATCTAATAATTCAAGCCTCCAAGCCAAGCCACTCTCGTCAGCTTAAGGGTAGTGAGGAGCAACAAGTGGGCGGCTTGGATTAAGAAGCACCTACTCCAAATCCAATATTGACTCTATTAACATCCCTCCTTTCCAGTGCCTTCATTACATTTTCTGTACTTTTTCAAATAGGCCCCAATATTATAAAGAGGGAAACTATTTTTTACTCTATAAAAAATATATAGCGAAAATTATTTACTTCTATCGTATATACTATTTAATTCTTGAAAAATTTTAAATATCATTCAGTTAACAAAATATCTGATCTGGTTTATTAAATGATAATGTAATCTATCAATTGCTATGGTTTGTGCATGTTATTCAAGATCTTTTAGAGAATAAATAGTACATTATAATATTTTAGGAATTAAATAGTTGTCTTATATATATCTTTTAGTGAATAAAAAAACATCTTTCTATTTTTTTCCCATTTCCTTGCAAGCACAAGAAAAATTTTAGAATCTTACGAGGGAAAGATCTGTGGAAGAGGAAACATGGGAACTTGGAGATCCACTAAAATTCAAATCGTACATTACTTGTCGACATGGCTTAAGATTTGAAATGCTTTTTGCGATTCGTTCGTCACTGTTTATGTATCACTTCTTTTTTCTTTTTCTTTTTTTTCTATCTGCATATCATCAAGTTAGAATTATACAACAAAAACCGGTGATACAGTAGTTAAGGTACAGAGAAAATGAACAATTTCGAAGTAGGAATAACAAGAAAACTATTCTTTCATTTATCTTCATAGATTCGCATGCAACGAAAAGATCCCATATATACACGGTCTCAAAGGAAGAAGAGAACCCAAACTATCACAACGGAAATAAACTGACTTAACGGCTTCTATCGGTCAAAAATGAAAAACAAAAACTGAAGCCTATATAACTTAAGTAATAACTTGAATAATAACCTAGTAACATAATATGTTTGTTGCCCATATTATTCCACATCTTGTACATCCCCCCAAGCTGGAGGTTGATGGGCATCAAACAATCCAAGCTTGGACAACAATAATTGAAACTGAGAGTTGGCAAGAGACTTAGTGAAAATATCTGCTAGCTGAGAATGCAAAGCAACATAGCAAGGCATGATCAAACCCTATTGATACTTTTCTCAGACAACATGGCAGTCTATCTCCACGTGCTTAGTGCGTTCGTGGAAGACAAGGTTGGTCATAATATGCAATGCAACCATGTTGTTACACCACAAGTCAATCAGCCTTTAGAATGTCACATGTAAATCCTAAGAAGGTAAGTGAGCCACTGAATTTCACAAGTGGTCGAGACCATGCTATGATACTCTAATTCTGTAGAAGACTACGATACCATGCTTTGCTTCTTTGTATGCCAACTCACTAGTGCAAGTCCAGTTAAGTAATATGTGTTTTCATAGATGTGTAAACATTCCAGCACTGAGCTTTGGGTTATAGCGCTCAGCACTGTGAACGTAGTTCGTGCAATATAGCAACAACACTGAGTGCTAGGTCTTCAACACTTAGCATTACGACTTATATTTTGTTTTAGTTATTCTTTGGTTCTGTTTCTTGTAACAACAATTGGAGTTTGTGTATATATATATCTTCTTGCTTTCTGTGAATAATACATCGAGAATTATCTTAAATTCTTGCTCATTGAGTCACCTTTGTTTCTTTATCTCTCTTTCTCTTGTTCTTGTTCAATATTTTCACTTGGTATCAGAGCGATGTTCGATCTGGTTCATCATCGTGGATGTCCAATTACAAACCTCTATCATGCCAGCAGCTCAAAGTGGAGCAGCTACTCAGACTTCGAATCTTGTTTGTCAAAACAAGGCTACACCTCTCTCATCACATCTCTGAATCAACTCTGTTCGATCAAGTTGGATCGAACCAACTATATGTTATGGATAGTACTACAAAAAAAAGACTGTGGCCTGCAGGCTAGCCTATAACTGCCCGTAAATGGGCGGTCAACAATTTAGGCCTATTTAAAACGGGCCTAAATGGTTTAACCCATTTAAGACCGCGGGCTAAACGGGCCAGCCTGCAAGCCTCGCGATCAACCTGTGGGTTGACCTTATTTTAAAAAATATATATTGTTCATCCATAAAAGAACTGGAGAAGCCTCAAAGGTTATACCCAGTCCCAAACTCTCTAGTCTCCAAGTCCTTCTACAGAAAAAGCCTCAAAGGTGAAAGCTAACGGCGGTTCTTCCAGCTCTCTCAGAGTTCCCATTAGTAATACCTTCGCCCACCTAGCCAAATGATTCACCACTTCATTTCCATCCCTGAAGCTGTAGCTCACTTGAGCTTCAAGTTGTGATTCAAGAGGTCACGTACTCGCCAGATCAGAGGCTCGATGATCTGATCCGTTGCCTTCTTCTCGAAAATTAGCTTCATTGATTCCTTTGAGTTAGTTTCAATGTTTACAAGCCAAAAACACTTCGCCCACTATACTGAAGAAACCCAAAACCCAGCACAGAGCACAACATCATCTCCTTCATCAGCTCATTGCACAGGCGATAGGCGCATGGCACAGAGGTAGCAAAACATCATTTTCAGTACGGTGAAAATAGGGGAATCGAGGGAGGTAGCAGGGTAGGCCATGGGTCTCTGAAGTTAGGCAAAAAAAGAAAAAGAAGAAGCAAGACCCAGCCCAATAGTTCAGCAAGTAACGCAATAGCACAAAAAATTGAAAAAAAAAAAAGCCCATGAGCTAGACCGTTTAACATGTAGTTTAGCCACGGGCAATTTTGGACTTTAACATATAGGACTGTTTATAAACGGGTCAGTTCGTGACTGGCCCTTTTACAGCTAGCCTATCACAGGCTAGTCACGGTTAACCAGTGCTAGTTATGGAGCTCCATGATCTTACCGGTTATCGAGGCAATCAACTAGATGACAATATCTTAGGAACCAATTGGTGTCCAGATGCCTTCATTATAGACGGCATAGAGAGGAGGGTGAACCCACATTTCAAGAAGTGGGTCACCATGGATCAACTTCTCATAGGATGGCTGTACAATGCGAGGACAATAGAAGTAGCGTCACAGGTCCTTGGAGCTAAGACTTCAAAAAATTTGTGGAATACTGTTAAAGAACTTGCAGGAACCTAGATCGTTCAAGAATTACACTATACAAAAATGAGGTTCAAAGATTGAGAAAGAATGGCTTAAACATAGATGAGTATCTGTAAAAAGTAAAAGAATTTTCATATAATCTCTTTCTTGCTGGATGCCCTTTGTCCTCTGATGATTTGATAACCCAAACGTTAGCAGGTCTTGATGTTGAGTATAGTGCCATCATGGTGCAGTTGTTTAACAAGCCTAAGATGATGTGGACTGAAATGTAAGCTTCACTCCTTACCTTTAAAAGCAGACTAGAACAATGGTCCTCCATATCACAGAACAATTAGCCTAGTGCAAGCGTCATTACTGGCAAAACCAAAACCAACTCTGGTCAAGACTGGAGAGGTGGAAATACATGTGGCAATGGCAGAGCAACACGTGGGAGAGGTGGATGTTCAAATAATCGTCCTACCTATTAAATTTGTTCTAAGATAGGACACATTGCCAAGAATTGCTTTTTTCTTTTTGACAAAAACTTTGACAGCGATACAAAAGGAAATTCAAATGGGAATAAGGACAACCCTACTGGCCAAGGTCATTCAGCCTATGCCATAAGTTAGGAAAATCTGGATACTCAGGATTGGTACATGGACAATGGCACCTCTCACCATGTAACTAATGATTCTTCTACCATATATCAAGGTACAAAGACTTCTTCCAAAGATTTTCTTGTGGTTGGTAATGAAGAAAGGATAAACATTACAAGGAAGTCCTCTTTATCTCACAGCAAAGAAGGTTTATCTTTAAAGATCAATAACCTCTTACATGACTCCAAAGATTAATAAGAACCTATTTATTATGTCTAAACTAACTTTAGATAATCAAGTTCTTGTTGAATTTGACTTAAATGGTTGCTATATGAAGGAAAAGTCAACGAGGAAGGTACTAATGCAAAGAACTCATGTTGAGGGGCTATACAGGCTAAAGAATCTACCCTCTACTTGCTATCTGATAGAAAAGAGCTATGATGATTCAGAAGAAAGATGTAAGCTTTCTGAAAGGGAGCTTTGGCACAAAAGACCTGGACACCCCTCTGAAAAGATTTTAATTGAGGTGTTTAAAATTTTTAACCTTACAAAATTGATCAACAAAAGTAGCTCTTTCTATGATGCTTGTCAATTAAGAAAAGCACATACTCTTCCCTTCAAAAGATTAGGATCTATAGCAGAAAAACCCTTGGATTTAATACACTCAGATTTATGGGTACTAGTTCCCATCCAATCAAACTCTAGCTTCAAATATTATATTTCATTTGTTGATGATTGTAGTAGATCTGTGTGGCACTTTCCTCTTAAAAGTAGACGAAATGCTTCTGGGAGTTAAAAATAAGCGTAAATCTGAAGATTCCCGAATAGGTCAACCTTTTGAACTGCTGCTGAATCCATGGGCAGGCAAGAGACAACCTAGCGAACTGAAAAATCTTAGTAGCCAGAGGAAAAGAAAGCAAAAGTGGTCTATACTTCACCTCGACAATTATGCCACGATGTCCTTAAGCCTATCTACAATGGATAGACTTCCGTAACCATGATATATTTGCTTATTTGAATAGAATTTCAATTATGTCTAAAAGAAATGGAATAGTTAATTCCAAAAAAAAAAGTCTTTTTTTTTCACGAGGTATAACTAAAAATTAAGATTTATTAGTTGTTGATGATTGCAGTAGATATTTATGGCTCTTTCCTCTTAAAAGTAAAGGTGAAGCTGTACAAGCTTTCAAATGTTTTTAAACTATGGTAGAGAATCAACTAGAGAGAAAAATCAAGATGTTGCAGTATGATGATGGAGCAGAATTCAAATCCTTTTTAGATATTGTTCAGAACATTGGTGTAATTATTAGAAACTCATGCCCATACACCTTCATTCAAAATGGCAAGATACAGAGAAAGCACCATCAGATAATAGAAATAGGCTTAAGCATGAGGGCATAAGCTGGTGCTCCTCTAACTTATTGGGCAAATGCTTTTTCTACTGCAGCAAGACTGATTTATGGGCTGTCTACCACTGCTTTGAAAGGGAAAATTCCTTATTTTGTTATATTTGGAAAAAATCCAGACTTTAAGGAAGTAAAGGTGTTTGGTTGGGCTTGTTTCCTTATCTAAGACCCTACAATAAACACAAAATGGACTATCATTCAGCAAAGTGTGTTTTTCTTGGTCCAACAAGAAGCAAGGTGTGGTTTCAAGGTCCAGTGCTAAAGCTAAGTACAGGTTTGGCATCTCTGGACAGTGAAGATACACAGTTAAAATCTTTTTTAAGAGAATTAAAGTTTCCTCTATACAGAGTTTCGATGCTTTGGTGTGATAACATAAGTGCCAAAGCTATTGCCACTAACCCTATGTTGCATGCTAGAACCAAGCATGTTGAGATAGACCTACACTTTGTGAGAGATATTGTTCTTAATAAGGAAATTTTTATTGGCTATGTCCCTTCTTCTGAGCAGCCTATAGATGTGTTTACTAAATCTCTAGCAGGTTCAAGGTTTAATCTTTTGTGTAGCAAACTCGGGATGTGTAATTAGCCCTTTCAGTTGAGGGGGACAATTAAGTAATTCATGTTTTCATAGCTGTGTAAACGTTCTAGCATTGAGCTTTGAGATACAATGCTTAGCATTGCAAATGTAGTTTGTGTAAAATAGCGCCAACGCTGAGCAGTGGGTCTTCAGCACTAAGCGCTACGACTTTTGTTTTGTTTTAATTATTTATTCTTTGGTTTTGTACTTTTGTTTCTTGTAATGATATTTAGAGAGCAATCTCTACTTTCTATTATATTTAGCAACCTTTTTTTTCTCACTTAATAGACATTTTCTTCTTCAAAACTTATAATATTATATCTCATTGTTAGCCTTTACTAAACTAAGTTAAAAATTGAACAAATTATAAGTGGTAAGACTGTAATTGTACAATATTAGTAAAGCTTAAGTTAGTTTAATAACTTTTTTTAATTCTAATTGACCTAATAGATTAGAAACATATCAACAAATAAAAAAATGACAAAAATTTGAAATGTTGTAGGATCAGTAAAATCGTAAAATCATAAGATTTTAATATTTAAAAATCAAGATCTTATTGAAATCTTAGCAGATTTAGATCTTATATAGGATCGAGATCGTTTAGATTGTTTGGAATCGTAAGATCGTAAGATCTTAAAATTTAGATTGAGATCTTGACAACCATGATCTCAGTGTTTTAAATTTAGTGCACCAATAAATTGATAAAGTTCAAGTATAATAGTCACCTAACAAGCCTATTGTATATGTTAGGATCAGGTAAAGAGGTACTCTATTTTTCAAACCTATCCAAGCTTAGCTTTAGTGTACCCTTGTGGTGGTGTCATATATACTTCCTCATCAGGGGATCTGTGAAGAAAAGCAGTATTTATGTCAATGTGGTGTATGGACCACTGCCTAAGAGTGGCAACAACCAACAACACTCTTACTATCACAAGTTTAGCTACAGGCGAGAAAGACTTTGTGGAATCTATTCCCTAAATTTGGTGGAATCCTTTGGTCACTAACCTGGCCTTATAATAGTCAATTTTACTAGCTGGGTTACGTTTAATCTTGTACACCCATTTACATCCGATGGCAGCTTTTCCAGGAGGTAAATCATTGATGACCATGTTTTTTTCGTTCCAGGGCCTTTATTTCTTCACCTATAGCTTGTACCCATTCATTACTCAATTTGGCTTGATCATAAGAGTAAGGCTTGTAGGTAAAAGAAACATTAGCAAGAAAATTTTATATAGGCAGTTTTAAATTTTGATGAAACACTATATGGGTAGGTGTAGGAAGTGTAGGTAGTGGGTGTATTTAGAGTGTTAGGTGTGTTAACAGGAGTAGAAGAATTTTTTACTATAAAACCATTCACTACAAAGTCTTCCATCCAAGATAGAGGTTTCCTCTACCTATTGTTGTGTCTATATGAAACAAGCAAATCTAAAATGCAAATCTCCTTATTAGGTTCATTACTTGTAGATGTTATTGAAGGTGTGGAAGATACGTTGTCAGGTCAATGTGCTTTCTCTAGAATCTCCATCACGTTGGCAAAGATAAAGTATTTTCACTGCATTGAAATTAAACAAACTTAAAGGAAAAATTATTCTCATAAAAGATTACATCTCTAGAAACTATTACCTATTTAGAGTCAAGGTTATCAAACTTAAAAGCCTTTTGTTTGAGTGAAAGACCAAGAAAAATACATTTATGTGCTCGAGTCTCAAACTTATGCTTATGTGGCTTAACATTAGTAGCAAAGCTTAAGCATCCAAAAACTTTTAAAGAAGAATAACTTGGCTTTTTACCAAAGAGCATTTCATATGGCGTTTTCCTATTAAGAATAGGCGTGGGCAATCTATTTACAATATGAGTAGCCATGAGGAGAGAAAAGGGCCAGAAGTACTCAGGTAGAAAGGCTTGTAACATGAAGAATTTGGCCAACTGGAGAATGTGCCTATTTTTTCTTTCCACGATGCTATTTTGCTGAGGAGTGTACACACACGTTTTTTGATGAATGATACCATTTCTAGTTAAGAGAGTTAGAAAGTTGACACTAAGGAATTCACTACCATTCTCTGTCCTGACATTCTTTATCTTTTTGTTGAACTGGGTCTAAACTATATTTACAAAAGAATCAAAGGTGGTTGAAGTTTGGGATTTGTACTACAGTAGATATGTCCACACTGCACAGCTAAAATCATCAATAATGGTCAACATATAGCTTGCTCCAATAAGTGAGGGCTATAAGTAAGGGCCCCAAATGTCTGTGTGGACAAGTTTAAAAATGGTTGAAGCATTGTTGGTACGGGTAGGAAAGGGGAGTCTCATTTGTTTGGCCTTGTGATAGACTTCGCAAGCCCTTAAATTATTTTCTTTTTTATCATTTAAAGATGTAGGAATATCATATGAATTTATGTGCTGCAATGTGCTGTAAGGGGCATGAGCAAGCCTTTTTTGTCAAATGTGTGGGTCAAATTTAGAGAAGATGTTATTATTTAAGCATTTTATAGAACTATCACATTTCAACAAATGCTATTAGTGTTTATGCTTTTAGAAATATCAGAATTATTATAATTCAAAGAAAACATATCACTCAAGCGTCCAATGGTATCAATATAATCAATAGTATTACAATTCATAGGAAAATCATTTTCCCTAGCAACAATTGAAGTTATCTAAAACATATAGGCTATCAACCACCCTGTCCTGTAACCAGTAGTGTGTAGGGTAGAAAACAAATTTGATGTGAGCATTAGCAAAATAATTTATTAATTGATATGAGGTTGAATTTGAAGCAATGGGAATAAAGAACCCCTCTCAAAAGTAATCTTGATGTCAAGTTGACATCGTTGGTCTAAGTGGCAGATCTGATGCTACCATTAGGTAACTTTACAGATACTAGTTATGGTGTGGATGAGAGATTAACCAATTGTCTCAAATCAGTTCACATATATGTAGTGGCGCTAGTATCTATGACCTAAGAACCAGGTTCAAGGCTTTCAAGGGTATTCAAAGTAGTATGTAAAGTTGTAATTATAGATTGAAGGTTAGAGACAATACATGTTGTAACACCCACTGTTTTCAGGTGTTAGTATATTTGATTTTGAGGACTAATTGGGATACGGGAGAAATTTTTTTGGTTGTTTAGTAAGGAATGAGAGATTAGAGGTGGCACCTCAGCGAGAGTAATTAGTGACTGCGGACTTGGGAAGTGTACTCATGGAATTGAGAGAGCTAGATGATTAAGGGACTAAAATGTAATAAAAGAAATAGTATGCTACCTAGAATATGAGAAATATCCTAGTTGGAAAAATTACAAATATGTCATTACTAACATTGACTGAGAGTTAACTATATGGCAAAATAGTAATTTCACTATTAGGGTATATATGTATGGGCCACACTCATTTCCCTCTTATTTTTCCTTTCCCTTCCTCCTCACTCCCATTTCTCTCCACCTTTTCTCAACTTTCTTCTCTCAAATCCTCTACCACCTAAGTGTCCGACAACCTATCTCCAGCAGGAGTTCAAGTTTCCCTTTTATTTTTCCTTTCCCTTCCTCATCACTCCCATTTCTTTCCACCTTCTCTCAACTCTCTTATCTCAAATCCTCCACCACCCAAGTGTCCGACAGCCTATCTCCAACAACTAACCACCACCGAAAAAGCAAGAATCAAGGTAAACATCTAACTTTCCCAAATTTTTTTCCTATTTTTGGATTTTTGAGGAATGAAGGTGAAAATGGGCTTGCTTGTGAGATTTGGAGCTTAGGTAGTGTTTAGAAACCTTCTTTGATGATTGATAATGGAATTAGAAACAAAAATTGATAGGAAAAACAAGATTAAAAGTGAAATTTAAGGGATGAAACATAAAAGAAGGAAGTTAGGGTTTTGGGGTGAAATTTCTTGATTCAAGCTTGTAATCTCAAAATCAATTAGGGTTTTGGAGTCAAAACATCCCTTAAACATTAATAATGAAATCCCATGAAAAGAATCATGAAAATTGGTTGAGATTTAGGTGATTTTGGGCAAAACCCAAGACCTCTTCGAGTATGTGCAGTGTGTGGCACCCACACAAACAAAGAACAAGGGTGTTGGAGCCTAAGGCGGCACCTGAGGCCAAATATGCCTAGGTGCCTTAGGCCTCAAGGTGGGTGCCCAGGACGCCCAAGCTTGATGCCTTGGGGGTAGGTTTGGAGTGCCCAAGGTGCCAGAACCTGAACTTGGTCTTTCTTTTGTGTGGGTGTGTACTAAGCTATATGTTTGATGTCCCATAGGTTCAGGTATGATTTAGTGCTTGGTCGAGTGATTTGTGGGAGCCGGGAAAGCTTCAATCCTAGGTAAGGGATCTAGCCTTATCTCAGTTATTTTATTTCCTAGGATTTTGTCTCCTAGAGTATATAAAATACAATCATGTGATTGAATGATGATATGTTTAACATATATGATTGAAATGATTGGGAGTTATGAGGGACAAATGGAAATAGTATAAGTCTTACCATTTCAATTAAATGTCAAATATAAATTTTGAAGAACGCGTTATGATAATTTATGCCTTGACAAATTATGTAAATGAGAACTAAATTGGTATGTGTATATGAATATATATAATTAGGGGTTAGAACATGACATTGATATGGTCATGGGATGTGATATGGGTTTGGGATGTGATGTGAGTTTGGCATATGTTTTTGCTCGTGAACGTGTGTGGGATGGAAAAGTAGGGCTCAAGTTGAAGACGCCAAGAAGGGCTATAAAATTCTTCCCAATAGGCAACTTGCTGATAGTGTGCCCCTTCATTGGGATTTGTTGTGATAGGTCTGTTTTAGTATTTGATTTATATTAAGGACTATATGATGAGCATGTGTGATTGATGTTATTTCTTGTAACTGTGTTTAGATGAGACTTAGTGGTACACTCCTGAGGTTGAATACTGGCAGTTGCCAGAATAGGGCATGGGCCAAGGCCAAGGCCAAGAGGGATGTACCTGGGGGTCAAAGGATGAGGCATAGTGGTGCACTTCTGAGGTTGGATATCAACATTGGTAGTTGCCAGAGTAGGGCATGGGCCAAGACTCATAATGTGAGTTGTACATGGGGGCCAACAAATACAAGATCTAAGGATTAGTCCATGGAGGGGTAGCTTTATGAAACGGTATCTCGGTTACTTATTCTCACGTTGGTGAAGCCTTGAGAAATAGAATTATGGAAATATATACCAAGTAATGAAATTCTTGAGTGGAACGTCCGTTAGAATAGAGACCCCTGATGACATGGCTCTTGAGTGAGTTTCCTGTAAGGGCGCAGACCTACGTGGGGTGGATGAATTGTGTGCATGGTAATGTGTGTATATTGATTATTGTGATATGTATGTGGGTATTTATGTATGAATGTATATGTGTATATTTATATTTATAGTTTTTCCCTTAATTTGTATTATCATATATTTGTGTACATAGGGCTATTTTTGGATGAGTCAGTGTATTAAACTCATCCCTTTATAGTTGCAGGTACGAAATGACGAGTAATTTGATGACTCGAGGATTGAGGATACCTCCCCATTGCTTGAGGCAAGATAATTATACCTATTTTAAAGTTAAGTTCTCTAATATACTATATAATCAGATAGGCCACATATGTTGTAAAGTTGATTGTTAGGGATAATTTGAGGGTAAATTAAGTTTGCAGCGGTGTGGGTGTTACACCGTCCACGTTTATCACGACCCTAGTTTCGGGTTATGACACCTGCGTAATGGTTACCTGCAAATTCATCAATATACGTGAGATTAACTATGTGACTGTCACCTTGCACTTTTCCTTTAATCTTGTCGAGTTCTTGCTGTAGATTGTGCAAGATGCTTGTCACTGACCCTTATTTTAAGGCCGAATCATTATCAAAATTAAAAAGTGGTTTTATTCGCCTTATGGCTTGCTCGAATTTGCATTTTCTTTATGGACTTTATATTGTTAGTACCAGTCTAGGTACCCATTTAACTGGAAGCGGGTATCTCTAATATATCCAGGAGTATTGTAGTAATCACAGTACCTTGTGTTCTTGTCGCTGCCACATGCCCTTCCTTGTAGGAGCTCATGACCTAATTTGTCCTTCCTCTAGTCTGGTTATTGCCTCTGCCTCTGCCTTGTTGCGTTCTAGTTAGAAGGGTATTGTTATCTTTGGCACTTATGTACGTCAGATTGATCTCTCTATGTTTTTCCACACGAAGGATAATTGACTATGCTTTGTTGGCATCGGGTAATGGTTCCATGAGGAGAATTTGGCCCCTTATTGAGTCGTACACCTCATTGAGATCCATTAGGAATTGTATTAGTCTGTTAGAGTCCAGATAGTCAACAATGATCTTCATTGCACCAATTCATCCCATAATTTCTTAAGTTCGGTGTAATGTTGGGCTACTGTCAAACTCCCTTAAGTGACAAATGATATTTTCCCTTTGTATATGATAAAGCAGAGGGTCGTTACACTCGCTGAACCTTTCCTTCAATTCATCTCATAGCTCTTTTTCAATATTTATATAGAGTAAAGCCTCCAAGATATCCTTTGCAATGGAGTTTAGGATCCAAGATCGGACCATATAGTCGACCTTGAGCCATAATTTGTACTTTGCATCCTTCTTGTCGAGTTGTTTGCATTTCTCGTCAATGAACCGTAGCTTGGTTTTAGCCCCTAAGGTGATCTTGACCGAAAGGCTCCATGTAAGATAGTTGTTCCTAGTCAGAAGAGATGTGATGACATTCATTTCAGGGTGGTCAAAGTTATGCAGGGACAACAAATGTTCTTTTGCATTTTTGCCAGTATCTTTGTTCGCCATTTTTTTGGGAACTTGGATGCATAATTGTGTGATTATGAATTGCAACCTAGAGATTTGATACCATGAACAATTTCGAAGTAGGAATAACAAGAAAACAATTCTTTCATTAATCTTCATATATTTGCATACAACCAAAAGATCCCATATATAGGTCTCAAAGGAAGAAGAGAACCCAAACTATCACAACAGAAATAAACTAAATTAATGGCTTCTAACAGGCAAAAGTGAAAAACAGAAACTGAAGCCTATATAACTTAAGTAATAACTTAAATAATAACCTAGTAACACAATATGTTTAGTGCCCATATCATTCCTCATCTTGTACAGAAAACGCAAGCACTTTTTGAAATCAAAATTATTTAACAGTTACATATGTAATGAAGTGAGAAACTATAAGAAACTAAGTGAAAGTCACAATTTTGTTAAGGCCTAAAAGTAAGATTTGAGACTGCAATGAATGACTCATTTTACCAATTTTTTTATCTGTCCATTCATAAAGAGTATGAAGATATTTGATAGTTCATTACATGTTTCTTTTCCCTCACTTCACATTCAGACATCGTTGTTCAGAGAGATAGGGAGAGATGAGACTGAGAGACAGAGAGAGACGAGAGAGACGAGGAACAACATAAAAGAGGGAGACGTCGGCCTCTTTGTCTGTCTCTGTTTTATAGTTCGGCAAGCAAAACAATAGAAAAGAGGGAGAACAGTAGAGGGAGATGTCGGCCTCTCTGTCTGTCTTTGTTTTATAGTTTGGCAAGCAAAACAATAGAAAAGAGGGAGAACGATAAAGGGAGATGTCGGCCTCTCTGTCTATCTCTATTTCATCATTTGGTAAGCAGAAAAACAAAACAAAGGGAGAATGATAGAGATAGATGCTGATGTTCTTTCAAGTCTCTATCTCTGTCTTTCTCCCTAAGCGTAGCCTTTTGTCTCTATTTCTATCTCTGTGTGTCTATGTGTTTCTCTTTGAAATAGCAAAACAACAGAGAAATGTCGGTGTGTTCCCTCCTCTACCAACACTAGAGAAGAATGAGAATTGCGCTATAGGGAAAAAGAACGTTGTCAGAAAGAGAACGACTGAGGGAGGAGAGAACGAATGAGAGGGAGAAGACAGAGGGAAGACGACACAGGGAGACTGAGAGAAGACGAAAATGCTTCTAATGGCTTTTGATTATATTTTATTCTTCATTGAAAAATGTTTTAATTGAGGGGTAATTTTAAAAAGTACGTACCAAACATAATAATTTCTCTTTTCCTTCCTTTCTATCTCATAATAAACAAATTTTTCTCTTTTCCTTTTTCCTATTCCTTTTTCCTTTTCATTTCTCTTTTACTTTCCTTCCAATTCTTATCAATTGCTCTCTAAATGTCACCAAAAGCAGAAAGAAAACACAGCGACAGTGGAATTTGAAATTTAAAATCAGACAGTTCCCAAAAACATATTATTGGGGAGGCTAACTACATAAAAGGTTCGTGGATCTTCCCCAAAAAAGAGCTACAAGAGTATTGAGTTAGGCAATTTGGCATTGCAATAATAAATCAATGACTAGGGATATAGTATATTGTTAATTATATAATAGCACAGAGAAAAAGGTCAATTTGTTAATTAGGGTCTACTTGTACACATCATCATTCCAATCCAACAATCTCAAGATACAGGTGGAAGAAAAAGTCAGATACCACCTCTGTACCAACACCTAGGCGTCTCCTATAAATACCACTCCACACCTTCACTTCCTTACCCATAAACCCATTTCTCAGTCTCTTTCTTTCTTGCATTGAATTCTTAATCACAATGGAACTTCATTCTAAACACCAACTTGGCCTTCTCTGTGTCATCCTCCTCTTACCTGCACTCTGTACCTCCCAAGCCTTCACTTCCTCCAGAGCCACCTATTATGGTAGCCCTGATTGCTATGGACACCCAAGTAAGTCTCCCTCATCTTCCATCCATTATGTATATATGTATCTATATGTATATTCCCCACCTAGTGGGATAAGGCTGTTGTTGTTGTTGTTGTATTTATATGTATATTCCAACTTCTGCACATACCCTGTAATTTGTATGTTAAGGGGATGCGTGGAGGAAGCAAATATCTGCATTTTGCACATTTTCTGTTTGGATCACTCTGAAATTTGTGTGTAACAGACTTTCTCCATGGCATTGCCCAAACTATTACCATTTTTCCTGTAAAGGTTTACTTTTTGATGAAAGATAAAGAGTAACAAAAGGAGCATAGTTCTTTCAGAACTGCATGTTCTTCTGTATCTCATACGATTTCAAATAATGACCAAGCGAATGTGGTTTTCAGGAGGAGCTTGCGATTTGGTGAATGTGGAAGAACTGTGAACGATGGCAGTGTTGCAGGCGTGTCTGCCCTTTGGAAAAATGGCTCTGGATGTGGTGCTTGCTACCAAGTAACTCTCCAACCCTTCACTTTCACACACACACACACACATATAGATTTATAATGAAGGGGTTTTCAGGTGAGGTGCAAGATTCCGGAATACTGTGATGAGTATGGATCATACATGGTGGTGACAGACTCTGGAATAGGGGACAGAACAGATTTCGTGATGAGTCCACGTGGCTACTCCAGACTGGGACGCAATCCAGACACATCTGCGGAGCTCTTCAAATACGGCGTCGTCGAGGTGGAGTACAGAAGAATCCCCTGCAGATACAAGGGCTACAACATCTTCTTCAAGGTCCACGTGAACAGCAAGTTCCCTGACTACATCGCCGTCGCCATCCTTTACGTCGGAGGATAATACGACGTCACTGCTGTAGAGTTGTGGCAGGTCCTTTTCAAACTTCAAAACAAAACCGCTTCGCAGCAAACTGCTTTTCTTTCTCTCTTCAGGGATACATTTTAGCTGTAGACTTTAAGCTTCCAAGAGTTGAACTCTCGTTACTTTGTTTTTATTTTAAAAGGAGACATCATATTTAATACTGCATGCAGTGACTTCACAGATCTCGAGATTAATCCTATAGTTGTTTCCATGTTTATTATCTGTGTTGACACACAGTAAGCTGGGTTATGAAGTAATGTGTTGGTGATAATGGTGCAGGGGGATTTTCAAGAGTGGAGGAGGATGAGTAGGGCGTTTGGGGCAGTGTTTGACACACCAAATCCGCCAAGTGGAGAGATAAACTTGAGGTTCCAAGTGAGTGGGAGTGCAGGGGTTTCCTGGGTTCAGTCCAGGAACTCTATTCCCAGTAATTGGAAGGCTGGGGCTGCTTATGACAATGATATTCAGCTTGATTGAATTGAATAACCCAAATACCCCATTCAGATATCTCATCACAGCCAGCAGCAGCAGGGAGCTTAGTAGTATTTGTTAAACTTCAGGGGTAATTACTAATTAATGTGTAAGTGTTGTGGTTTAATGCAATTTTTATATCGAAAAGATTTACGGAATTCAACTTTTAAAGAGGTTAAATTTTTTTACTATTAGATCAACATTAAATTATTTTAAAATTTGTGTGTTTGACAATTAAAAATTATTTTACATAAATTTAAATATGATGAAATGGTAAAAATCTTAATCTCTTTAAAAGTTTAACTCTGCATAGAATTAATCTTTTATATTTGGGGATTCTGAACTTTCTTCCATTTGAGATGGAATTAATTAATATATAAAATAAAGATATCTGTGTTGATATTTTTATATGCTGAGAACAGAGGGGCCTTTTCCCGGTTGATAATGACGCGCCTGAGTGGCAGCAACTTAACAAGGTAGTCTACTTCGAGGGGTCACTTAATAATACAATGCCTTAGCACACGAAGAATTACAATTTTTTTTTATTTGGTTATGAAAGGTGTTTTAATTTAATTTTTTTAAAAATCATATATGTCTTAATTTTATCTCTTCATGTGAATTTTAGCAGTAAAAATATTTAAACATTTAACAATAATAAATTTTAAAATTTAATAACAAAAATGACTAAATTGAGATAATTGTAACTTTTAAACACTAAAGGTATGTTTGGTTTGTGAAAACATTTCTTATTTTCATTTTCATTTTTCATTTCCTAAAACATTGAAAACATGTTTTTACTATTTTCATATTTAGGCTTATTTTAAGAAATGTTTTCAAGAAAACGTTTTTAATTAACTCAACCAAACATATTTTTAAATCTATTTTCTATTTTCAATAAAAATAAAAATAAAAAATGTCCAAATCCATGACCTAAATAATTTACTCAAAAAGTTTTCATTACTGCACACGTAACCGTTCTGATATGGACACTTACAAGAAAAATAAAGAGTTTTGGTCCTAACCAATTGAGCAAGTGGCCTCTCTATAAGTGTCTTAAAAGTCACGTTCAAAATTAAAAGAGTAAAAATTACTAATTTACTTATAATTTTTTTATTTAGTCTTTAAAATATTAAGTATGTTGATTTAATTTTTAAAGGGCTACAATTGTTTTAGTTTAGTCTTTTTAATTGTTAAATTTTAAAATTTTTGTTACTAAAAGTATTTTAATAAATAAAGAGATCAAATTCAAATAAATATAATTTTTCAAGAGTTAAATTAAAACATTTAAATTTTTAAAAATTAAATTAAAACAACTACAATTTTTAGGGATTTAATCAATAATTTATTCTTAATAATACCATGGTCATTGTAAAACAATTAAACTGAGCAAGTGTCATTTTTCTTGTTAAACTGTCAGCATGCTTTCCATGGTGTTGTGGTTTAAAACTTCAAAAAACAAAACATTATGTTTAAACAAATGTAAAATGAGAATATCCCACAAAATTTTGCAAGAAGCGTAATCATTCATTACCCAATACAGCCATATCTTATACTGTAGATTTTGACTGCAAATATCATTTAATACCCGGACGCACTTATTTTGTAGAAAAAGAGAATGTTTTGAGTAAACTTACTCTGTGGTCCCTGAGTATACCTTAATGATGATTTGGTCAATGATTATCACTGATTACTTTACCGTGTGTTTGGTAACTCGTGGGTAAACGTAAGTAGAGTAAATTAGATTTGATTGAATGTAGTTGAAAAAAACTTAAGTTTAGATAAACATAATTTATATTTGAAAAACATTTAGATAAACGAGATTTGAAATAGATAAACATAGTTTAGTACAAAATATGATATTTGGATGTTAATGTACACACATAGTTTGAGATGTGTAATTACCAGAAAAGATATAATAAATTTTATATCTCATTTTTAAAGTATTATTATTATTTATTTAAAGTTAACTTATTTAAATTCTCAATTTTAATTAGAATTCTTGGGTCATTTCTCTAATTAGATTATTAAAATAATTTTATATCTAATAATCTATATTTAACTTTTATTTTAATTAATATAATTTATTTTCTAATAAATTCTTCTACTTTTTAATTAAATCCTCATAAAATGTTCTCATCATAAACTTAGCTAAATTTTTTCTTATTAAATTAAAGAATATATATATATATATACACACACACACATAAATACATACATAATATAGATATAAATAATATAAATATATATAACTAACTTAATCAAATTAAATTAGTTTTCATTTGGTTTATTAGTTTGAAATTAATTTTCAGTTCAGTCCCTATTTGTCCAGTTCATAAATTTAATTTAAACTAAGTTCTACTTCAATTTTGTTATTTACCAAAAAAACTTACTATTCATTCACTTAGGTCCTTGGTCAAAATATTTCTTTTATTTTTTTACATATTTTAAGATCATATTTCACTCCATCTAGTTACCTAGATTATGAATATATTTTGTTTCAAAATTAAATCAATTCTTGTAAACCTTTGAATTTATTCGGTTTAGTCTTTGTTATGTATATAACATGTCCATCTTTCAATTTGGCTTTCCAAACTTGCCCAGAACTTCATCTAAGATTTTTTTAGAACATGTTTGATCATTTTCAAACTAAAGCAACGCAATTAATGAATTAAAACCAAGTTTTGGAATTTCACAAATTTACACAATGAACATCATGTTATCTTTCTTTGTTTTGCAATTTTTCTAGTTTTTCATCTCGGTTTGGGTCTTCTACTTAGCCCCAAGGCTTGAATCAACTTAGGCTATGATTATTTAATTAAAGTGCTAATAAATTGCTAGATACAAAATGAAATTTTTACTAATTTTTACTAATAAATAATTACTAATTGAAATTTAGTTAATCAATAATTATAATTTGTCTTTCAATAAAACTTATTTAAAAGTTTTTAACTTTAATATTGAAAAGTCTTCGCTCTGGTCACTTTAACTTTAATTATTTAGAAGTTTTTTTAACTTAATTATTTAACTTTAACTTAATTATTTAAAAGTTTTTTAAATTCAATAACTAAAAAGAAAATAACTTGAATTTAATTATTATTTAAAAGTCTTCACGCTGGTGAGGTGAGGGTGTAACTCATTCACGTATTCTTTTCTTTCATCATCTAGCAAGCACAAAAAGAGAATAGAAACTGAGTGCGTTTATCTGTTTATTTGTTCGTCACTGGCCCCCGTTCGTTGCTAACTAGAGCATGAATGGGACCATCATCACTGACTAGACAAGCAGAGAGCACAAGAGAGACACCAAGAGGAGCCATCGTGTGCCTCTATTTTAGGAAGCCAAAACAGAGCACTTGTTTTTTCTGTCAAGCCATCCGTCCATCGCTAACCACCGTCTGTTGCTGACCAAAGCATGCGTGGAACCACCGTCATTGACCAAGTAGGAAGAGAGCACTAGAGAGAAGCCATCGTGTGCCTCTGTTTTGGGGTGCCATAACAGAGTAGTTAAGGGAAGCCAAGATTGCACGAAAGAGAAGCATTGGAAAATGGAAAATGCAGCAGAGGGATTTCAAGAATATTTTGTGGCCAACCATGTTAGATGATCGCAGAAGCAAGGTGAGCACTCGTTGAAGCTATCATGATTGGAGAATCTGAAACATGGTTAGTTTCCAACGATGTTTGCTCCATCGGCCAACCAAGCATCCTAGTTTTCCTTCCAAAGGCAATTGCAAACCATGCGGTGAATCAAACATAATGCCAAACATACACTTAATCCCTGAATCACTACAAAAAATAGTCCAAAAGATGATCATATTATCTACTGATATGTATTTTTATCTACTAGTATAATAATAACGTAAAACGATATATCATCTTACTATACTAATGTGATCTATTGTTTTAATTCTTCAAATTTTAAATTTTTAAACAAAATGGTCCCTTTATTTAACGCTTTAACAAAAGTGATGGACAAGAAGACTATTTTATGTCGACCGGTCCGATTTTAATATACTTGGAAATATATACAAATATTGATCCAATGTCTTTTGAACTCTTTAAAAAAAAACTTTAAAATATTCTTATTTTATTTGAACTAAGTGCAAATGATAATATACGATCATAATCAGCATGCATTAAAAAAAGAAAAGGTAATAGCGCATGACGTGATAGCTTTGAGGCAATATGAGAAGTTTGATTTTGACTAAAAGCAATTTCAAGTGGAGCAATGTGACTTAAAACCTAACGAAGCACTTGTTTATTCCTTAACTAAGCCTTTTCAATTAACTCCACCATCCAACTTAATTTATCATTAGAAGCACATGTTTTTACTCCACATCACCCGTCAGCCTTCTAGTAACTCCTATTTAATGTTTCCATTAGAACTATTTATATTATTTGGTTGGTTCAAAAATTATTTTGTTCCCCTCACTTTATTTTCGGGGTACATTAGAGTCATTGTCACCACTCAGATTACCACGACCAAGAGGAAGAACATTTACATTAAAACATTGTGATATCGGGACAACACCCCACTTTCATATTTTCCTCGAAGTCAAGAGGATTTTTTTTCTTCCCAAACTACTAGTTGACCCATACCCTCAGAAGCACAGGTTGCTTTTTCCTTTTTTATAGGCTTCTTTCCAGAATAATTTGGTGAGTCTCTAGTCTTGGTAGCAACTTTAGACCTGTCAAACCGAGCGTAAAAATCACTAACATTACAATCTCCTTATAGGCTTCGTTCCCTTGCTTTTATTTGTAGCACCAATTGTATTAAATTTGGAATAACGTTTACCATTTCTCCAAGGACATTCCGATTCAGACATCAAACCTAGCACAGTTATCCTGTCAGATGAAACCTGTAATCCATTACGACCTCCTCTCAACTTATGATGAAAACTGGATATGCCCAAAGGCTTTGTCCCAGGACTTCGGGCTTCTGAACAAACTGCCATCCCCATTCCTGATATTCCATCAACCTGTACAGCATCATTGCTTTCTTCTTTAACTGCTGTCGAGGAATTTATCAAGACTTTATGGTGATTGCTTTCCTCAGGAGGTACAATGCCCTCATCTCTTGTATTTCCCGGGGGCAATTTCATCTCAGAAGATGGTCCAGATCCATCCAACTTCTTACTTCCTCTATAGCATTCCCATCAAAATCACCTTGAACTTCGTCTACTGTATTGCAACCATCTCCATGTTTGACATTATTTTCTACTTGCTTTATATCAGAGGCTGCAACCTTTTTCAGTTCTTTGTCATCTACGGCCAAATTCTTTTGACCCATACTCTTGTTATCCGGAAAAGAGATTCCCTCTAAACACTTATCCTTACTGAGGCGTGGAGCATTTAGTCCACATAAAGGAGGAAAGTCCCTGATGGCTGAAACTCGTCTTTGAGGAAAATGCCTTCTAGTTACAGCCTTCTCCAAACAGTTGCTGGAACCAGCTATACTGGCATCTGGTGACAACAATTTTGAACTACTTGACAAAACCACCTTACCCTTCAGAGAAGAAGGGCCAATTTTACGCAAGTCCTTCGACATATTACATGAATCATCACATTTTTCAACTTCGGCAGTTCTTTTCAACTTTGAATCCTCCAAATCATCCAACCCCACTAACTGCATTTTTGTGGGTTCATCATTTGTCAAAGGAGGCTTGTCCATATTATCAGATGAGACCCCTGTAGTTTCCTTCCTCAAACTATATTCACTTGTTTGTCCATGAGTCTCAGTAGGAAATGAACCATTTAAAAACTTAGAATGTCGGGGCTCATCTATAAGCTTAGAAGTTCTAACAGATTCATCCCTTAAATGTTCACCATTCTTATCCTCAACAATTGTACCTTTCTCAATAACAAAACTAGTAGTATCTACATTTGGCGTTAAATCAATTCTGGGCACAAACCATCCACAGCCTGCTGGAAAATCACGAATCGCAGACACTTTTCGCCGTTTATACATGGGCTGTGGAAGAAAAGTGGAATCCCCATTTTCCATCAATGACCCCCTAAATCTTCCCTCATTATTATTATTATTGATTGATGTAACCATGTTTATTGACTTTGATTGCAGCATAGTCCCCACAACCCTCATCACCAATCCAAAACCATTTGCAATGATACACACTATTCAAGCTTTGATTATCAATATCCTCATCTGTTTGAACATCGAAACATTAAAACCAAAAACAAAAAGCGTTAATTTGACAAAGTTAATATAACACTCAAAAATTGGAAGAACTGGAAAAACATTTACACATATGGACATAAGTAAATATAGGGCAACATATGATTTTTGATAGAAAAGAAAGAATTTATTTAGGATAAGAAAGGATTACAAACCGGAAAGAAAATACAACGAAAAAATGAGGGCAAGAGATCCTCCTACAAGAAACAGAAAAACCCAATCCATGAAACCAAACAAGGGAGCTAAATAAACAAGGTCTTCCAATTCCTTTGGCTCTGCAAGGGCCACCCCCTGAAAATACCCATTGACAGAAACTCAAAGGAAATCAAGGAAATAGGTCCTATCCTGAAACAGGGGAGAAGGGAGGAATTGGTGCTTAAAAGCTCTAGTATTCCTTTCACGCCAAAGACACCACAAAATCCAAACACTTCTGCCTTCCACAAAGCTTTATTCTCCTTTCTTCTTCCAAAACATAAA
This sequence comes from Biancaea sappan, assembly GCA_037074585.1. Classification (NCBI taxonomy): domain Eukaryota; kingdom Viridiplantae; phylum Streptophyta; class Magnoliopsida; order Fabales; family Fabaceae; genus Biancaea; species Biancaea sappan. The sequence goes on along the minus strand of CM073500.1, from coordinate 30,644,715 downwards.
CTTGATGACTATGAAAGCTCCAAGCTCTTTTGAGCACACTCAAGTCTTATTACTGAAGCCGAACAACATATTCCAAATAGTCCAAGCCACTTCATAAAGCAAAAACAAATGATTATTAGTCTTTGAATTCTTAAAATACATCACACATAAAAATTAGGGGATAAGGCCTTATTAGGCCACCTAGCCTAAAGTAGATCATTTAACTCTATTGAGTATTGATGTTCAAACAAAAGTTTTCACCTTTCAGGGCACCATAGCTTTCCAAAAAGACTTATTTATAGGATTGAAAATATGAGGGCTTCTAGTCATGAAATTAAATTCAAAAAAAAAAAAATTATGAGCTCGAGGAGTCCAACTTCCACAGCCTTTTGTCAAGTATAGAAGAGATACAAAAAGCACTATGATGTCCAACATCAAAGCAGGATCAACCACAAGCCTGTCAATAAGATTTCTAGAGAAATGAAAATTCCAGGAGCATTGGTCACCCTATGAGCATAAAAAATCCAGGAAGGAAGCATTATGTAAAGAAGATAAACAATAAATAGTGGAGAACCATTCCACAAAAGAGACATTATCAATCCAGGAATCCTCTCAAAAACAAAAATGCGACCCATCTTCAATGTGCAAAGACAGCATTCGAGTGAAAGAGTGATAGACCTAAGAGAAAAACTTCCAAGGGCTTGCATGTATAGTGCTACACCCAGGATTTAGCATCCCATCCATTTTGCTGAATGCCAAATTTAATTTTAATCACCCCATGCCACAAGGAATTAGATCTCAGAGGGAAACACCAGAACCATTTAGCCACTAAAGAGATGTTCTTAGACATCATATTGCCTAGACTTAGCCCCCCATCCTCCTTAGACCTACAACACACACCACCCACCTAACCAAGTGATCCCTTTTGTTCTCTCTACCATTAGGCCACAAAAATCTCACATAATCTTATCAATCCCCTGTGCCACCGCAATCAAAGTCTTAAACAAGGATAGAAAATACAAAAATATACTGGATAGAGGCTTGTACTAGCATTATTCTCCCTCTTAACGAAAAGTAACCCCTTTCCAACTCTCTAATTTCTTAGAATTCCTTTGCACCATAAAATCCCAAAAGGAATCTACACGGGGTTACTTCCTCTGTGAACACCTAATAGGAGGCCCCAATCAAAACCCCACAACCTGCCAACTTAGCTAGCTCACAAAAAAATCCCACCTGAACATTAATCCCAACCAAGTCACTCTTGGCAAGGTTAATACAAGGCTCAGAAATCAACTCAAAGTTTTGTGAAAGTGAGAGCACAGGTTAAAATTTCTCCTTTTCATTAGATAAGAATAGAACAGTGTCATCATCAAGACACTTCAAGACCATCCACCCCAACCCTCAAACCTTGGACTTGGACTACCCCTCTCTCAAAGCCCTTTCTCAGCATACAACTCAAAACATCGACAACAAGGGTAAAAAGAACTGATTAGCCTGTTAGTGAAGGGCTGCTTAGTTGAGTCAGATGACATGAAACAACTGACTTAGGGACAGATGGTCCATTGTGTATGGTTATCTTGAATGTAATGGAAGTTCTTTAGAATTCTTCTCTATTTTTTCTTTATTCTTCTCAATTTCCATTCTCCTTCCTATCATCTTCTCTCTTTTTTCTCTAATCTTTCTCTACTTTCTCTGGAGCCTATCATCATAATCATATACTGCGATACAGAATGTCCTTATAACCTCAATTGTAACAACATAAAAAATAAAAAAGGTAACAAAATCGATATATTGGGTGCCCCGTAACAAATTATTTGTCATTTACGTACAACGAGGATATTCACATTTGATAATTATGGGCAACCAAATCCCTTTATGGAGAATGAAACAAATCTTCGCAAAAAGTGAGTAAATGGTGTAACATAAATAGAAAATAATAAATTTGAAGAATTAAAGGCTCAAGTGAGTAAAAGGGTCACCTGCTAACCTTGAATTCAACCCCTAAACCTGATAGACGATTCAAACTGGCGAAATATCGAAAGGACAATAGTTTGACAATGTCGCGGTTAATACTTGTCACCCCGAATAGGAATTTACTACACTATTAGTGTCACTCGAATCGAGGTCGTCGCTGCAAAGACACGATGCAGGGGGGAGAAGATGCTGAACCAGCGACAAACGCAAGTAACTAGAAAAAATAAAAAAAAAAAAAGGAAAAATGCCGATAACTTTCGTTTGACCTTTTAACCTTGACTTTGTATTTTGGTATGTACTGGATCGCTTTTTTTTTCTTTTCTAAATTTAATTCTTTATTTATTAAAATATTTTTAATTTAATTCTTTACGAGAAAAATTGAGTAACAAAATTGACCCGTATGAGTGTTAATGATAAGGAATTGATCCATTGAATAAATTCTTATAGCTGACTATAGAACCTACCAACCTGCATGTTTGGATTGGGTTGGTGGGTTTGATTGGATCCAAATATTTTAACTTGTTATGATTTGAGTGGCAGGTTAAAAAATTATTAACTCAACTTAACTCGCTAACTTGATATATATATATATATATATATAAATATTTTTTAATAAATTGTATATTTTTCTTCACATTCAGGCATTCAGCCATAGCTAGATTTCTTCACCTTCATCCAAATATTGCTTATATAGTTCATGTAGTGAGTCAATTTGTGTTTGCTTCTCCTTGTCCTCATCTCTGTCTTTCATCTCCATATTTCTGAATTCACTTTCGAGATTGACAAACTTTTCTCTGTCTTTCATCTTCAGAAGTCTAGATCTCCTCGCCCATCTCTCTTTATGAATTATGAGTCTCTGTCTCTCATCCTATTCTCCAAATCTCCTTGGCAACGTCTCCTAAATTTCTTGTTTACGAACCAGAAATTTATGGTTCATATATGAGAGACAGCAGAGAGAGAGATGGTATGAGATGAGAAACAAAGAGATGAACTACAATCTAGAGGGCAAGGACGAGATGAGAGACAAAGTGACGAACCAGTACCTATGGCCGCGATGGAGAAGGAAATGGAAGAGAGAAACGAAGAAGAAGAAGAAGAAACCTGCCAACCGACTAGACCCAACTCTATTAGAGGACAAGTTGGGTTGACAAGAAGAAGAAGAAGAAGAAACCTATCAACTAACTCGACCTAACTCCATTAAAGCACAAGTTGGGTTGGTTAAGGTCCATTCTTAAAATTCCATAAACTCGACCCAACCTAACCTGATCATAGTTGATCGAGTCGAGTTGAAATTCTCCCTAAACCTGACTTGACTACGTGATCACCCCTACCTATATTGGTACACAACGATGTTTAGCGAACTAGATCAAACTAGCCAATTCGACCAAAAAAATTGTGAATCGTCTAGGTCTTCGATTTGGGTTAGACCAGAGAATTGGTGAACAATCAAATCGATAGAAAATATATCGAACCAGTCTCGAAATTTTTTTTTGAATTTTTTAATAAATATTATAATGTATTTTTAAAAAATCTCCAAAAATTTAAGCTATTAGAAGAACATCTAGAATTGGTATATATATATATATATTTGTAACATGTCTTGAATATTTTAATATTATATATTATATATTTTAATATTTTAATATTAGTAACATATACATTTGTTAAGTGCTAGATTTAGTACCATTTGGTGCTGAATCTTTGATCCATTTTATCGCCTACTTGTGGTTGCTTGTATGTCTTTTCCGTTGTTTTTGATTGATTTAGTTTAGTTTAGGAATTTTTAGAGTTTAGTCTTTTTCATGTGATTCTTTGACCAAGAATGTCGCTAATCATCATTTTATTCTCTCTGACGTAAGGCAAGATGGACGAAGCTGAAGCTGAAGAAGCAGAAGGCCCACTTTCTGTCTACCACCGCTATAGCGGTGAGCCCTGCACCAAATATTGCTGGAAAAATTCCTTACTGTCCTGTACCGCTTTAGCAATGGAGACTTACCGCTATAGCGCTAAGTCGCGATTCTGAGCTGTTATAAAAGGCTTCAGATGGATTTTTTTAGGTCATTCTGGGTTGGAACCGAAGGGGGACCGGCGATTTCACCTCTGGAGGCTAGGGCAACCAACTTTTGGAGAAGATTGAAGCAATTTCTCTTCCACCCAACTTGGAATCATGGAGTTTTCTCTTCTCTTCTCTCATTTTCTGTATTTTGTAATGATGTGTAGCTAAATTTCTGTACTAGGATTGCTATGAACCCTAGTTTGGATTAAGTTTTGTCAATCTCTTGACTCTTGTGATTACTTGGCCATTAATACATGTTTATTCATTCTCATTTTCTTGCTTTCATTAAACTTGATCAATTTAATGGATTGTTTAGTGGTTTTGCTGTACTTGGGAGAGGAATGTAAAACCTAGACCATAGAATGGATAGTATGAGTTCTTGAACCTCAAAGGAGAGGGGATAGATTCATTAATATCATAGGAATATAGATGTTAACCTCATATAGTCAGATTAGGGTCTGTGCATTTTTGGAACCTAAGAATACATAAGGAATTATGAGATTTTGGGTTGAGTCTTAGTTGGCATTCGGGAGAATACTTCTAAGCACATTCGTATCCTAGATTAGCATATATGGCCGGTGAGAACAAGAGGGAGAGGGATTAAAACTTGTGAAGAGCGACGGGAGATTAGCAATCCTAGGCTGTGTTCATCTTGAGAATTAAATTGCATTTGTCTTGTAATTTTCATTGTGCTTGTTTAGAGTTCATTCAACATACAACTCACTCCTAACTCAACTTTACATTTTCACTTTCCTTCTGTCAAGAACCATCGAAATTTGCATTGTCTAACTAATATAACTTAATTTCTCGGGTAATTAGCAAGTTAATCCTCGTGGGAACGATTCTTTTACTTAATTTTCACTATATTACTTGCACGATTGGTACGCTTGCCAAGTCGTCAACAACATTAATTATATATTTTGATATTTTAATATATTTTAAGTACTACCAATTATATCGCGATTCAACCACATTCCAAATATTAACCCTTGAACCGATGCCTCGTTCGATTCAATGACCGGTTTGATTTTTTGAATCTTGATATTAATAATACAACAACTTATTTTAAAGAAGAGTTCTTAGCTTATTTATTGAAGTTTTTAGAACTTAAATGGATTTTAAATGGATTGAGATAACAACCCTTATAGGGATTTTTTATTTATTTTTAAAAATTCAGCTTATTTTTATAAGAATTTAGTCTATTTTTTTAAAATTTTATAATCTCAATATTTAATTTTTATTATTCAAAGTAGTTAAAAAATACATTAAAAAAATATTAACTTATAAGTTTGCCCATCCCAACGCATGACTCTTAATGAGTTAGGCTAAGATTTTTTAACTCGTGATATATATATGACATGACCCAACCTATATTCCTTAATTGATCTTATAGGGCATGGAATAGATTGGTGAGTATCAACCCATTTGATAGCCCAATTGACAAGGGGTATTTATCACTGTGGATTGATTTGGTTTGGTCAATCTATTCAACATATTCAGTCTTATTGAACTGAAAAAAATCTCAATCAATCAATCAAATTGTTTTAAATAAAATCGAACCAATCCAATCTATCATAATCTATCTAGATTGGATTTGACAATTTGATGATCAATTTTATATTAGAGTGAATTAGTTCAATTAAAATTAGATGTAACTGAATCTGAACAAACCTACTATTGATTCAGATTTGATAAATTAGTTTATATTCGATAATAAATTTTGAAATAATTTAATGATCCAAAATGGTCCCCTCTACTTTAGTCCCTGTATCACTACACAAAATGGTCCAATAACTGACATTTGATGTTACAATTAATGTTATTTACTAACATGTATTGTTATATACTAGTATGATAGTAACGTAAAGCGACATGACATCTTAACATGCTAACGTGATTGATCATTTTAATTCTTAAATTTTAAATTTTTTTAACAAAATTGTGCCTCGGTTCAATGCCTTGATGAAGGTGATGGACAGAAGGATTATTTTATATAACTATTTCAAAATTCATAGATTAAAATGGTTAATGACCATCTTTCAGGGACCAAACTATTACTAAAGTATACTTTTAAGGACCAAAAAGTAAGTTTACTCGTATGTTTTCTAGTACGGGAAAGAAAGTAGGGGATATAAAAATTGCATAAATTATTGGAAGTCTTAGCTTCTTGATTTCATTTATGTCATATTTGCAAATATACAATATACATGGATGTGATATCTAATCACTCACCCAAGACTTTAAGAATAATTGGAGTCCAGAGTAATTGCAGAGGTAGTCCATCAATTACTGTTGATTATAGCACATGTGCTAATATTAAGGTAAAATGAAGGTACTTTTTTACCATAACATTCATGCATGGGCTAGAGTCCACAATAATTGTTGGGTTGTCCTTTATAGTCGCTATAAAGGATGCATAGGTCAATCATTGTGCATATATGTTGGTTACCAAGTCATACAAGTAATATAAAAGTGAGTTGAGTATCGTCTCACAAGAATTATAAGTGTCAAGTGTAGATTTCACTAATTTCAGGCTATCTAGACAATCACACTTAAATGTTTGGGACAGTGGTAGAGCCAGGACCCTAGGTCAGGGGTGCAAAATATAATTATTAAAATATTATAAGGGCTAAAATGAAAAGGAAGTTTAAAATTTAGGGCCAAAATATAAATTTTCAAAATATTGTATTTAAAATTGTAATTTTATCCAAAGACTTAGGGGTCAAAGTGGAAAGAAAGTTTAAAATTTAGGGTCAAAATGTAAATTTTTAAAATATTGTATATAAAAATTATAATTTTAGCCAAAAATTTAGGGGCCAAAATGAAAAAAATTTAAAATTTAAGGTCAAAATATAAATTTTTAAAATATTATACTTAAAAATCTAATTTTAGAAAAAAAATTCAGGGGGTGCATGTGCACTCCCTGAGCCTAACGTGGCTCCGCCACTGGTTTGGGATGAAAATAACTAAACTAAAACACTAGCAAACAATTAAAGTGCAAATACTAGGTGTTTATAATGATTTTTGGTCTAACTAAAATCCAACAAAAAATTTCCTATGTGTCAATTCGTTAACGGAGATCATTGGTCGAAGGCTAAATTCGACAACAAATACTTGATTTTATCAAGAACGATTGTGTTTTCAAAATTATGCAGTAATCTTGTTTAAAAAAACAAACATGTCGAGTGTTAATACTTTGACAAGTTTTATATGAAAGAGCTTGAGGCCTGAAATAAGCTTTTTGTAGAAGTTATATAAAAACAGTAAATTTACATAAAACTAATTTGCAGAATATAAAGTGTGTTGGAAGAATAAACTGTAAAAAGTAAACAGCAGAAAGGTAAAGTGCAGAGTGTAAATGGTAGAAGGTAAATTACTAAAAATAGATTGCCAAAAGTTAAAGTGTAGAAAGTTTAAAAGAAAGTGATTAAATTGCACAAAGTAAATGAAAGCATTTAAATTGCATGAATTTAAATGAAAGCAATAAAGGACTGGAATGATAAAAGACTCGAATTAAATTTGATTGGAATGTAAGGTAGAAAATATATTTTGATATTGATCTTTTAATCTGTTCGTGTGAGATGTTAAGATTTTTAATTAAGAGTTATCAATCCCTTTTACAACAATTAACTCGGTGTTTATAGGCAAATGACTAATGTAACTGTCTATCTATTTAATTGCCACGTATGTGACAGTTTGCATTGCATTGACCATTACCCTAACTCACGTAAACCATTATCCTAAGCCACGTAAGTGACAATTTACATGTTCAACATAACTATTTTGAATTGGTAACAGTCTTCGACAGCTTCCATCCGACATCTTTTCTTGCCTTCAATGTTCAACAACCAAGTTACCTTGACATGCCCTCTTCTTTGACAACTTTAGACTTGACTTGTCCATTGATCATGTCTGAATTTGCCTGTCAAATGGCGTGCTTTCAACAACTTCACTTTGACAGTTGTACATAAATGTTTTCGGAGACGTCCATCCTTACTCTTCTCTGGTGAATTCGTCTTTCTTGAATAGCTGATTTTGTCGAATGTCTGAGCTAGATCACTTACATTGACACTAAAAGAATCAGCATTATTTTGTTGTGCTACTGATGATGATTACTTATCGACCAAGCAGCTTATTTATTTTATTTAAAAATAATCACCCAACACTAGGAAAAAATAAACACAAATAAATTAAAGCAAATGTTGGGAAACTTACAATTATAAAAGTGTTAGGGATCCGACTTTGCTAACTTATCCAACTATGAATTGAATTCACTTTTAATCTAAGTTTTACAATTTTTAATTGATGGTTGAATTCTTAATTTCAGTTAAAATCCAATTCCTTGGCAATTTAACTCCCTTAACCTAATTGAAATCTCTAATTCCTTAGACAAATTAAATTAGGGAAAGACATAAAGTACAATTGTGTTATATCAAAACTACATAAGAAATTTATCTATTCCTAGGCAATTATGTCCATAGGCATATATATTCACATATGAATATTTCAATTCTCTACATGAACCTACTTCAATTCTCAAGGGACAAAATTGAGAAAGCATTAAACACTAAATTGTTCAAAAGCAAAAAAAACTTAGATTATAGTAATAACTCAATCCATATAATTTAAGGGAAGCTACCTCTTTATCCTAACAAGAAAAATCTAGCTATTCATAAAGAGAAATTCAATCATAATCTCAAAATTCATGAAGTTTGACATCAAAATCGAAAGAAATAAGACGAGATTAAAGAAAATTCAAGAACTTGGGTGTCCTAGTATTTTTTTTTTGCAACTTCTCCTTTGTTATATGGCGTCTTGCTGTGTCTCCCAATCTAATTTTGCAGCTTATATACATAGGATTTTAGTAAAATGACAAAATTGTCCCTTTTTAATTTCTAACAGGTGAATGCTATAGCATCTGATCTAGATACTTTAGCATCTAGTTGCTGGTTTTTATACTATTCTAGTGACAATGCTTAATGTTGTAGCATCGGATCTGGATGCCATAGCATCCAATTGCAAGTTTTTTGTATCATATTTTCGAAGTTTTTTTTCCATCTTCTTCTTTCATTTAAGTCCTTGAAACCAAAATTAATGGCTAAAATAAATTATAAAATTCCACAAAGGAAAATTACTTTTAATAAATTCTAACATATGTTTAATCCTAAGATTAATCCTAAAGAAAAATTAACTCCCTATGAAATTAAACTTAACAACTAAAAAGACTCAATTAATTCACAGAAGAACTTGAAACTTTAATTTTCCTCAACTTCTTAATCATAAATCCAAGTTAAATAACTATAAAATAGAGTTATCAATATAACATGAAATATACCATGTGTAATTTGTATTTCTGCTACAATGAAAAAAGAAAAGTAGAATTGAAGGTGAACTTAAAAATATGCATATACCAATTTGTTAATAATTTACCATTTTCTTTAGTAATTTCTCAAGTTTAAATATTGTGAATGAAAAAATTAGGGTCTATTTGATTTGTAAAAATATTTGTTATTTTCATTTTCAGTCTTTATTTTCTTAAATACATTTCCTGAAACATTAAAAACTTTTTTTGGTATTTTAATATTTAGACATATTTTAAGAAATGTTTTTAAGAAAATATTTTCATTAAACAAATCAAATATATTTTTAAGCTTATTTTCTATTTTCAGTGAAAATAAAAATGAAAAATGCTCAAACCAAATAAGTCCTTAATTGTTTTATACTTTTGTAGTCCCAACTCAAATCAAATTAGTCAAAACTCACAAAATTTATGACATTTTAATAAAAATTTTACTAGTAATTTATCAATTGAATTTATGTCAAGGTAAGCCGGCTAAAATATGCAATTTTCTTCTTTCTTGATATATACAATATATGTCAGAACTGAACCATACCAATCAGTTGAACCGGGAATCGGCCATGGGATCATTCTGAAATAACACTAAAAATGGTGAGTGATTGAACTGGCTAAACTAAGTAAGAACTGGTTGAGCCGGTCCACTTAAAATTTTTTATTTTATATTTTTTAATTTTTCTTATTTTATAATAAGATAATGAAGAAATTAACATTACAGATCAACTAACTTTAGTGAAGATACCAGTATATTGGTATTTTATAAATTTAATTGAACACGTATTATATTAATTAGTAATATTTCCTTGTTATCTGATCATTTTTTACTGTGAACTATTGATTATGGATGTTATTTTGTGTAATTTGATATGAAATCTTATTTTTAATTGAATTTGTAAACATATGTTTATAGTCTTTAATTATTTATATGATTTTTTTAATATTTTAAAGTAAACGAATTTAAACATGATTCGACCACAATCTGACTATTAACCCTTAAATTGGTACCTCTACTAATTTTTTATAGCTAGTAAAATTCTCATAACGTATATATATATATATATATATATATATATATACAAATCTTGATCCAAGATGTCTTTTGAACTCTTTAAAAAAAACTTTAGAATATTCTTATTTTATTTAAATTGAATAAATTGTGATATACGATCATAATCAGCATGCATTTGTAATAGAGCATGACGTGATAGCTTTGCGGCAATATGAGAAGGGTGATTTTGACAACAATTTCAAGTGGAGCAATGTGGTTTAAAACCTAACGAATATATAAATTAATTCAGAAAGAGAAAATAAGGCTGCTAGATTTATCATAATCCACTTGTTGATTCCTAAACTAAGCTTTTTAAATTAACTTCACCATCCAACTTAATTACTTTATCATTAATTAGAAGCACATGTTTCTACTTCGCATGACCCATCAACCTTCAAATAGTAATTACCATTTAATGCTTCCATTAGAAATATTTATATTATTTGGTTGGTTCAAAAATTATTTTGTTTACTTTAGGAGCGACAATGGTTTAATTTTTGGAGGTATCACTTGAAGAGACTCTATAATTTGCACTTAGTAAGTCTAAAAAATTTTAGTTTTTTATCTTATTATGTGGGAGAATACTCTTGAAAATTTTTTAAAAAAATGTTATCCTCTTTCCATTTTTCTTAATTTGTTTGATTTATTTATAATATTAAAAAAATAAGCACACTAATTAAATTTTTAAAAAATAATAAAATAGTTAAATATTAATCATTTTGTCAAATAATTCAACAATGTTAAAAAGAGTTAAGTAGTAATAGGTTTGCTATCTCCGAAAATCAATTTATACATTACTAATTTCAAGAATCAAATCAGTTAAATTCAAAGATCACACTGTTAGTTTCTTCAAAACATTCTTTTTTTTTTCTTACGGCAAAAGAAATTTTAGAATCCGATTAAAGAAAGTAGAGTAGGTAATTTGTGAAGTCTGAGATCTAAGTAGTATCTAGCTATGATCAAAGCACTCGCCTATAGTTAACCACTAAATAGTCTATGTCCTAACCTTATCAAGTAACTTATCTTTTCTTCAAGCAATTGCTCTTTTTATGCGCTCAACTTATAATTAATTTAACTACCAAAAGTGTAAATAAAAAACCTTTTTTTCATATTTGCATTACTTGTAAGTTTGGTCAATCTGTCTTTACATCTTAGCTCCTCATCAGATCAACGTCTAGATAATTTTCAACTCATCAATGTGTGTGTGTGTATATATATATATATATATATATATAAGAACTTACAGCACAAACCACATACTTTATGTTTTAAAAAATACTAGTACTTCTTAACATGTGTTCCACAAAATAATAACATACTTAGTGATCCACAGAAAATTAAAATTCCAACGTCTTTAAATTAGTTGCTGTATCTGAAAAAAAGATTCGTATGATAATAAAAATAAATAAATAAAATCGCGATACGTGTTAAACAAATTGATATTAGCAAAGTGTTTTAGATATCAACCCAACAAATTAAAGCGTGGAAAAGGTGAAAACCTTTACAATGTGCTAATAGCACTAAACCACTCTCGTATTTGCTATTCAAAGTCAGTGAAGGGTTCCTAGAAATATTTTAGAGGGAGGCCAATTACAGAGAAAAAAAAAATCTCCCATTAATATCTTTTCTTCGGCTTAAATTGTTTGTATCTCCATCACGATTGTAATGTTTAAGTCAAGTTCGCAGGTTCATGGACGACCTAGACAAATGCTACCATATAATACAAAGTTAGGCAGTTTGCATTGTAGTGATAAATCCATCACTTGGGATATTATCATATTATAGAGCAGGGAGCTGAATATAATTTGGGGTCTAAAAATCTACACTTACACATCAGCGCAACAGTTTGATCTAATCTTGAGTTCCAAGTTGAAGAAGGACAAGTTGGATCCTCTGCTATAAATACCACTCCACATCTTCGCTTCCTAAACCATAAACCCATTCTGGGTCTACTTACTTCGTCGTTTCTTTCTTGCATTGAATTCGTAGTTGCTTATTGCTCTTCTTTGAAGTTGGTAATATTTAGCTATGGAACGTCATTGTAAACACCAACTTGGCCTTTTTTGTGTCATGCTTCTCTCACTTGCACCATGCACCTCCCAAGACTTCACGCCTTCCAGAGCAACCTATTATGGTAGCCCAGATTGTTATGGAACTCCAAGTGAGTGACCCTCCCCCTCTACCCTTCTTTCATATAATCAAAGTCTACTGAGTTTGCCTTCTGTGAAGCATTTTTTTTTTTACATGATACCATTTTGAAATTTGTGTATATAATAATAAATAAGTAATTTATTTAAATCTCAAAGTGACCCAACAATTAACAAGTTTAGTCGAATCCTTTTTAAATTTATGTCGAATCCTCTCTAAATTTATCTTTCCCCTCTCCCCCTCCCCAAAACACACACACACGCGCGTACGTTTACAGGGGCGTTCAACTCAGGGGTACACATGCAGCCTTTGAATTTTTGGCTCAAATTATAGTTTTAAACATAATATTTTAAAAATTTATATTTTAACTTTAAATTTTAATTTATTTTTTTATTTTACCCTCTATTTTTTTATTAATTTTAATATTTATGTATTTTGACTTTCTGTGGTCTTAAGTCTGCCATATATATATATATATATATATATATATCTACCAAGCTAAGCTGTAGCTAGCTTGGTTGCATTATGAGTTTGAACCCATAAACTCCACGTGTTTTGCAGACAAGGGTTAGCTAGGATACCCATGTCAAGAGTGCAAATATAAACTTTTAGGCACATGACTTGCTTTTGAAATTTTTATCTTATTTTCTTAGAAGTTAGGAGAAAAGTTTACTTTTTTGATGATCCTGTTCCTTTTAAGATAAAGGGTGCACTAATTAGAATAGTAAAATGAGCATAGTGCTTTCAATTAAAAAGCAATACATTATTTGTTTTGCTATAAAACATTATATATAAATATGATTTTAATTAATGATGAAATGATATGTTATAATTAGGGGGGGCTTGTGGATATGGCGAATATGGAAGGATAGTGAACGATGGCAGTGTTTCAGGCGTTTCTGGGCTTTGGAGGAATGGCTCTGGATGTGGTGGTTGCTACCAAGTAACTCCCCAACGCCTCAATTTCACATACATACATACATACATATATGCGTACATACATATATATATATATATACACACACACACATATACACACACGTATGAGTTTTGAGTATCTCCTAAGAGTTGATTGTTTATGGAATGATGGGGGGTTCAGGTGAGGTGCAAGAATCCACAATACTGCGACGACTATGGGTCTTACGTAGTGGCAACAGACTACGGAGAAGGAGACAGAACGGACTTCGTGATGAGTCCACGTGCCTACTCCCGACTTGGACGCAATCCAGACGCATCCGCACAGCTCTTCAAATACGGCGTCGTTGATGTCGAATTCAGAAGAATTTCTTGCAATTACAACAGCGTCAACATCATCATCAGGATCCACGAGAACAGCAGATACCCTGACTACTTAGCTATCGTCGTTCTCTACGTAGGTGGACAATTCGACGTCACTTCCGTTGAGATGTGGCAGGTCTGTTACAAATTTCACATTTGCTTCCTCCCACTGATCAAATTCAATGAATTGATATGATAATGGATTACTGGTACAGGAAGATCGTCGAGAATGGAAGCCAATGAGAAGAGCCTTTGGAGCAGTGTTTGACTCAATGTACCCAAGTGGACCGATCTTCGTGAGGCTTCGAGTGATTGGGACAGCAGGGGATTACTGGGCCGAGTCCAAGAATGCTATTCCTAATGATTGGAAGGTTGGAGATGCTTATGACACACAGATTCAGCTCCATTAAAATGAGCCCTTTTCATGGGAAAGTCTACGGTCAAGCTTTCCAAAAGGTCGAGTTTTTCTATTTTTAAATCTCCTTGGAATTTGTATGTATGGTTGATTAGTGTAAGTTCTATTAGTGTCATCAACAAGGTCAATTAGTGAGTGCTGTGTCTGCTGCAATCAAAATAGGTGGAGTCGTGTACTTTCCATTTGAGTTGGAATATAGGAATAAATAAACGTGTTTGTTTTCCTAGTTGGCTGCCACAATGAGTGACAGAGTACCGTAATTAATGGATTTCCTTTGATCAGCCAAGGAAAAGTCTTTATATTCATAGTTCATACCTAATGATTCTGAGAACACGCATGAAATGAAACAAACGTAGGAGAAAGAAAATAGAACTCGTAATCTGACCTTAATTTACTGTTGTTTTGGTCCCAACTAATTGATGAAGTGGCCCCTCTATAATTGTCTTAAATTCACATTTGAAATTAATAATGTCATGGTCACTGTAAAATGATTAAATTCAAACACTTTCAGTGATGAATTCTTATTGAAAATCCTGCAATGTCACATAAGGTTAAGTAATTTTTTATTACTTTAAGAAATTATCTATTTTAATGGTAAATCTATTAAGAACTTACAAATAAGTTACACAATCAACTCTCTACTATTTTAACATTTATTATTCTTCCAAATTAAAATATTAACTCATTTGAATTTTAATTTTGAAATAATAAATACATAAAAAAAATATATAGCAAATAAATTTAAAATATATTTAAAAAAATAGAAAAGATATTATAAATGTGTGCAAATATATTAAAACTACGTACATTTATATTAGTTTAATGTTAATAATTAAATTATAAATTTTATATTCTAATTAATTACATTTATATTCCAAGTTGTAAGTTTATCTTTTTAATTAAGTAAAATAATTTAATTAAAGTAAAATTAAGTTGAGAAACCATTAATTAGGTAAAACAATGAAATCTCAATGAAGCTAGCGAACTCAAACCTAGAAACTATCAACCTCGCCCGTTGTAGAATAAGTTGTTGAGTACCCTCGTTCGATGAAGAAGAAGCACCCTCGGTTTTCTCTCTCCAGATATCAGGAACAACTATGCATTTAATTAAAAGTTTATTTTTTATTTTTTGATTAATATTTTTATATAAGAACCATCTTTACGCCTGACATTTAACGTGACAAATTTCAGTAGTGAATCAGAATAAAAAGTGATTTTTAAGTTTAAGAATTCTTTAAAAACCACTACTAAAGATGTTCTAAAGTTCTATTTGGCAAAAATAGCTTAAAAGCTAGCTAAAATTTGAATGCTAATTTTTAGTTGAAAGTTAAAAACTATTAAGTTAGCTTATTAAATTAGAAATGTTTAGTAAAAATAGCTACTAAATTAGCTAATATATGTAAAATGACATAAAATGATATAGAATGACATATTTATATAATATTTTGTAATTTCAAAATAATACAAAATACACATATTTTTTTAATTTAAATAATTTAAATTATTATATATAATTAATTAAAAATATATTTATTATTATTATTAGTAGTATTATTATTATTACTACTACTGCTACTATTATTATATATGAAGAATAAGGGTAAAAGAAAAAGAAAAATATAAAATTATAAGTTATTCAAAGTCGTGTTTCAAAATAAATTATAAGTTACATAAGTAAGTTTGTTTATGAAACACATCTATTTTAATCAAACAAATTTATAAACTAGTCAAATAAACTATAAACTAGATTAAAAGCCATGTCAAACACAACATAAATGTCATTTCCTGAGTTAATTTAGACATATGGATATAAGTAAATATAGGGCATCATATTATTTTTGATAGAAAAGAAAGAATTTATTAAGGATAAGAAAGGATTACAAACCGGAAAGAAAATACAAAGAAAAAACGGAGGGCAAGAGATCCTCCAACAAGAAACAGAAAACTTAAATAGAAAAACTCAATCCATGAAACCAAACAAGGGAGCTAAAGAAAAAAGGTCTTCCAATTCCTTTGGATATCTGCAAGGGCTACCCCCTAAAAATACCCATTCATAGAAACCCAAAGGAAATCAAGGAAATAGGTCCTATCCTGAAATAGGAGAGAAGGAAGGAATTGCATCCTTCCACCAAGCTTTATTCTCCTTTCTTCTTCCAAAAACTCCTAAACTTGACGATTATGAAAGCTCCAAGCTCTTTTGAGCACACTCAAGTCTTACTATAGAAGCCAAACAACCTATTCCAAATAGTGCAAGCCACTTCATAAGGCAAAAACAGATGATTATTAGTCATTGAATTCTTCAAATACATCATACAAAAATTAGGGGATAAGGCCTTATTAGGCCAACTAGCCTAAAATAGATCACTTTGTACTAATTCTATTAAGTTTCGATGTTCAAACAAAGGCCTTCACCTTTAGGGCACCATAGCTTTCCAAAAAGACTTATTCATAAGAAGGAAAGCATGAAGGCTTCTAATTAAGAAATTAAATTTTTTTAAAAAAATATTACGAGCTCAAGGAGTCCAACATCCACAGCCTTTTGTCAAGTATAAAAGAGATACAAAACGCACTAAGATGTCCAGCATCAAAGCAAGATCATCCACAAGCCTGTCAATAAGATTTCTAGAGAAATGAAAATTCCAGAAGCATTGGTGTCACATCCTCAACAGTGTGACTAATTCAACTTATCTCTAAATTAAAACATCGTCAAGGTCTTAGCATTCTTATAATGAAACCATAAGGAAATAAAATATTCATATTTACACATAGTCCATCAAAAAAATTCTAGGAGGCTTATGTGACCACATACCTACTTCTAGAGCTTACAAGATAATAAAATGCAAAGGAACCAACCGAAAAAATACAAGAGGGTCGGTTTAAGATAAACTTGCTATTCTCCTGGACAGTCCCCAGCGTTAGCCACAGATTCTGAAATGTTGTAAAATAACAGGATAAGTAATGGAATACTCAGTGAATGAACAACATTATCAATCGAAAGTAAATTTAGCAATTAGTATCATAAAGATAACATCGAATTAAAACTCACATCAGTTACAAATGATATATGCAGTATAAATCATACAGTGCCAAATACAAAATCTCGTACCAACTGGGTCGTCCACTGTACCAGTGGATCGTTGCCCACAGCCCCCTGGCCGCATCCACCTTTATCTCTCTATGAAAGGTATATCTCTACCCTTATAACTCCTCTAACTTCTCCTGTGGGGTACACCGCTACAAAAATATTGTAACAATGTTCTACCATAACGCAAGCATTCACACAACCTCAACATAATAACAGCAATATCAATATTAACTTTACATATTTTATAAGAATTATCATTTAATCAAACAAGAGGCTTGAAATCCATAATATCTTTAAATACAAAGAATACAAGTCCTTGAAAATGAATACACAACATACCGTTTAAGTCCACCTTCTCAATTTTCCTTATGATACTTGATGACAATACTTTTGAAGAAATATTGATGAGATAAGGTTATCACACTCACCTTGAATGTTGCCCTAACTACCTTTATTTTTGCAGCTAAATTACGGGAGGTGTTAGAAAATAACTCTCAAAGATTTCCTAAAATGAAAAAAAGATGAAAAATAAAGAATACATTAGAATTGGACCTTTGATCACTCCTCTGAATATAACTTTTAAATAATAATGAATTTTCAAGTGAAACTTGTACTATTAGAAACTAGACTCAAAGGGCTTTCTAACGGTATCTTATTTATTAAAAATAGAGTCTGAATGAAAGAGTTATAAACATTTTAAAACTGATGCTACAGTAATAGTTAACGGTCAACGCAACTACAGTGTCGTTGACTAAGTTAATGCTACAGTAATATTGACCAAGTCAATGCTATAGTAACTGAGAAAATTTGAAAAAATTTTCTCGATAAACAGTAATTTTTGAAAATTTCCTGAAAAATTTCCAGAATGAATAATGACGTTGTTCGTGTTGTTCATCCCAAAATCTTAAAATCACATCTAAAACAATATTTCTTTTGATTTCTTCCATGGGTTTTATTTCTTAATGTCTAAAAACCCCCAATTTTTACCAACAATCCAATCTCAAATCTCAAATTTTCATCAAGAACACTAACTTTTTTTAAATATCCGAATTCTCCGAATTTCTCCTAATTTTCTCTAAATTTCTTGTTCCAATAACATCATAAACCACCTAGGAATGTTTTAGATTAACATCCACACTTAAATTCATCCATTAAAACTCAAAATCCTAATTCTCTTCCATAGGTTCGAAAATGGAGAAAAAGAGAAATAGAACAGATAAAATTTACCTCTTTGCCTCTAGAACTTCTGAGAATCGGAAGTATGGTTAGAAAATACAAGATCACCGGATGAAAATTGGAGAAAGGATTGAAGGAGATGAAAGATTGATAGATGAAGAAGAAGATGGAGAGCCTCGGGGAAGAAAGAAGGAAGAGAGGAAGATGTATTTAATGATTGTATGTGTGGGCCCCACTAATTTTTTTTGATAAAATTGCTCATCGCCACTCTAACTTGTAAGATTTGTTCACTTAGGTTCTTGAGAATTTTTAAAAATTTCCTAAATTAAAAATTGAAATTTCTATTCCCAAATTTTCTTTACTAATTCAAAGAAAGAAAAAAAATATATTTTTCACGTAATTAAATTTTTCAATAAACTTCAAAATAATTTTAAATATTCATAAAAGTTATTGGGGCATTACATTCTTTCTCCCTTAACAGAATTCGGTCCCCTGAATTAGATTCTAAACACAATTATGTGCAATAATTGGTCTGAACAGTAATAAAATTTTTTATATTCCAACACTATTGACATCTCCAAAGGACAAGAACATTACAAAACTCCCCCTTAAGAAATTTGGTTCCCAAATTTTATTACCTCATGTTATAAAGAGATATGGGTACGTAGATTTCATCTTTTCTTCCAATTCCCATGTCGCTTCCTCTTGGGTATGATTTCGCCATAAAACTTTTACAGATGGTACTTCTTTAGACGTCAACTTTTTATTTGTCTATCCAAGATTGCTACTGGAGCCTCTTTATAAGATAAATATTCTTTTAATTGGACTTCCTGTGTTTGAAGAACATGGGAAGGATCATAAAGATATTCCTTAACATAGAGACATGAAACACCGGGTAGACTCCTTCCAAATTTGGGGGTAACGCTAACTTGTAAGCCACATTGCCAATTTTATCCAATATGTCAAAAGGTCCAATATACCTTGGACTAAGTTTTCCTTTTAGCCCAAACCTTAAACTACCCTTCATGAGGGATACCTTTAAGAAGACCATATCACCTACTACAAACTAAAGGTCTCGTCTCTGACGGTCAGTATATGCTTTTTGCCTACTATGAGCTGCAAGGAGTCTTTTCCGAATTAGTTTTACCTTTTCCAATGCATCTTACACTAGATCAGGCCCAATTAATTTATTTTATCCTGCTTCAAACCAGCCAATAGGAGATCAACATCGTCTTCTATAAAGTGCTTCAAAAAGTGTCATTTTAATACTTGCTTGATAACTATTATCATATGCAAATTCAATTAGAGGTAAATGTGCATCCCAACTACCTCTGAAATCTATTACACAAGACCTTAACATGTCTTCCAAAATCTGTATAATACGTTCAGACTGGCCATCCATCTGAGGATGAAAGCCTGTACTTAAATTTACCTGCGTGCCTAAGGCTTCTTAAAAAGTCTTCTAAAAATGAGACGTAAACTGTGTGCCTCTATCAGAAATAATGGAGGTAGGCACTCCATGCAATTTAACTATTTCATCAATATACATCTGAGCATACTTATCAGCACCAAAGATTGTCTTTCCTGGTAGAAAGTGTGCCACTTTTGTTAAACGATCTACTATTACCCACACAGAATCGTATCATTTCTAAGAACGTGGTAGCCCCACTACAAAATCTATCGTAATACTTTCCCATTTCCACTATGGAATATACATTTGCTGAAGTAATCCAGGAGTTCTACGATATTCTGCCTTGACTTATTGACAAGTTAACAATGAGAAACATAATCAACAATGTCCATCTTCATCCTGTCCCACCAATACAATGACTTCAAATCTTGATACATCTTATTAATACCAGGGTGTACAGTATAAGCTGTTCAGTGTGCTTCTTCCATAATTCGTCTCCGTAAAGATTCTACATTTGGCACACATAATCGACCTTCAAATCTAATTATTCCACGTTGGTCAAGAGAAAACTCCTTATCTTTTCCCTCATTTACTTTACTCTTTAACTTTCCAAACATTGGATCTTCCTTCTGAGCCAACTTCACATCTTCAATTAAAGATGATTGGGCTGGTATATGTGCCAAGAATGTACTTAACTCTAAAATTTCATGCCACACTCCACTAGCTTCTAGCTCATGTAACTCACGAATCAATGACCTCCTACATAAGGTAATATGCACCAAACTCCCCATAGACTTACGATTAAGAGCATCTATAACAACATTAGCCTTTCCAGGATGATAAAGAATTGTATAATCATAATCTTTGAGAAGTTCCATCCATCTTCTCTGCCTTAAATTCAAATTCCTCTGTTGAAAAATGTATTTCAAACTCTTATGATCCTTGTACACTTCATAAGTTTCCCCATATAGGTAATGGCGCCAGATTTTTAAAGCAAATACTACGGCTAGTATTTCCAAATCATAAGTAGGATAATTTTGTTCATGCCTTTTAAGCTGTCTGGATGCATAAGCTATTACCTTACCGTGCTGCGTCAAAACACACCCTAATCCTATTAGGGAAGCATCACAATACACAGCAAAACCGCCTAAATCCGAAGGTAAAACAAGTACTGGGGCTAATGTTAAATATTCCTTAAGCTTGGTGAAACTCTTCTCACAAGCCTTAGTCCAGTCAAATCGAACATTTTTCTGAGTTAATCTTGTAAGAGGGGTAGCTATTTTTGAAAAATTCTTCACAAAGCGGCGGTAGTATCTAGCTAACCCCAAGAAACTCTAAATTTCTATCACCGTCGTGGGTCGAGGCCACTTTTGTACTGCTTCGATTTTGCTGGGATCGACATGGATCCCTTCCCTTGAGACTATATGTCCCAAGAAAGCTATTTGGTCCAGCCAAAATTTGCACTTTGAGAATTTAGCATAAAGCTGGTGCTTCCTTAAAGTTTGTAATACCACTCTTAAATGTTGTTCATGCTCTTCAAGATTTTTCGAATATACCAGAATATCATCAATAAAAACAATGACAAATTTATCCAGAAACAGTTTAAAAACTCAATTCATAATATCCATAAAGGCTGCTGGAGCATTTGTTAACCCAAATGACATCACTAAGAATTCATAATGTCCATAACCCGTACGAAAGGCTGTCTTAGGTATGTCTTCAGTTTTAATTTTTAATTGATGATATCCAGACCTCAAATCAATCTTAGAAAAGCATTGAGCTCTCTGCAACTGGTCGAACAAATCATTAATCCTGAGGAGGGGATATTTATTTCGTATTGTCACATTGTTTAATTGCCGATAATCAATGCATAGTCTTAAGGATCCATCCTTCTTCCTTATAAATAATACTGGTGCACCCCAAGGTGAAAAACTAGGCCGAATAAAATCTTTATCTAAAAGGTCCTGTAATTACTGCTTAAATTCTCTAAGTTCTGTGGCGGCTATACGGTAGGGAGGTATGGAAATAGGCTGAGTGCCTGGGATTACTTTAATATTAAATTCTATCTTACGATCAGGAGGTAATCCAGGTAATTCTTCAGGAAAAACATCCGAATACTCTGTCACAACCGATACATGATCAAGATTCACCCTGTCTTCTTCAATATTCCTAACGAAGGCCAAGAAACCTGGACATCCTTTCCTTAACATACGCCTAGCACGAATCACAGAGACAATATTATTAGGTACATCATTCCTATCCCCTTGAAAAGAGAAGGTAGGCTCACCCGGAATACTGAACTTTACCACCTTATTGTAGCAGTCAAGAGTAACATGATTAGAAGCCAACCAGTCCATTCTAAGAATAACATCAAAGTCTATCATATTTAATAGCATTAAATTTGCCTCGGTGTTTTTCCTACCTATTAAAACATGGCAACTATAATAACCCGAATCTACTACTAAAGTCTCACCAATAGGAGTAGCAACAAGAAAAAGGTCTATCAATTTTAACAGGATCTTGAATAAACTGGTTTACAAAAATTAGAGACACATATGAATAGGTAGATCTTGGGTCAAATAATACATGAGCTTCGAATGAACATACTGGAAAAATACTTGTTATGACTGCATTCGAAGCTTGTGCATCCTGGCGTGCGAAAGCATACACTTTGGCCTGGTCGTGTCCAACTACAGGTTGATTTCATCCTCCTTGTCCTCTACGCCCTCCTCTCCCTAAGCCACTTCGTCCGACAGAAGAGGAAGAAGCCCTGTTAATTGAAGCTTCCATCTGTTGTACTTGAGGTATATATGTAGATCCGTGCCTTGAGACCTCTACTTGTTGAGGACAATATCTCCTTATATGACCCACCTGTTTGCAACGAAAACAAATTGGGCCTGCCCCATAACACACATCAGTATGAAATTGCCCACACTCTGAACATTTAAGCTTGTCTCGTCCCTGTTGAGATAACACCTGATCGACTGATGAAGAACTTCCCTTATAGTCTGGTTGAGGCCTAGAGACACTACTTGAAGATGCTACTGGGGGGAACAATACCATAGAAGTAGATTGACCTTTACCTTGAGACCTGAAAGTCCCTGATAATCCACCATGCCCTGAGGACGTTCCCTTATTTTCTCGTTTCCTCTCCCTCTTGAAGTCATCATTTTTGTCCTTTTCATTCTTTTCAATTATTCTGGCTGCATCTACCGTAGCCACATAAGAGGGTCCATCTGCATACTTATGAACTAACGCAACCGAAGGCGAAGACCAAGAATAAATCGACGAATCTTCTCTTATTCATCTGGGATCATATGGGGTGCATACCTAGAAAGTCGTGTAAACTTTATGTCATATTCATCAACTGTCATTGAACCCTGTTTAAGGAATTCAAATTCTCTAGCCCTTGCAGTTCTTACACTCCTTGACATAAATCTTTCAATAAAAACTTGACGAAACTCATCATAACTAACTAAAGGGGCGTCCGAAGTTCGACTACTCTGCTAAGTAACCCACCATTCATGAGACCTTATTTGAAACTGATAGGTAGCATAATCCACCTAGAATCGAGGATCACATTTCAAGGCTTTACATGCTTTTTCTATTCCATCAAGGAATTGTTATGGATCCTCGTTTGGGTCTTCCCTAGTGAAGATAGGGAGTTTAAGTTTTAAAAAGTCTGTCAACGATACATCCCGTACTACCTCGTTCTTATTAGGAAGAGATGGGGGAATTACTGAACGTGCCGGAAGAACTACAGTAGGAGTAGGAGCAATAAGGGCATTTGCAGCAACCACCTGCCTCTCTAGCAGCGTAGTCAAATTGACTAAACTTCCTTGTAATGCCGTATGACCCTCTAGCAAGGTAGTCAAACTAGTTAATAAAGTAGTTAGATCAATTTGTGATTGTGCCCCATGTCCTCGAGGTAAGCCTCGTTCATCCTGTCCTTGCTCACTCTCACCATGTTCCTCCTATTCTCGTTCATGGGCAGGATGGGTAGGTTGTGACGAGGCTGCTTAAGAGCCTGTACACTCCACTGCCTCCCGAGATCTTTCGGGTTGCATCGTGATCTATCAACAACATCACACAATTTAGTCCCGAAAATATCGATATAAACCACAAGGAAAGGAAAGTAAAAGGCAAAAATAAAATAACGCCTATAGGATCTTTAACTGACCTTCACCTCTATGGTCATGCCGCGGTTCATAACGATAGAGGGAAGCCCAGTCAAGGTTACCTTGCTCTTTGATCCATAAGAGACCTAAGAACTACTCTGATACCATTTTGTCACATCCTCAATAGTGTGACTAATTCAACTTATCTCTAAATTAAAACATCGTCAAGATCTTAGCTTTCTTACAATGAAACCATAAGGAAATAAAATATTCATATTTACACATAGTCCATCCACAAAATCATAGGAGGCTTATGTAACCATAGAGCTACTTCTAGAGCTTACAAGATAATAGAATGCAAAGGAACCAACCAAAAAAAATACAAGAAGGTCAGTTTAAGATAAACTCGCTATTCCCCTGGACAGTCCCCAGCGTCAGCCATAGATTTTGAAATGTTGTAAAATAACATGATGAGTATTGGAATACTCAGTGAATGGACAACATTATCAATCGAAATTAAATTTAGCAATTAAAATCAAAAAGATAACATCGAATTAAAACTCACATCAGTTACAAATGATATACGCAGTATAAATCATACAGTGCCAAATACAAAATCTCGTATCAACTGGGTCGTCCACGGTACCAGTGGATCGTTGCCCACGGCCTGCTGGCCGTATTCACCCTTATCTCTCTATGAAAGGTATATCTCCACCTTTATAACTCCTCTAACTTCTCCTGTGGGGTGCACCACCACGAAAATATTGTAACAATGTTCTACCATAATGCAAGCATTCACACAACCACAACATAATAACAGCAATATCAACATTAACTTTACATATTTTATAAGAATTATCATTTAATCAAACAAGAGGCTTGAAATCCATAATACCTTTAAATACAAGGAATACAAGTCCTTGAAAATGAATACACAACATACCATTTAAGTCCACCTTCTCAATTTTCCTTACGATACTTGATGACAATACTTTTGAAGAAATATTGATGAGATAAGGTTATCACACTCACCTCAAATGTGGCCATAACTATATTTTTGCAGCTAAATTATGGGAGGTGTTAGGAAATAACTCTCAGAGATTTCCTAAAATGCAAATAAGATGAAAAATAAAGAACACATTAGAATTGGACCTTTGATCACTCCGTTGAATATAACTCTCAAATAATAATGAATTTTCAAGTGAAACTTATACTATTAGAAACTAGACTCAAAGACGGTATCTTATTTACTAAAAATAGAGTTCGGATGAAAGAGTTATAAACATTTTAAAGCTGATGCTACAGTAATAGTCAATGGTCAACGCAGCTACAGTGTCGTTGACTAAGTCAATGCTACAGTAATGTTGACCGAATCAATGCTACAATAACCAAGAAAATCTAGAAAAATTTTCTCGATAAACAGTATTTTCTGAAAATTTTTGAAAAAATTTCCAGAATGAACAATGACGTTCTTCGTGTTCTTCATCCAAAAATCCTAAATCACATTTAAAACAACATTTCTTTTGATTTCTTCCATGGGTTTTGTTTCTTAAAGTCTAATGAGTGTTTTGACACCAAAACCCCCAATTTTTACCAACAATCCAAGCTCAAATCTCAAATTTTCATCAAGAACACTAACTTTTTTTAAATATCCAAATTCCACGAATTTTTCCTAGTTTTCTCTAAATTTCTTGTTCCAATAACTGTTAGCCCTAATGTATTATGCTATAAGTTTTGATGATGACAAATATGTGGGAATGATTTAATCTTCTTGGCCCAATGTATGATTTAATCTTTCTTAGCCCAAATAGTATGATTTAATTTTCTTGGCCCAAATGAATGATTTAGTCTTCTTGGCCCAAATGAATGAGTTAATTTTCTTGGCCCAAATGTATGATTTAATCTTCTTGATCCAAATACATGATTCAATCTTTCTTGGCCCAAATATATTTAATGCTTTATATATTTAAATATAGTAGTATAAATTGATTTTTGATAAAGTTTATTGGGTGTTTTAATATAATTTGAAAAAGAATGCTTTTTACTGTAGCACTTTTGAAAAAGAAATTTGATTGTTGAAAAAGTATAATAAAGTTTATTGGGTGTTGTAATATAATTTGAAAAAGAATATCTTTTACTGTAGCACTTTTGAAAAAGAAATTTGATTGTTGAAAAAGTATGATAAAGTTTATTGGGTGTTGTAATATAATTTGAAAAAGAATATCTTTTACTGTAGCACTTTTGAAAAAGAAATTTGATTGTTGAAAAAGTATGATAAAGTTTATTGGGTGTTGTAATATAATTTGAAAAAGAATATCTTTTACTGTAGCACTTTTGAAAAAGAATTTTGATTGTTAAAAAAGTATGATAAAGTTTATTGGTTGTTGTAATAAACTTTGAAAAAGAATACTTTTTACTATAGCAAATTTGAAAAAGAATATTGATTGTTGAAAAAGATTGATAAAGTTTTTTGGTTGTTGTAGAAAGGTTGAAAAATGATGATGAAGCTTACTGTAGCAATTTTGACTAAAGCAGTCACTGTAGCAGCAAGGTTTCACTATATAAAGGGGACTTCACAACACCATTTACATCAAGCTTCAATTGTTCATTTCTCATATTTTCTTGAGTTCATTCTCTCTAAATTGCTAGAGAAATATTCTGAGTTTAATTTCTGCGTTATCTACACTTTGAGAGTGTTTACCATTATTTTCCTTAAGCCTTTAAATTTAGTTTCTCAAGGATTGGTTCATTCAGTTAGTGTTTGAGAGAAAACACGTTGTAAGGGGGAGAGACACCCTTGAGGGAGAAAAGTATGTTGTAGTGGTTTGCAAGTACCCGGATTAAACTTGCAATTATAGTGGAAATACTCAAGTGGTCTTTTGAGGACTGGATGTAGGCTTGGGATTAGCCGAACCAGTATAAATCTCCGAGTTTGCTTTCTCTATCCCTACTCTATTTACATTTGAAGTTAATTAATTAATGCTTTGCGTTTATATTTAATTTCTACCTCAAGTATTAATTAATTTGTGTAGATTTATATTTGCTCCTTAATTCCTTGCACTATAAAATTATTCATATTGATAAACATTTTGATTTTCTGAATTAAATTATTATCTTTAACATTATCCAATTTCAGAAAATCATTTTAACTTCCAATTAAGTTTTGTGAAAATTTTTATAAAACCCAATTCACCCCCCCTCTTGGGATCCAACCATTTCTTTCAATTGGTATCAGAGCTTGGGCTCTTGTTTAAAGACTTAACCGTCTAAGAGTTAGCATGGTTGGATATAGTGATTGGTTTATTTCTAAAAATTGTTCTTTCACAGAACCTCCAATTTTTGATGCTAATCATTTTCAATATTGGAAGTATGAAATGAAAATATTTTTAATTTCAGTAGACCATAAACTCTGGGATGTTATAGAAAATGGTTCTTGTAAACCTGTCAAGGAAGAACAAGAAAAATGCATTCCAAAACTTAAGAGTGAATGGAATGATACTGAAAGAAGTTTAATGCAACTCAATGCTAAGGCAAAATTGATTATTTCTTGTGCATTGAGTCAAGATGAATTTTTCAAAATCTCCAACTGTGCAACTGCAAAAGAAATGTGGGAAATTCTTAAAGTTGCACATGAGGAAGATCTTATTGCTGAGGAATTAAGGTATAGAAGTTTCATTAATGAACTTGAAATTGCTCAAATGAACAATTGCCAAACCATTAATGAGATACAACTTGTGCTTAATCAATTGCAAGCTCTTGGTGTTGAACTTACAGGAAAATCTCAAATCACCAAGGTGGCAGACGAAGAAGAAAAAAGAGAAAAAGAGAAACCACAACCAAAAGGTGAATCATCAAAGAAAGCTTACCTATCTTCCATTTGGAGAAATAGCAATTCTGATAAGCAGAACACAAATGAAGAAGCCAACACTTGTCTTGTGGCCAGAGATAAAGATGAGGTAAATTCATTTGACTACTCTTTTGAAGAATTACAAGATGCCTTTGATGATTTACATGAAGAATCTCTTATACTTACAAAGAAACTAAATGTTTCAAAACAGAAAAACTCTTCTCTTGAAATTGAGTTGGAAACATTGAAAAATGAATTTTCTATTTCCAAAGAAGAGAATTTTGTTTTTGAAAATCAAAACAAAACTTTGCAAGAAGAGAATTTGATTTTAAAAACAAATATCTCTACCAACAAAAATTGCTTTTGTACCAAGTGTGATTCTTTGAAAAAGGAAAATGATAATTTTAAAAACACACTTGCAAAACTCTCTCAAGGTAGAGAAATTTTAAATACCTCAGTTTTGAAACAAAGAAGAATTAACAAAGTTGGTCTTGTTTCTAAAAAGAAATCAAACCAAAAGCAGTTTAAAAACTTCTTTGTTTCTGCAAAGATGTCCAATTGTCCAACTTGCACTTGTTTCTATTGTGGACTGAAAGGACACAAATCTTACTCCTGTTTTTATAAGAAAAATCTTGTTCATGGAGTAAAAATGAAATGGGTTCAAAAAGGAACTCATGACCCAGGCAAACCCAAAGAAATTTGGGTACCAAAGATAAATGAATAATTTGTAGATTTGCCTCGAAGCAAGGAGCGTAAATGACTTTTCAATGGCTACATCATTCAAACTCCACTCTCTTGCATCAAAAGGAGGCAATGGATAAGTAAACATATAAGCTGGAATGCATTGTAAGAATTTTGACTAATATGTTTACTGCTCTCTAATGCTTTTGTCTGTTGTCTAATATGTCTTACATCTATCCTTGATATTCATGCATGCTATATCTGAAAACAATTCTTATGTGTGTGACCTATAGATTCAAATTTTGTTTTGAACCAATATCTTTCTTTAAATACTGCTCAAACTCTCCTTTTTGCCGCATCATGAAAACTTTCGTCCATCACATGCATATTTCTTTTGCTTTCACAATAATAAGATTACTCTTGCCTATAGTATTTATCCTTATTGTAATCTTATTCAAATATTTTCAATAAAATCAAATATATTGCAAAATTGCATTTCATGGAAGCATAGCACTTTTATTAATATGGCATATCTTGAACATAATGTTGCTTCTAGTGCTCGAGATTTATTTGAACATTACTGATTTGAACATCAAAGTGATCCACCAAAAGTGTTTTGCAGGAGTTAATCCTCTAAAGCACATTCTTTCCTCTGCTCTCCGAAATCAGTAAGATTTATAGTTTTGAAGTTGGTTGGTCGACCAACGCTCCTATCAGTAGTCGATCAACGAAGCCTACATTGAACCAATGCTTGATAGATCTTGCAAATAATCAATCAATTAAGATCATTAAAATTGCAAGAAGACAGGATCAAAAGAAGAACAATGAGAAAAACAAGGATATCAAAATCTTGAACAGGAATTTCAAGAAGCAACAAAAGTTTGCCAAAATTGATGAGTATCTCTATCCTTTACTTCTTCATTATTTAATTGAATGATACTCTTTGATCTTAATTAGCTATACTAGCAAATTGTTATCATTGACATATTTTCATAGCAATGATATACTATTTTACGAAATCTTACATATTTGATAATATCATTGCATATAAAAATATGTTAAATACTTAAATTATTTTTTAAATATTCAATACATCATGGTTTGAGCATTATGCATGTCATATCCTTTGTATAAGCTATAGCTTATGAACGATTGTTTATGAATTATAGTTTATATCTAATTATATCTTATTAATCTATATTACCTCAATTATTGTACTACATACTCAGGTTATAATATGTTTTATCTTGATAAGTATGTAACTTGCTTTTGCTTTGAAATGATATATATGTTCATGCCAGAAAATTCTTTCCATCTTTAAAATGGATATATATTTTTCAATATATATATACTGTGCTAAATTTGTGTAGCTGATTTCTTTTATCTTTCTTTATTATTATTTTTTTTGTATCGTCCAATAAAAGAAACCACTTGCATTAAAAAAATAAACTGAAGGATTACATTGTAAAAAAAAAAAAAGGAAGGTTTGCTCATGCATGAGCAATCTACAGGCGAGGTGGTCTTGGATTAGGAGGCCCGTATTGTATCATCACCCCTCGGCCATTCCTTGGAGCAAGAGACTGAGCAATGTCACGGAGGGTAGTGTAAATCCCATTCATACAATGAACACTTCTTTGTTGTTGATTGCAGAAGCATTGGGTAGACCAATAGAAGAACCTATCTATTCTTGAAGTCAGTGCCGCATTGTTGCGTTTAGCTAACTTCTCCTGGTCCTCTATCATCTTCTTGAGTTTCTTCACCTCCTGCTGCAGACAAGCAATTTTGTCTTCTGACGTATGGCCTGTACTAATCTCTTCAGCTTCTTCGATCTTCATCTTCTTCTTTCGATTCTCCTGAGATCCCTCCAAAGGCCTTTTACCCTTGTCCCTGCCTAGACTCAAGTTTAAGTCGAGCTCTTCCTCCCTGGCCTCTACTGTGAGATCAATGAACTTTCTTGCTGCCATGGCTTGGAATTTTTTTTTGGAGTATGAAGAGAGAGGAATGTCAGAAAGTTGTAGGCTCAGAGATGAATACTCTTTGTGGTGTGATAATTGAGAGCTCTGGGGCAGTCTTTATAGAGAGAAAATGATGACTTAGAGCCAACGAAGATATCTCTTCACCGCACCCCTACACGCTCATCCTACGGATTTTGCTAGCTGGAAGCCAGCACTCTAGGGTACGCATGCACACCAACAACGCGTCGCATTAATGGCAAAACCACGAAAGTCAATTTTCGGTGGATTTGCGGCTGATTTAATTTGTTTTGATTAAAAATTTTAAGGATTAATAAAATGGTGATAAACAGAACCGTATTTCTCTGCTTTGTTGTGTTGTTCTTAAGAGCTTTCAGTATAATATACATGATTGATTACATCATGCTATGATTACATGTATCTAAGAACATATGTTGTGTATGCTATTCATGCATCATGAGCGAAGGCTATGAATAATATGTCATGATTCCACATGCACTCATAGAAAATGAGAAGTCAAAAAAAAAATTTTTTTTAAATAAAATGAAATGTGTAGAGGATAATACATCTTCATAGTTACACATACTTACATATAATGCTTTTGTGGGCAAATGAAAGGCAATGATTTCCTTGCATTATGATAATGCTTGATGCATGCGACCGTAAGCAGTTAATTTTGCCTTTAATCCTTGATTTACATTACTAACTTAAGCATCGGAGTGGTTGTCAAAATTTTTGTAGGTGCTCATCCTCAAGATACATATATGAATACATCTTGAAAATTACATTTGTTTAATATGCATTGATTGAGGGGGAGCCTAATCTATACTTAAATGCTCTATATTTTTAGGGTCACTTTATATGAGATGCAATGTTTTCCTTAACTATATATTTTTGGCATATCAATGATAAGTTTTGATGAAATTTTACCCTATGACGTCATATGATATTCTTGCTTAAAGAAGGAATACGCTTTAGCCTTTATATATTGCCTTCCTTATACCTTTTTGTTGATGTCAAATAGGGGGAGAAGGATATGGAAAGAAAAATATGTGTATATTGTATAATGATTATTACATTGTAACAAATTTTTCTTTGGTGATTTGTCATCATCAAAAAGGGGGAGATTGTTAGCCCTAATGTATTATGCTATAAGTTTTGATGATGACAAATATGTGGGAATGATTTAATCTTCTTGGCCCAATGTATGATTTAATCTTTCTTAGCCCAAATAGTATGATTTAATTTTCTTGGCCCAAATGAATGATTTAGTCTTCTTGGCCCAAATGAATGAGTTAATCTTCTTGGCCCAAATGTATGATTTAATCTTCTTGATCCAAATACATGATTCAATCTTTCTTGGCCCAAATATATTTAATGCTTTATATATTTAAATATAGTAGTATAAATTGATTTTTGATAAAGTTTATTGGATGTTTTAATATAATTTGAAAAAGAATGCTTTTTACTGTAGCACTTTTGAAAAAGAAATTTGATTGTTGAAAAAGTATAATAAAGTTTATTGGGTGTTGTAATATAATTTGAAAAAGAATATCTTTTACTGTAGCACTTTTGAAAAAGAAATTTGATTGTTGAAAAAGTATGATAAAGTTTATTGGGTGTTGTAATATAATTTGAAAAAGAATATCTTTTATTGTAGCACTTTTGAAAAAGAATTTTGATTGTTGAAAAAGTATGATAAAGTTTATTGGTTGTTGTAATAAACTTTGAAAAAGAATACTTTTTACTATAACAAATTTGAAAAAGAATATTGATTGTTGAAAAAGATTGATAAAGTTTTTTGGTTGTTGTAGAAAGGTTGAAAAATGATGATGAAGCTTACTGTAGCAATTTTGACTAAAGCAGTCACTGTAGCAGCAAGGTTTCACTATATAAAGGGGACTTCACAACACCATTTACATCAAGCTTCAATTGTTCATTTCTCATATTTTCTTGAGTTCATTCTCTCTAAATTGCTAGAGAAATATTCTGAGTTTAATTTCTGCGTTATCTACACTTTGAGAGTGTTTACCATTATTTTCCTTAAGCCTTTAAATTTAGTTTCTCAAGGATTGGTTTCTTCAGTTAGTGTTTGAGAGAAAACACGTTGTAAGGGGGAGAGACACCCTTGAGGGAGAAAAGTATGTTGTAGTGGTTTGCAAGTACCCGGATTAAACTTGCAATTATAGTGGAAATACTCAAGTGGTCTCTTGAGGACTGGATGTAGGCTTGGGATTAGCCGAACCAGTATAAATCTCCGAGTTTGCTTTCTCTATCCCTACTCTATTTACATTTGAAGTTAATTAATTAATGCTTTGCGTTTATATTTAATTTCTACCTCAAGTATTAATTAATTTGTGTAGATTTATATTTGCTCCTTAATTCCTTGCACTATAAAATTATTCATCTTGATAAACATTTTGATTTTCTGAATTAAATTATTATCTTTAACATTATCCAATTTCAGAAAATCATTTTAACTTCCAATTAAGTTTTGTGAAAATTTTTATAAAACCCAATTCACCCCCCTCTTGGGATCCAACCATTTCTTTCAATAACATCATAAACCACCTAGGAATGTTTTAGATTAATATCCATACTTAAATTCATCTATTAAAACTCAAAATCCTAATTCTCTTCCATAGGTCCAAAAATGGAAAAAAAGAGAAATAGAGCAGATAAAATTGACCTCTTTGCCTCTAGAACTCATGAGAATCGGAAGTATGGTTAGAAAATACAAGGTCACAGGAAGAAAATTGGAGAAAGGATTGAAGGAGATGGAAGAATGGTAGATGAAGAAGAAGATGGAGAGCCTCGGGGAAGAAAGAAGGAAGAGAGGAAGATGTGTTAATGATTGTATGTGTGGGCCCTACTAATTTTTTTTGGATAAAATTACTCATAGCTACTCTAACTTGTAAGATTTGTTCACTTAGGTCCTTGAGAATTTTTAAAAATTTCCTAAATTAAAAATTGAAATTTCTATTCCCAAATTTTCTTTACTAATTCAAAGAAAAAAAATTTTCACGTAATTAAATTTTTCAATAAAATTCAAAATAAATTTTAAATATTCATAAAAATTATTGGGACATTACAATTGGTCACCCTTTTAGCATAAAAAATCCACGAAGGAAGCATTATGTGAAGAAGATAAACAATAAATAGTGGAGAACCATTCCACGAAAGAGACATTATCAATCCAGGAGTCCTTTCAAAAACAAAAATGCGACCCATCTCCAATGTGCAAAGATAGCATTCGAGTGAAAGAGTGACAGACCTAAGAGATAAACTTCCAAGGGCTTGCATATGTAGTGCTACACCCAGGATTTAGCATCCCATCCATTTTGCTGAATGCCAAATTTAATTTTAATCACCCCATGCCACAGGGAATTAGATCCCAAAGGGAAACACCAGAACCATTTTGCCACTAAAGAGATGTTCTTAGACATCATATTGCCTAGACTTAGACCCTCATCCTCCTTAGACCTACAACACACACCTCCCACCTAATCAAGTGATCCTTTTTGCTCTCTCCACATTAGGCCACAAAAATCTCACATAATCTTCTCAATCCTCTGCATCACCCCAATCAGATTCTTAATCAAGGATAGAAAATACAATGGTATACTAGATAAAGAGGCTTGTACTAGCATTATTCTCCCTCTTAACGAAAGGTAACCCCTTTTCAACTCTCTAATTTCTTGAAATCCTATGCACCAAAAATTCTCAAAAGGACTCTACACAGGGTTACCTCCTATAGGAACACCTAAGTAAATAGGAGGCCCCAATCAAAACCCCACAACCTACCAACTCAGCTAGCTCACAAAAAAATCCCACCTGAACATTAATCCCAACCAAGTCACACTTGGCAAGGTTAATACAAGGCTCAGCAATCAACTCCAAGTTTTGTGAAAGTGAGAGCACAGCTTAAAATTTCTTCTTTTCATTAGATAAGAATAGAATAGTGTCATCAAAAAGACACCCCAACCCTCAAACCTTGGACTCATACTACCCCCTCTCTCAAAGCCCTTTCTCAGCATACAACTCAAAACATCGACAACAAGGGTAAAAAGAATTGATTAGCCAGTTAGTGAAGTGCTGCTTAGTTGAGTAAGATGACATGAAACAACTGACTTAGGTGGGGAAATAGGCTATAAATGGACAGATGGTCCATTGTGTATGGTTATCTTGTATGTAATAGTTCTTTAGAATTCTTTATTTTTTCTTTGTTCTTCTCAATTTCCATTCTCCTTCTTATCATCTTCTCTCTTTTTTCTCTATTCTTTCTTTACTTTCTCTGGAGCCTATCATCATAATCATATACTGTGATACAGAATGTCCATATAACCTCATTTGATATTTCTGGGCAACCAAATCCCTTTATGGAGAATGAAACCAATCTTCGCAAAAAGTGAGTAAATGTTGTAACACAAAGAGAAAATGAGAAATTTGAAGAATTAAAGGCTCGAGTGAGTAAAAAGATTACCTGCTAACCTTGAATTCAATCCCTAAACCTGATAGACGATTCAAACTGGTGAAATATCCAAAGGAAAATAGTTTGACAATGTCGCAGTTGATATTCGTCACCCCGAATAGGAATTTACTAGACTATCAGTGTCACTCGAATCGTGGCTGTCGCTGCAAAGACACGAAGCAGAGGGGAGAAGATACTGAACCAAAGAGAAACACAAGTATCCAAAAAAAATTATAAAAAACAAAACAAAGCAAAACTAGTAAGTTTCGGTTTCCCTTTTAACCATAAGTTCATTTTTTATTATGGTATGTACTACAGTACTAGAACTCTTTTTTTTTTAATTTAATTCTTTGCAAGGAAAAGTGAGTAACATAATTGACCCCATATGAGTGTTAATAAGGATTTGATCCATCGAATAAATTCTTATAGATGGAGCAAGCTGGACCTATATTGATTCACATCAATATTCAGTAACTGGAATGATCGATTCGATTAAAAAATTTGGGTTAAAATGCACTTTACCCCCCTAAACTTTGCTCTATGTGCAAAAAACCTCCCTAAACTTTTAAACTTAACAAAAAACTTCCCTCAACTTTTATTTTGTGCCAAAAATCCCCTACAGTTAGTTGACCGTCAGTTGACCGTTAACTAATGCCACATCATCAGTATATTAGATACTTCAAATATCACGTCAAACAGTTTTTACACCTCAAATGCTGATAGTGACGATTTCGCAGCGCTGACATGGCAAGTGAACTGTAAAAAAAATGTCTGACGTAGCATTTGAGGTATCTAGTATACTGACGAAATGACATTTAGTTAACGGTCAACTGACGGTCAACTAACTGTATGGGGTTTTTGGCACAAAATGAAAGTTAAGGGGAGTTTGTTGTTGAGTTTGAAAGTTTAGGGGGGTTTTTTGCACATAGAGTAAAGTTTAGGGGGGTAAAGTGCATTTTAACCAAAAATTTGTGAATCATCTAAGTCTTTGATCTGAGTTAGATTAGAGAATTAGTAACAATCAAATTGATAGAAAATCGATCGAATCAGTCTCAAACTGGTAAAACCAATCAGTTCAACTAGTTTTTTTTTTGTTATATATTTTTTTACTAAATATTATTATGTATTTTTAAAAAATCTCTAAAAATTTAAACTATTAGGAGAAGATCTAGAATTAGTATAAATATAAATCTGTAATATGCCTTGAATATTAATATTTTAATATTAGTAACATATACATTAATTTTATATTTTAATATTTTAATATTTTAATATATTTTAAGTACCACCAATTAAACCATAATCTGACTATTGACCCTTAAATCGATGCCTTGACCGATTCAATGACTAGTCCAATTTTTTAAGACTTGATATTAATAATACAACAACTTATTTTAAAGAAGAGTTCTTAGCTTATCTATCAAAGTTTTAGAACTTAAATGGACTGAGATAATGGCCCCCTATAGGGCTTATTTATTTATTTTTTAAAAATTTATCTTATTTCTATAAAAAATTTAGTCTAATTTTTTTTTTAAAGTTTTATAATTTCAATATTTAATTTTTATTATTCAAAGTGGTTAAAAAAATACATTAAAAAATATTAACTTATAAGTTGGCCCATCCTGTGACTCTTAATGAGTTGAGCTAAGATTTTCTAACTCATGATACATATATGACATGATCCAACCTATATTCCCTAATTGATCTTATAGGAATTTGGAATAGATCATGAGAATCAACGCATTTGATAGCCTGATTGACAAGGGGTATTTATCAATGCGGATTGAATTGGTTTGGTCAATCTATTCAACATATTCAGTCTTATTGAACGGAAAGAAATATCATTTAATCAATCCAGTTGTTTCAAATAAAATCAAACTAATCAAATTTATTCATAATCAATCTAGATCAAATTTGACGATTTGATGATCAATTTTATTTAAATAAAAAAATTCAAAATATTTAATTAGTTATGGTTGGATCGGCATGAATCGATTCAATTGAAATTAGATGGAATTGAATTTGAACAGACCTACTATTGACCCAGATTTGGTATATAATTAGTTTATATTTGATAATAAATTTTCAAATAATTTAATGATCCAAAATGGTCCCTTTTACTTTAGTCCCTGAATCACTACACAAAATGGTCCAAAAATTGACCTTGATGTCACAATTAACATTATCTACTTATATGTGTTGTTGTCTACTAATATGATAGTAACACAAAACGACGTACGTGACATTTTAACATGCTAGCGTAATTGATCACTTTAGTTCTTAAATTTTAAAATTTTTCAACAAAATAGTCCCTTTGTTCAACGTCTTGATGGAGGTGATAGACAGAAGGTTTATTTTATATAACTGTTTCAAAATTCAGAGATTAAAGTGGTCAATGACCATTTTTTAGGGATCAAACTATCATCAAAGTATACTTTTAAGGACCAAAAAGTAAGTTTACTCGTATGTTTTCTAGTAAGGGAAAGATAGTAGGGGATATAAAAATTGCTTAAATTATTGAAAGTGTTAGCTTCCTAATTTCATTTATGTCATGTTTACAAATATACAATAGCCATGCATGTGATATCTACTCACTCATCCATTTAAGAATAATTGGACTCCAAAGTAATTGTAGAGGTAGTCCATCAATTACTGTTGATTATAAGCATGTGCTAAGATTAAGGTAAAATTAAGGTACTTTTTTTCCTTAACATTCACGCATGGGCTAGAGTCCACAATAATTGTTGGATTGTCCTTTGTAGCTACTGCAAAGGCTATATAGGTAACTCATTGTTCATATATATTGGTTCAAAACCCCTAGACAGGTATACTGAGTTGTACAAGTAATATAAAAATGAGTTAAGTATCATCCTACAAAAATTATGAGTGTCAAGTACCAATTTCATAAATTCCAGGCTATCTAGACAATCATACTTAAATGCCTGGGATGAAAATAACTAAACTAAAACACTAGCAATCAATTAAAGTGCAAATACTAGGCAAAAATAAACACAAATAAATTAAAGCAATTGTTGGAAAACTAACAATTACAAAAGTGTTAGGGATCCGACTTTGCTGACTTATCCAACTATGAATTGAATTAACTTTTAATCTAAGTTTTACAATTTCTATTTGATGGTTGATGTAATATCCCAATTTTTTTTAATAGTACGATGAACTTATATGTAACATCCTGCCTAAGTTACCCTAGTAGATTCTAAAAATTGAAATTGATGTGTATATAGTTAAGAAAAGGTCTAGATTATGTAAATAACTGAAAAATATTTACCTAGAAATTAAATGAAAAAATTTAAATGCAAATGGACAACAAGTGACCTAGTTTATGAAAAAAAAAAAGGGACCAAAATGAAATAAAATTATGTAAAAAGGGAAAAGGCCTAAAATTAGTAAAAGATGATTACATGAAGCAAATTGTGACAAGTGGCTTCTTCATGACCAAAATAACTTAATTCCCATGTTAACCACGTCTTTTCTCTTAATTCCATCTATGTCCTCCACTAAAAATTTTAAAATTCCAACCATGTTCCCCACTCATATATAACGCCACCCACTAAACGCCTTCATCTTCTTCATTCTAACACCATCTTCATGGAGAGAAAAGAGAGTATGGCATGAAGAAGAGAGAGAGAGAGAGAGAAGAAAGAAGAGAAGGTAAAGGAAAAGGGAAGAAAATAGCAAAAGTAAGTAGTTTCTTGCCGAATTCGAATCTCTCTTGCGCGCATCTTGCCTAAATTCACTTTTAACTACGATTATAATCGTGGCTATAAGTATTTGTAAAAACTATGACTAAAAGTGCATAACCGTGGCATTTTTTTAGTTTTATCCATGGTTAAAACTATGATTAAAAGCGCACAAGATTCTTCAGTGCCTTATAGGCGCTGAAGTTGATCTGCATCCTTTCTTGCCGCTACACATCCTCAAGCTCTATTTTCCCTTCTTTAGAAGCTTATCCTTCCTCTTCCATGGTGGATTTTAGATAGAGAAAGAAGAACCCTAGGGGGAAAAGTCAAGGAAATACGAGGAAAAGCTTAAAGGTAAGCATCTAATCCTCTTCTAGCTTCATATTCTCCAATTAGAATTTCAATTTCTAGCCTCTTGATGGTGAAATTCTAGAGAGAGAAAGAGAGGAAGATGAACCCTAAAGAGAGAATCTTATAGAAAGTTTGAAAGAAGTCCAAAGATGAACATTTCTAGCTAGAAAATACTCTCTAGTATTAAATGTTATGTTTAACAACTCAATTATCTCCATATATGTAGGAATTCTTAAAATAAGGAAGATAGAATTTTCTAAAGATAAAGTATGATGGAAATTTGAAAAGAAGCTTGAAGGAAGCAAGAAACAAGATAAAGCTAAGAAAAGGAAAAAGTATATAGAGATAATTGAGTTGTTAAACATATAAAGAAGGTTTAGCTAAACTCATAAAAGTATGGCTTTTGTATTATGTAAGATGTTTTTATATGTTATGTGATTATGAGAATTCCATGATTTTGCTTGGATTTTACTGTAATCTTCTCTCTATTCTTTCTATGAATTTTACTATATAAATAGAAATGGTTTCCAAGAACATGCCTAAGCTACTTTGAAATTTTCTAGGTTGATTTGATATTCAAAAAGCCCCCAAAATGACAACTAAAGTTTGACAGCAAACAAAACATAGCTATTTTGGTGAACTGAAATTCACATGTGTTTTGGATGATTAAATAAAGCCCTAAAATCTTCAAAAATTTATGACATCTACTTAGGAGAATAAAGAATCAAACTGGACAGTTTCATGATATTTTGAGAAGGTTAACTTGGTAAATTATCTATAAACATAATCTGAAGTCACTGCAGAGACAAACCTGGGCAGGTTGGGAGTTTGGCTCTGTTTGGGAAACTAAATGATATTATTTTGGCTTGAAAATTTTATGACACCTAGCTAAGACATTGCGATATATCCCTGAAAATTTTCATTTCATTTGGAGCGTAAAACTACACCTATGCCAAAATCTGACAACTCTGACTCAGGGTCACTAATGAGCTCTGTAGAGGGGCCAAATGAAGGAGTTTTCATCTGAAATTTTTACATGTTAACATATAAAGAAGGTTATGTACCAAGTTTCATGATTTTTTTTTGTGCTATGGATTAATACCAGAAATTTTCTAAAATTTGGATCCAAAAGTGGCCTCAAAACAAAACAAGGTTGAGAGTTTGGTTGTCTTTTTTATTATTATTTAATGTTGTTTCTTGCTTTACTTGTCTTCTAGGCCTTCAATAAGATCTTTGGCATCCTTCTCCAGTTTGAAATATAGAAATTTATCTCGGAATTAAGGTGAGTGGGTTGACGCTTCCTATGGCTAAGTTCTTTTTGTATGATTCCTTGCGTCATAGTGAAAACATGTAATGTATGCTAATGTAAAGGGTATGATAGTTAATTTATATGTCGATATTTATTATGATTTGAGATTCACTTATATAAGCTATATTCATGCTTGAATGTGTGAATTGACATATGTGAGGAAAAGTATATGCTTGTGTGTGATAACATCACATGTGGGAAAGTATAGAAATGTTCATACATTCACTATTACTGTAACTATTTAGAAAGTGTTTATGTGTGGATATGCCTTTCTATTGCTTAGATTGTGAATGAAGAAATGGGCACATACTTACACACACACACACACACACACACACACACACACACACACACACACACACACACACACACACACACACACACACACACACACACACACACACACACACACACACATAGCTATACTTTTATATGTAGTATTATGAATTAACTCAAATCTTATGTATGTATGTAAATATGTGCCAATTTTAGATCAATTGTAGAAGAACAAGTACGTATGTTCATGCACACTTTCAAGGATTGACGAAATGTGTTCTCAAATGATTTGGTATGGATATATCTATACATAGACACCATCATGTAAATGTTGAATGAATGATATACGAATATTATTGTAGATGATTTGTAAATACAAATGAACTTCTATGTTTGGAATATGTTATGGAAGGTGAATCATGTGAATTGTCAATGATTTCAGTATGTGTTGATGAGTTTATGATTGAGTATGATAAGTGATATAAGTTGTATTGTGGTCAAGTTTGTAAATAATTATAAATTATGTATGATTGTGAATGTGTTTATGACTGGAATGAATGGAAAGACATGGTGGTACACCTCATGAAAATATCTACATGGAGTCACAAGGATGAAGATACAGAAATATGGAGCGATAAAGGTAGATATGGCGAGGCTGCGGGCAATGATCTAGAGGTATCCTAGACAACCCAGTTAGTATGGAAAATTATATAATTGAGTTATTTTCTTGCTATTCTGAGCTACTTTGAATTGAATTATATTATGACATGATTAGGTTATAGATATTTTGTACATGTTATCATTATGATGCATTACATCTGTTTTTGGTCGTAGCATAATGTTGTCCTTTTACTGAGCACGCGATTCACTCATACCCCTCTTATTAACATTTTCAGAGTTGGCAATTAAGGCGAGTATTTGCACAGAGAGTAACAGATCCTCAAATCAAGACCCCATTTGAATTCGAGGATGATTTAATTCTTATTCTTGTATTTTTATTTGCTACTCTAGAGTCACTCTGTGGTCGTGTAGGTAGCATATGATTTGGTTTATTATCATTATGAGTTGACAAATGATGTATATACATGATACAACCATATTGAAGAATATGTTTCTAAACTTTTATTTAATTTATTTGTTGTGATGGATATGAATATATAAAATAAAGGTTTCCTCAATTGATTATCTATTTTTATTTGTTTATATTAGAATGTTATGCATGTTGGTCTGATAAAATGATCTAGGTTTTAAGGTGAGGTCAGACTCATTCTCGTGCCAGTCATGTTTCATAGGAGGGACATGACAGTTGAACTCTCAATTTCAATTAAATTCCAATACCTTCTCTTAACTTAGTTAATTCTCTAATTCCTTAGACAAATTAAATTAGGAATAGACATAAAGTGCGATTGAGTTCTATCAAAACTACATAGGAAATTTATCTATGTATTCACATGTGAATTTTTCAATTCTCTACATGAACCCTAATTCAATTTTCAAGTATCCAAATTGAGAAAGCATTAAACACTGAAATAATTGCTTAAAAGGAAAAATAAACTTAGATTATAATAATAACTTAATCCATATAATTCAAGGGAAGCTACATCTTTCTCCTAATAAGAAAAATTTAGCTACTCAGAGAGGAATTAAATCATGATCTCAAAATTCATGAAGTTTGACATCAAAATCGAAAGAAACTAAGAAGAGATTTAGGAAAATTGAAGAGCTCGTGTGTCACAGCATTTTTTTGCAGCTTTTCCACTATTATATGGTGTCTTGTTGTGTCTCTCAATCTAATTTTGTAGCTTCCATACATAGGATTTTAGTAAAATGACAAAATTGCCCCTTTTTTAATTTCTAATTGTGAATGCTATCGCATCCGATCTAGATCCTTTAGCATCTAATTACTGGTTTTTATACTACTCTGGTGACAGTGCTCAATGTTGTAGCATCGGACCTGGATGCCATGGTATCAGGTTGCAAGTTTTTTGTATCATATTTCCTAAGTTTTTTTCTCCATCTTCTCCTGTCGTTTAAGTCCCTAAAACCAAAATAAATAGCTAAAATAAATTATAAAATTTCAAAAAGGAAAATTAATTTTAATAAGTCATAATATTAGTTAAATCTAAGATAAATCATAAAGAAAAATTAACTCTCTACAAAATTAAACTTAACAACTAGAAAGACTTAATTAATTCACAAAAGAACTTGAAACATTGATTTTCCTCAATTTCTTAATTATAAATCTAAGTTAAAAAAACTCTATAAAATAGAGTTATCAATCTAACATGAAATATACCATGTGTAATTTGTATTTCTACTCAATAAAAAAAAAAGTAGAATTGAAGGTGAACTTTAAAAGATGCATACTAATTTACTAATAATTTACCATTTTCTTAAGTAATTTCTCGAGTTTAAATCTTGTGAATGAAAAAATTAGGGTCTATTTATTTGTGAAAATATTTTTTTATTTTAATTTTTATTTTTTATTTTCTGAAATACATTTTTTAAAACACTGGAAACTTTTTTTTTTGTTTTAGGATTTAGAT
Organism: Biancaea sappan; assembly: GCA_037074585.1. Classification (NCBI taxonomy): domain Eukaryota; kingdom Viridiplantae; phylum Streptophyta; class Magnoliopsida; order Fabales; family Fabaceae; genus Biancaea; species Biancaea sappan. Next base: position 30,601,516 of record CM073500.1, on the reverse strand, counting down.
ATATTTTAAGAAATATTTTCAAGAAAATTTTTTTATTAAAATCAATCAAACACATTTTCAAGCTAATTTTCTATTTTCAGTGAAAATGAAAACAAGAAATATTTAAACAAAACAGGCCATTGGTTGTTTTAAACCTTTATAGTCTGACTCAACTCAAATAAGATTTGTCAAAACTCACTAAATTTATGAGATTTTAATAAAAAAAATTTACTAGTAATTTATCAATTGAATTTATGTCATGGTAAGCATGCTAAAATATGCAATTTTCTTCTTTCTTGATATATATAGCGTTGTCAAAACCAAACCAGACCGACCAGTTGGTTTAGGAACCGGCTATGAGACCATTCGTAAATAACACTAAAACTGATGAGTGATTGAACTAGCCAAACTAAGTAAGAATTAGTTAAGCCTGTCCACTTGAAATTATTTTATTTTATTTTATTAATTTTTTAAAAATAAAGAAATTGATATTATAGAGCAACCAATTTTAGTGAAGATACCAATATATTGGTATTTTTATGAATTTGATATAAATAAGTATTATATTGATTAATAATATTTTTTTTTATTTGGTTATTTTTTATTGTTAACTATTGATTATGGATGTTATTTTGTGTAATTTGATATCAAATCTTATTTTTAATTGAATTTTTAAATATATGTTTATAGTCTTTAATTATTTATATATTTTTAATATTTTAAAATAGATCGGTTTAACCATAATTTGATCACAATTTGACCATTGACCCTTAAACATGTGCCTTCATAAATTCAATAGTCGGTTCAATTTTCATAACCTTGGATATATATAAAAATCTTCATCCAAGATGTCTTTTGAACTCTTTAAAAAAAAACTTTAGAATATTCTTATTTTATTTAAATTAAATGCGAATTGTGATATATGATCATAATCAGCATGCATGAAAAAGAAAAATGTAATAGCACATGGTGTGATAGATTTGAGGCAATATAAGAAAGGTGATTTTGACAAAAATAATTTTTTTTGTTACAGAAAAGAGGCAAAAAAGCCTAAACCATAGCAAACATCCACTGGACTTGCCCATTCAGGCCCAACTTCTGGCTTAGGGCTCAATCAGCCACTATGTTACTGTCTCTATAGCACCATCGTATTCTCACTGTCCAGTCCCTACAATAAAGGTCATCGATTCTCCTGACTAGCGACATCAACGGATGTTCCGTCATGCATCCTTTGCTGAAAAGTTCGATCGCCATTTTTGAATTAGTTTCCAGACACATATGCCAGATCCCCTTATCCCAGGCTAGGTTTAGTCCTGTAATTAACCCCCAGATTTTAAAGATAAGCTGTCGAGTTTACCAAGCTTTCTAGAGAAGCTGGAAATCCATCGACCTACAGAATCTCGAAGCACCCCCACCACAGCCGGTAGCACCTCCGTCTTCCCTGCTCGCACCGTCAATGTTCATCTTGTACCATCCTTCCTCCTGCAGTAACCAACTAACGTAGCCTTCTCTAGTAACTGAATTCGAGAATCCCAGTTTCCCCATGGAGTCTTCAAACTCCCTGACAGCAAGCACTATGCTCCAATAAAGGTCTCTAGTACTGCATTCCTCATTCCTAAAAACAAAGGCATTCCGCCTCAGCCAATGCTTGCGCAGAACTTCTCCAAAGGTCAATTTACAACTGATATTTTCCAGTTTTCCAATTTCTCTCTTACTATTTTATTTGAACCAATCAATTATATCTCCTCTAAAAAAATTTGACCACTACGATGGTTTGATAAGCATTTTCAAACGTCCTTGCATTCAGATAGTCTCTTAGAGCATGACTCACAGATTCATCTTCCTCTCTACAAATTTGGCAAAGGGAGTCAAAGGTAAAATTCCTTTTCTTTCTTTGAATATTCGTAAGAATTTTATTCTATGCGCAAAGCCACATAAATGTTCTATTCTGTTGATTTCCTAGCCATTTCCAAATTAAACCCCAGTGACTATCTATTATCGTTTGCCCTTCCTTTGCTAAGTCGTTGTAAGCTGATTTAATAGTAAACTGAACTTCTTTTGGGTGATTCCAGATGATGGTATCAACCTCATCCTCACTGCCAATAATATAGCAGTTTAGTAATTCCTAACAGATGTCTTCAAGAAGATAATTCGTAAGTTTCTCCCTGTCCCATTCCCCATTAGGTAACATAAAGTCACTAATAGTCTCCTCAAGCTCTGATGTAGTAAAGGACCTATCAGTTACATCCCTGAGGTATACATCTTGTTTGTACCGGTACCTCTCCAGAAGAACACCTTTTTACCATTCCCTATCTTCCATTTCGTATTTGCCAAAACTTTGTTCCAAACTTTGCAAACACCTGACCAAAGATTTGATTTGCAATTTTTATTGCCAATTTTAGGGATAACATCTGTCTTATATTTGTATTTGCTTCTTAACGTGCGGGCCCAAATGGAGCCTCTTTTACTTATTAAACCCCACCCCACTTTCCATCAAGAGGGAGTAGTTCATGAGTTTAGCCTTCCTTAGCCCTATACCACCCTCATTCTTGGGCCTACAAAGTTTATCCCCAAGAAATGAGATGAGTGCCTTTGTTGTCTTTAGTGTTTCCCCAAACAAAGTCTCTTGAGATTTTATCAATTCTCTCACAAGTGCTGTTACTTAGGAGGTTCTTTATACCGGGATTGTATTTAGTGTAGACTTGGTGAGGGTAATTCTTCCAGCAAGGGATAGAAAATTTCGTCTCCATTTACTAAGGCAATTTCTGAGCTTATCCTCCAAAAATTGATAGGACCTATTGTTTACTCTATTGTGATATAGTGGTATCCCCAAGTATTTCCTGAGATCCGATGAAAGAGCCAAACCCAATTCTCGGCTTAAATCTACAGCCACATTCTGGTGAACGTTCCATGAATAGTACAAGTGTTTTCAATATTAACCTTTTCACCTGAAGCTCTACAAAAAGCTTCTAAGAAAGCTTGGATTGCTCTTACTCAATCCATATTAGCCACTGCAAAAAGGATAAGATCATCAGCAAACAATAAATAAGATAAAATCAGCCTATTTTGTTTAATTTAATGGGGTGCCAAAATTTTGCATTGGTTGTATAGTCAATTAAGTGAGCCAATCTTTCGATACATAGGACAAAGAGGTAGGGAGATAGGGGTCCCCCTAACGGATCCCTATAATACCCGAGATTTTCAGGTATTATCTTTTTCAATTTTAAAGGAATAATGGGAGTACAGGGAAAATTTTTCTGGTTGTGTGCTAAGGAAAGTAAGTTAGAGAAAGCACCTCCAGAGGTGGGGATGGTGTTAAGGGACTTGGAATTGAGAGAGAGTAGTCATGAGGTGTTGAGGGAGCTAGATATCTATATGGTCCAAAAAGGGACTAGGATGAAATAATGAACTAGGGTGGCACTTAGACTATAGAAAATACCCAAATTGAAAAAATTACAAAATTGTAACTATTGAGGTTGACTAGGGGTTAATTAGGGGAAAAGTAGTAATTTCACCACAAACAAGTATAATAGGTGGTCCTACCCCTTTTTCCTCATTTTCTCTTTTCTTTTCTTTCTCTTTACTCTCTTTTCTCTCTTTTTCTCCACCTTCTTCATCCAAAACCACCAGCCGAGCTCCAGTGAGCAGTTCTCTAGCGACGAAGTGAGTCTTCAGTGACCAACCAACACAGGGAAAGTAAAGAATCAAGGTATAAATTCTGATTTCTCGAACTTTTTCCTACTTTTGAGTTTTAGGGCTTTTGGGGGTAGATTTGATAGGGGTTAGATTATTGGTGAAAATGGGGGGGTTGATGTCTAAATGCTCCTTAGACACTAAGGATAAAAACCTATGGGAGAAATCATGAGAAACGGTGGAGATTTGGCCAGATCTGAGCCAAAACCGAGGTAAAATCGCTAAGGTCACCATCGTGGTGCCCAGGCGCCAAGCTTCAAAGGGGATTGGGGAAGAAGGACATGGCACCTAGGCGCCAAGCATGTTTATGTCACGCTGACATTAGGATGCAATGTTTAGTTAAGCCTTTCTTTAGATGGCCATAACTCTTTCATCCCAATTCCATTTTTAGTAAACTTTATATCGTTGGAAAGCTCTTTGAGTCTAGTTTCTAATGGTAGAAGATTCATTTAGAAATTATTTAATAGTTAATATTTATGACCAAAGAAAGAGTAAAGGTCAGGATTAATGGTACGAAATTTATCTATTTTGTAACCTTAATAAGTTTTTACATGGTTACTTGATAGGGATGGTCGAGGTGCAAAACAGGAGCTGTGAGAGCGTGGAATCCAATTGAGGGATCTAGTTCTCCTCTATATGAATATGTACATATATATATGTATATTTATATTTTAGGATTTATTTCCTAAGTTGTTTTTATATACGTTTAATTATTAAATGTATTATGCGTGATGTGTTTAGTGGGGGTTATTTGGGATCTAGTTAGCATAATTAGGAATGGTATAAGTACTACCGTTTGCCATATAGTGTCCAAGGCAAAATACCAATACATATTATATAATGTATTTAGGCATGAGACGTGGTAGTAATTAGCACACTGGGGGTGGTGCTTGCTTGTGTTGTTTGTGTGTGATACATATTATGGTTGAAGGCATAGCCCTGTAGACTAGATACATGTTATGGTTGAGGGCATGACTTAAGAGGCCAGATACATGTTATGGTTGATGGTGTAACCCAATAGATTGGATACATTATTTGGTTTCCATAGGAAAGTAGACCCATGAGGGATGAGGTCTCCTGGTATACTCTTGGGGCCAAGATGGCAGTTGATGTGGTGTGGTATAAGTCAGCACTTAGAGTGAGAGTTGTACCATAAGGACAACAGATATGGACCCATGAGTAAGGTTTTCTTGAGTGATAATCCATGGGAACATAGACCTACATTGATGAAGCTCTTGAGATATGGAATGGAGTGTGGACCCATGAGTAGGGATTTCTTGAGTGATAATCTATGAGAACATAGACCCACGTTGATAAAGCTATTGAGATATGGCATGGAAGTGTGGACCCATGAGTAGAGATATGTACATTTAATGTGTATGGGTTTGTATGTTGTGTATATGTATGATTGGGGGAAAGTATGATGGGACGTGATGCATGGTGGCATCTGGAGTACGCTCTATTAAAGCTGAGGATGGGATACCACATGCATGCCTTTGGGTAGCTTGGTGTCACGTAGGATGAATTTCTGAGTATATATTATTATTATTATTATTATTATTATTATTATTATTATTATTATTATCTATGAAGAGTAAGACTAGTATAGGTGAGTCCGTGGTTTAAACTTACCCTATCATAGTTGAAGGTACAGATAGATGGTCAGACCAAAGGCTCGCAGATCGATGATGTCTTTCTATTGTTCGGGGTAAGGTAATTTATATTTATATTTGTGTTATTTCTTTAGTATGCTTTATAATCAAATAGGCTACCTAAGATATATAATAGAAAAACCTAGGCTTACAGCGGTGTTGATAACATACTATTTGCGCCGATCACGATTTTGGTTCTGTGAGTGGTAAAACTCCTAACCCCAATTTCGGTCGTGAAAAAATAGTATCAAAGGAAAAGTTAGGTCTTCTATCGATTACAGAGCTAGTGGGTCCCCCTTTATCGCTGTGAACCATGGCACACCTATAAAGAAATGGCTCCAGCAAAGGCCCTGTAGGATGTGTGTTCCTTTCTTTTGAATTGGGATTCCTTTTAAAGGTTACATTTGACCTCGTGAATGACTCAAACATCTACGTTTACGATGTATGTGTTTGAGACATATCCCAAGTGATGCGAGGCACGTGTATTTCAGAGCCACGAGGGAGAACATGGCAAGATAGGGACGAAGATGAGATGATCATCTTGAAGAGAGTATAGGCTCATAGGTATGCTTCCTGGTAAGAAAAGAAATAAGTCATGATGGTGACTAGAATGAAGGGAGAGGTTATTAACAAGTTATGGGAATAGCAATGGTAAGCTTCCTGGTAGGAGATGAGATGAGTCATGGCGATGATGAGGAAAGAAGGGAGAGGCTTGAAAAGTAATAAGAACGATGAATATAGAATTTCACAGAGGAATCATTGATAACTGGATGGTTAGTGTAAGAAACGCTAAAGAGGAAAGTGGATTAGTAAGTGTAGAAGTCGTGCTCGCAGAGTACGAAGGCTATACAAACAATGAATTAGAAATACATGGAAGATTAGGTTCGTCCCAACTGGGAAGGAAAAGCTCATGGTTAGGGGACGTAGTAAAGGGCAATAAAACCCTAGATATCCTATCGGAGGAGTGGGAAAGGTTCGAGAGGACGTTTTTAGAGTAGTTCATACCTCAGAGCATTTGCTTGGGGAAAGCTTGTGAGTTCAAAGCTCTCAAGCTAGCGTTAATAGCAGTACAAGAGTATGGCACCAAGTTCAATCAATCAGCATGGGATGCCCTTGCTCATTTCTTAATGAAAAGAGAAGGATAGAGAGGTTTGTTTAGAGCTATCATTCGTTATTGCGCTAGCTAGTAAGACCATAGATAGAGATGTACCCTATGTACAAAGCCAATGCAAACGTCCTATTTGTGGAAGTGGGTTATGTAGAGAAAGACAAGCAAGAACAGGAGGATAAATTGAGGGCGGAGTTTGAGTTACCAAAACTTATCTGGAACCAGTTGAGGTAAGTCCAAGGCATTAGATGCTTAGGAAACTCCTTTATAGAGTGCGTCACTATGCAGAACTATAGAGGCCTAGGGTGTTGAGCGAATTACATCGAAGGGGGATATATCCTCCGTTGGCTTTAGGGATGAGACGAGAGTCTCTACTTCCAGAACTTCCTTTACATCTTCAAAGGAATAACTGTTAGCCACGAGGTTGGCAGTGGATTAAGAAAGGAAGGCAAGACCACAAGATGGTCAAGAACAAATCGGATATGTATGCATGGTTGAGGGATTTAGATACCGCATTCAAAGAACACTGAAACTTGTACTTCAGGTGTATCCTTATGACCTCTATATATTATGCGATTGTGATTGCATGGTTATATGTACTTCGTGTGTGGGTATGCATAGAATGGATGACATAGCATTTAGTAGATCACCCCTTGGCTACGCTTGATGAGGACTTGGCATGACTAGTTACTGTTTGTAACGGACCTTGTAAAGGGGAAGGGAGTTCTTTGATTGTGGCCCTAGCTGGGGAGAAAGCCAGGGGAGGTTTGAGGTTATACTTTGGGAAGCACCGGAATTATACGTAAGGTGGTTTAGAATACAGGATAAAGAAACCTCTGGTTAAGGCGACCCTTGGTTATATCAGAATAGCATGAGGAGCGTGGAACAGTTCCCTGATGATGCCTCTTCAGAGATAGAACAAGAAAATATACGAGGGTAGTGTATCTGGAAAGCAAGTTGATTAAGTTCGTTAAGGATTCTTAGTCCTTTCAGGACTCTTTCTGGTCATGGTGAGACCATGAAGAGGTGACCCTCTCAGGAGAGAGAGGATATCGATGGGTTTGAGGTAAGGAGGAACTTGATAATAGAGTGGGACAGATCTCAAGTTTAGTACCTGGGAATTGGGACCATTAAGGTATAATGAGCAGGGTGAGTGGAACGTGTCTTGAGAGTGACTCAGAGCCAAAAAGAGGGGAAGTTCCGTAAGAACTTCACTACCATTCTCCAGGGAAGGAGAAGGTGTGTTGTATAAGTTTGTTGCACAAGGCTAGCATCAAGAAGGGTGCTACGTAGACCTTATAGGAAGGTCAAAGCAGAAAAATGGGAATGGGATTTATAGATGGACTTCTATGTCCAACTTCTAAGAGAGTTGAAAGTTGTAATACCCGTTAATTTCGGAATATAATTCGCTTAAGAGTATTTTAGAATTTTACAACGTAACTTTAGTTATTTATTTTGGTCATTTTTAATTTTCATTTTTAATTGTTCTCTTTGAATATTATTTATGAAAATTGAGTTAAATGACTGGACTAAATATTTGCACAATGTGGGATATATTCTAAGAATGGTGAAATTCATGGAAAAGTGGTTTCAGAATGGTCAATTAGTCTATTTATTGTAAATTGACTTGATGGGTTTGGATGTTGGGTTATGGATACCTATGGGTTATTGAATAACCCATTAGAAATATTTAATATAAAGTTTCAATAGTACCCCCTCATTTTTTTTCTCACGCAACCGAAGCCTGAGGAAGTTTTCTCTCCTTTCTTCATTCTCTTCTCAAATCCTTTCCTTGATCTTTAGAGCTTTGATTATTTGTTCGATTCAAAGGCTTTGTAAGGATCGAAGGTAAGCTTTAATCTCATTATTTTCCTTAAATTTCAGTTTATGTAGAAGATCAGAGAAGGTTTTGTTCTTGAAGATTTTGATGATAATTCATGAATCTCAGTTGTTTTAGAAGTTATATTTGAGTTATAATCAGTTAAAAGAGTTGAAATTCTGGTTTTGAAACAAGAAAGGAAAGGATGAATTTTTGAAAGATTTTTCTCCAAAAATTCGAGTTACTGTAGCGACCAGAGATTTCGGAAAAATTCTGGAAAATTTTCTTCGAGTTACTGTAGCAGTTACTGTAGTGGCGACAGTCAACGGTACTGTAGCAGTCAACGTTATTGTAGCGAACCGACACTGTAGCGAACCGTCATTGTAGCGAACCGTTACTGTAGCAATCAGAAAATTTTACGTATTTTCGTGATTTTGTTTCCTTTCTTATGTTTACTTGTAATATATTTTACTAGGAAATTTTCCTACACAAATTCTAGTGTGGAACAAGGTAAACTTGGACAAACATCAAGGTGAGTGAATAACCTTGCTCAGCTAATTTGATATTACTAGTCAAAGTACAATATAAGTCTCATTTACAATATTATTTAGATAATAAGCAATTAATTTTTCATATGGGAGTATATGATGATCAGTAGAAATAAGAGTATGTAGAAATTATTTATTTCATGACAATTGTACTATGTGATGAATTCTCACTATCTTATTAATGAGTAAAGATCTACGGGATCTAATACACGAGTGTGAAAGGGTTAAAGTCCCATACTACTCGGTGTATATCTAAGAAATCTTATACACGAGTTTGAAAGGGTTAAAGTCCCATACTACTCAGTGCATATCTATGAAATCTATACACGAGTTAAAAGGGTTAAAGTCCCATACTACTCGGTGTATACCTATGAGATCTTATTCACGAGTTTGAAAGGGTTAGAGTCCCACACTACTCGGTGTATATCTATGAAATCTTATTCATGAGTTTGAAAGGGTTAGAGTCTCATACTACTCGATGTATAAGACAATTAATTATATGAGTAAATGTGGTATTTGTACTTTTGATATTTTATATAGTACAGTTATTTAATTACTGAGTTTTTAAATAAACTCACACTCCCTATGATTATTTTTTTTCAGATACAGAAAACAAAGAACAAGAGTATCCGTTTGAAGATTAGAAGCCCCTTGGGATTATTCTCTATTTCTGTCTGGTGGGATACCAGTACTTATTAATGTGGATACTAGAAACGCTCTGTACTTTCTATAGGTCTCCTAGGCTTGCGATGAGATAGAAATATCAGACTATGTATGTCTATATTTGCTTATCAGATGAATATAATTCTGTAGTGTGGAATGAATGATTAAGGTTGAATGTAAAACCTTACAGAATATATGTAAATAACGTATGTTTGAGAATTTTATCAAATGAGTAGTATCTTTTCACATGCTCAATTTTTGGGATGTGACAAAAGTGTTCTAAGAGGCACGCAATAGATGAAATATCGTGAATGACATGACTAAGAGAAGGGTCAATCATGCACAAATCATGCGATAAGACAGGTGCATCAATGATAATTCACCTCCTAATTAGAAACAACTTAAGAATGGAAGCATTGGTAGGCGATAGGATATTGGAGATGAAGATGCAAGGTCGTGACGTTATGAGGTATCTTAAGGGCGAGTTAGGAGAGAGATATATCAGAGAATAGCAAGAATGGTGCAGTCCTATCCTTTTGAATAGACATCCTAGTTTAGAGAATTATTTTTGTGTAGTTAAATGGGGGAGAGACCCTTTTACTTTATTCCTTCATGGAGCTTTATCTATGAATATATAGTGAAGCTCCTTGAAGAGAAAGTATAGAACAAAGAACCAGTAATGATGAATATATATTTGATATTGGGAATAATTTCAACAATAATATTTCTCCTTTGCAAGAGCTAGCTACCATATTATTACAATTAGGTAATCATACCCGAAGCTTTAACAGGAGAGTGGTGTTTAAAGCAGGGGTGTGAGGCCACGTGAGGTTTAACCCATAAAATAGTTGTCAGTACACAGGGAAGATCCACAGTGAGCAAATTTTAAGAGATATTGAAATTTGGGGACAAATTTCAATACGGGGGAAGATTGTAATACTCGAGATTTTCGGGTATTAGCTTTTTTTCAATTTTAAAGGAATAATGGGACTACGGGGGAAATTTTTTTTGGTTATGTGCTAAGGAAAATAAGGTTAAAGGAAGCACCTCGGGAAGTGGGGATGTGTTAAGGGACTGAAAATTGAGATAGAGTAGTCATAAGTTGCTAAGGGAGCTAGATATCTATAGAGTTCGGAGAGAGACTAAGATAAAATAAGGAACTAGAGTGGCACTTAGAGTATGAAAAATACCTAAATTGGGAAAATTACAAAATTACCACTATTGAGGTTGACTGGGGGTTAACCGGGGGCAAAGTAGTAATTTCACCACTAGCGGGTATATATAGGTGGTCCCACCCTTTTTCCCTCAATTTCTCTTTTCCTCTCTCTCCTCACTCTTTCTTTTCCCTATTCTCTCCACATTCTCTCTACCCTCTCCGTCCAAAACCATCACCCGAGCTCTGGTGAGCGGTTCTCCGGCAACAGGCGAGTCTTCGATGACCAACCAACACAGGAAAAGTGAAGAATCAAGGTAGAAATTTTGATTTCCTGAACTTTTCTCTACTTTTGAGTTTTAGGGCTTTGGGGTAGATTTGATGATTGAGGGTTGGATTGTTGGTGAAAATTGGGAGGTTTTAGTGTCTAAATGCTCATTAAACACTAAGGATGAAAACCCATGGAAGAAATCATAAGAAACGGTGGAGATTTGGGTAGATCTGAGCCAAAACCGAGGCAGAATCGAGAAGGTTGCGATTATGGCACCTAGGCACCAAGCTTCAAAGGGGATTGGGAAAGAAGGCCATGGCACCCAAGTGCCAAGCTTGCTGACATTATACTGATGTCATGCTTATGTTAGGCTGCACTGTTTAGTTGAGCCTTTCTTTAGATGGCCATAATGCTTTCATTTGAACTCTATTTTTAGCAAACTTTATATCGTTGGAAAGATCTTTGAGTCTACTTTCCAATGGTATAAGATTTATTTAGAAATTCTTCACTATTTAAGAGTTATGACCAAAGGAGTGAGTAAAGGTTGGGATTAGTAGTAGGAAATTTCTCTATTTTGTAACTTTGATAAGATTTTACATGGTTACTTGATAGGGATGGTCGAGGCGCAAGATGGGAGTTGTGAGAGTGTAGAATCTAGTTGAGGGATCTAGCTCTCCTCTATATAAATATGTACATATATGTATATATATATATATATATATATATATATATATATATATTTATATTTATATTTTAGGATTTATTTCCTAAATTGTTTTTATATACGTTTAATTATTAAATGTATTATGCGTGACGTGTTTAATGGGGGTTATTTGGGATCTGGTTGGCACAATTGGGAATGGTATAAGTACTATCATTTTTCATATAGTGTCTGAGGCAGAATGCCAATACATATTATAAAATGTATTTAGGCATGGGACGTGGTAGTAATTAGCACAAAGAGGGTGGTGCTTGCTTGTGTTGTTTATGTGTGACATCTTATGGTTGAGGGCATAGATCAAGAGGCCGGATACATATTATGGCTGAGGGCATGACCCAAGAGGCTAGATACATGTTATGGTTGAGGGTGTAACTCAATAGACCATACACTTGATTTGGTTTCCATGGGAATGTAGACCTATGAGGGACGAGGTCTGACGGTACACTCTTGGGGCCAAGGTGGCTGTTGCTGTGGTGCGGCAAAAGTCAAAGCTCAGAGTAAGAGTTGTACTATAAGGACAGCAGATGTAGACCTATGAGTAGTTTCTTAAGTGATAATCCATAAGAACATAGACCCACATTAATGAAGCTCTTGAGATATGGCGTAGGAGTATAAACCCATGAGTAGAGATTTCTTGAGTGATAATCTGTGAGAACGTAGACCCACATTGATGAAGCTCTTAAAATGTGGCATGGGAGTGTGGACCCATGAGTAGGGATGTGTGCATCTAATGTGTATAGGTTAGTGTGTTGTGTATGTGTATGATTGGGGGAATGTATAACAAGATGTGATGCATGGTGGTATCCGGAGTACGCTTTATTAGAGCCGAGGATGAGATACCAAATGCATGCCTTTGGGTAGCTTAGTGTCACACGGGATGAATTCCCAAGTATATTTTATTACATATATATATATTGCATATATGTATAGAGTATGGCTAATATAGGTGAGTCTGTGGTTTAGACTCAACCCCTCATAGTTGCAGGTACAGAAAGATGGTCAGACCCAGAGCTCGTGGATCGAGGATGCCTCCCAATAGTTTGGGGTAAGGTAATTTATAATTTTTGTTATTTCTCTAGTATTCTCTATAATCAAATAGGCCACCAAGGATATATAATAAAAAACTTAGACTTACGGTGGTGTTGATAACTCACTATTTGCGCCGATCACGATTTCAGTTTTGAGAGTGGTAAAACTCCTAACCCTAGTTTCGGGTCATGACAGTCCCTTTCGAGGTAGAGAAGTACTTAGTAGGCTCCTCATTCCACATTATCCTCATACGACACCTTGAGACACATGTTGTCACATCCCAAAAATTGAGCATGTGAAAAGATACTACTCATTTGATAAAATTCTCAAACATACGTTATTTACATATATTCTGTAAAGTTTTACATTCAACCTTAATCATTCATTCCACACTACAGAATTATATTCATCTGATAAGCAAATATAGACATACATAGTCTGATATTTCTATCTCATCGCAAGCCTAGGAGACCTATAGAAAGTACAGAGCGTTCCTAGTATCCACATTAATAAGTACTGGTATCCCACCAGACAGAAATAGAGGATAATTCCAATGGGCTTCTAATCTTCAAACGGATACTCTTGTTCTTTGTTTTCTGTATCTGAAAAAAATAATCATAGGGAGTGTGAGTTTATTTAAAAACTCAGTAAGTAAATAACTGTACTATATAAAATATCAAAAGTACAAATACCACATTTACTCATATAATTAATTGTCTTATACATCGAGTAGTATGGGACTTTAACCCTTTCAAACTCGTGTATAAGATTTCATAGATATGCACTGAGTAGTATGGGACTTTAACCCTTTCACACTCGTGTATAAGATTTCTTAGATATACACCGAGTAGTATGGGACTTTAACCCTTTCACACTCGTGTATAAGATTTCTTAGATATACACCGAGTAGTATGGGACTTTAACCCTTTCACACTCGTGTATTAGATCCCGTAGATCTTTACTCATTAATAAGATAGTGAGAATTCATCACATAGTACAATTGTCATGAAATAAATAGTTTCTTCATACTCTTATTTCTACTGATCATCATATACTCCCATATGAAAAATTAATTGCTTATTATCCAAATAATATTGTAAATGGGACTTATATTGTACTTTGACTAGTAATATCAAAGTAGCTGAGCAAGGTTATTCACTCACCTTGATGTTTGTCCAAGTTTACCTTGTTCCACACTAGAATTTGTGTAGGAAAATTTCCTAGAAAAATATATTACAAGGAAACATAAGAAAGGAAACAAAATCACGAAAATACGCAAAATTTTCTGATTGCTACAGTAACGGTTCGCTACAGTAACGGTTCGCTACAGTGTCGGTTCGCTATAGTACGTTGACTGCTACAGTACCGTTGACTGTCGACACTACAGTAACTGCTACAGTACTCAAAGAAAATTTTCCAGATTTTTTTCGAAATCTCTGGTCGCTACAGTAACTCGAAGAAAAATTCCAGATTTCCAGTTGCTACAGTAATTCGAATTTTGCAGAAAATCTTTCAAAAAAATTCATCATTTCCTTTCTTTTGATTCAAAACCAGAATCTCAACTCTTTTAACTGATTATAACTCAAATATAACTTCTAAAACAACTGAGATTCATGAATTATCATCAAAATCTTCAAGAACAAAACCTCCTCTGATCTTCTACATAAACTTAGATTTAAGGAAAATAACGAGATTAAATCTTACCTTCGATCCTTACAAAGCCTTTGAACCGAACAAATAATCAAAGCTCTGAATATCAAGGAAAAGATTTGAGAAGAGAATGAAGAAAGGAGAGAAAACTTTCTCAGGCTTCGGTTGCGTGAGAAAAAAATGAGGGGTTACTATTGAAACTTTATATTAAATATTTCTAATGGGTTATTCAATAACCCATGGGTATCCATAACCCAACATCCAAACTCATCCAGTCAATTTACAATAAATGGACTAATTAACCATTCTGAAACCACTTTTCCATAAATTTCACCATTCTTAGAATATATCTCACATTGTGCAAATATTTAGTCAAGTCATTTAACTCAATTTTCATAAATAATATTCAAAGAGAACAATTAAATATGAAAATTAAATATGACCAAAATAAATAACTAAAGTAACGTTGTAAAATTCTAAAATACTCTTAAGCGAATTATATTCTGAAATTAACGGGTATTACATTCTACCCCCCTTAAAAGAATTCGGTCCTCCGAATTAAAATCTTTCCTCAAGTTTCAAATAAATGTGGATAGTTTTTCCACATTTCATCTTCTGCCTCCCACGTAGCTTCCTCGCGAGAATGATTTCTCCAAAGAACTTTGACAGTAGGAATTTCTTTAGTACGCAATTTCTTGACTTTTCTATCAAGAATAGCTACTGGTACCTCTTCGTATGTGAGAGTTTCATCAAAATGAACTTCTTGGGGTTGAATGACATGAGAAGGATCAGGAAGATATTTCCGCAGCATGGACACATGAAATATTGGATGAACTCCCTCTAGGTTGGAAGGTAGGTCTAGGCGATATGCCACATTACCCACTCTGTCTACAACCTTATATGGGCCAACATACCTCGGACTAAGCTTGCCTTTCTTCCCGAATCTCATTACTCCCTTCATAGGTGAGATTCGTAAGAAAACCATATCACCTATTGCAAATTCAAGGTCACGTCGTCGGTTGTCCGCATAAGACTTCTGTCTACTCTGAGCAGTTAACAACTTCTCTCTGATCAGTTTAACTTTATTTATATCTTCCTGTATCATCTCAGGTCCAAATATTTTGGTTTCACCAAGTTCAAACCAACCTATAGGAGATCGACACCGTCTCCCATATAAAGCCTCAAAAGGTGCCATCTGAATACTGGCTTGGTAACTGTTATTATAAGCAAATTCAATAAGAGACAAATGATCTTCCCAACTTCCACTGAAATCCATCACACAAGCTCTTAGCATATCCTCTAAAGTCTGAATTGTCCTTTAGGACTGTCCATCAGTCTGAGGATGAAATGCTGTGCTAAGATTCACTTTGGTACCCAAAGCCTCTTGAAAGACTTTCCAGAACCGAGAAGTAAACTGAGGTCCTCGGTCTGATATAATGGATATTGGTACACCATGAAGTTTCACTATTTCTTTAACATAAAGTCGAGCAAGATTTGCTACACTGAAAGTGGTATGAACAGGAAGAAAATGTACTGACTTAGTAAGTCGATCCACTATGACCCATATTGAGTCATTTCCTTTTGTTGACCGAGGTAAACCTACTACAAAATCTATAGTGATCCTTTCTCACTTCCACTCGGGAATATCTAGTTTTTGTATCAAACCAGGTGGTAATCGATGTTCAGCTTTAACTTGCTGACAAGTCAAACATCGAGCTACAAAGTCAGTCACGTCTCGCTTCATGCCCTCCCACCAGTAAACTTGTTTCAAGTCCTGATACATTTTCACAGCACCAGGATGTACAACGTAGGGCGAACCATGAGCTTCCATTAAGATTTCATGTTTCAAAGATTCAATGTTGGGGACACATAGTCTCCCATTAAACCATAAGATTCCTTCTTCATCTACCAAGAAACTTGGTGCTAGACCTTGCCTTGCCTTATCTCTGATTTTGACCATATCAATATCATTTTCTAAAGTTGCTTTTACTTTTTCAACAAGAGATGATCTAACTGTTAAATGAGCCAGAAATGTACCTGACTCAGTGATCTCGAAGAATACTCCATCAGCTTCCAATTCTTGTAGTTCATGTATTAGAGACCTCCTCATAATGGCAATGTGAGCTAAAC
Source organism: Biancaea sappan (assembly GCA_037074585.1). NCBI lineage: Eukaryota > Viridiplantae > Streptophyta > Magnoliopsida > Fabales > Fabaceae > Biancaea > Biancaea sappan. The sequence continues at coordinate 30,585,100 of CM073500.1, read as the reverse complement.
TTCCCATAGACTTTCGACTTAGAGCATCGGCCACTACATTTGCTTTACCTGGATGGTAAAGGATGGTACAATCATAATCTTTCAAAAGTTTCATTGTCACATCCCAAAAATTGAGTATGTGAAAAGATACTACTCATTTGATATAATTCTCAAACATACGTTATATACATATATTCTGTAAGGTTTTACATTCAACCTTAATCATTCATTCCACACTACAGAATTATATTCATCTGATAAGCAAATATAGACATACATAGTCTGATATTTCTATCTCATCGCAAGCCTAGGAGACCTATAAAAAGTACAGAGCGTTTCTAATATCCACATTAATAAGTACTGGTGTCCCACCAGACAGAAATAGAGAATAATCCCAAGGGGCTTCTAATCTTCAAACAGATTCTCTTCTTCTCTGTTTTCTGTATCTGAAAAAAAATAATCATAGGGAGTGTGAGTTTATTTAAAAACTCAGTAAGTAAATAACTGTACTATATAAAATATCACAAGTACAAATACCACATTTACTCATATAATTAATTGTCTTATACATCGAGTAATATGGGACTCTAACCCTTTCAAACTCATGAATAAGATTTCATAGGTATACACCGAGTAGTATGGGACTTTAACCCTTTCAACTCGTGTATAGATTTCATAGATATGCACTGAGTAGTATGGGACTTTAACCCTTTCACACTCGTGTATAAGATTTCTTAGATATACACCGAGTAGTATGGGACTTTAACCCTTTCACACTCGTGTATAAGATTTCTTAGATATACACCGAGTAGTATGGGACTTTAACCCTTTCACACTCGTGTATTAGATCCCGTAGATCTTTACTCATTAATAAAATAGTGAGAATTCATCACATAGTACAATTGTCATGAAATAAATAGTTTCTTCATACTCTTATTTCTACTGATCATCATATACTCCCATATGAAAAATTAATTGCTTATTATCCAAATAATATTGTAAATGGGACTTATATTGTACTTTGACTAGTAATATCAAAGTAGCTGAGCAAGGTTATTCACTCACCTTGATGTTTGTCCAAGTTTACCTTGTTCCACACTAGAATTTGTGTAGGAAAATTTCCTAGTAAAATATATTACAAGGAATCATAAGAAAGGAAACAAAATCACGAAAATACGTAAAATTTTCTGACTGCTACAGTAACGGGTTGCTACAGTAACGGTTTGCTACAGTGTCGGTTCGCTACAGTAACGGTTCACTACAGTACCGGTCGCTACAGTAACGTTGACTGCTACAGTACCGTTGACTGCCGACACTACAGTACTGCTACAGTAACCCGAAGAAAATTTTCCAAATTTTGTTTCGAAATCCCTGGTCGCTACAGTAACTCGGTTTTGCAGAAAAATCTTTCAAAAATTCATCCTTTCCTTTCTTGTTTCAAAACCAGAATTTCAACTCTTTTAACCGATTATAACTCAAATATAACTTCTAAAACAACTGAGATTCATGAATTATCATGAAAATCTTCAAGAACAAAACCTCCTCTGATCTTCTACATAAACTGAAATTTAAGGAAAATAATCGGATTAAAGCTTACCTTTGATCCTTACAAAGCTTTTGAACCGAACAAATAATCGAACTTCTGAAGATCAAGGAAAGGATTTGAGAAGAAAATGAAGAACTGAGAAAGAATCTTTTCTGCTTCCTTCGGCTGAGTGAAAAATATGAGGTTACTATTGAAACTTTATATTAAATATTTCTAATGGGTTATTCAATAACCCATGGGTATCCATAACCCAACATCCAAACCCATCCAGTCAATTTACAATAAATAGATTAATTGACCATTCTGCAACCACTTTTCCATGAATTTCACCATTCTTAGAATATATCCCTCATTGTGCAAATATTTAGTCCAGTCATTTAACTCAATTTTCATAAATAATATTCAAAGAGAACAATTAAATATGAAAATTAAAAATGACCAAAGTAAATAACTAAAGTAACGTTGTAGAATTCTAAAATACTCTTAAGCGAATTATATTCTGAAATTAACGGGTATTACATTCATCCACCTTCGTTGCCTTAGATTGAGATCTCTCTGCTCAAAAATGTACTTAAGGCTTTTGTGATCTGTAAAAATTTTACAAGTTTCCCCATACAAGTAATGTCTCCATATCTTTAGGGCAAACACTACAGCTGCCATTTCCAAATCATGAGTGGGGTAATTCAATTCATGCTTTTTAAGCTGACGTGAGCTATAAGCTATGACTTTACCATGTTGTATCAACACACATCCTAAGCCTATCTTTAAGGCATCACAGAATACAGAGTAACCCCCTGGTCCTGATGGTAGGATTAAGACTGGTGTAAAAGTTAAACACTCTTTCAATTGGGTGAAACTTTGCTCACATGAATCATCCCAATTGTATTTAACATTCTTTCGGGTTGACTTATTTAATGGAAGAGCTGTCTTAGAGAAATCTTTGACAAAGCGACGGTAATACCCTGCTAAGCCAAGAAAACTACGTACTTCCGACACAGTTGTTGGTCTAGGCCACTGTTTAACTGCTTCAATTTTACTTGGATCTACATGAATACCTTCTTGGGAAATAACATGTCCCAAAAACGTTACATGACTCATCCAGAATTCTCATTTTGAGAGCTTTGCGTACAACTGATGCTCTCTCAAAGTCTGAAGCACTATTCTCAAATGCTCAATATGTTCTTCATGACTCTTTGAATATACCAAAATATCATCAATAAATACAATTACAAACTTATCAAGGAATGATTTGAACACTCTATTCATTAAATCCATAAATGCTGCTGGTGCATTTGTCAACCCAAAAGACATCACAAGAAACTCATAATGTCCATACCGTGTACGAAAAGCTGTCTTAGGTATATCATCGTTCTTAATTCGTAACTGATGATATCCAGACCTTAGATCAATCTTTCAGAAGTATTTTGCCCTTGAAGCTGATCAAACAAATCATCTATCCTTGGTAAAGCATACTTATTTTTCACTGTGACTTTATTCAGCTGACGATAATCTATACATAATCTCATAGAACCATCTTTCTTTTTCACAAAAAGAACAGGAGCACCCCAAGGTGAAAAACTTGGGCGAATGAACCCTTTGTTCAACAAATCTTCCAATTGTTCTTTGAGTTCTTTTAGCTCAACAGGAGCCATACGATAAGGTGGAATAGAAATTGGTCTTGTGTCTGGGACCAAATCAATACTGAACTCAATATCTCTTTCTGGCGATAATCCAGGTAAATCTTCTGGGAACACATCTGGGAATTCATTAACCACATGAATGTCTTCTAACTTCTGTTCTTTCTTTTCTAAATCTTTGATAAAAGCTAGAAATCCCTGACATCCCTTTCGCAACATACGCCGGGCACTTAACATAGATATCATGTTGCAAGGTACATCACTTCGATCTCCTTGAAACACAAAATTACTCCTCCCCGGTATATTAAAGGAAATAACTTTGTCACGACAATTTATAGTAGCATGACAAGAAGATAGCCAGTCCATCCCTAGAATCACATCAAAATCTAACATATTGAGAACCATAAGATCTATCTCAGTTTCCATGCCTCCAACAATTATTTTACAAGAACGATAACATGTTTTAACCATCAAAGTCTCTCTCATCGGTGTGGAAACCAAGAATGGTTCTTTAAGAATAATCGAATCAAATGCAAATCTCTTGGCAAATAGAGGCGACACATATGAGTGAGTAGAACCGGGGTCAAACAAAATACGTGCAGCAAAAGTATTAACAGATAATATACCTGTAACTACAGCATTGGATGTTTGAACATCCTATCGGGTTAGAGCATATACTCTTGTATTTCCTCTGCCAGTAGCTTGTTTTCCACGGTCACCTTGGCCTCTTCCAGAACCTCTTCCCATACTACCCCCTGTTGAAGGGGTTGGTGTTCGAGTAATAGATTGTGGTCGAGGTGGCAAAGTAGACCCTTAACCTAGTCCTGTCATGAGCTGAGGGCACTCCCTTATAAAATGTCCTTTTTGTCCACAGTTAAAACAACCTGTACCAACAGTGTTTAACCTGCATTCTCCGAAGTGAAACTTTCCACATTCAGAACACTGAGGTTTTTCCCTTCTACCTTGAGTACCTCCTCTACTAGAAGAGCTAAAACCACCCCTGGTCTCTGAACGAGGCTTAGCCACACTGGCTGTAGAATAAGATGACTTAGTAGGAGTGGCTGGAGCATGTTGTGATGCAGTAAAGGGTTTCAAAGTCCCTGAGTCTTCCCCTTGATCAAAAGATCTTCTATATCTAGGTTTCTTCTTTTGACGATATTCTTCTTTATTCTTTGACCTCTTTTCCATTCTTCGGGCCACATCAACAGCCTCTGAGTACGAAGAGTAATCGTTCATATTGGAACCCACTTGATCATATAAGGCATCACGAAGCCCTTCCACAAACTTTTCTATTTTCTTCCTTTCAGAAGGAATGATTTCAGGGGCATATTCAGATAATTTAACAAACTGAGCTGAATACTCGTCAACAGTCATGGTTCCCTGCCGTAGATACAGAAAATCTCTGGCCCTGGATGATCGTTTACTTGTCGGAAGAAATTCATCCATAACCAATCTGTAAAATTCTGTCCACATAACTGGCGGTGCGCCTTGAATTCTAGCTTTCTTCCAGTTCCTCCACCATTTACCAACCCTACCTTTTAAGTAGGAGAACACCCTATAGCATCACAGATTGCTTCACAATCTTCAAGGAAACATTGTGGGTCCTCTTTGGGATCTTCCCCTGAAAAAGTAGGAGGCCTCATTTTCTGGAACTCAGACATTCTTACCTCCCTTACGTTATCTCGTCCAGCTAACGGAGCTGGTGGTACAATTTCAGCTTCAACAATAGGAGGATCCACTGGCAGGTTAGCTTGTGCAGCTCGACCTCTCATTTCAGCCTCAAATCGGTCAAATCGTTCATTCATCAAATTAATTACATGTGCAATAGTTGCATTGCCAACGTGAGCATCAGGTTCGACTCTCCTTGCTTACTCACTAGTTGCGCCCTCAATACTTTGAGCATGTAAACTATCACCACAGTTAGGATCATCTTGCACATGTACTGGTGGATTTATGGCCCTCCTTGGACCCATATGCTCATTATTATTAGAAGATCCTTCTGACATTGATCTGTCACAGATCTACACACATAACAAACAATTTTCAGACATAAACAAAATATCACTTACTAGCCCCACTGAAAATTATCTATAAAATGATGTTATACTCTACAAGGTCTTTTATGGAACCTAATCCTATGGTCATGCCGCGACTCATGACAATAGGGAAGGGCCCACAAAGATCACTTTGCTCTGTACTCTATAGGGGACCTATAAAACCTATCCTCTGATACCAAATTGTCACATCCCAAAAATTGAGCATGTGAAAAGATACTACTCATTTGATAAAATTCTCAAACATACGTTATTTACATATATTCTGTAAGGTTTTACATTCAACCTTAATCATTCATTCCACACTACAGAATTATATTCATCTGATAAGCAAATATAGACATACATAGTCTGATATTTCTATCTCATCGCAAGCCTAGGAGACCTGTAGAAAGTACAGAGCGTTCTTAGTATCCACATTAATAAGTACTGGTATCCCACCAGACAGAAATAGAGGATAATTCCAAGGGGCTTCTAATCTTCAAACGGATACTCTTGTTCTTTGTTTTCTGTATCTGAAAAAAATAATCATAGGGAGTGTGAGTTTATTTAAAAACTCAGTAAGTAAATAACTGTACTATATAAAATATCAAAAGTACAAATACCACATTTACTCATATAATTAATTGTCTTATACATCGAGTAGAATGAGACTCTAACCCTTTCAAACTCATGAATAAGATCTCATCGGTATACACCGAGTAGTATGGGACTCTAACCCTTTCAACTCGTGTATAGGTTTCATAGATATGCACTGAGTAGTATGGGACTTTAACCCTTTCAAACTCGTGTATGAGCTTTCTTAGATATACACCGAGTAGTATGGGACTTTAACCCTTTCCAACTCGTGTATTAGATCCCGTAGATCTTTACTCATTGACAAGATAGTGAGAATTTATCACATAATACAATTGTCATGAAATAAAACAATTTCTACATACTCTTATTTCTACCGATCATCATATACTCCCATATGAAAAGTTGATTGCTTATTATCCAAATAATATTGTAAATGGGACTTATATTGTACTTTGACTAGTAATATCAAATTAGCTGAGCAAGGTTATTCACTCACCTTGATGTTTATCCAAGTTTACCTTGTTCCACACTAGAATTTGTGTAGGAAAATTTCCTAGTAAAATATATTACAAGGAAACATAAGAAAGGAAACAAAATCACGAAAATACGCAAAATATTCTGATTACTACAGTAACGGTTTGCTACAGTGACGGTTCGCTACAGTGACGGTTCGCTACAGTAACGTTGACTGCTACAGTACCGTTGACTGCCGACACTACAGTAACTGCTACAGTACCCGAAGAAAATTTTCCAGATTTTTTCCAAAATTTCTGGTCGCTACAGTAACTCGAAGAAAAATTCCAGATTTCCAGTTGCTACAGTACTTCGAATTTTGCAGAAAATCTTTCAAAAAAATTCATCATTTCCTTTCTTTTGATTCAAAACCAGAATCTCAACTCTTTTAACCGATTATAACTCAAATATAACTTCTAAAACAACTGAGATTCATGAATTATCATCAAAATCTTCAAGAACAAAACCTCCTCTGATCTTCTACATAAACTTAGATTTAAGGAAAATAACGAGATTAAAGCTTACCTTCGATCCTTACAAAGCCTTTGAACCGAACAAATAATCAAAGCTCTGAAGATCAAGGAAAGGATTTGAGAAGAGAATGAAGAAAGGAGAAAAAACTTCCTCAGGCTTCGGTTGCGTGAGAAAAAAATGAGGGGGTACTATTGAAACTTTATATTAAATATTTCTAATGGGTTATTCAATAACCCATGGGTATCCATAACCCAACATCCAAACTCATCCAGTCAATTTACAATAAATGGACTAATTGACCATTGTGAAACCACTTTTCTATAAATTTCACCATTCTTAGAATATATCCCACATTGTGCAAATATTTAGTCCAGTCATTTAACTCAATTTTCATAAATAATATTCAAAGAGAACAATTAAATATGAAAATTAAATATGACCAAAATAAATAACTAAAGTAACGTTGTAAAATTCTAAAATACTCTTAAGCGAATTATATTCTGAAATTAACGGGTATTACACATGTCATAATGATATTAGTCATATAGTCAGAGATACTGATGTCTTTCAGGGTATCTGCTAGGAACTCCCAGTCTAGGCGATCATATGTTTTCTCTAGATCCACCTTGATTGCCATAAAACCTTTATTCCTTTTTTAGTGGCCATAGAGTGAAATATCTCTTGTACAATTATCACATTATCTTAGCTATGTCATCCTAGTACAAAACTGCACTAAGTGGGGGAGATGAGATCACCTAAAAGCGGCTTTTGCCTATTAGAAATAAGTGTAGTAATTGCTTTCATGTTGCACAGTACAATAGGTCTAAACTATTTAAGGGTGTCAGGGTTTTCTTTATTCGAAATTAAAATCACATTTGTATCATTAATAACATCAATTTTAGATGGATTATTGAAACGACTTTTGATGAAACTGCTTAATAACATCAATTTTAGATGGATTATTGAAACGACTTTTGATGAAACTGCAAACTGAGTCTCCAATCGTAACCCACTGACTATAAAAGAACATAGCATGCTAACTATTTGGCCCGGGAGCTTTAAGTGCATCCATACTGAAGAAAGCCTCCTTAATTTCCTCTAATGTAACCTCAACATTGATGTTTTTCATACGAACGAACTCCAACCTAGGGAATACCCCAAAAAACTTGATGCAATTTTTCCGACAAGTATATCAAATCACAACTAGTAATAAAGTAAGAATAAGAATATCGTTGTTAGGGATTGACTTTTAACAACAACTAATTTCACTAAATCAAGTTATATTTGGACATAATTAAAAGGCTGGGTAAATTAAGATTAAACTTGTCTTAAAGCAAATTAAATTAACAAGCGAAGAGAATTAACTAAATTAACAGGGAATTACACTATAAGAGAATGCTTCAAGTTAATCTAATTAATTCATAGACAAATTAATCTTTGAGTTGTAAGAGAATGCTTCAAGTTAATTACAAATTCTTTTTAATGATGGTTAAGTTCTTAAAATTGTTTGAGCCTAATTCCTTGGAAAGACAAATCTTCCTTACTTAAATAATTAGCTAATTCCTTAGTCAAATCATTTGGTTTGGAGTTTAAGATTAAGAACTTTCCAAGACCAATCAAATAAGATTATCTATTCCTAAGTTAATCTGATTTGCAGTAGAACTTACAAAGGTTACAAAGGCATGTTTATATCAAGCTATTCCTAGCATAAATATAAACCTTGGTTTCATTGAATGGTAGGTAAGCATTTAAGATCATTAAAAACAACAAAATCTACTCCAAATATAGGAATTGCATTTATATTGAAACATTCAACAGCAACACCTCATAAAAAGTTAAGTTACATCAATCCCCTAAACCCTAGAGGTATAATTACACATGAACAAAAGATGGAAAAACATCATGGAAACACAATACAACATGATACAAATGGAAGGAAAATAATAAAGAAGCTTCAAACTCAATAGAGAAGAGGTTCCCTATCTTTTCCAATTTGCCCTAGTAGAGCTCTCTTCTTCTCCCAGCCAAAAGATCCATTTTTTCTTTTTATTTCAACTTTTATACTCTCAGTCACATGCCTCTTCAAACTCAAAAGCCTCAAGCACCACGCATAAAAAAGTGGATAGAAACTTCATGGCACCACTTTAAAAACTTAGATAGAGAGTTAGGGTGGCACCCTGTCGAGCACCTGGGGCGCAGCCTATCCGAGAGCAAGGGTCTTGTTACCTCAGGTGCCACAGGCTGGACAGTAGCAAAGGCCTATATTCATCAACTTGCATTAATCCAAAATTGTACCTACAAGAAAGCATAACAAAAATTACTCAAAAGAAAAGAGAAAAAATAAATTAGGTTAATTACTAAGAAAACTAATGTGCACAATGAAACTTAATTAAAAATAAGAGTAAAGTGTGCTAAAGGATAGCAAAATAAGGTCAAGTGGAAGAAAAAGCCTATCTAAAAATGCATGAATTAATCAATTTATAAGACTTATCAACTCCCCCAAACCTAGAATTTTGCTTCTCCTCAAGCAAAACACTTCCTAACACAACTAACAGCACACTCACTAAACCTAAGGACTTTCATAATACAAAAGAATGTTGAACAACTTTGAAAAACAAGAGCCAAAACAAGTCAATTTAATGCAATCATCTCAATAAGGCTAAGCGAGGCAATGAGTATTTGAGAATTCAAAGGTAAGAATTGAAAAGTTTCAAAAACTTTCAAAATCCAAAATTGTAAAGACTCCCACTTTCTCTAATTACTCCTTCAAATGCTTAAAAAAAAAAGCGCTTATCTTACCATGACGATTTTTGGCTCTCAAGAAAAACAACCTAAGAAAAGAAATTTAACGTTAATTTGATCGAAATGAAGACCGTGTGCCTAATCCACATGTCTTCCCCTCAACCAAGAAAAAATTCTGTTAACAAGGCTAAAGAAACAAGGAATTGTTCGTGTGCCTAATTCACACAACTAATTCACACAACAACGCCTTGTCCATCACCTTTATTTTCTAAGAAGATATGATTCATTGGTTGGAGAAAATGTTGTGCGCCCAATCTACACTACACTTCCTCAACTTAAATGACACTCCTATTTTATTTTATTTTATGCTATTTTTTTAAAGTATGAAACTCCCTTATTAAGCAATTACCCATCATTAGTAAGAATAAAAGTTATCTAAAATTTTGAAGAGTACTTAAAGAAACTAAAAGTGCCTACAACCCTTTATTTAAATTTTTTTTTTGAAAATTTCAACTCAGTCAATACATTCTAAAAACCAACAAACTCGAAAGGATTTAAACAATATGACAATACATGAAATTAACCGAAGTTGAAAAAACATAAAACATGTTCAACACTTTTCAAATTATCAAGAAAATCCTAAAAATGTGATGGTTCAACAAAAGAAATGCATTCTTATTAACAAAAAGGTAAGAGTCAACAAAAAGTTAAAGGTATCCTAATCCTAAAACCACTCTTCTCCCCTAAACCTAAACAAAACATTGTCCTTAATGTCATAGCCGAAAAGATAAGGTGAAAAAGGGACAACAACATAAGGGAGTGGGGTTCAAAAAGAATGAGTCAAAATCAAAAAGAAACCATCATAAACTGCAGTATTGAATTAAAAGGTAGAAAAAGTATGCACATAAAAATTCAATTGTAAACTGACTAAAAATATAAAAAGTTCATACAACTATTTGCAAAACAAAATATAAAATGAAATAAAAATAAACATAAGTGCAAAATCATGTGAATCAGAAAAAAACTTCAATCTTCCTCAGCATTGTCAGTCTCCTCATCTATGTGGTTATTGTCTTCGCCAATTGCCTCATGGTTGGTTGATGGATCAAAGTTAATATCGTCGATCAGGTCATGGGACAGGTCCTCCAAAAACCAATCATTCGTGGTCGTATAGAAGTGTCAACTAAGGGAAAATGTGGCATCAGCACGTGCCCTGTGCTGTTGGTTATGACTTGTTACAAAGGCATTGTAAGATCCTTTCAAATCGTCTAGGGAGCTCTGAAGATCAATAATCCACTGCGTGATATTTGCTAGCTGTGGTGCAACGCGCGGTCTAGTTGATGCTTGAGGCAAGAAAAGAGGTGCCAATGGATGCTCCGCGAGGACTCTAACATTCTGAGCCATATCATTTGGGAAGTGAAAAGGCCCTTAGAATCACAAAGTTGATCTTTAGGCATCGACACCTAATCCTTCTCGCAGAGATTGGTGATGAGGCATGGATATGCCAATCTTTTGCCATGTTTTTGAACTATCTTTGATAAATTGTGGGATATTAAGGCACCAAAATTAAAAACCCTCTCTGTAACAATAAGGAAAATAACCACAGCTTGCTCTATGGTCATTTCCAAACTGCTAGAAGTGGCGAGAAGGTTAGATTGGACAAAAGTACACCAAGCCTTAGATATTTGTTTCATATCAAATTTTTTTAAAATTAGTTTGTTTGCCCTAGGCGTCCAACTCCCACCTTCCCCCTTTTTACAGAGAGTGCTAATAATTTGATTAGCCCTTACATACCGATACCTCATCTAATCAACATATACACAGCTGGCAGGACCATAATAAAGACTGAATAAGTTATTGATATTGTTAGTTAGAAAGAAAATTATTTTCTCCCTAACCTTATATGCATTGATATCCCACATGCCTTCACCACCACTCACCCTAAACAAATTGGCATAAAAACTCCCTCACAACATCAGGGCAAAATTTAGTAGCCGGCAGACATAAATGTTCCCAACCCAACACTCTTATCCTATCCCTAATTTCAAGATATTCATTTGATTTCAAATCAAAACCCATTTCTCTAATAAAGTCTTTGGATTTAATTTCATCAAAACGTTTTTATGCTCTAGACTTCTAAATCTAACGGGATCAAAATTCCTACTTGAAGAAGAGCCACAATGGTTTCTCCTTGAGAATTTTCCAAACATATTCAACAGTAAAAACAATCCTAAACACACAAAACAAAATTTCAATTTCTAAAAAAATCACTAGGGAACCCTAAAATTCAAATCTGAAAATTTTTCAATCCTTTTTTTTTGAAATTAAAAGGGGATAAGGTAGGGAATTTACCACACAAAGGAGAAAATAAAAGAATAAGACTTCCAAGACATCACCTAAATCACGAACCAAGATGAAAGAGGATAGGAATGATGGAAATCGTTGGAAAATGGTAGGAAAATGGCAATAGAGATGATTTGTGTGAGTGGCTGTATGAAAACAGGGAAGAAAAATGAAGGAGAAACGACAAATGGTGGAGGAGATGACATAGCTAAAGAGAATCAAGTGCTGCTAGGGTTTGGAGGCGGTAAAAAGTGAATGCAAAAATGGTAAAAATGATTTTAAATAGACGTGGCGCCCAGGAGCCAACGTCAGAACCCTAATTTTTTACCCAGTCACAGGCGCCTCAAGTGCACATTGTGGTGCCTTGGGTGCTGGGGTACTTGAGAGTTTGCCCCTTAACGTCTCTAGGCACCGACCTTAAAACTTTCTGACTTCCTCTTAGATCAAGGTGCCCACATGACAGTAAGCAAAATTTTACACAACAAATACACTTTATAGCACCAGTAAATGATCATACACAAAAATAGAGCTTTGTGATCCACAATTAACATAATGAACAACACCATAATCATAGCAACAAAACAGATGTTCGATTATAGCAATATAGGCAACAAAAACACAACATTCAATTTAAGATTTCAACCATATTGCAAAAATCAAGCATAACAACACACACTTTAACAACAACAATTAAAACAATATTGAAAAACACTAAATTGCATAAATTAAAGGAGAAAAGGTAAAGAAACTTGGGTTGCCTCCCAAGAAGCACTACGTTTATAATCCTTAGCTAGACTTTACCTGATTTCCTCATCTCGGGTTAAAGAGAGCTTCAAAAGAGTCTTGAAGCTGAGTTGCCTTGCCTCAAACTTGCCATTATTTTATTTTATCTTTTTAAGTTTCTTCTTCATTGCGTGGGGCTAAGCCAAGATGATATGGTGTGGCATCTAAGAGAGTTACTTGCTCAACAACCTATGATTCTTCCTTTTAACCACAAACATCTTTATCCATCGAATGTTTTACAATGTTGAACACCTTGAAAGTCTTTTTCTCCTCTTGAACTATCAGAGTTAGTGTTCCTTGAGCTACATGAATCATCGCTCCTGAAGTAGCCAAGAATGGCCTACCCAAAATAAGGGGTATCTCCTGATCTTCTACCATGTCTAAGACCACAAAGTCCACCTATTTAATTAGCACATCTTCGACCACCCCATGTGGATGTCTCAATGACCAATTGGAGAGCTGAAGGGTCATCATGGATGGTTTCACCTCACCAATTCCAAGTTTCTCAAAAATGGACAAAGGCATCAGGTTTATGCTGGCCCCAAGATCACACAAAGTTCTCTTAAACGTCACACCCCCAACAGTATAGAGAATGGAAAAACTCCCTGAATCCTTAAGTTTTGGAGGTAATTTCCTCTGTAAGATAGCACTGCACTCTTCATTCAATGTGATCCTTTCATCATCACCCATTTTTCTCTTCTTTGCTAATAATTCCTTCATGAATTTTGCATAAACAGGCATTTGTTCCAAAGTTTCAATAAAAGGTATATTTATATGCAACTTTTAAAATACCTCTAAGAATTTGCTAAATTGTGTCTCATTGTGTTGTTTACGAAGCCTCTGAGGAAAAGGCACCTTGATAGGTGGCGTGGGAACACATGGCTTATGAACCTTCTCAGTATTTACCTTATTTCTTGAATCTTGCAAGGAAGTGCCATGAGTTGCAGAATCTTCATTGTTGACTAACTTCTCACTATCCTCCTTAGCCAACACTTCTTTCCTAGGATTTGGTTCTATCACTTTCCCACTTTAGTGATTATGGCATTTACATGCTCTCTCGGATTAACAACCGTGTCACTAGGCAATGAATCTTGAGGCCTATCCACAAGTTGTCTTGCAATTTGGCCTACTTGAGTTTCCAAATTTTGAATGAAAGCCTCTTGATTTGTAAAACCACTCCTTGTCTCATCCATGAATGTTGAGGTTTATTGCATGAAAGAAGTAGTCTGTAGGGTCAACTTCTCTAAAGCATTTTCCAATAAAGGCATTTTCTCATTAGATTGAAGTTGAGAGGAGAAGCTCTAAGGTTGTTGAGGTGCCTTGTAAGAGGCATTCAAACTATTTTGATTTCCCCAAGAGAAATTGGGATAATTTCTCTATCCCGAGTTGTATGTCTCTGAATAGGGATTATTTTGAGTCCTAGGATAATTCCCCATATAGTTGACATGCTCGAATGTGGAGGATGAAGAGGGGCTAAACATATTGCCTAGACAATCCTCATTAGAATGGCTTCCGAAACAAAAGTTGCAGATAATGGTTAGATGGTCAATGGCACTTATATTAGCTACATCAAATCTCTTGGTTAACTCAGCCATTTATCGAGACATCAGCTTATTCTGGGCTAAAAGGGCATCAAGGTTGCCCATTTCTAACATACTGGCATTCTTCTTGACCATGGTCCTCTCCCCTTGGCTTTGGTAATCATTGCATGCCATCAAAGCAAATAAATCCATTGCTTCCTCAAGGATCTTATGATTGAGAGCTCCTCCTGCTGTGACATCTACCATAGTTTTAGTTTGGGAAAGCAATCCATCGTAGAAACCTTAAGCTTAGATCTAAAGTTTAAATGAGTGATGAGGGCATCTTCTCATAATATCATTGTACCTCTACCATGCCTCACTTAAAGTCTCTATCTCTTACTGTCTGAATAAGGTGATCTCAGTTCTAATTCTAGAGAATCTAGAAGAAGGAAAATACTGAGTGAGGAATTTTTGTATCAAGTCTGCCCAAGTTGTCACACTACCCCTCGGTAAAGAATCCAAACAATTGCTTGCCTTATCCCTTAATGAAAATGGAAATAACCGAAGTCTAATTTCATCTTTACTTACTCCATTTAACTTCACCGTATCACAAATTTGTAAGAAGCGTGAGATATGTGTATTGGGGTCATCTAAAGAATGCCCACTAAACTGATTATGCTAAATCAACTGGAGTAGGGCAGGCTTCAACTCAAAGTTAGTTGCTTTTATGGGTGGTTGGGCTATACTAGACCCGTATCCCTTCATAGTAGGGATGAAGTAGGATAAGAGTGATTTAGGTGAAGAAGATGGATTTCTCTCTTGATTTTGCTCCACCATTGTTATAGTTCGCACTTGTCTAGCTTGTCTAGTTTCTTTTTGGTGTCTATGAGCTGACCTTTCAATTCGCAAGTTGAAAAGTAATGAGTTTGGGTAAAGAGTACCTCGTATAAACTAAAAATTTGTGTAAGATAAAGAATTTAAAAGAAAACAAAAGTATGTTGAAGTATGAAAGTAAAATTTAAAGTATAAGTATGGAAATAAAAAGTAAGGTCCAAACTATAACCTTACTAGTTACTCTATATTGCTAAACACTATCAATCCCCAACAACGGCGCCAAAAACTTGATGCAATTTTTCCCAATAAGTGTATCGAATCGCAACTAGTAATGAAGTGCGAGAAAGAATATCGTCCTCAAGGATTAACTTTTAACAACTAATAATTTCACTAAATCAAGTTATATTTGGACATAATTAAAAGGTTAGGTGAATTAAGATTAAACTTGTCTTAAAGCAAATTAAATTAACGAGTGAAGAGAATTAACTAAATTAATAGGGAATTACACTATAAAATGGCGGGTATAGTGGATTGACTTCACTTGACTCCTAATCCAATTAATTTATAGACAAATTAATCTTTGAGTTGTTATAGAATGCTTTAAGTTAATTACAAATTCTTTTTAATTAAGTTCTTGAAATTATTTGAACCCAATTTCTTGGAAAGACAAATCTTCCTAACTCAAATAATTAGCTAATTCCTTAGTCAAATCATTTGGTTCGGAGTTTAAGATTAGGAACTTGCTAAGACCATGCAAATAAGATTATCTATTCATAGATTAATCTGATTTATGGTAGATGTTACAAAAGCATATTTATATCAACCTATTCTTAGCATAAATATAAACCCTAGTTTTATTGAATGGTAGCTAAGCATTCAAGATCATTAAAAACAGTAAAATCTACTCCAATAGGAATTGCATTTATATTGAAACATTCAACAACAACACCTCATAGAAAGTCAAGTTACATCAATCCCATAAACCCTAGAGGTTTACTTACACATGAACAAAGGACATAAAAACATCATGGAAACACAATACAATATGAAACAAGTGGAAGGAAAATAAGAGAGAAACTTCAAACTCTAGTAGAGAAGAGGTTCCCCTTCTTCTCCAATTTACCCTAGCAAAGCTCTCTTCTTCTCCCAGCTAAAAGATCTATTTTTTCTCTTCATTTTAGCTTTTATACTCTTAGTCACGTGCCTCTTCAGACTCGGGCGCCTCAAATGCCAAGCATAAAAAGTGGACAGAAACTTCAATTTTCAACGCCCTAGGCGCCACTTTAAAAATTTGCACATAGAGTTTGGCTGGGTGCCAGCCTATCCGAGAGCAAAGGTCTTGGTGCTTCAGGCGCCATAGTTTAGACAACAGCAAAGGCATTTACTAATCAACTTACATCAACACAAAATTATACTACAAGAAAACACAACAAAAATTACTCAAGAAAAGAGAAAAAAAATAAATTAGGTTAATTAGTAAGAAAACTAATGTGCACAATGAAACTTAATTAAAAATAAGATTAAAGTATGCTAAAGGATAGCAAAATAAGGTCAAGAGGAAGAAAAAGCCTATCTAAAAATGCATGAATTAGTCAATTTATAGGACTTATCAAATACCCCCTTAAAGGGAAGCTATTAGCAGTGACTTGCCCCTCATTTGAGTATAACCTTTTGAAAAAACTAGTTGCCATCTTTTTGAGTTTAGTCTTGTCCATGATCCTCTTATCCCTATCATTTTAAGAGCCTCAACTTTATTCCTTTTCTTCTTTACTAATGTGGAGGCATGAAAAAACTTAGTATTCTGGTCGCCAAATTGTAACCACTTGTATCTCGCTCTTTGGCATCAAAGAATTTTCTCTTACAAAAGAGTTTTTTCATATTCCTTATAAAAATTTTCTTGTAACTGATTTAGGAATGGATTTGTCCCTTTAGGATTTGCTCTATCAGTGCCACTGAATCTTTTCATAAGCTCTTTCTTCCTCCTATTTATGTTGCCAAATTTCATCTTGTTCTATTCTATAATCTCTCCGGTTAAGTGTGAAATAGCATTTGGCCAATCAGCATCCTTACACCAGGAGTTTTTAATTAAGTCCTTAAATAAGTTGCTAGTTACCCAAGCCGCAATAAATTTGAATCTTTGTGGGGTTTTGATATTAGGCTCATTGCCACCCATCCTAATGAGAACATGTCTGTGGTCTGATTTGAACCAATTCAGATATTCACTGTAAGCTTCATTATAGTACGTAAACAAATTGAAATTTGCCAACGCCCAATTTATCCTCTGTTGAATCCTACCATTCTTCCATGTAAATCTGGGACCACAATAATTTAGATCCATAAGATTACAGTTCGTACAACAATAATTGAATTCAGACATAGATTGAACATTAGGCTCAGCACCTCCTTGTTTGTCTTCCACCGCTTTGTATGCATGAAAATCCCCAATGCACAACCATTTCTACATTTCCACCAAATTACTTATAGTTTCAAGCTATGACCAAAGTCCTTGTCTGACAGTAGGAATGGGGCTTCCATATACACAAGAAAGTAAGAAACTTTCTTTTCCCTCTCTATAGGAAATATTGGTATGAATGCACTGGCTCCACCAACTAATGATATCAATTTTTGCTTGGTTTCCCTCCCACAAAGGCCAAATGACTCCCGATAAATCCTCCGTCTCAACTATGTAGTTGTTGCTAAAACCTAAATTAGAGACAATTTTGTCCGCTTTTGGTCCGCTGACTCTAAGCTCCACAATAATCAAAACATAAATGTTGTAGTTAGTTTTCAAGTCTCGCACCGGGCGTGAGAAATATCGTGCCCCTGCACCCTCTATAATTCCAAGAGGTAATGTTAATCATAGGTATACAAAAAAAAAAAAGTTACTTAGACTGCAATTCTAATAAGAAAAACGCAACTAGTCATAAATTAATTCAGAAAGAGAAAATAAGGCTGCTAGACTAGATTTATCATAATCCACTTGTTTATTCCTAAACTAAGCTTTTTAAATTAACTCCATCATCCAACTTACTTAATTTATCATTAGAAGCACATGTTTCTACTTCACATCACTCATCAACCTTCTAATAGTAACTACTATCAAATGTTTCCATTAGAAATATATTTATATTATTTGGTTGGTTCAAAAATTATTTTGTTTACTAACAATGGTTTAATTTTTGGAGGTATCACTTGAAGAGGACTCTATAATTTACACTTAGTAAGTCTAAAGCATATTAATTTTTCATCTTATTATGTGGGACAATCCTCTTGAAAAAATTTTAAAAAAATGTTATCCTCTTCCTCTTTTTCTTAATTTGTTTAATTTATTTATAATATTAAAAAATTAATAAGCGCACAAATTAAATTTTTAAAAAAATAATAAAATAGTTAAATATTAATCATTTTGTCAAATAATTCAACAATGTTAAAAAGAGTTAAGTAGTAATATGTTTGTTATTTCCAAAAATCAATTTATACATTACTAATTTCAAGAATCAAATCAGTTAAATTCAAGGATCACACTGTTAGTTTCTTCAAATTATTCTTTTTTGCTTATGACAAGAAATTTTAGAATCCGATCAAAGAAAGTAGAGTAGGTAATTTGTGAAGTCTGAGATCTAAATAGTATCTATGATCAAAGCACTCACCTATGGTTAACCCATTATAAGTAGTCTATGTCTTAACCTTATCAAATAACTTATCCTTTCTTCAAGCAATTGCTCTTTTTATGCACTCTACTCATAATTAATTTAACTACCAGAGGTGTAAATTTAAAAAAAAAAAAAAAAACTTTTTCCATATTTGCATTACTTGCAAGTTTGGTCAATCTGTCTGTACATCTTATCTCCTCATCAGGTCAACGTCTAGATAATTTTTAATTCATCAGTATATGTATATATAAGAACTTACCGTACAAACCACAAACTTCATGTTTTCAAAAATACTAGTATTTCTTAACATGTGTTCCTCAAAATAACAATACACTTAGTGATCCACAATAACAACACATGAAAAAGCAAATTAAAATTCCAACGTCTCTAAATTAGTTCCTGTATCTGAAAAAAAGATAAGTATGATAATAAAAATAAATAAATAAAATCGTGATACACAAATTGATATTGACAAAGTGGCTTAGATATCAACCTAACAAATTAAAGTGTGGAAAGGTGAAAACCTTTACAATGTGCTAATAGCACTAAACCACCCTCGTATTTTCTATTCAAAGTCAGTGAAGGGTTCCTAGAAATATTTTAGAGGGAGGCCAATTACACAGAAAAAAATATCACTCCAATACAATAGTTCAATCTAATCCTGAGTTCCAGGTTGAAGAAGGAAAAGTAGGATCCTCTGCTATAAATACCACTCCACATCTTTGCTTCCTAAACCATAAACCCATTCTGGGTCTACTTCTTACTTCGTAGTTTCTTTCTTGCATTGAATTCGTAGTTGCTTATTGCTCTTCTTTGAAGTTGGCAATATTTATCTATGGAACGTCATTGTAAACACCAACATGGCCTCGTTTGTGTGATGCTTCTCTCACTTGCACTATGCACCTCCCAAGACTTCATGCCTTCCAGAGCAACCTATTATGGTAGCCCAGATTGTTATGGAAATCCAAGTGAGTGACCCTTCTCCTCTACCCTTGTTCCATATAATCAAAGTCTACAGAGTTTGCCTTCTGTGAAGCTTTTTTTTTTTTTTAATACTTGACCATTTTAAGATTTATGTATATAATGGTGACTCAACAATTAACAAGTTTAATCTCTTAAAAAGTCGAATCATCTCTAAACTTACACATACACACACACACACAGATATATATATATATATATATTTATCTCCCAGGCTAGGTTGCACACACACATATTTATATGTATATATAGTCACACACACACACACACACACACACACATATATATATATATCTGCCAGGCTAGGTTGCATTATGAGTTTGAACCCATAAACTCCATGTGTTTTGCAGGCAAGGATATGATTAGCTAGGATACCCAAATATAAACTTTTTGGCACATGACTTGCTGATATTTTGAAATTTTTGTCTTATTTTCTTAGAAGATAGGAGAACGGTTTACTTTTTTGATGATGCGTGCACTTTAGAATAGTAAAATGAGCATAGTGCTTTCAATTAAGAAGCAATACACTATTTGTTTTGCTATAAAACATATATATATATATATATATATATGATTTTAATTAATGATGAAATGACATGCTGTAATTAGGAGGAGCTTGTGGATTTGGGGAATATGGAAGGACAGTGAACGATGGCAGTGTTTCAGGCGTCTCTGGGCTTTGGAGGAATGGCTCCGGATGTGGTGGTTGCTACCAAGTAACTCCCCGACGCCTCAATTTCACATACATACATACATATATGCGTATATATATATATATATATATATACACACACACATACACGCGTATGAATTTTGAGCATCTCCTAAGAGTTGATTGTTTATGGAATGATGGGGGGTTCAGGTGAGGTGCAAGAATCCAAAATACTGCGACGACCATGGGTCTTACGTAGTGGCAACAGACTACGGAGAAGGAGACAGAACGGACTTCGTGATGAGTGCACACGCCTACTCCAGACTGGGACGCAATCCAGAAGCATCCGAAGAGCTCTTCAAATACGGCGTCGTTGACATCGAATTCAGAAGAATCCCTTGCAGTTACAACGGCTTCAACATCGTCGTCAAGATCCACGAGAAGAGCAGATTCCCTGACTACTTAGCCATCGTCGTTCTCTACGTAGCTGGACAATACGACGTCACTTCCGTTGAGATGTGGCAGGTCTGTTATAAATTTCACATTTGGTTCCTCCCACCGATCAAATTCAATAAATTTATATGATAATGGATTACCGGTACAGGAAGATCACCGAGAATGGAAGCCAATGAGAAGAGACTTTGGAGCAGTGTTTGACGCAATTTACCCCCCAAGTGGACTGCTCTTCTTTAGGTTTCTAGTGATTGGGACAGCAGGGGATTACTGGGCCGAGTCCAAGAATGCTATTCCTAATGATTGGAAGGTTGGAGCTGCTTATGACACACAAATTCAGCTCGATTGAAATGAGCCCTTTTCATAGGAAAGTCTAGTCAAGCTTTCCAAACGGTCGAGTTTTTCTAGTTTTAAATCTCCTTGGAATTTGTATGTATGGTTGATTAGTGTAAGTTCTATTAGTGTCATGAAGAAGGTCAATTGTGAGTGCTGTGTCTGCTGCAATCAAAATAGGTGGAGTCGTGTACTTTCCATTTGAGTTGGAATATAGGAATAAAGAAACCAGTTTGTTTTCCTAGTTGGCTGCCACAATGAGTGACAGAGTACAGTAATTAATGGATTTCCTTTGATCAGCCAAGGAAAAGTCTTTATTTTCATAGTTCATACCTAATGATTCTGAGAACATGCATGAAATGAAACAAACGTAGGAGAAATAAAATAGAACCCATAATCTGACCTTAATTTACAATAGTTTTGGTCCCAACTAGTTGATGAATTGGCCTCTCTATAACTGTCTTAAACTCATATTTGAAATTAATAATGTCACGACCATCCTAAAACAATTAAACTCACTAAAACTCTACTTAGCAAAAATAGTTTAAAAATTAATTAAAAGTTTAAAAGTTAATTTTTAACTGAAAGTTAAAAGTTGTCGAGATAATTTATTGAATTAGAAATGTTTAATAAAATAACTATTAAATTAGCTTATATATATAAAATGACATAAAAAATAATATAAAATAAGCATATCATTTTTATTTTTTAATTAAATTATTTATATATATAATTAATTAAAAATATGTTTTTTATTTTATATATATATATTATATGTCTATGAGCAATAAGTGGGAAAAAGGAAGAAAAAAATATAAGTCATAAGCTATAAGTTATAAGTTACTCAAATAAGTTTATTTATAAAACACATCTATTTTGGTCAAACAAATTTATAAAATAGTCAAATAAGTTATAAATTAGTTTAAAAGTCATGTCATACACATCTCAAGTGTCATTTCCTAAGTTAATTTGTTACCACCTTTCTAGTTATAAAAGGCAACATAGTTTGAGGCAGCCGCCATCAATGCTAAGGCTTCTAGTTAAGCCGTTGGCAAGGTTGTTACAAATGTTATTATTTTATGTATATTATATTATTATACTATCTAAAACAATTTAAATTCATAAAAGTTGAACAATGTTAGTAACAAATTTTATAATATCATATAAAATTAAAAATAATTAAATAACTCTCAAAGATTCAAAAATAAATTACTTTTAATTTTAATTTTATAATTTATTAATATAATTATAAAAGAGTATATTGATTTATTAAATATGATATTTGTGTGATAAAATTTCTTTAAGATACATTTTTAAAGATATTTTAATTATTAAATTTGCATATAAATTATTTAGTTTACTTGTTTTGATATTTGTTTGAGTATATATATATATATATATATATATATATATATTCTCCGATTCAACAATTGATCTGGTAACTCGATAGTTGAACCAGTAACTTAGTGACCCAAAGATTAACCCGGGTCAACAATTGGACTGTTCTCTAAAACTATGTTCTACATAACTGTTTTACCATATTTGTTATCTGTTTGTCCATAAAAGGAGTACAACAGTATTTGATAGTTCATTACAAACTTCCTTTTAGCTTCTAGATTCAAGATCAAATGTTCACCAAATGAAAAGAGAAAGATAATACAATAGATATAAAAGAAAATTAACATCAATCGCGTTATTTTTAATTGCATTCTTGTCATTTTAATTACAGTCTTATGCAGCTTTAAAAAGTCTATAACGTAAAGTTTGGATGGCCACTCTGAGATTACAAAGAATTACTCCTATATAGTACTGTAAAAAAGGGTCGAGTCAAGTAGGTTTGAAATCTAATATCCAAGCTCGCGGGGCAAATATTTTTTTAATTTTTATATTTAAATAACATAATATTAAAATAATTTTAATAAAAAATTCAATAATTTTATATTAAAATACAAATTACACAAACAGAATAGAGACACTTTGGATTGAGACTTTCATATCAAAGCAGGTGCAGGTGTGTCATTGGTAATGCCACGTCCCACCATTTCCTGCTCAGTAAGGTATACATGACTACATGAGTTCACTAACACAATATTGGACAGTGTAGTCTAGAGATGATAAGGGCAGTGTGGTATGTTTGATTGTTTGGAAACTCCACAGGTTCACACAAACAGGCTTTTATTACCACAAAGGTTTAGCACCATTTTAAAAATATTGAAAATTCTATAATGATTTTTTAAAAATTATAAAAATTTTCATATCCAAATCTATTATAATTATTGAATATAATATTATAAAACATAAAAATATAATAAAGTAAGGTTATTTATATACTGAATAATATAATATAATTATATAAAAATTTAAATAAAAAAAAAGTGAACTCTGCCTATTTAGGTCCGTTTTTTAAACGAACTTAATTTTAGATGCCCAAACCGTCCTAAATACGAGCGGGCCAAACTTGTTTTAACTGTGCTACTCTTATATATATATATATATATATATCATTTAATTCATTACACCTAGGTCTAATATCAAGTCTTTGAGAATATATTAGATTTTTTTTTGTCAATATATTAGATATTCTATCAGACATCTATCCAAATAGGTAACCACATACTCTCCTAAAAACATTCTCGACTACAAGTGTCTAATATCAATTAGTTGGCCTGCAAGTCATTAACCAACTAAGTGTGTGTTTGGGAGCACGTCCGCAGCAAGCCTACCCACGTCTACAGCTACTCAACCATGTTTGAAGAATTTGGAGTATGTTTGGCTACATGTTAGACTTCAGCTCCACCCATGTTTTCTTCTTCCACCCACGTTAAGTCTACTACGGAATGGGGGAGCTTTTTGTCTACCCAATTTAGTTTCATCCATTGTGTTGTTAACTATCATATTTTCCTGTGCTGCCCTTGCCCCTGTTGCTTCTGCAAAGCAAAGAAAATATGAGATACTCCAGCAAATCTATTAGTGGTGCTATGTTTTTGGAGCAAGAAACAGAGGCGTGAGGGAGACGAAGACTCAAGTGCAATATTGTCCAACCCGAAAGGAAGAAAGTGTGATCCAATCCATGTTGGTTCCTTGAGGTTTTGGACTACCACCCTTGGGCTACAATGTGAGTTTGCAAACTAGAAAAACAACCTCTATTTTCTGCATTAAAAACAGAGAAAACCCGTAAGTGTTTGAGTTAGAGTTTCCTCAGTTTTTCCAACCCCAAAACCGTAGGCTTCTTGGATGATTTTAGGTGCAGTTTAAGTGACAAAACAAGGTAGCTTTTGGTGTGTTTTGGAGCCCTTCATAGTAGCAAAAAGAGATTGTGAAAGTGCAAAATTTTTCAAAGAGAAAAGTTTGCTTAGAAATCTTGGGTAAGCTTTAAATCCTTTCTTTTAGGTTTGTATGTGTTTAAGAAATGTTTAAACATACGAGAGCTATGAAGCAAGGTGAATGGAAAAATATGGTGTTGGACATATGCATGGGACTAAAGTGAATAAAATTAAAAGTTTTTAAGAGTAGCTATAATTTTAGAACAAAATATATTTGTGACCTATGGACCTAGATAAAACTAAATATGGTCTTAGAACATGAAAAAGATGAAGGAAAAACTATTACCAAGGACCTAAGTGAATAAAATGAGAAGTTGGAGAGAGAGAGTAAAATTTTTGAAAATGTCCAAATTTAGTATAAATGGAATTTTAGTTAGGATTTGATGAAATTTACCAAATTTTGAAGGTTATTAGTGATAACATAATTTCTTTTATTATGAAAATAAACCTAACTTATACAATTAAATCTAATTATGTCATAATTTATATAATTACTTTAAAAACTTAATTTACACAATTAAACATGCTAATTATTTTGGTTAAATAATTAAAGAATTAATTTAATTATATAATTATATAATTAAGAACACAATTCCTTTTATTATGAGAATGAATCTCTAAATTTCTTTTATGCAATTAAGTTCTTTTTTGTATGATTTGCATATTAGTCATCACTAATATCTCATATTTTCTTTTTCATAAGTAATTATTAATACTTTAATTATAATTATATTTAGTTCACATTGTTCAAATTTTAAAAATATTCTAATAAGGAATTAGTGAAATAATATTAGACAAATAAATAAAACAAATAGTGCACTTTATTAAAATATTAATATAATTCACTAAATTAACTTTAAATAAATAACAATAAATAATAATAGTACATCAAAAAAAGAAATATAAAATTTATACCTTTTTTGATAATTACACATCTCAAACTACGTTTGCACACAAACATCTAAACATCATGTTCTGCACCAACTATGTTTGCCCAAATGTCTTCTAAATATAAATCACGTTCATCCAAATCTAAATTTTCTCTAACTACGTTCAATAAAATCTAGTTTGTCCCACTTATATTTGCCCACCGAGTTACTAAACACGCCCTAAATAATATCTACAATCAAAGCATTAGCCTATATACTCTACTTATAATTAATTTAACTATTAGAGGTGTAAGAATATCTCCACTAATGAATCTTACTTGAATTATTTACTATAAATCCCACAATGTTACATCACCACTTTTGACTTTAAATAATTTTCTACTACTTTAAGCAATTTTTCACTCAAATAATACAACTCTTAAAAACTCACAAATAAATCTCACATTATTTATTATATTTAATGAAAGATTACTTTTCAATTATTTTATTATTTTTTTATAAAAACCGTTTTTACGCGTAGCACTAGCATGACGAATTTCAATAGTAAACTTCAATAAAAACTGATTCTTAAATTTAAAAACTTTTTAAAAACTCTTATTGAAAATACTCTAAATAAAAAACATTTTTTTTCATATTTGCATTACTTGCAAGTTTCATCAACCGGCCTTTACATCTTAGCTTCTCATCAAATCAACGTCTAGATAATTTTTAACTCACCAATATGTATGTATATAAGAACTTACAGTACAAACCCCAACCTGATTAAGTGTATTTGACAAAATTAACTTATAAACTAACTGAAAACTTATTAATTAATTTTTAATTTATAACTTATAGCTAAAAGCTGATAGCTCATAAGCTAACTTGTTAAATTAGAAGTGTTTGGCAAGAATAACTATTGAAGTAGCTGAAAAATATAAAATGACATAAAATAACATGTATTATATAATTCCAAAATAATACAAATAAACATTTTATTTTTTATTTTTTATTTTTTAATTAAAACAATTTAAATTATTATATATATATATATATAATATGTCAAATAATGATATAATGGGTGTTTTGATAAAATGATAAAGGTAAAATAGAAAAAAAAAAGTACAAAAGATATAAGTTATAAACTACTCAAAATAACATATTAGAATAAACTACTCAAAATAACATATTAAAATAAACTATAAACTGCTGAAATAAGTTCGTCAAACTTATAAGTTAGTTAAATAAACTATAAACTCTTTTTTTGGTTATACCAAACACACCCTTTGTTTCCCTAGTTGGCTGCCACAATGAGTGACAGAGTACTACAAAGTGTCACTTAATGGATTTCCTTTGATCAGCCAAGGATGAGTCTTTATATACATAGTTCATACCTAATGATTCTCAGAATATGCATGAAATGAAACAAACAGGAGAAATAAAATAGAACCCATAATCTGACCTCAATTTACAGAGTTTTGGTCCCAACTAATTGATGAAGTGGCCTCTCTATAACTGTCTTAAATTCACATTTGAAATTAATAATATCATGACCACTGTAAAACGATTAAACTAAGTGTCATTTCTTGGGTTAATTTGTCAGCATGTTTCAAGTTATAAAAGCAACATATCAGTTTGAGGCAGCCGCCAACAATGCTGAGGCTTCTAGTTAAGCTGTTGGCATGCTTCTCACAAAAAGAACATTATGGTTAAATAAAGACGTAAAAAAAGAATATCCCAGCTTCAAATCGAGGAAGTAAAGTGCAGGCAAAAGTCACCAAATCAGCAAGCCGCCCAGAAACAGACTTCAAAACATTCTGTTAAACACAAGAAAAGACTCGGTAAGCGGGTGAACAAGGTCTACGCAGAATGCCATCAAATATTAATTTATTAAGTAAACACAGCAGTTTCATCCAATACACAGTGGATGGATTAACGATAAAAATTAAAATAGAGTAAAACCAATATAAAATAGAATCAATCATAGACTACCCAATAACGGTTTATAGCATATTTCTGTCATAAAATCTGTCACGGGTGAAATTTTGACGCAGGACAATTAACAAGAAGTTTAACCATTCATTAATCAGTACAGCCACGTTTGCACCGAAGATTTCTGAAAATATGAATTGTTACACAGATGCACTTGTTTACTGACCCAAAAATGGATTTGAAGCTGGCTAGATAAGTTTCAATCGAGTCATTAACTCACAAGGATATCAAGTTCCTAGCATCTTACATAATCACTCCAGCATTCTGCCGTGTGGCTATTTCATTTGGAAAAAGAGTAACTTTTCTAGCAAGGGGACAAGAATGGGACCGTAACTTCTCTAGTTACTCACCAAAGACAATTTTAGTCATGCATACAATCCTAGTACAACATGCAATTGCAAACTATGTCTAATTTTTACCTCTCCTACTCAAAACAACAAGAAAAGTAGAACTGAAGGTAAACTCCAGAGCATATATTCTGCATACCAATTTACCAATAAAGCAGTCTGATGATAGAAGCAATCATGTAATATGGACAAGGAAGGGATAAGTTTTTTAAATAGTTTGGTTAGCAGCTAATGATCAATATCAGATGCAGGTCCAAGAAAATGAAAACAAAGTTAATTAGGTGGCATTTTTTTTTTTAAAGATTAAGAGGCCTGAACCTAAATACATATCTGATTAAATATTATCTCTATATCTGAATACTAAATAATTAAACCAGTTTGTTTTTCCAACATTTATATGCATTAAATACATGTTAGTAAAATGTTTTTTAACATATTTATGCATTAAATACATTTAAAAAATTTTAAGACTTTTCATGAAAATGTATGTATGATTTATGTGTAACTCGAAGAATGTCTCACATTTTTCGGCTATGTATTCTGGAAAAGTAGTTAAGCATCTTTCAATAACATTAGAACAATGAAAACTTTCAATTAATTTTATGTCAGTCAGAGTACTTCTGTTCTGATGACCTAAGAGGGACGTTTCAGAAATGACGCAGAAATGTACACTTTCTTCCCAAATTTTGAGGCACAATCATAGAATTCATACCTGGTTCGTCTTATACGTGTAGGAAAATGAGCAGACAAGTCACAGTGTATACAAGATCCATTAATAGCCCTGCAAAAGAAATAAGATATGCATCATGAAGCTCACATTTGATGCCCAAATAATAAATTTATTATAAAATAGAACTAATTTATTATCAAAAATCTAAATTATGTAATCAGAGCAATTAAGAACTTACAAAAAAATAAAAAATAAAAAAAAAACGCTTTTGATGGATTAAAATCTAAATAAATCAAATTCAGACCTCTATTAAGTACAATCAAATGAGGCCTAAATCATATTGTTGGGGACATCGTCTGTAATGATGAGGTTGAGGTCCACATCTTAAATAATGCATTGCATTCTCCTTATGAAAGCATTAAAGAAAGACCGAACTAAGCATTCTAGGAATGTTTTCTTCTCCGAAAAGGAGACTGTGTGTGTCTTCCCTCTTACTCTTTCAGTTTTCTGGGTTTATTGTTAGTATTAACCATATGCAACATTCCAAAATAAAAACAAACATACACGGAATAACCATTAGAATGATACTAGATTGAAAAGCATTTGCTTCAATGAGTATTTTTCTATGCTTAGATACATAAGCAGCTGAAGCTAGTGTTAATGTCAGTTAAAAATCCAACAATCCAATGGATGTCATACTGCTACCATCCGAACTAAACTAGACGCATACATTCAGAAAGAGTAAATAATGGTTATCATGGTTCACAACTAAATTTAATGAGAAGCAATAGATCACCTCTTTGCAGGCCCTCAGGCTTCAATACATCCTACCAGAACACTCGACAGAACCACAATAGCAATCCTTCTTCTTTATATTGCCATCAGAATCACGTACTTGATCTATCATATAATTGTAATCATAAGTCAACTCTTGCAAGGGAGGAATGTTCTCAGCAGCAAATAGCATTATGTGAGGTATCCTCTTGTCATCATGATCATAAAGGACATTTTGAGCATAAAGATTAGGGGAGCAACTATGGTTAATAAATCTCCCAACATTACCATACTCGGCAGCATCAATGGTAAAGCCAACATTCTCCACAATTTCACAAGAACTTGAATTTGTCTCAGGCATTAGGTTTGAAAGTCCATCCCAAAGAGTATTGTTGTAGCTATTCCCAATATCAAATAGATACTCATCATTACCAGTTCTTTGTTCTGCTTCCTTCTCTTCAAGGAGCTCTCCTATATATTCACAGATAAAACTTCCTGAAGGGATGGAATTGAGGGATCTCACACCCCATCCTCTTGCCTTGGTTTTAAAAATTTCAAGTTGAAATTTTATGCCATGTTGGCTGACTCTATTGTGACAAGATGATGGACACCTGCAAGAAGGACCACACTCATAGACAAGAGGCTTTGCTTCAACGATAGCCCCATTATGATTAAATGGGATCTCTCCCCCATTTTTCACTGCACAAGAACATTTCTCTGAGTCAGAGCATCCATCAGTACATCTACATCCCTCTGGAGGGATGGGATTGCACCATTTAGGATATATCATTGAAGTTGTGTATTGAAATGGTGGGGGTTTTTCATCATCTATGGTGTTCACAGCACATATTGGAATTGGCTCTTTCCCACCAGAAATATCATCAACGCATAGACCCTCTCTTTTTTTGAATTTTTTGCATTCCTTCACTTCTTTCCAAGCAAGTTCTGGTTGACCTGGGATTCTTTTCAGTCGAAACCTAAATATCAGCTTTCCACGTGGCCCCATATCCTGCCAACATGCTTCAACTTGATACAACCCATCATAAACATATCTCTTGCATTTTCCATCCATTGACTCACAACCACGTATCACCCTAACAGGATTCTTTTCCTCAACACTGTTCTTCAAAGCAAGATTTCCCCTTTCAAGCTTCTGATCTTCAGGTTCTTTATCTTTATCATTTTTTATCACATTGCCCCCTTGACCAGTATAAATCAAGACATCTGAATTATCCAACTCATCAGCATAGCCCCCAGATGAAACAATACTAGTTGCAAGGATCTTACGATTCTGCAGCACATAATCTATGCCACCCTGAATCTGGCGATGAAGACCAATTATATTAAGCTCTATCCTATACTGAAATTCATCACCAACTTCAACCCCAGGGACACGTCCCAAGATCTGCTTCCCAGTGTTAACATATTTCCCTTTCTCCTTAAGGATCTTAGCTGCTTGTAAATCAATCCTCCTGTAAGTGTTGGATCGGTCTTTTAACTTTGCTTCTTCCTCCTGCAGAAGCTTTCTAGAAACAGCTTGAAACAGGCGCAATGTCTCCCTCACTTTATT
Organism: Biancaea sappan; assembly: GCA_037074585.1. Lineage (NCBI taxonomy): Eukaryota > Viridiplantae > Streptophyta > Magnoliopsida > Fabales > Fabaceae > Biancaea > Biancaea sappan. The sequence continues at coordinate 30,554,479 of CM073500.1, read as the reverse complement.
TCGGGTCACATTAGAGACATTGTCACCACTCAGATTATCGTGACCAAAAGGAGGAACATTTACATTAAAACATTGTGATATCGGGACAACACTTAATGCTTCCATATTTTCCTCAGAGTCAAGAGGATCTTTTTCTTCCCAAACTACTAGTTGACCCATACCCTCAGAAGCACAAGTTCCTTTTTCCTTTTTTATAGGCTTCTTCCCAGAAAAATTTGGTGAGTCTTTAGTCTTGGTAGCAACTTTAGACCTGTCAAACCGAGCATAAAAATCACTAGTATTACAATCTCCTTTTATAGGCTTCATTCCCTTGCTTTTATTTGTAGCACCAATCGTATTAAATTTGGAAGAACCTTTACCATTCCTCCAAGGGCATTCCGATTCAGACATCAGACCTAGCACAGTTATCCTACGAGATGAAGCCTGCAGTCCATTACGATCTCCTTTCAACTTATGATGACAACTGGATATGTCCAAACGCTTTGCCCCAGGACTTTGGGCTTCTGAACAAACTGCCATCCCCATTCCTGATATTCCATCAACCTGTACAGCATCATTGCTTTCATCTTTAACTATTGTCGAGGAATTTATCAAGACTTTATGGTGATTGCTTTCCTTAGGAGGTACAATGCCCTCATCTCTTGTATTTCCCGGGGGCAATTTCATCTTAGAAGATGGTCCATCCAACTTCTTCACTTCATCTATACCATTCCCATCAAAATCACCTTGGACTACGTCCACTGTATTGCAAGCATCTCCATGTTCAACATTATTTTCTAATTGCTTTACATAAGAGGCTGCTACCTTTTTCAGTTCCTTGTCATCTACAGCCAAATTCTGTTGACCAATACTCTTGTTATCCGGAAAAGAGATTCCCTCTAAACACTCATCCTTACTGAGGAGTGGAGCATTTCGTCCACATAAAGGAGGAAAGTCTCTGATGGCTGAAACTCGTCTTTGAGGAAAATGCCTTCTAGTTACAGCCTTCTCCAAGCAGTTGCTAGAACCAGATATACTGGCATCAGGTGACAAGAATTTTGAACTACCTGACAAAACCACCTTACCCTTTGGAGAAGAAAGGCCCATTTTATGCAAGTCTTTTGACATATTAGATGAATCATCACACTTTTCAACTTCTGCAGTTCTTGTCAATTTTGAATCCTCCAAATCATCCAACCCTACTGACTGCATTTTTGTGGGTTCATCATTTGTTAAAGGAGATTCATCCCTTAAATCTTCACCACTCTTATCCTCAAGAATTGTACCTTTCTCAATACCAAAACTAGCAGTATCTACATTTGGCGTTAAATCAATTCTGGGCACAAACCGTCCACAGCCTGCTGGAAAATCACGAATGGCAGACACTTTTCGCCGTTTACACATGGGCTGTGGAAGAAAAGAGCAATCCCCATTTTCCATCAATAAGCCCCTAAATCTTCCTTCATTATTGTTGTTATTGATTGATACAACCATGTTTATTGACTTTAATTGCAGCATAGTCCCCACAACCCCCATCACCAATCCAGAACCATTTGCAATGATGTACACTATTCAAGCTTTGGTTACCAATATCCTCATCTGTTTGAACATCGAAACATTAAAACCAAAAACATAAATCAAGAATTTGACAAAGTTAATATACAGAGAAAATTTGGTAGAACTAGAAAAACATTTAGACATATGGATATAAGTATATCTAGGGCATCAAATTTGATATTCACATTTGATATTTCTGGACAACCAAATCCCTTTATGGAGAATGAAACCAATCTTCGCAAAAAGTGAGTAAATGGTGTAACATAAAAAGAACATGAGAAATTTGACGAATTAAAGGCTCGAGCGAGTAAAAGGGTCACCTGCTAACCTTGAATTCAGTCCCTAAACCTGATAGACGATTCAAACTGGCGAAATATCCAAAGGAAAATAGTTTGACAATGTCGCGGTTGATATTCGTCACCCCGTATAGGAATTTACTAGACTATCACTGTCAATCGAATCGTTGTTGTCGCTGCAGAGACACGACGCAGAAGGGAGAAGATGCTGAACCAGAGAGAAAATTGCACTAAATAAAATTATAAAACTAACGAAACAAAACCAAACCTTTTAGCTTATGTATCAATAGTCTTTTAAACTTAAATGGACCGAGATTCGGGGCCCTGTACGGCTTTATTTATTTTTTTTTTAAAATATATCTATTTTTTATAAAAAAAAATTAGTCTATTTTCTAAAGTTTTATAATTTTAATATTTAATTTTTATTATTCAGAATTATTAAAATCTTAACTTAACATGACTTGACCCAACCCATAATGACTAATGGATCTTCGAGGGCTTCGGAATAGATTGGTGACAATCAACCCATTTGATAGCCCAATTGACAAGGGGTGTTTATAAACGTGGATTAATTTGGTTTGATTACTCCATTCAACATGTTAAGCCCTATTAAACGGAAAGAAATCTCATGGAATTAATTTAATTGTTTTAAACAAAATTGAACCAATACAATCTAGTCATAATCGATTTAGATCGAATTTGAAGATTTGATGATCAGTTTTATCTAAATGAAAAAAGTTCAAAATATTTAATCAATTATATTTGAATAGGAGTTAATTGGTTTAATTGAAATTAGATGAACTTAGTATTGTGACCCGTGCAATGTATGGATTAATATAAATATTACATTTTTTGTTTATCAAATAAATAAAAATTATTTAAAAAATCTATAAAAAATTACATGTATAAAAAAAATAAGACATTCAAACCATACTAAGACACATATAAGATGATTCTTTGGATACAAATGTTTTGAAGATTGAATATGAATAATGTCAAATGAAAATAAGAACAAAAAATAAGGTATTACATGAATTAATTTAGAGAAATATATTACTTAATGATGAAAATAAGTTGAAATAAAAGTTACTAACTTAATAGGTCTGCAAGGATCAAAATCCTTGTCTTTTTTTGACTGTTTCTTCCATTTCTGTAAATATACATTTGGATTAGCAACAATGATAACAATTATAGGTTTATTAAAATTTAAAACATAACTTACATACCCACAAAATCTTAAAATAACAAAAAAAATAATCAAGAGAGAAAATATACATCACATCTCAACTTTAAAATTTAATACTTTAAATCCTAAATTAGAATTCAATCAATCCGCACACATGTAATCTTGGCATTGCCTGAAGTTTCTCTTCATAGGAAGCGCTCTACCCTTTTCTCATAGTAAGCCTAAAAGGGATTATTCATTAATCCTATTAGATGAGAAAACCAAGAAAAAAATTAATTTAAAAATAGTCAAATTATATTATTCAAACTCAAATAATTACCTCAATGGCATCATTTTTTTCTTTTAGGTTTTGATCTTTCTCATGATCTGCTTTTCTCAAGAAAACGTAATAACAGAAACAGTAAAGTAAAACTGGAATTAGAAAACCAGAATAATGTAGAAATGAAATAGAATAAATAGAAATAAAAAATCAGAAAACCAAAAACAGAAACATAGATGAATCAAAAAAATGAAAAACAACAACGGAGAACGAATATAGAAATGAAGAAAGTAGAAAAAACGCAGGAACGAAAGAGAAATCAAAAATCAAAAATCACAATCGAATGAAGACTAATCACGAATATGAACAACACGTGAACTGTATAGAACAGAAAAAATAAATAAAAAGAAAATTGAGCTATATTATCAAATGATATGAAAGAAATATCACTTTAAAGCTTTGATAATAAATCGTCATTGTTGTCTTTCATCTATGTAAGGGAAGAAGAAGCAAAACTGAAGACAAAAAAAAAAGGGAAATTCTATGAAGGAAAGAAATATGCAAATATGAATGAGATATTCGAAAGAAATATATAAATATCTACATTGATTTTAAATTTTAAAATTTTAATTTTGAAAAACAAAAAAGCCTCCAAATTGGCCAATAGTGATGGTCACTTTTTAAAAACCTCTACATGAAAATAGGAGATTGGCCACTGATGATGGTGTAATAAAGAAATCTAGCGTGCTTGTATAAAAAAAATGAGTGATAATTTATTATTATAGTTTGAGCTGATGAAAGTAATTTTAAATTATATTATAATTATTTAAGAAAAGAAATAAATAATATGAGAACTTGTAAGTTAGTTTTTATATAGAAATTAATTATTTGATTATTTATATATAATAAATGTTAATTTACTAAATAACAGCATATTATATTTCAATTAAAATATTTACCTAATTTATCAATTATATAGCAATTACATAGCAATTATATAGCAATTTACCCTAATTTTTTAAAATTTATTTAATGTAATTATATAGCAATTATATCAATTATATAGCAATTATATAGCAATATACCCTAATTTTTTCAAATTCATTTAATGTGATGTGATTAATTTACCAAATTTATTCATTTAAATTTATTTGATTGTAATAATTTAATAACCTACCGACAATTAATGTCTTAGAGTAGAATTGTTTTAGTCTATTATATAGATTCAATTTGAACAAACCTACCATTGATTCATATTTGGTATATAATTAGTTTATATTTGATAATAAATTCTCAAATAATTTAATGATCGATCTAGTTTTTTAAAATATAACCCAGGTCTCTATAGTTTTATCCAACAAAGGATTTGGTCCCTACATTTTAAAAAAGGAGGATTTGATCCCTGTAATGTTCAAAACCTTAAAAAATAGTCACTGGTATTAGTCAACCGTCAGTCAATGGTTAATCTGTGATACGTGGCATTGACTAAGATGCTTATATCAGCATTAAGCATCATATCAGCGCCACACATGATAAAATTAAATGCTGACATAGCAGTATTTTTGTAATACCCGTTAATTTTGGAATATAATTCGCTTGAAAGTATTTTAGAATTTTACAACGTTACTTTAGTTATTTATTTTGGTCATTTTTAATTTTCATATTTAATTGTTCTCTTTGAATATTATTTATGAAAATTGAGTTAAATGACTGGACTGAATATTTGCACCATGTGGGATATATTCCTAAAATAGTGAAATTCATGGAAAAGTGGTTTAAGAATGTCAATTAGTCCATTAATTTTAATTTGACTGGATGGGTTTGGATGTTGGGTTATGGATACCCATGGGTTATTCAATAACCCATTAGAAACCCTTAATAAAATAAAAAAAAACTTCCTACTTCCTTCATAATTTCCGTACCTGAAGCAAAGCAAAAGTGAACAGTGCATTTGCTCTCATTTCTTCATCCTCTTTTCAAATCTTTTCCTTGATCTTCAAAGTTTTGATTATTTGTTCGGTTCAAAAGCCTTATAAGGATCAAAGGTAAGATTTAATCTAATTATTTTCCTTAAGTCTAAGTTTATATGGAAGATTAGAGGAGATTTTGTTCTTAAAGATTTAGATGATAATTCATGGATCTTAGTTGTTTTAGAGGTTATTTTTGAGTTAGGATTGAGTTATGGTCGGTTAAGAGATATGAGATTCTAGTTTTAGAGGTTATTTTTTGAGTTATGATTGAGTTATGGTCTGTAGCAGTCAATGTCACTGTAGTAATCCGTCACTGTAGCAAATCGTTATTGTAGCAAACCGTCACTGTAGCAAACCGTTACTGTAGCAATCAGAAAATATTGTATATTTTCGTGATTTTGTTTCCTTTCTTATGTTTTCTTGTAATATCTTTTATTAGGAAATTTTTCTACACAAATTCTAGTGTGGAACAAGGTAAATTTGGACAAATATCAAGGTAAGTGAATAACCTTACTAAGCTAGTTTGATATTACTAGTCAAAGTACAATATAAGTCTCATTTACAATATTATTTGGATATTAAGCAATCAATTTTTCATATGATAGTATATGATGATTGGTATATTATTTTTTACAGAAATTCAAAGAAATAAGAGTATGTATAAATTATTTTATTTCATGGCAATTGTACTACGTGATAAATTCTCACTATTTTATTAATGAGTAAAGATCTACAGGATCTAATACATGAATTTGAAAGGGTTAAAGTCTCATACTACTCAATGCATAACTATGAAAACATATACACGAGTTTGAAAGGGTTAGAGTCTCATACTACTCGGTGTAAATAGATGAAATTATAAATACGAGTTTGAAATGGTTAGAGTCTCATACTACTCGGTGTATATCTATGAAATCTTATTCACGAGTTTGAAAGGGTTAGAGTCTCATACTACTTGGTGTATATCTATGAAATCTTATCCACGAGTTTGAAAGGGTTAGAGTCTCATACTACTCGATGTATAAGACAATTAATTATATGAGTAAATGTGGTATTTGTACTTTTGATATTTTATATAGTACAGTTATTTACTTACTGAGTTTTAAATAAACTCATACTCCCTATGATTATCTTTTCAGATATAGAAAACAAGGAAGAAGAGTATCCGATTGAAGATTAGAAGCCCCTTGGAGTTATTCTCTATTTCTGTCCGGTGGGATACCAGTACTTATTAATGTGAATACTAGGAACGCTTTGTACTTTCTATAGGTCTCCTAGACTTGCAATGAGATAAAAACATCAGATTATGTATGTCTATATTTGTTTATCAGATGAATATAATTCTGTCGTGTGGAATAAATAATAGAGGTTGAATGTAAGACCTCACAGAACATATGTGAATAACTCATGTTTGAGAATTTTATTATAAGTAGTTGTGGATATTAAGATTGTCCAGGATTTCGGGATACCACTAAGGCTTTTCTTAAAAATAGTATCTTTTCACATGTTAAATTTTTGGGATGTGACAATTTTTTTCTTCTCTTCTATTTCCCCTTTTCTCTTCTCGTGCTCATATACTGATATCACTATTCTCCTCCTTATCTGTCTCTTTTCGTGTGGGTGGTCTTTCGGTTTCTTAGGGTTTCATCTCCAGTGGTCTACGATGTCTGGCATTGTCTTCTCTAGTGGTCTCCAGTTCGCCGCCGTTATCGCGCCAATGTTCATCTCCAGTGAAAACTATGCAAGTAAGTTTCACAGGTCATTTAGTATAATTCACGAGGCCGTAACACCAAAAAATTTATATTGTTTGTTTCCAAGTATATCTAACTTATAGAACAATTATGAAAGCAGACATCCTTTTCCAATTGTCAAAGAATACAAATGAACCAAATGTGATGAGGTCACTATTGAGGCTTTGTAATGAGATTCTTGTGCTTATTTTCATAAATATTTTTCAACACATCGGGCATTTCATTTCTACATCTGTTATGTAGTGGGCATGTATTTAATTCTACAATGACTACTAAAATATCGAGTTGTCTAGGTAATTGTTAGTGAACCCTATGTTTACTGATGGTATACTCATGGTCTTTACAAATATTCCTCTCTTATTGGGTTCTGCCACTCTTCTACTCCTATTATTGTCTTGTTCTCCTGTTACATTGTTTGAATCTGTTAGTCTTGCTGGTCCTGTTGCTTCAACAAAATAGTGCGGCGAACATTGGCGCGATAACGGCATTGAACAGGAGACCATAGGAGAAGACAACGCGAGACCACTGGAGAAGACAACACCAGACACTGGAGACCACTAGAGATGAAACCCCAAGACACCGGAAGACCACCCACGCGAAAAGAGATAGATAAGGAGGAGAATAGAGATATCAGTTGTCACACCCCAAATCCAAGCCAGTGACTAGCGCAAACGGTATCTAACCCCACACCATTGCAAGCCTAGGACTTCCTTATAATTCTTACTTTCTTTATTTCAAATATACCCTAATTTAAAACAAATCAAAATTTTCATAAATGTAGATGATCACAAAGTCATCTTCTTTTTTATAATAATACATAAAAATATAAATAAACCTTCCTTCAAATTAAAATATAGGTTTTCTAGCTCCACTACACTCGTATTTTCCCTTTCATAATACATAATCATATTACATAACAATACGTGACCTATTCAATTACAGAGCTTTCCTAGAATTATACAACTTAACATAAACTAAGGTATTATACCTTTACCCTGAACAAAAGGGAAGGTATTCTTGGTGTTCCCGTCATTGAAACTAAAGAGTCTTCTGTACCTGAACCTGTAAGGAGGTGAGTCCAGTCCACTTGGCTCACTATAAAACTAGTCCTACCTATCACACACATTCGACTATGAGTGCTAAAAGTACATATAATCATGCATGAACATATGAGTACTCATAACATGAATAATTCATGAAGTAAATATGTGTCAAGAGAAGAACATCATGAGAGAGTTCATAAATATTTATATGTACCCTGCCCAAAGGCATATCCTACCCATAGGTTATATCATCTACCCGTGTCACGTCCCAAAATCTGAGCACGTGACCGGCATGGAAAGTGAATTTCATTTCACCTCCGTAAGCATATCTTTCTCTTAAGCATCATACCATTCTTTTTCATGCAACCAAACCGAGTTCTCTATACACACTACAGTCATTCACATTACATCACTGAATGAACCTACCCAATTACAGAGATTTCTAAATTTATACAACTTAGAATAAAACTTAACTATTATACCTTTATCCTGAACAAATGAAAAGGTAATCATGGGCTAAGGATTCATAATTCATTGTACAAATATTTACCTTCAGCTGTCAACTCTGAAAAAAATGTTAATAAGAGGGGTATGAGCAAACCACGTGCCCAGTGAGCAGACAACACAACACTATGACAAAAAAATATCATGCATCATAATGATAACATGCAGCAATCATACGTAATCGATCATAATATAATATAATATAATTCATAATACTTCACAACAATATCCAAGTAAATCAAATACATTTTAACATAATTCACAACAGCAAACAGTGAAATCAATTTCACATATTTCCCGTACCAACCGGGTCGTTCAGGGTACTTATGGATCGTTGCCCGCGGCCCCCGCCGCATTCACCCTTATCGCTCCATGTATATTCTCCACCCTTATAGCTTCACGTAGATTTCTCCATGGGGTGCACCACCATGTCTTTCCTTTCTAGTCAAACACAATCACAATCACATCTAAGAGCATCCTCAATCAAAATCATGAGCCACATACACAACTCAGTCATTTACAATTCAAGTCACAACATAAACAATATTGTTCCAGTAACATAGCATGTATGCAACATAACCCATAATATAGATCAATTATTCAACAATAACATACTTCAACTATCCGCATATGGATGAACTCAATAATCAGAGTATGATACATTTCAAATCAGTTCACATGCCATTCACAATCCATCATATAACCTCCATTCATGAGAAAATAAGAATCACCAGGCAAGTTCCACAATTGTTTATGTCTCATCGTCCCATTCAAGCACAATATAATTTAAACATATAAATATATATATTTGAGTCATCATCCTCTTCAAATTTGGATATACAACATATTTTCACTATGATGCATAAAGTCCATAACAAAGATATTTAATCATAGCAATCATTAACCCACTCACCTGGATTTCACGCTCTCGGCACTTTCACCTTGTACCTTGACCATTCCTATTGTAACCAGATAAAAACCATCAGGGTTACGAAATAGAGAAATTTCCTACCACTATTCCCGACCTTCACTTACTTCTCAAATCATAACTCCTAACTGGTAATGAATATCCAGATGAAACTTATACCATTGGAAACTAGACTCAAAGAGCTTTTCAACGATAAATTAAAAAAAAACTGATGCTACAGTAACGTTGACCGAGTCAACGCTACAGTAGCCGAGAAAATCTGGAAAAATTTTCTCGATGAATAGTAATTTCTGGGGAAAATTTTCAGATGTTCTTCGTGTTCTTCATCCAAAAATCCTAAAATCAAATCTAAAACAACATTTCTTTTAATTTCTTCCATGGATTTTCATCCTTAATGTCTAAGGAGTGTTTTAACACCAAAACCCCCAATTTCTACCAACAATCCAAGCTCAAATCTCAAATTTTCATCAAGAACACTAACTTTTTTCAAATATCAAAATTTTACGAATTTCTCCTAGTTTTCTCCAAATTTCTTATTCTAATAACATAATAAACCACCTAGGAATGTTTTAGATTAACATCCACACTTAAATTCATCCATTAAAATATTCTACAAAAATTTTGTAAATTGATAACCAAGGATTTGGTCTTGTAATAAGAGGAAGAAGAAGAAGAACATCAACTTACCAATCCTCCTAGCTTCCAAGGCTTCATTCCTTAAACATTTGGCATGGATGGAGGTGAAGAAGAGAACTTGGGATCTTCAACCGAGAGCTACGGGAGGAAGATAGAAAAATGAATAAGAGAGAATGATGAATGTTTAAGTGTGTATGTGTGGGCCCCACACATTTTCTTTTTCGATAAAATCGCTCATAGCCACCTTAGCTTATAAGATTTGTTCACTTAGGTCCTTGTGAATGTATAAAAATTTCCTAAATATCGAATCCATCATCTTTTCGGTACCGGACTCATAATTCATTCTCATAAGCTTTATTCTTCCTCTCAGGTTCCTATTTGGTCATTTCCTAAAAGTCCTCTATACTTTCTTTTCTTTTCACATTAGTCCTTGAGAATTCGTAAAAATTTCCCAAATTAAAATTTTGAAATTACTATTCCCAAATTTTCTTCACTAATTCAAAAAGAACATTTTCCACGTAATTAAATTTTTCACTAAATTTCAAATTAGACTTTAAATATTCATATGAATTCTTGGGATATTACAACCAGTATGCTATATCCTCGCCTATAGGCGTGTCCTGCCAGTAGGCTATATCTTCTGCCCATAGGCTATATTCTCACCCATAGGCGTATCCTGCCCGTAAGCTATATTCTTGCTCGTTGGCGTATCCTACCTTTAGGCTATATACTCTGCCCGTAAGCTATATCCTCGCTCGTAGGCGTCAACCTTATTTCACCCTCGCACTCAAAGGGACGCTAAACAATTCAACCTTATTTCACCCTGTCCTCAAAGGGACGCAAAAATATCTAAAATCTCTATTTCTTTCAAATATAATCACATGTACAAACAAGAGCATCCATATGCACATCATGAACTTTAATGAATCATGTCATTCATTGTCACGACCCGTTTTCTAGGCACATGACCGGCACAATGATGAATATCCCATCACTGTAAGCCTTTCGATAAATTCTACCCACAAGTAAAATTATTTAGTTATTTATCTCCATGTTATCAGAATAGTCATTCCTCAATAAATACGAAGAAAATATATCAAATTTTCTTATTTAAAAATCATAGATAAGTTGCATATAATAATAGCTCCTCAATATAAAATACATTATTATACTGAAATACAAGCCAAATACCAAACCCCTGACCTAGATGTCCTAGACGGTTATAAAGCAATATAATCTAGATCAAAGGAGGGGCCTACCTGACAACGGGAAGGTCCAAAGTGATCTACTCCTCTAGCGGATCTTCTTCGCTAACAACCTGATCTGAGCAAAAAAAATTGTACAGAAAGTGTGAGCTTTTAAACTCAGTAAGCGAATCGGCCTCGCATTAATAAAATTCAAATACATCGCCAGTCATGCAAGTATATCCGAAGGCTCAAACTCAACCAATAGACATAGTTAGAAATTACATACAAGAAGATAAAAATTCATCCAATTCAACAAACGTTACTAATACTCATCAATGGCAATATATCCCGGAGAGCGCACATAGGCCGGCTCACCAATTCTGTATATTTCCGCCATGACGCACAACCTCATCCTCTTAGTTAGGGCGTCTCAGATCTGTTACCGATCCGGGCTATATCCCTACTGAGAGAATCGTTGTCTCCACACTCGTTGGTCAAGACACCCTTTAAACCGGGTTTTCTGCCTTGCCTTGAGAGGGGGTACTGTCCCGCTCAATCACAATCAATAGTACAGTATTTCATATCATAATCAGAAGCACAATATAATATTCATTCATATAACAAGTATAGTATATAACTATATTATAGGTTTATAAACCACAAATCAAGATAACAATTAAATTGTTTTTGAAAAAATTCAAACTTCACATCATCATGAGATACTTATTTCATTTTATCCATACTTCTGGATTAATTATCTCCCCAGATTTACCACTCTGAATCCAGTTTACCCATATGAATCTTGGAAGTGTCCTACGACATACTTTTTATCACCAGTAATGCTAAAACTCTATTAAAACGGGGTCATTTCACTCACCTGAATTCCATACGAGTATCGCTTCTCTAAGTCGTTACGGACAAGAATACTCAGGTGAATTTCAGTGTTCCGCTACGGAGACTTTCATAAAAGATTAGAGAAAATAAGTTAGGATTGTTTTCGTACAGATATTGTTTATATGTACAGTTACTGTTCATACATACGGTTACTATTCATATGTATGGTTACTGTTTATACCAGAAATAGAGAATACAATATGTAAAAGAGTACACCAGGTAAGTTCCCAGGAAAGAGTAGAGGGTCGCAATGGACACACTTAAAAACCATATCTTTCCTTAGCCAGAACTCTCCTAGACATGTATTCTTCACAGTTTACATCCTATTTCAATAATTAGAGAATCAAAATAATATGTAGACAGCTAAGGACAGTTTTTCTGATGTGGAAGATCAGCCAAAGTAGCAATCACAGAGCATACTTAAGAAAATAACTTCTAAAATTTGAAATACATAGAAAGGGCATAGTATCCTTACCTAAGCAGAAAAGAAAAGGCTCAAAATCTCAAAGGTTTAACGTCGGAGCAAGAGAAACTTAAGGAGAGAAGAAGAGAAGTTGAAGGTGTGAGTTTAGAAGTGAAATGTAAGGGCCTATTTATAAGAAAAGTCAAAGGTACTATTTGATACTATGCGCTAATAAAATATTCAATTACTATTTATGAAAGTGACATTTCTAATAAAATAATTCACGCGTTAATCATTTACAGTGAATTATTGGTTACTATTGGAACTTAAAGAGAAAACTATCATTTCACCTTAAACCTTTAAGTTTCTTTTCAAATCAGTCCTTTCATTATAGTCCCTGAGGGTATTTTCACACATAAAACGTCATTTTCTCCTATAAACTTCTTTCTAATTTTCTCTTATGACCAAACTACATCTAGTACTTGACATTTTGATTGTATAAATGAACAGTATCGTATACATAAATAGTATTATACGAGTGAATAGTACTATATATTGAAATAGTAACAGTAGTTTGTAAACACGCATTTATATTTTATTTTTCATGGGTATTACATTCATAATCATCAATCATTCACATGCATTTCCTTTGCAAGTTCAATCCAAATATATAGAAAATATATTCATTCATTACTTTATTACATCTCTAGGAAACAAAATTCTAAAAAACAAATTAAATAAGGCAAGACTAGATCCCTCACTTGGAGTTCGAGCTATATTTCTAAACTTTATACTTAAAGGGAGATGCCAAGAGCCTCATCATAAACCTAGAAATTAATTCTAGCAAGTATCAATACCAATTCAAAACATAAGATATTAATCATTTAACTTTATTTTATTTTGAGGCTAAAATCAGAACCAATCTTTAAGAAATTTCTGGGAATGAACTGTAGCTCCACAAATTATGAAATTTCGTACATAGCCTTATTAGTAGGTTGATATACTAGAATAAAAATTTCAGAATTTAATTCCATCGTTAGACCCTACTAAAGACCTTATTAGAGATTAAAGGTCAGAGTTGTCTAAATTCTAAATAGGTATCGTGTTATGCATTTTAGACTTAGTTAATCATGTCCAAACATCGTGAAATTTTCTCAAATCCTTAGATTTATACCTTATCTATGTGTCATAAAAATTTCAGATCAAAAAGAGGTCTTTAGCTATTAAAACCAAATTAATTTCCGAAACTAGTAGCATGATAGATCAGTCTCATTCTGCCTTTTACAAATTTTAGTCACTGTTTTAGGTATATTAGCGGCACCAAACCAACCCAGAAAATTCTGAAATAATTTAAATATATTCTTGGACACCATTTCTAGTTGCATACCAAATTTCATGACCATTGAACTTTGTTTAATACCTCAAACAGTCCAACAACTCTTAGCAGTAAAGAAAAATTCTGCAAAAATATAATCAGCTCTGTTCTCTGTCTCCTTACCATTTCCTTTGATTTTTCCTTCTTAATTCATGCCTTATGTTTTTTTTTCTTCTTTTTTAATCTATAATAGCTTGTATAATTACCTCTACCCGAAAACTAAACAAAAAGAAATGAATTAAACTCATATTCAAAGGATTCAAGCTTATCGTTACTTTGCTGTGTTTTATGGTAAGAATCACACCCATGACCATATTTCCATCAATTTGGTCTCTATGATTCTTAGCTCATAACAGAAAAAAAGAAAGGGAGAGGAAAACGAAAAAGAAAAGAATAGAACAAGATGAACCTTACTTCATGACAGAATAGATAAGAGGTGATCTCTATAGCAAGGATTCTCTTTCCCTCTCCCTAGCTCTCGTTCTCTCTCTCTCTCTTTCTTAGTCTTCCTTTCTGTTCTGCATGAAATGGGAACCCAAATCTTTTTTTTTTTCCGAACACATCCAAAAATGAGGCCAAAGTATAGTGTTGTAGTTCCAATAGTCACAGTAGCCCATGGTGGCAAAATCAACTCATCTCAATCTCTCATTTTCTTCTTTTCTTCTGTGTCTTTTCTTCCTTTTTCTTTTGACTAAAATCACAAGAGATTAGAATGGGAAGTGGGTAGAATACATGTTTGTCTGCCACCAAGGTTAGCTTTTGCTAAAATAAGAGGAAGCACCTCTTACATCTCTTTTCCTTTCATCAAGGTCCATAACAACTTGGGCTAATTATATTTTATGCCCCAAATAAAATTATATTTCCTTAGTTTCCTTTAAAGACAATATCCATACAACTTAATTTAATTTTTTTTAACAATCTCCTAAATAGACTAAAAAAATATTAATATAAATTCTTGGAGTATTACGTCAGTATAGGGGTCTGGTGAAACATAAGCACAGGAAGAGAAAAGGAAAAATAGAAGAGAGGGAACAAAATTATTGCTATGTCAACATTTAATTTTGTTGTGTGTAGTGCTGATGTGGTGCTTAATGCTAATGTAAGTGTCACATATCACAGATTAACTGTTGACTGATGGTTGACTAATTTTGGAGACTATTTTTTGAGATTTTAAAAATTACAAGGACCAAATTCTCCATTTTTAAAGAGTAGGGACTAAATCATTTGTTGGGTGAAACTATAGATACTTGAGTATACTTTAACCAAAATATTATCATCCTTTTTATTTATTTTCTTAAAAATTAAGTCTCTTACTTTAGTTTTTAAGGAGTATACTTTATCTTGAAAATATTAAATTCAAAATATAATTATCTTTTGGGGTTAGATACTTAATATACTCAAAATCTTAATTAGACTCTACTTTCATGATATTCAAATTCCTTTATTTTGATTTTTTTTAAGTAAAACAATGAAACATAAGAACAACACACTAACAAAAGAGTCATCACAAATGTTTAGGACAATTTAAGACTGAATTCTAGTTTTCGTAATGATGTTTGCACACTAGTTAGGTTCCCTTTAGCATATATTTGATGGGAAAACTAATATTTTTGGCAAAAATATTCCTAATGTCATTAATAAGAGCACTAAGCAAATGAGTGTTTATATTTGCATAATAAATAAAATGAATAATCTCAAAGAAGTCCAATTCTAACACAACTTTATAAGTGTCATGATTATGAACAATTGGCAATCCATGCTTTACCAGCTATAGTTCTAAGAAAGCAAATACCTCTCAAGTCATCAAACACTAACAAGCTATAAGCACTAGGCATTATATCAAAAATAACAAAATTCTCCTCATAATCAAAAGCAAAATTGACTAGGAAATTTGCCACTCTATTTGTTTCTCTGAAGGGGTAAGTCAACTTAATCTCCCAGTTCTTGTTACACTAATCTCTAATGGACCTTATGAGGCCTGCGCATATATGATTGTCCCCAGTGCCATTCTACACCATTTTTATGGAAACCTTAAAGTCTAGCTCAAACCAGACCCCATAACTTAGCTACTAATACATTACAGTGACCTATAGACTTGTAGAACCTTGGTAGCCGTCTTCCCTCATGATCTCCAAGCAAAACCCTATATGTTGCTTCATTACCATCCCTTCTACATGCTTTATCAGTATTACACTTGACCCAATCCGTTAAAGGAGCTATCCAACCCACTTTTATTTCCTTGTATTTCTATGAGCTTGCATGACCATTAATCAGATTTAAATCATCATCAAAAAACAATTTGATTAAGTTGGAACCAGCATCCCTGTATTCTTCTTTAAAAATCAGACTATTTCTATTCTCCAAAATGGGTCTTTGCAATCTCAACCCACACCCATAGGCAGACTAGGTGGTAAAACTTCCATCCATAGATAAATTCCACCTTACTTTATCCTCTCTAAGTCGCTCAGAGGACATTGGGCAAGAATTCTATTATAGATGTCCTTGAGTTGCATATCTTTTACCTCTCTTAAATCGTAATCAACCTCGTTATCTACATACTCATATATTTTCTTTTCATAATCAATAGAGTTAACATACCCCGTGGCCATACTGGATAAGGAATTCCCCATTCCTAAACAGTCATCAGACCAAAATTGAATTGAATCCACCTTACCAATCTGCCAACTGCATCCATTCCTAAATATTTCCATGCATTACAAATACCTTTCCAAGCATTGAATCACTCCCTCTTCTCTTTACTTCCAGAATGACATCATTCATGCATTTGTATTTGCTTCTTAAGACCCTCAACCACAAATAGTCTCTCTTTGAAAGTAAACCCCACATCGAGCCATATTCATGCTTCTTAAATTTTTTAAACCAAAACCTCCACACTCCCTTGGTTGACTTATTTTTTCCCAAGATACTAAATGACTTTTTCCCCACCAAGGATAAGGACTTGGCCTTCCATGAACTTAGTCTCTTCTTTACTTTCTCAATCACACCGTAGAATTAATGTCTCTCTATTAACCCTTGAGTACAGTAGCAACATCTCTAAATATTTCTCCAAATTTCTTGTTAAACAACTTTGAGAGCTTCATTCAATTCACTTACTTCATTGTGATTCACGTTCCTCCAATAGAACAATCTCATCTTCTGCAAGCTCACTTGTTGTCCCGAGAACTCACCAAAAACCTTTAAACACTTTTGCATGAACTCCACTTGTCCTTGAGACGACTTCGTGAAGAGAATGAGATCATCTGGAAAAAAAAATGAGAAATAGGAGGCCCCTTTATTAAGTAAGATCAGTTTCCACAATTTATTGTTCACCGTCCACTTGATAAAAACACCTAACCTTTTTCAAACACAAGACAAAGATATATGGGGCAAGGTTTTAAATTGCGGTTGTGATTGCGGTTGCGGTTGTGGTTGCGGTTGCGGTTGCGTTACAGGTCACTGCCATTGCAGGTGTTGCGGACGCTGCAATGCGGTTGCGGTCATGAATTTTTTTTAAGTTGCACAAAATATATAAAATATGTATATAATTGTTTTAACCTTTAATTTTAAATATATATATATATATATATATATAACATATTATATATAATATTTATATTAATTCCATAAATATATACTCTTATTCTATGCAATTATGTTAATTTTACTTGAAAAAATTAAAAATAAAAATAGATAATTAATGTGTTAATAAGTGAAAAATCATATACAAATGTATTACATAATTATCAAACAAGATTACAAGATATTAATCATCATTCATCACCACATGGTTGAATGGCGTGGAGGACCATAACCTGTAGTTTCACTTTCAGCATCACCATGGCTTGCTCTTTGTCCAAAAATATAATCAAAAACTCCTCTCCTAGGCTCCAATTGTTGATGAAAAGGTTGATAAGATGGTTGATAGTAATTAGGCTCTTGATGGTTCATTGAAGGTTGATAATATGACGAAGCTTGATAAGAAGGTAGCTGATAGGATGGTAGATAGTGACCTTAGCTACTTTGAGAAGATTCACCAATGCCAAAGTCACTAAAACTTTGTGAAAAACTGGAAGAGATTGAATCTTCAAAATGTTGTCTTCCATCCCTTTCCGTAGGGCAGTATTTAGGAAAAGATGACATATCAATACAAAAACCTTGATCACGCATAGCATATGGAGTGTCCTAATATGGGTCTTGTTCTCTATAGTCATCTCTCCCATGAATATTTTCTGCACTACCACCACTATTGTTGCTTGGTGGACTCAAACTACCATCAGTATCATTACTATCACTTTCATCATCATCATCATCATCATCTTCTTCTTCTTCTATTATGTCCTCATCTTCAGAATCCATTCGAGGAAGCCATTCTGCATTTTAAAGTCCATCCAGTACTAGGTCTTCCCTCTCTTCAATCCATGGAGACAAAGGATCATCTTCATGAAATATGTAATCAAGATTAATTGGGTTGAAACTATTTTCTATTTCTTTTGGACTTCTTCTTTTCATATGTCTCATCTTCAGCTTCATGTTGTAGAAGGTAAAGACAAGTTTTTGTAATTTTTTATACTTGAGTCTATTTTTTGTCTTTGTATGAATATAACTAAATGTTCTCCAATTCCTTTCACAGTTTGATGCTGAAGTTGTTTAGCTAAGAACTTTAATTGCAATATTTTAGAGCTCAGGAGCACATGAACCATAGAGCAACCATCATTCAACTATTTGGACAAAATAAATAAATAAATAAATTATTTAGAATATATAAAAATAATAAAACAAAAAATGTTTAAACAAAAAAAATATATTATTATATCTAGAAAGACTGGTAAGAAGAAAATAAAAATAATATTATTAAATCTACCAAGAGAATAATTTCATTTAATTAAATTTTGGGTACAATTATTAAATTAATTGAATTAATTTAGAAGTAACTAAACACACTTTTAACTCTATTGACAGACGTTAGAACCCAATTGTAACTAATTGATGTTGCCACTTTATTGAAATGAAGTCATCTTAGCTAATATGAAGCTTTTTTAAAGTATATTCAAACTATTTGATGTGATTAATATTTTTGTATTTTGTCAAATAAAAAAATTACTTCATCTACAAAAAAAACAAAAAGGTTTAAGACACTTCAATAAATCTTCAACAAGAAAAGTTTGGCCACTTGTTCCCATTTCTGATTTCCTTCTCTTTCTCTTTTTGTTCCCATTTCCCTCCAATTCTTTCCCGCCTATATTATGCAAAAACAAATTAAAAATTATTTAAATTACACTTCATATCATTTTTTGTTTCCCTGCCTATATTATGTAAAAACAATCAAAAAGAGATGAAAGATTCATGAGATTCACATCGGCACAAGAGAAAAAAGATATTTAGCGAGAGACGTTTGTAACAATAAATATTTATTAAAATTAGTTAAATATTCATAAGATGTGAATCAATGAACAACCAATAATCAATTTGACGATCCAAGCAATTAATGTAATCAGAAAAGTAGAAATCATAATGAAGAAAGTTTTGCCAACTAATCCCATTTTTCTCTTTCTAATTATTAGTGTATTTTATATTAATTTTTTAACAATTAAATTATTTCATTCCGTGTGGTCTATGGTCCACACTCAAATTATATTGCAGTACAATGAAGCAACCCCGCCAACATATTAGGCAAATTGAATAACAAATATTTGAAACTTCAAAGAATATTAAGGATGAATATATATCTATATATATTATCCCCATGCGTCTGTCCGCCAGGATACCAAATACTTCTTCCAAAGTACACTGCATTTACTTGTGACTTATCACTTGCCCCTTTTCCCTTTTTTTTTTTGAAAAAGAATCACGTATGTCTATGTTGGGTTTGGCTTGAATTTTGTGGGTGACTCGATTTGTAACCCGACCCACGACCCATAACCCATTATTTCCTCTATATATATGTGTGTAAGGGAATTCACTGTAAGTGGTTGATGTAATTTCTCTCTGTATAGCCTCTATCAAAAATAATACAGATATTCTCTCTATCCGTGGACGTAGGTCACATTGACCGAACCACGTAATTTCTTTGTGTGTTCTTCTCAATCTTTCTCCTTGATTTATTGCCTTACAATAACCTAACAAGTGGTATCAGAGCCTTGGTTCATTTTTGGTTCGTCGGTTACTGTAGCACATCCGAAAATTTTCAGATCCGGCTCCAAAATTTCAGATCTTGCCTCGATTTAGTTGTTCTGGAGCATAGGAGACCATTCTCTGCATCTTTGGTGCGTTGAAGAACGTTGGAGACCAATTTTTAGTGGTAAGAAAATTTTCAGATCTAATTTCAAATTTTAGATCTAGCTTGATTCGCTTGTTTTTGGGCAAAAAGAGACCGTTTATTGCATTTCTAGTGCATTGGAGATCGTTTTTCAGTTGTTTTGGTGAGTTTTTACGGTTGTGAATACTGTTCATCACCGGAATCTTCATCGGAAGTACTGTTCATCACCAGAATCTTCATCGGAAGCACTGTTCATCGTCTTCTACGGCTAAGTCAACGGTTAACGGTACTGTAGCGACTCGGCACTGTAGCACGGTCAATGGTCAATGGTACTATTTGGTCAAAGTTACTGTTTGGTCAAAGTTGCTGTTTGGTCAAAGCTGTTGTTTGGTTAAAGTTGTTGTTTGGTCAAAAACTGCTATTTGGTCAAAGCTGTTGTTTGGTCATAGTTGTTGTTTGGACCAATTTTTCTGTTGCAATCATTATTGTTTCGTCGACACTGTTCCGGTGAGTTTATGTTTAATTCAGAAAAGAATTATGAATTTCTGTGTGAATTTACTGGATTGTGTTATATTGTGCTGGATTGGATTTCTGGTTTACTGCTGTAAATTTTGTTGGACTACTGTGTTGAATTTCTGTTAGTGAAGTTCTGGTCAGTTTGCAAGGTTCTGAATAGTTTTGTGAAATTCAATTTCTGATTGCGAAATTTGCTAGTAATTTATCTGCTGTTATTTGAGAAGATGTCGACTTATAAATTCGATATTGAAAAGTTCAATGGATCGAATGATTTCACTTTGTGGAAGGTAAAAATGAGGGCACTTCTGGTTCAGCAGAGATGCGCAATGGCATTAGAAGGAGAAAGTAGTCTACCTAACACATTGAAAGAAGAGGAGAAGAAGGAAATTTTGGCAAAGGCTCATAGTGCATTACTATTGAGTCTGACTGATGAGGTGTTGAGAGAAGTAGTTGATGAATCAACTGCTGCAGGTTTATGGAAGAAATTGGATGATAAATACCAGAAAAAGTCTCTCACAAACCGGTTATATCAGAAGCAGCGTTTGTATACCCTGCGGATGATAGAAAATATGCAGGTAAAAGATCATCTTGATAATTTTAACCGAATTATCCTGGATTTACAAGGTGTTGGGGTTAAAATAGATGATGAAGATCAGGCTATCATTCTTTTGTGTTATCTACCAAATTCATATGAGAACTTTGATGACACTATGTTGTATAGTAGAGATAGTATCTCTGTTAATGATGTCAAAGATGCTTTGCAGTCTAAAGAGCTGAAGAGAAGAGTCTCTAGTTCTAATAAGAATGGTGCAGAAGCAGGTTTGTATGTTGGCAGAGGCAGAGACACAAAAAGGGATGATGGAAAAAGAAGCAAGTCACGATCTAAGTCGAGGAACAAAGGAGGACCTCGATGTTATCACTGTAAACAAAAGGGGCACATCAGGAAGAATTGTCCACAGAGGAAGAAGGGAAATGATGGGAAGGAACCGAATACCCGTGGTAGTGCTACGATGGTGCAAGATAGTTCTGACGAAGAAGAAGACATT
This sequence comes from Biancaea sappan, assembly GCA_037074585.1. Lineage (NCBI taxonomy): Eukaryota > Viridiplantae > Streptophyta > Magnoliopsida > Fabales > Fabaceae > Biancaea > Biancaea sappan. Next base: position 30,532,693 of record CM073500.1, on the reverse strand, counting down.
GATGTTCTCACAGTCAGCACCTCTGGTTCTGCAAATACTTGGGTCTTGGACACAGGTGCATCTTATCATATGACTTTCTCACGTGAGCTGTTTACTTCTTTCAAGGAGTGGAATGGTGTTGTGAGATTGGGTGATGATGAGCAGCTTAGTGTTAAGGGCAGTGGTTCTGTGCAGATTCAGATGTATGATGGAATAGTCAGGACGCTTGATGCTTGGTATGTTCCTGGTCTACGGAAGAACTTGATTTCTCTTGGTACTCTAGACAAACAAGGGTACAAGTACTCTGGAGAGAATGGACAGTTGAGAATTTCCAAAGGTGCTCTGGTTATAATGAAGGGTAAATTGTAGCATGGCATTTACTTTCTGATTGGTAGTTCTGTGATAGGGACAGTGGCTGTATCTAAATCTTTAGGGAAGAATGATGATTGTACAGAGTTGTGGCATTGCCGATTGGGACACATGAGTGAGAAAGGGCTGTCAATTCTAAGTAAACAAGGATTGTTAGAAGGGGCAGAAACTGGGAAGCTAAAATTCTGTGAAGTTTGTGTTATGGGTAAACAACGCAGAGTTAAGTTCAGTTCTGGGAAGCATACTTCTACGGATGTTCTGCAATATGTTCACTCAGACTTGTGGGGTCCTTCTCCAGTTGAATCTCAGGGCAAATGCAAGTACTTTGTTACTTTCATTGATGACTACTCTAGAAGGGTTTGGGTATATTTTCTGAAATCCAAAGATGAAGTGTTTGGGAAGTTCAAGGAATGGAAGACCATGGTTGAGAAACGGACTGGAAAACAGGTCAAAACACTCAGAACTGATAATGGGTTGGAGTTCTGTAACGCTCCATTTGATGAATTTTGCAAGAAAGAAGGTATAGTGAGGCACCGCACTGTACGTCATTCACCACAGCAAAATGGAGTTACAGAACGTATGAATCAAACACTGTTGCAGCGTGCGAGATGCATACGATTAAACGCTGGCTTGCTAAAACAATTCTGGGCTGAAGCAGTTAACACTGCTTGTTATCTGGTGAATAGATCGCCATCTACTGCAATTGATTTTAAGACTCCTCAAGAGGTATGGTCCGGTAAACCTTCTGATTATTCTGGCATGCGTATATTTGGTTGTCCTGCTTATGCTCATGTGAATGATGGTAAACTAGAGCCTAGGGCAATGAAATACATATTTCTAGGGTATGCACTTGGAGTTAAGGGGTACAGACTGTGGTATACCAAAAAGGATAGAACTCCAAAATTTATTATTAGCAGAGATGTAACTTTTGATGAGTCTGCTATGTTTGGTCAGAAGGAGGAACTTGGTAGTCATGCAGGTAATAATGATCAAGGTGCTAACCAGAAGGTGGAAATTGAAGTTCAAACTTCAAAAAGGGTTATAACAGACCCTGTACAGTAGCCCAGGAGAGAAGAAGAATCACAACCTATAGCAACAAGGAGGGAAAGAAGGGAAATCAGAAAACCTATGAGGTATGCACATTGTGTTGATATAGTTGATGTTAATTCAGTTGCTTATGCCTTGGCAGTAGGTGAAAGTATTGATTTTGATGACCCGAGATCATATAAAGAAGCAGTTAAGAGTATAGAAACATCAGAATGGCTGGTTGCAATGAATGAAGAGATGCAATCTCTTGAGAAGAACGAAACATGGGATCTTGTACCGTTACCAAAGGGAGTGAAACCGGTAGGATGCAAATGGGTCTTCAAGAAGAAAGAAGGTATTCCTGGAGTTGAACAAGCAAGGTTCAAAGCACGACTCGTGGCAAAGGGTTTTTCACAAAAGGAGGGAATTGATTATCATGAAGTTTTCTCCCCTGTTGTGAAGCATAAAACCATTCGTGTCCTTTTCTCCATGGTAAGTGTTTTTGACTTGGAGTTGGAACAACTGGATATGAAAACTGCTTTCTTACATGAAAATTTAAAGGAGCAGATCTATATGTCATAGCCAGAAGGATTTCTTGATTATGGGAAGAAAGATCATGTATGTTTGCTGAAAAAGTCCTTGTATGGTTCGAAGCAGTCTCCTAGACAGTGGTACAAGAAATTTGATGCATTCATGACTTCCCATGGTTTTCTGTGTAATCAGTTTGATAACTGTGTCTACTCTAAGAAACTTGTAGATGATTCTTATATTTATTTGTTGCTATATGTTGATGATATGTTGATTGCTGCAAAGAACAAGGTTGAAATTGATAGTTTGAAAGTCTTGTTGAGCAGTGAGTTTGAGAAGAAGGATTTGGGTGCAGCCAAAAAGATATTGGGCATGGAGATTTGGAGAGATAGAAGTGCAGGTTTACTGTATGTATCTCAGCAGAAATACATAGAAAAATTGTTGCATTCTTTCCAAATGAATAATTCTAAGCCAATTAGTACTCCGTTGGCGGCACATTTTAAACTTGATGCTAGTACAATACCTACTACAACTGAGGAAAAAGGGTACATGAGTTCAGTGCCCTACTGTAATGCTGTTGGAAGCTTGATGTATGCAATGGTGTGTACTAGGCCTGATCTGGCTCATGCAGTCAGTGTGGTAAGCAGGTTTATGAGTAATCCTAGGAGAGCTCACTGGAATGCAGTTAAATGGATTATGCGGTATCTGACAGGTACGAGTAATATTTGTTTGGTTTATGGTGCTGATAAATCTGATAGTGGCTTGGTTGGTTATACAGATTCAGATTATGCTGGAGATCTTTTGAGGAGGAGATCCTTAACATGCTATGTCTTGACTCTAAATGGATGTGCTATCAGTTGGAAGGCAACACTTCAATCTACAGTTGCCTTGTCTACCACTGAAGCATAATACATGTCATTGGCAGAAGGAGTTAAGGAAGGTATGTGGTTACATGGTTTGATTGAAAGTCTGGGGTTAAATATTCAGAGACCTATCATTTATTGTGATAGTCAGAGTGCATTAAGTTTGGCCAAGAATCCAGTCTACCATGAGAGGTCGAAGCATATTGATATCAGATTGAATTTTATTCGAGATGTGATAGAAGACAAGAAATTATCCATCGAGAAGATAGCCACAGCAGATAATCCAGCAGATATGTTGATGAAGGCTCTACCTTCAGAGAAGTTCAAGCATAGCTTGGACTTGGTGAATGTTCGCATTCTATGAAGCCCTACAGGGCTTGAATGACAGAGATGAATTTGTACTTAGTTCTGGTGATTTGAGAGAATTCAAGTCAAGGAGGGAAATTATTGGGTTTGGCTTGAATTTTGTGGGTGACCCGGTTTGTAACCCGACCCACGACCCACGACCCATAACCCATTATTTCCTCTATATATATATATGTGTGTAAGGAAATTCATTGTAAGTGGTTGATGTAATTTCTCTCTGTATAGCCTCTATCAGAAATAATACAGATATTCTATCTGTCCGTGGACATAGGTCACATTCACCGAACCACATAATTTCTTTGTGTGTTCTTCTCAATCTTTCTCCTTGATTTATTGCCTTACAATAACCTAACAATCCAAATAGGCCAACTTTCTAGAATAATAATAATTATGAAAAAAAAATTCCAAATATATTTAAAAAAAAAAAAGAAGACATAGGTATGCAAAGATTACTCAATATTCTATGCAAGAAGAGCGATGAGTGAAATGGAAATTTAGTCCGAGAGAAGCTTTAATAGAAAGAAATTTTCATCTAAGAGGTCAATGTTTTTTATAGCAAAAATATATAAAAAGACCATAAAAAAATCTTATCATACCTGGATTCATACGAGACCATGCTCGTTGAGCTATATCTGTACCATAAGTCTCAGCTTTATCTCGAAAAATAAATAACTACAAAACAACATATAATATATAATGTAAATACTAAATATACAATATTATATTTTGAATATTTATTATAACAAATCTTTTAAAGTTATATACACTACCATGTTGCATTGCTTTGACTTGATCATCTAATTTTCTTTCTAACTTAGGAATTACATTCTTTGTTCCCTCAAATATTTCTTTATAAACATCTCGTCCATGTGAAACTCCATATTGAAATTGAGGGTTGAAAATAACCTAAAACAAAAAGTAAAAGAAATTTTCAATTAATATCCAAATATGTAAATTGGTCTAATAACTTGCAATAAAATAAAACTTATATATAGAATTTACCCACTAAATGTAGATCAGAATGTAAAAATTTCCACCTCTTATCTATTTTAGCGTTATAATGCGAGGGATAGCGACAATTTTTCTTTATAAATTGTTTCACTCTATCAATAGCCTTGTAAATAAAACCCAAAGTTGGCTTTTTATCACCATCAACAAACCTTAACACTTTAACTAGAGGTTCAAATACTTTCAATATGTCATTAGCTTTGGACCAAAAGTGTTCATCCAAAACTATTTTTCTTGCATCATATGCTGGTCCAAATTTTGCCTTCCCAAATTTGGACTTTCTAAATTTTTCAAAGATGAACATATTTTTCAATGCTTGTTTTTGCTTCATAATAGATTGTAGTTGTACAAATTGTGTAGCAAATCTGGTTATGCCTGGACGAATAATCTCTTTGCCTCTAGTGTATTCTTTCATAAGACTAACAGTCCAAATGTAGTTATATATAAAAGATGTGATCACATTTGCATCTTCCAACACTTTTTGTACATTGGACTTTTTCCCAATGTCCTCTAAGCATAAATCCAAACAATGAGCTGCACAAGGTATCCAATAAATATGTGGCCTTTTTTCCATCAATTTTTTTCCAGCTGCCTTCAAGGCCCCTTCATTATCTGTAACCATTTGGACTACATATTCTTCTCCTACTTCTTCCACAACTTTATCAAGTAACTAAAAATAGTAATCAGTATTTCTACTAGCAACACTGGAGGCATCAATAGATTTAAAAAAAATAGTACCTCTACTACAATAGACAAGAAAATTCATGATATGCATATGATTGATACTGTTCGTCCAACCATTACACATTATTGTCACATCTCTTTCCTTCCACGCACATTTGAGCCCTTCGATCCATTGTCTCATTTCTTTGTACTCGTCTTCCAAGTAGACATCAGAAATCTCATAATGTGATGGAAATCTAACACCTGGGCTACCAAGACTGGCGGCAGTAGTGATTAAACTATGCAACCATGGAGAATTAGATAGGTTCATAGGAAGACGCTCATATATTATAAATTTTGAGACTGCTTGCCCTAACTTTTTTATCAGCGTCTTCATTAAACTAGCTGTAACTTTTGGTTGCTTCATACTTTGACTTCTGACAAGATCAATATTTGTGGACCTCAAATTAAATGTAGTATCTTCTACACTAGATAGACTTTGTCTACTAGCACCACTAGCACCCACTGCATGACCAAGAGAGCTACTACCCTCATCATACACATTTTGTGTCCCACCTGTTTGATCTCTAAATCTTTGTCTTTTTTCCCATTCATGTTGAGCTCTTTTACTTTCTTGAGTTACATATCTCATTTGGATATCATCATCAATAAACCCTTCTATTTCATCATCATCGTCGCCTCGTAATCTTGCTTCAAATTCTTCTTTTCTTTTTCTTGAATTAATTTTTTTTGATTTAGTATCTGTTAGAAGTTTCATCATACCCTCTCTGACAATTTTAGTAACTCTAGGACAAGGAGCTACATTCCCTTGAAAGTGTGCAATATGTTCCTTTATTCGAGTAATTCCTCCTTTCACTATCTTCTCACAAAGTTTACTCTTTATATTGTTTCGATTTCTAGGTACAGGAATTCCAAAATGCCAACTAGGATCTATGCTAGGAGCACCTTCAGCTCTTCCAGATGGAAATTCTTCTCTTGGTGGCATTATTTATATTTTGTAGTACCTATTAATAAAACATAACAAACTTCAAGAAAATTATAATATATAAAATAATAATTTGATCAATCTCAAATTCTTGAATCCAGATTTAGTGACTCAGCCATTTTCTAAGTCACATAACATACTGAAACCCTGAAAGAATAGACTATTTATTCTCTTAATTAACATGTTTTAAATGCAATAGAGTTATAAAAAAATAATAAAGTTAAAAATTATTTTTAAACTTCTTTTTAATTATTTTGTTTATTCTGTTTCATTATATTATTATACAGAATGCGTATTTAATTTATTTTCATCATTTCTTATCATAATCATGTTCTCATAATTATTTTTCATATTTACTTTGATATTCCAACTAAACAATAGAATGCCCATGCCTAATTGAATAAAATTTTAGACAATATTATTTTATTCCAGCAAAAATTATTTTCATTCCCTAACAGCATTACATATAATAACATAATAAAAAGAATAAACAAAATAATAAAAAAAAGTTTAAAAATAATTTCTAATTTTATTATTTTAAACCTGTTGCATATAATAACATAATAAAAAGAATAAATAAAATAATAAAAAAGAAGTTTAAAAATAAATTTCAATTTTATTATTTTTTATAACCATGTTGCAATTAAAACATGTTAATTAAGGGAATAAATAGCCTATTCTTTCAGTATGTTATGTAACTTAGAAAATGGCGAAGTCACTGAATCTGGATTCCAAATTCTCAATTCTCAAATTAAAAAACTAACTAAACTTAATTCATATCATGAACCACGAATCATCACATATCATATCCACAATTTTATCACACAGTCAATCTAAAATTTAATCATAAATAAGATCACTAAATTATTAAATCACAATATCTACAATTTTATCACATATTAGATAGGTCAAATAACAAATACACATAATCTAAAATTATAAATAAATAAATCAGTGATTCAATATTAGTATCGCATTCACACATCACAGTATCACATTCACACATCATAGTATCACACGGTCACATACAAATCACAAATCACAGATATTATTCATAATTATCATTGCATCTTCATTATATCATATTTTAAATATCACAAAAGATTAAAAAAAATTTTCATACTTCCCACTCACATGACCCACACGGTCATACTCACCCATTTTTTCACTTCCCACTTAATTTTTCAATTCCCACTCTCTTTCTTTTTTTGATAATCACTTTCCACACACTCACATCACATCAAAACTTCTAGATCTATTAAGTATTAACTTTATAGCCTTCTCCCTCAATCAGATCCATTCACCCAAGCACCCAAGAGTCACGAAAAAGTCAATTTCACTTCAGTCAAGTATCACAATTCACAACTCATAAAAATTAAACTTATAGGGGGAGAAAGGCCGTGAAGATGAGAGACTGAGAGCTCACAGCAATCTCGGTGAGGCACAGTCGCACGCGATGGTGAGGGACTGAGGGTTTGAGAAGGAGATCAAGCAAGAGTAGAGGAAAAGCAGAGGCAGAGCAGTGCAATGTGTGAGCTGGTGCACGTGAGTGGTTTGTGAAGACAGATCGAGACTCTAGATCAATGACGGGATGAGGGATTTGAGGCCAAGATTGTAGAAGAAAGCCAGAACAGAAAACAGAGGAGAAGAAGGACTAAGTACTTATGTACTAACAGAAAATAGAGGAGAGGAGACGAAAAATAGACAGATGAATGAAGTCAACGAATGGTGGCCAGCTAGTTTCAATGACGATGGAGATGGGTAAGTAGTTTCTCTCCCTTCTGAATGGATCTAGGGTTGAAAATGGGATGCTCCGATATTGTGCTCACTTTTTTTTTCGATTTTATATCAAAACCGCAATGGAACGATGTTGCGCCGCAACTTCGATCCCTTGCGACGCAATGCAACGTTTTACAATCACCGCGCAATTACGGGGTGATGCGAATATAGCCATCACCGCATCCGCAATATTGCGGCCGCATTGCAATGATGCAGCCATAATTTGAAACGCAAATATGGGGATAAAGGATCCACAAGCCTTATCCCCCAGAAGGTTTGAAACTCCTAAAAGCCTTATCATTCCACAACACCTGCATACTACACATATTAATGCACACCATAATGATGTATATAGTCTTCTATAAGAAGCCAATGTCCTCCAACATCTCTCTAATAAAACACCATTCTAGCCTATCATAGGCTTTTTTCGAATCAACCTTTACAATCATATAACTCCTCTTCCCTTTAAGCCCTTTCATACTATAAATCGCCCCTTTATAAAGTTAGGAGATAAAGTGACTTATTACAAGTTATCTCATTGCGATTAGGAGATAAAGTGACTTATTACAAGAGGATTAATAAATTGATTGAATTTTTTTTAGATCACTAAGACATTGCAATTGAAAATTATGATCGGATTATATAAATGCAGTCTTTTCAATAAAATAAAATTCCTCCTTTGTTTTTTTGATTTTGTATTTTGCTAAAATCTAAACTTGCTTTCAAATATTAAAAGTAGTAGTTTTTTTATTGCAAGATGAAGCAAGTAATCAGAGTTTTTCTTCTGAAGCAAAAGAATAATTTTTTTAAGGCAAAGAATATCCTCACTCAAAATTACTAATTACAACCTACTCTTATTTTAATTAGGCCAAAATGTATTTTACCCCCTGAACTTTACGGCCAGATCACTTTACCCCCTTAAACTCTTAAACTTGTCAAAATACTTCCTTTAACTTTCACCTTGTAACAAAAAACCTCCTCCATCTAACTTTCCATCAAGTCAACTAACAATCAACATCCTAGTCAGCTTCCCACTACCACAGCATACGCCACATTATCTCCAAATTTTTACACCTAAGCGCATGACGTGGCGCATTTAACAAAACTCCTCCATGGGTCTATGGCACCAAAACCAATTACAATAAGTGAGAGAATGAATACATAAACAAGCTTCAAAAAAAGCTTGTCCATGGCAGTTGCAGCCATTTTCATAAGAAACCCTGAATCCTAAGTGATTGACAAATTTAGGGTCAGATCACTTTACCTCCTTGAACTTTTAAACTTGTCAAAATATCTCCCTCAACTTTCACTTTATAACAAAAAGTCTCTTTTATCTAACTTTCCATCAAGTCAACTAATAGTCAACGACCTAGTCAACTTCCCACTACCATAGCATATGCCACGTCACTTCCAAATTTTTACACCTAAGCGTGCTGATGTGGCACATTTAACAAAACCTCCTCCATCTGAGTTGCTTACTAGTCGTACCCTACATTTGTCAATTGTTCTCCATCGCCGCTACGCCATCGATGTACCAGAACTGTTATTCATCACCATTAGAGCTGTCAAAATAGGCTCGGCCCAACAGGCTGGTCCACCCCAACCCTGCAAATAGGATGAGGTGGGCTAATAATTTAAGGGCCCATTTTGAATAAGGGCTTTTAGCCCAGCCTATTTATGCCCTTAGGGCTTAAGTGGGTTGGCCCTTGTAGGTTTTTATTTTTTATTTATTTATTATATTTTAGATTTTAATCTATTTGTTTAGAAGTTTAGTTTTATTTTTTGAGGTTTCATTGTTCCAATACAAATTTTTTTCAATCAAAATAATTATAGTTATATTTTAAACAAGAAAAATTGTCTATTTTAATGTTTAACATTTTTTTAGAAGTTTAATTTAATTTTTTAAAATTTGATTGTTCTAATATTTAGTTATTATCATTAAAATAACTAAAATTATATATTTTTTTAAATAAGATAAGTAAGCCCATGGCCCATGATGCGTTAGGGTGGGCTAGATGTTTTTAATCATGAATTATATATTTGGCCCGGCCCAGCTCATGCTCTTCACTGGCCCTGTAGGGCTTGGGCTGGAGTGGGCTAGCTTGGCCCATTTGACAGCTCTAATCACCATCGCGCCACCGAAAACTGTTATCCATCCCCTTCGGTTAGCCTTAGCACGTTCCAGACAGGGCGAAGCAGTGATTGACCATTGTACCAACCTCCACCCCTTTGCACAGCCTTACGACGTTATAGAGACGGCGAAGCAGTGATTCCAGGCAATCCCAAACACCTTGACCGGCCATCCCCTTCGCCCTATCTGCAACATCATAAGGCTATGCAAAAGGGTAGAGGTTGGTACAGTCGTTGATCATTGTTTTGCCCTATCTGCAACATGTTAAGGTTGTGCAAAAGGGATGGATAACAGTTTCTGGCGGCATGATGGTAATGAGTAATAATTACGATACACAGATGGCGCAGCAGCGATGGAGCACAAGCGACAAATGTAGGGCATGAACAACAAGCAACTCAAACGGAGGAGGTTTTGTTAAATGTGCCATGTGAGCACGCTTAGGTGTAAAAATTTGGAGGTGATGTGGTGTATGCTGTGGCAGTGGGAAGCTGACTAAGACGTTGACTGTTAGTTGACTTGACGGAAAGCTAGATGAAAGAGGTTTTATGTTACAAGGTGAAAGTTAGAGAAGGTATTTTGACAAGTTTAAAAGTTCAAGAAAATAAAGTGATTTAACCCTAAAGTTCAAGGGATAAAAATGCATTTTGACCTTTTAATTACTGTTTATCATCCTTTACAAATAATCTCATTTTCTATTTCATTCTTCTTGTTTCTAATCCTTTTATATACTTGTTTTGACATATTCATTTAAATCTTTTATATTCTATATTTTTATTTGGATTAAAATATTTTATATTTATCATGAATTCCTTTATTCAAATATAAAAATTTTAATTAAAAGTAATTATAAAGAATATTCAAAATTATCTATACATTCAAACATTGTTAATTGAAGTCATTTTATGTATATTTTTGTGTAAATTGTGGATTTTATTTTAAAAAATTATAATGATTTTAATTTAATTTTGAAAGATAATATTTGTTTCAATTTAGTATTTTTAGTCTTTTTATTTCAAAGTGACTTTTACAAAAAAAAATTTAAAATTTAATAATAAAAAAGAATTTATAATTGAATAAAAAAATTAAATTATAATAAATAGAAACAGCTAGGGACTAAATTAATAATTTAATATATTTTTAATAATTTGATATTAAACATATTTTCTTAAATTGATTATGTACAATTATATTAATCAAAATAATTATCAAATAATATTTATCTAGGCTGTGTTTGGCAAAATTAGCTTATAAGCTAGTTGAAAGCTTATAAGCTAATTTTTAATTTATAGCTGATAGTTGAAAGCTGAAAGCTTATAAGTTAGCTTATTAAATTAGAAGTATTTGGTAAAAGTGCCTGTTGAAGTAACAAAAAAATGTAAAATGACATAAAAGGACATATATTTTATAATCCCAAAATAATACAAATAAACATTATTTTTTTAATTAATATAATTTAAATTATTACATATATAATTAATTAAACATATTTATATATTTTATTATATTAATTTAAATTATTATTATTATATATATAATTCATTAAATATATATTTCTTATTATATTATATAAAATATTTTATTTTTTTAAAATTAAATTAATTTAAATTATTATATGTATATATATAATTAATTTATTATATTATATTATATATATATATAATTTATGTGCAATAAAAGTATAATGGGTATTTTGATAAAATGATAAAGGTAAAATAGGAAAAAAAGTATAGAAGCTATAAGCTACTCAAAGTAGCATCTCAAATTAAGTTATAAACTACTGAAATAAGCTCGTTTATCAAACATTTCTAACAAGTTTATAAGCTAGTCAAATAAGCTATAAGCGAGCTTAGTTTGCTAGCCAAACACAGCCTAACTACAGTATTTTTTTTATAAAATTATATTTACCATAAATTTTAAAATAAACAAATTTACAACTATTTTAATACCAAAAAGGAAGTCCAAGAGTTCCATCTGAAAATTTTTCTTTTTGCGACTCGCAAGTGCTAGGGTTTCTGGGTTTCTGATGGATCAAAATAATGAATTTGCTTTCATAGCGGAGCTTTGTGTGGTATGGTCCTCTCAAGAAGAATACCTGCGTCATTGTCCTTTCGTCGGAGAAGCAGAGAATGTCACTGTTAAGCCATACCTACATCACAATGGTGAAAAGGCCCTCAAGTTTCTCAAGCGCCGCCTACTCCCTACTTCAATCATCTTTTGCTTAACCAATCAGTAAATTTGGATGACGATGATGATACCGATGGTTTTTCCCATGGGTGTGAGAATCTGGACATTGTGAAGAATCCAGAGTTGGGATTTACGGAAGTTGTGGCGGGATGCTCGTGTTGTGAAAATTGGAGTAGTTTAAAAAAATATTTTAAATTGTTGTGAAAATAATTTTAGAAAAATAATTTAATTATTTTCATACTTATTTGATAGGGTGGGAATTATGTTTATTATATATAATTATTTGATTATTTTAAATTTAATTATAATATTATCTTTATAACTAACCATTATCTATTTTCTCTATTATCTCATTATTAGATTTGTTATAATTATCCTTTCATATTTAATTATAAATTAATTGTCTCTTTTTTGAGATATTTATCCTCCATATCTTGCTTCTAGTTTTCAGAACCCTAACCTTTTTTTTTTGATATTGTGTTACATAACTTTTCTTTCTCTGCTATTTTGTGACCTGGGTTTTACCACAAAAGGGACTGTTTTATCCTGAGAGGAAAGCCATGAATATTTCCTTAAGGACAGTGTCAACCATAGCACGACTCGGACTAAATTTTACTGTTAATCTTTCTCAATTTTCCAACAATCTTAAGGAAAGATGGAAAGATTATTCTTTTCAACCAAAAAAAAATTGAGGAGATTAAATCATGTTCATCAAAGAAGACCCAATATTTAGAACAAATTATGGAATGACCAAACAGCGAATCAAAATCCAATAGGAGACACCTCTGCACGCGCTCTCACGCTCCGACACGTGAGACAGCAGATAACAGCTTCACGCGGCGCGTGAGCTTTACTTTCCGAGAGACATGCCTCCGATCTTCGGGTACAGGCCTATGTGGTGGTTCTATTCTTTTCTGTGCTAACGGTGACAACTATAAAGGAGCTTAAGAAGGAGAATCGAAATGGTGAGAATTGCGAACCGAGGTTTGTGGAAATTTTCTGATGTCCAAAATAAAAAAAGAATAGAGAGTATGCTCTTTCTCTCTCTGCATATATGATTGTTTAATATGCTTTCTTCTTTTAGGTGTTATTTCACTAATTCCTATCGATATATATTTCATATGTCACATGTCTCCTAAGTTGCTTACATGAGAGCACTATCTAGCATTTTTCTTTTAATTGGTTTTTACGCTATTGAACCATGCCTATTATTCAGAAAAGATATATGGTTTTAACGCTAATAAACCATACCAGTTAATAGTTAAACATGATACACATTGAATTGGTACATCTATGAGTGGGTGACATGTTTATATATGATGTATATATAATTGTGTGCAAAACATGGCATAATTACCGACGTACTAATTTTTTTGAAATTATTTCTTCATATACTAACTATCTAAAACTATTTCCCTGTATATTAACTTTTTGCATAATTTGACCCACACTGAGTCGAATTCAATGAATAAATGAACAAATTCGACCTCGAGGAGGTCAAATTTTAGTTAAACCTATAATTCGACCTACCCATGATCGAATTCTATACTGGATATAATAAAAAAAATTCATGGAATTCGACCATGGGTATGTCGAATTCCATTATGTTATTTTTTTTTAAATATCACATGGAATTTGACCATGCAATGGTCGAATTCCATGTAGCATTTTTAAAAAAAAAATTCACACATTTTTTCCACCACATTTTATTTCGAATTGATTATCAAAAATTGTTTAAATTTTTTTTTGTTTAAACTAAATTATAATAAATAAATTTTACATATTTTTTATTTTATACAATATTAAGTTTCATTAAATAATAAATATATTAATAAATTATATAAATTATTATTTTAAATGATTTATTTTATTAATGATATTTATTATTGTTTCAATAATTATATTGGAAATGATTTATTTTAGATAATAATAAATTTTAATAATTTGAAAGATTTATTTTGATTATTTTCTAAGATTTTAAGAATATTCTTAATTTTTATTTTTTAAATAAAAAATATGAAAATATATAAATTGTAGTTAAAATGTATATATTAAAAAAAATTTATGCCAATTCCAATTGTCATTAATTAAAATTACAATTGTTATGTAAAAATAAATTGTATACCTTTGGAAATTTTGATTGGTATAAATTAAATTTACTATTATTAAAATGAAAAACAATGTGAGGGATTTAATGAACCAACCAATTTTATTTAATGTGAATAATAAATGAACTAATTAGTAAATTATTAAATCATATTTTTTTAAATATTCGTGTATATTTTTTTACTTTACTTTATATAAATATTGTTATTTATTTTTTTTAAATGATTATTATATTTAATTTTTTTATAGAAGAATTTTTTTTAGTGTAAGTTAAATTAATGGTATTTTTATTTATCTATTAAGATTTTGATTTATTTATTTTAAAATATCTATTTATTATTATTGTTTATAAAATTATAATATTAATTTTTACATGATATTTTTTAGTTTTTATGTAATATAAATTATTTTATTATGGCTTTGTTATTAAGTTATGTATTGGCAAAGATTTATTTTTATTATCTTGTTAAGATTTACAGAATATTCATGCCTTTTTAAGTAAATTTAAAAAAAAAAGAAATTACATCAAATATAATTAAAAAATGGATATAAAATAAGTTTTATACAAGAATACATTCAATAGTAGTGCGAGCTAGTTCCACAACGGCGCCTAGCGACTCGTCTCTTTCTACGACCGAATGCTTGATCATCTTCTTCCTGATCGCTATCTTCGATCGAATCACCATCTTCGGTTGAATCATCGTTGGGTTCAGGATATTGTGTTGGTGGGGTCTGATAGGTTGAGCTCGGACTAGCGTGATCCCCCCACGGTGCTCGGGCCAACTCATATGCCACGGACTGACCGCCACGTACCCCTCGTGCCCTTCCAGCTCACCTGCCTCAGGGTGGCTTTTCTAGAATATGTGGCTGCGATAAGTTTTGTGCCGCTGGAGCTAGGTATTCCATGGTGTTATGTTCTCCAAGAGCTTGCAGGATCTTGTCATTATTCGATACCACATAATCTGAGGGAATCGCTAGTTCATGCAGACTGCATACGCGCATTGCTCTCACTAGAGTAGCCTGTAAATAATGCA
The DNA here is from genome assembly GCA_037074585.1 of Biancaea sappan. Lineage (NCBI taxonomy): Eukaryota > Viridiplantae > Streptophyta > Magnoliopsida > Fabales > Fabaceae > Biancaea > Biancaea sappan. Next base: position 30,517,651 of record CM073500.1, on the reverse strand, counting down.
ATAAACAAAATTATTCTTCAAGTAATATTAATTAAAATAAATGACAAATAATTTAAAGTATATTTTACCACGTATCCATCACAGGCGTTCGAAATACGAATCCATCACCATGTGTGAAGGTAATACCACTGCATATATCCTGAGTATGGTCCCAAAGGCTGGTCTGATAGTGTTATAAGAGCAATGCATACTCGATCCCGCCACTGGTCCCATGCCTGGATGAAGCCAGCATGCTCCACTTTCCAGTTAGTATCAGTCTTTTCGATTAACTTTTTAAAATACCAATTCTCTAAGTTTATCGGTGGGATCGGGTCAGTTGGTCCATCCCAAATTGACATATGACTCGATCCGAATGATGCCATTCTATTATGTGGAAATTTAGGAGAGGAACCGAGGCACGCCACACGTTAGGGTCATTTCGACAATATTCTAGAACTATTTAACATGTATATGGGAGCCAAATAACCTAATTTTGGCAAATAGTAGCATCACATCCACTAATAGGGAACAAAATATTATCAATTTAAAAATAAAATAAATGTTAATACCTCATCATCGGTCATATGGTCCAACAATCACCTATATCGATCTTGAGCTCCAGCAATGGGGGCTTAGTATAGGGAAAATCTATTCCACCTATTAAAATTAAATCTTTATTCCACTGCAAGGGAGTCCAAACAGTAGTGCCACATCTTGTAATGTGATAGTGTACTCTCCTTGTGTTAGATGGAATGTGTTTGGATGCCCACCTATAGTAATTTTGAGATTTTATATAAGCTAGTTATGTATTAAATTAAAGTACATATAAGTTGAGTTGTTATACTCTTTAGAATTTAAAATATTTAAAATCTGGGAGTATCTTTCAAGTTTATATTGTGTGCTCTATGAAAAAAAAAATTTTTTAAAACTTTGATTGTGTTCATTGTTATGTTGTGTATAAATTTATTTCCTGGATTAGTGACCTTTTCTTTTAATGTTGATTGATGTGTGTATACAATTTAATATATGATAAGTGTAAGATATTTGTCTATATATGTATGACATGTTATTTTTTTAATATTAGCATAGACGTTATACATAAGACAAATAGTTTCCTGCATCTAATTTTTGGTATGAAAGACATGAGTGAAATAAATGTGATTTTGGGATTAAAATTATAAGAAAAGGTGATAGTATTTTATTGTCACAAGAACATTATGTTCAAAAGCAATTTAAAAAGTGTGATCATTTTGATGACAAACTAGTGAGTACTTCTTATAATTCTAACACTCAATTAAAGAAAATAGAGGTGAGTCTGTTGTATTTAATAAACTTCACCTAAGTTGACATAATATATGATATGTGTCAGTTGAGTATATATACACACAATCCTAATAATAACCATTTGAGATGCTTTGATCAAATTAATAAAGTACTTGAGATTTACCATCAGTTATGGCATTTTATAAAGTGAATTTCTCATTGTATTAGAAGAATACAATTATGCTAACTAGATCTTTGATTTAGATAAGACAAAATCCACTACTGGTTATGTTTTCACCCTTAGTGGTGGTATGGTATCTCAAAGAGCAGCCAAACAAATTTATAGACTTACTTTAAAATTAGAGTTTTCTGAAAATAAGACTAAGTGGTTGAAAAACTTCTTAGCATATTTTTCATTGGGGATGAGCCCAATGATAACAGTGTTTATGTATTGTGATTGCCAAGTGGCAATAGCCATTGTAAAGAATAAAACTTTCAATGGTAAAAGCATACACTTGTGTTTGAGACAGAAAGTTACTAAGCAGTTGCAAAAAGATGAAATTTTAAGTATACAGATTGGTTATGTTAAGTCAAAAGTGATTTTGGCCAATTCTTTGACTAAACATGCATGTAGGAAGGAAATTAGTCCTTCACACATCGAGGGAAAATGGACTTAAGCCAATTGAAATTATCAGTGACAATAACCCAACCTTTGTGATTGGAAACCCCATGAAGAAGGTTCATATGGGTAATAACAAGTCATCTGTTAATTCTGCTAGCATTACTTTTTTAGTCATTTTCATATGGTGTAAGTGTGAAAGTGCTAGAATGCATCGATAAAGAGGTTGAGCGAAGCTCTTAATAATTTTCATAGCCCTTAAGGGTGGTATATTCATTGCAGATGCACTTGATGAAATCACCTATATGAGTATGGAGTGGGGCCGCTCCTATGAGATCTTGACGAAGTCTTTTAAACATTCATGAACACCAAGCACGCGCACGGCCAAAAACGCACACAAAGACGGTAACAGCAGAAATTGTGGGGGTGTGATGTGATTGGTAAGATCTCTAACTTACAGTAAGAGTTTGTTGGTTCATAGAATTTATATGCTTCACTACTGACTCTGTGAGTTATATCTGATCTATCTAGATCTGGTTCATAGTCTAAAAGCCACTAGATTCGAAGCATCTATACCTATATGTGTAACCCATAACATTGTTTTATTCAAAATATCTTTTTGAAATATGTGGGGGATTGTTGTAAAAAATGAAGTATTTCAAAAAGAATATTTTAAATTGTTGTGAAAATAATTTTAGAAAAATAATTTAATTATTTTTATACTTATCTAACATGATGGAAATTATGTTTGTTATATATAATTATTCGATTATTTTAAATTTAATTATAATCTTATCTTTATAACTAACCATTACCAACTATCTCCATTATCTCATGATAAGATTTATTATAATTATCCTTTCATATTTAATTATAAATTAATTGTCTCTTTTTTGGGATATTTATCCTCCATATCTTGCTTCTAGTTTTCAGAACCCTAACCTTTTTTTTTTGATATTGGGTTATATAACTTTTTTTTCTCTACTGTTCTGTGACCTAAGTTTTATCCCAAAAGGACCTGTTTTATCCTGAGAGGAAAGCCACGAATCTTTTCTTAAGAATAATGTTAACCATGGCACGACTCAAGCTAAATTTTATTGTTAATCTTTCTCAATTTTCCAACAGCTCGCATGGCTTGATTGAAGCTCAGGTTAGTGAATTTTGCATGCCTAATTTGAACAAATTTCGTTTTCTGGAAACAAGCTTGTCTTTAAAGGATGGTTCAGTACAAGGAAACTTGGTAGCAACATTAAATTCTTTTTCTTTCTTTCTTTCTTTTTTTGGTGAAAGGTGTTTGATTCTTCAGAGGCCTGGTTCGATACTCCTTTCCAGAAAATGCGTGACAGAGAAAGCCCCACAAATTTTAGGGTTTTTCAATCGAAGATTGCAGGAAATGCTGGAAATTATGGAGCTGACAAGTCATCATGTACTGGTATGGGGGAAAAGCAACCCAGGCGAGATGGATAGTAATGGAACAACTTTGCATTTGATGTGTTTAAGATTGTTAGTGAAGGTTCTGGTGATGTACATGATCTTGATCATGTCACTGTTTTGGGCGTTGCAAAATCTGCAAAAAGGATGGAGACTGCTTTGTAGTGTTGCTATTTACATAACTAAAATTACTGCAAAATACTACTGACTCTGCCAAATTGTAATTTTTTGAGTTACTTTTGTTTAGGTTGTGTGGTTTCAGGCACTATCCGAATCTCTGTTTCTGCATTCACAGGATGGCTCAGGATAAGTGAGGCAGAGCAGAAGAGAAAAAAAAAAAAAGAAACTTAAAGTTTCTAAAAGCAAAGTTTAATCTGATTCTGATGTCTATTACAATGAAGCCCTAACCTATTTATACTAATTCTAGGGGAACAATGGCACATGGACGTAGCTAGCAGAGGTTGAAGATTGAAGCTTGGAAGGTGCAGACAATGTGGACTTATGGATCTGGAAGGTAGGTGGATGTTGAAAAACAGAGGTAGGTGCATGTGGAGGTATGAATGCTAGCTGGAAGTTGCGGCTGCTATGGAATTCTCCCCGGGTTGAACAGGACTCGTCCTCGAGTCTAATTCGATCTCTTCATCAATGCATGGAGATAAATCAGCAACATTAAAAGTAGCAGAAACTCCATAGGTTCCGGGTAGTTCAACCTTGTATGCGTTGCTATTAATCCGTTGTACAATTCTAAACGGACCATCAGCTCTTGGTGATAATTTGGCATTGGGTTAATTCGAAAAACGTTCTTTGCGCAAATGAATCCAAACCAAATCACCTACTTTGAAAGTTTGTGCTTTCCTATGCTTGTCACGTTGAGTCTTATACCTCATGTTTTGCCGTTGGATCTTGTCTCGAACTTGCTCATGCAGCTTCTTAATTTCGTTAGCACGCTGGTCTGCATTGGCACTATATTGTTGTTTTTCAGTAGATGGGGTCAAATCCAAGGGGCTAAGCGGTCGAGTACCATAAACCACTTCAAACGGACACCTTCCAGTTGCTTGATTAGAGGAGTTATTATAGGCAAATTCAATTTGGGCAAGGATAAGATCCCATTGTTTCAAATTCTTTCCTACAAAACTCCGGAGAAGGTTTCCCAAAACCCTATTGACGGCTTCCGTTTGACCATCCGTTTGAGGATGACTAGCACTGCTGAATTGGAGCCTGGTACCCAACTTTTTCCACAGGGTTCTCCAAAAGTGGCTTAAGAACTTAACGTCTCGGTCAGAGGTGATAGATTTTGGAATACCATGAAGACGAACAATTTCTTTAAAATAAAGGTCTGCAACTTGAACAGCATCATTGGTCTTCTGGCATGGAATAAAGTGTGCCATTTTTGAAAATCTATCTACTACCACCATTATGGAATCCTTTTGACGTTGCGTTCTTGGCAATCCAAGGATAAAATCCATACTGACGTCTTCCCAAGGTGCTTCTGGAATTGGAAGCGGCAAATATAACCCTGTATTTTGACTTTTGGTCTTGGCCAAGTGACAAATCTTGCATCTTTGAATATGTTTAGTAGCATCTCTCTCTAGTCTTGGCCAATAGAAATTCTCCTTGATTAGGGCTACAGTTTTGTCTCGTCCAAAGTGACCTGCTAGTCCTCCATCATGGGTCTCCCAGATAATTGCTCCCCGTAATAAGCATTGAGGGATGCATAATGACTTTCTTTTGAATAAGAATCCTTCATGCCTGTAGTAGTCTTGGAAGGATTGCATTGTAGTATTACCCCAAATTTTACCAAAATCTGGGTCATCTTGGTATAATTCCTTGACAACCTCAAAGCCGACAATCTGTGTTTGAAGGGTAGAGAGTAAAGCATAGCGCCTGCTGAGGGCATCTGCTACAATATTTTGGACTCCTGCCTTGTGCTTGAGTAAGAATGGGTATGGTTGCAAAAATTCACTCCAAGCAGCATGTCGTCGGTTGATCTTTTGCTGAGAGTTCAAATGCTTGAGGGCTTCATGATCAGAATAAAGAATAAATTCTTTATTCAACAAGTAGTGGCTCCAGTAATGCAGGGCACGAACAACGGCATAGAATTCCTTGTCATAAGTCGAATACTTGAGTTTACCGTTGTTGAGTTTTTCACTGAAAAAGGCTATAGGGTGCCCTTCTTGACTCAAAACAGCTCCAATTCCGGTATTTAAAGCATCACAACTAACTTCAAATACTTGGTCAAAGTTTGGAAGTACTAGCACTGGTGCTTCAGTCAAACATTTTTTTAGTTCTTCAAAACTTTTCTGGGCTTGTTCGGTCCATTGAAATTTGTCTCCTTTGGTACAGTCTGTGAGTGGAGCAACAATAGAGCTAAAATTTTTGATGAATCTTCTATAGAATGAAGCTAATCCATGGAAACTTCTCATATCATGGATAGAGCTTGGAATAGGCCAGCTGTTGATGGCTTCAACTTTACTCGGATCTACTCGAATACCCTCAGCGGTGATAATATAACCTAGGAAATTTACTTCCTTGGTTAGAAAAGAACATTTCTTGAGATTGTCATAGAGTTTCTGTTCTCGTAAAGTCTGTAGCACTTGTCGTATATGCTCTAGATGCTCTTCTTTTCCCTTGCTGTAGATCAAAATATCGTCAAAGTACACGACTACAAATTTGCCAATGAAGGGGCGAAGTACCTGATTCATCAGACGCATGAATGTACTATGAGCATTGGATAATCCAAAAGGCATCACAGTATATTCATACAAGCCGTCTCTGGTTTTGAAAGCAGTTTTCCATTCATCTCCTGGACGGATTCTGATTTGATGGTAGCCACTGCGAAGATCAATTTTGGAGAAGATGGTGGCTCCATGTAGTTGATCAAACAGGTCATCGAGCCTTGGTATCGGGAATCGATACTTGATAGTGATTTTGTTGACAGCTCGACTATCAACGCACATCCTCCAACTTCCATCTTTCTTTGGCACTAGAAGGACAGGTACAGCACAAGGGCTAACACTTTCTTGAATTAATCCTTTCTTCAGCAATTCTTCAACTTGGCGTTGAATTTCGTTATGTTCCTTAGGACTCATCCTATATGCTGGCTTATTTGGAATGACAGCTCCAGGAATAAAGTCAATGGCATGCTGGATATCACGCATTGGTGGTAATCCTTGAGGGATTTCTTCTGGTACAACATCCAGAAATTCAGCAAGCATTTCTTCTATCTCCAAAGGAAGAGTTGTTTCTTTATTTGCTTTAAACAAAAGGACGAAATTTGTGGTCTGAGCTTCTTCTGCCGTCATCTTGAACTGTGTTTTTGTAACTAAAGTCACAAGGGGCTTTGTTTCCTTCTTGTCTTTGTTTAGTTCACTTGGTGGCAATGGTGTCAACTTGACTTTTACTCCATCTTTGACGAAAGAGTAGGTGTTAGCATAGCCGTTGTATATTGCATGACGATCATATTGCCATGGTCTCCCCAGTAGAAGATGGCACGCATCCATAGGTATCACATCGCACCATGTGTTGTCGTGGTATTTCTGACCTATGGAAAAATTTACAAGACAACGTTTAAAGACCCTTACCTCGTTGCCTTTATTGAGCCATTGTAACTTGTACGGATGCGGATGATCTTGTATGGGCAATTTCAACTTTTCCACCATATAATTTGACACGACGTTCTCACAACTCCCACTGTCAATAATAACATCACAAACCTTGCCTTGCGCAGTGCAACGGGTGTGGAAAATGTTGTGCCTCAGCCATGGTTCTTCTTTGGCTGTTGCAGTATGCAAGCTTCGTCTAATTACCAGTGATTCTCCTTGATCAGCAGGGGTGACCTCTTCAATGTGCACTGGTTCTTCATCAAACACTGGGCCATCATCAAATACTGGTCCTTCATCTTCTTCAGAAGCTTCATGGATTTCTCCTTCAATGATGGTGATAATCTTACGGTTTGGACAATTAGAAGCAATGTGTCCAAATCCTTGGCACCTGAAACACTTGACAACTTTAGAATTGCCTTCTCTGTTGGGCTTTGGTGGATTGCTGTTTGAAGTACTTACTTGTTGGATCTGAGGTTTGTGGTTATTTGCAGAGTTCCTATAAGGAAAAGAGGAAGAAGATTGATATGAAGGCTTCTTGGGAAGCTGTTTCTCAATTCGAAGAGATAAACGAATAACATCGTCCAAAGTCCAATATTGTTGAAGTTGGACAAGGTGGGCGATATCTACGTTTAATCCTCCAAGGTAGCGAGCGATTGATTGCTCATCCCTCTCTTGAATGTCACACTTCATCATCAGTTGTTCAAATTCTCTGGTGTATTCTTCCACAGACAGGTTCTTTTGACGAAGATTCTGTAGTTGAATAAAATTATCTTGAAAAAATTGCGGAGGTAAAAACTTACGAGTTAGTTCCTTACGCATCTTTTCCCATGTCCGTATTTTGCTTTTTCCTTCTCTCTCGCGCTTCTTCTTTAAATTTTCCCACCATATGGAAGCGTGTTTCTTTAACTTGACAGCAATGATTTTCACCTTCTTCTCCTCGGGTACCTCTTTATACTCGAATATTTGTTCAACAGTTTGTAGCCAATCGACAAATTCATCTGGTTGGAGTTTTCCTTCAAATTCTAGAATTTCCACTCTGATATCGTCAGTACGGTTGACTGGTCTGCGTTGTCGACGGTTACTGGTGGATGACGAGGTACTATTGTCTGAATCATCACTTTGATGCTCCTTCCGTTCCTCCAATTGAATTCGTTGGGCATTCACCATTTCCTGCAACTGTTGAATTTGTTGCCTCAATTCTTCTAATTCAAGTTCTTGAACGGATCTGCGTCTGGGAGGCATTTTCTCTCTCCTTTTTTTTTGAAGAAGATTAAGCTAAATTTTGGATGACGTAGGGATTTGGGGCAAATTTGAGGAAAGTGTAATTTTTTTTTGGGGGTCAAGCGTAATTTTGAAAATGACTGTGGGCAAAAATAAAATTTCAGAAAGTTGTGAGGGTAAAAGTGTAATATCAGAAAGTTCTGGGGTAAAAATGAAATTTCGGAAAGTTTTGGGGCAAAATCGCAATTTCAGAAAGTTCTGGGGTAAAAATGAAATTTCAGAAAGATCTGGGGCAAAAGTAGAATTTTGGAAAGATCTGGGGTCAATTTGTAATTTCAGAACGTTTTGGGGGTAAAAATGAGTTTTCACAAAACTTTCGTGGTCAATATGAAAATCTGGAATTTGGGGGTGACGTGGCACAACTTTACACGTGGCTGATGACGTGGCAACTGAATCAGCTGTGACACGTGGCAGTGCCGACACGTGGCAACCTCTGATTGATTGGAGTGGATGACGTGGTGATGACGTGGCTAATGACGTGGCAACCGAATCAGCTTGGACACGTGGCCGAGGTGACACGTGGCAATATATGATTGGTTGGAGCGGATGACGTGGTGATGACGTGGCTGATGACGTGGTCGTCTTCAACCTCTGGCAGGCGCGTGTAGTGCGTGGAGTTGATGGCCGGCGCGTGATCTTCCGACGGTGGCGCGTGACGGCGCGTCGAAGGTCAGGCGGCGTTGATCTTCTCTAGTCCAAGGTTTTGGACCCTTCCGATCACGATTCCGACGTCAGTTTTCCCGAAAGAGCGCCAGAGATGGGACTTTCGAAGTTGGCCGATTTCGACGTCGCCGAAAAACTTCGACAGTGAATCTCAGGTAGCTTTTCAGGCGTTCCCTCTCTCTGGAACCTTGCTCTGATACCAAATATGGCTCAGGATAAGTGAGGCAGAGCAGAAGAGAAAAAAAAAAAGAAACTTAAAGTTTCTAAAAGCAAAGCTTAATCTGATTCTGATGTCTATTACAATGAAGCCCTAACCTATTTATACTAATTCTAGGGGAACAATGGCACATGGACGTAGCTAGCAGAGGTTGAAGATTGAAGGTTGGAAGGTGCAGACAATGTAGACTTCTGGATCTGGAAGGTAGGTGGATGTTGAAAAACAGAGGTAGGTGCATGTGGAGGTATGAATGCTAGCTGGAAGTTGCGGCTGCTGTGGAACAGGACTTTATGAAGACCACTTTTTGTTGTGCGAAGCATTGGCTTACATATATATATATATATATATGTATGTATGTATGTAAGTATGTATGTAAATATATAGCTTTTTAGAGCCCTGTTTGTGACTGGTTAGTTACAGTTTGGAAGCTTCTGATTTGGGTTAAAGAAAATAATAACGAAGATGGTTAACAAAGAAAAAGAGTGAAGTAATATTAATCTAAATTCCTCCTCTTTTAAGATAATCGCTCCCACTGGTGTTTTCTTTCTTTCCCCTTAAAATTTTCTTTCCAATAACAAATATTGGAATCTCGCAATTATAGAACATGGACCACAGTTGTAATTTCTATATTATATTCAGTCAAGGTCATATTAGCTAGTTTTATGCAGTTCATTTTAGGATGATTATACTGCATTCAAGGCTTGAGTTCTGCTTTATTAAAAAATTATTATTTTGATAATGGAAAAAGTATTTTTTTTAATCGTAGATTCAAGTTTTAACTTTGTCTTTAATAATTTTTTATGTCAATTTTATTCAATTTTTTAATTTATATCAATTTTATATGTACCACTACTTTGTCAATATAGTAGATAGGAAATGTTATCCTGAATTCCTCAATGAGACACGTCCTTGTCAACATGTCTCACTAATTAGTCCTAATTTTAGTTTCATCTTAAATGTTTGGCTGTAATTTAAATTTCATCTCAAACATTAGGGACAAAAATTGTACTTTTGCCTTTCTTTTCTCTTTCTTTCTCTTTGTGTAAAAGATTTTTTATTTCTCTGTCTCTCCCTGTACAGAAGAAGAACAACAAGAAAAATATTTTTGGTCTCTCTCTCTCTCTCTCTCTCTCTCTAGAAGAAGGGAAATGAAGGATTTTAGGCTAAGACAAAGGCAATCTCATATTTCTTCTTTTTCAAAGAGAGAGAAAGAGAGATAGAAAGGAGAGAAACTGGGACGAGAGAGATGACCAAAAAAATACAACAATTTAGATGTAAAAAGTCTTTTTTTTTTCATGTATTTGACGTATTAAATATGTGTACATTTAGTGGAACATATTGGCATTATCATATCTTATGAAAGAGTCTACGTCAGTAATTTCTATTCGCATTATTGACAAAGTTAATGGTAAGAATGAAATTTACACCAATTGAAACAAAATTGTAGAACAAAATTAGTACAAAAAAATTAAGAATGAAATTAAAACTTGAATCAAGAAATAAGGACAAAAATGATATTTGTCTTTTATAATTTGTTCCTTAAATAACAGTAAGATTTAACTAAAGTATTTCAAATCAGATACAATATAAATCTATTAAATATATTTTTGTATATCTAAAGTATACTAGTCTGACATGTTTAAATGGTTTATATACTATATTACAAAATTACAGCACATATAATCAAATGTAGAAGTTTTTGTGAACTACTTAATGATAAACTCTAGGGCACTACTAAAGACTTGCTATATCGGCATTGTGATTTGCAATTAAATGGTGACTCATGACTACTGAGTAGTGCAAGGATTCCATAAGCATTCTTATAAATTGTAACTGATGACCCTAAACTTTAGCGATCAATATTTCAGTAATAACTACACTACAGATAGCTCGCAAATGAGTAGTCATGTATTATGATCACCGATCACTCCACTTTCTCATATATAATAGAATTAGGAGTGAGTCACCGGTTAATAGTATCTATTTTTACATAAATGTTAGTACAAGGAGTCAAGTTATTAAAGAATCCTACTCTCACTGGCCAAGGGGTCTTCCTCGCTTAATTTAAAAAGAAAAAAAAAGTGTCCCTAGACACCTAAAGTTATTTAGCAAGTAAGGGATCCTCCCCTCTTAGCAAGAAAAACATCCTTAGGCACCTCAACGGGCTCCCTGGGTTAGTAATAAGCAACAGGCTCTCCTCACATAAATGAACCCTTGGTTTCATCCAAGAAAGAATACCCCTTGATGTCACGCAAGGACGAGCACTCCTTGGCACTCAAGAAGAGAGAGGTCCGACTCTCTTGGATAGTACTCTTCAAGAATACCTAGTGAATCCGTCCATCGAACAATAAACATGCATAAACCAAGTGTCTTGGCATCGAGACACTTAACACTTAACCTCCCCTAATAATATATTTTGCTGAGCTAAGTGCTTCAGAGTACCTAATAAATTTGTAATACCTGCCAATTTTGGGATCACGTGTTTGGGAGTATTACGGTGTTTCACTGTGTTAAATTATTTAATTTAACGTAGTCATTTTATTTTTCATATTTAATTAACTTTATTTGGATGTTAATTATGAAAATTGAGATAAATGACTAGACTGGATATTTTATTGCGGTGTGGTATTTTTCCTGTGTATTGTGAAAAATAGGAGAAAAAGGAACTTAATGAAATCAGTATATTATTATTGTGGAATTTTTCTAATGGGGTCACTCGGATTTTGGACAATTGGAATTTTTCATATTTACTTAACTCTATTTGGATGTTAATTGTGAAAATTGAGATAAATGACTAGACTAGATATTTTATTACGGTGTGGTATTTTTCCTATGTATTGTGAAAAATAGGAGAAAAAGGAACTTAATGAAATTAATATATTATTATTGTGGAATTTTTCCAATAGAGTCACTTGGGTTTTGGACAATTGGGTATAAGTACCCATGGGTCACCCATTGACTTACTTCCTTTAAAGTCTTCTTCCTCTCTGTTTCCTCTTTATTTTCACATTGGAGGCATTTTAGGAGCAAGAAGAGAAGGTATGTTCTCTCTCAACTCCTTCAATCATTTCTTCTATTTTCTTCTAGTTATCTTTAGTTTTTTGGCCACTTTCTGGCTCACTAGAGTTGCTAAGATTAGAGGTAAGCCCCATCTTTCGAATTTTTGCTATGCCCTGGAAGAGAAAATAAAATTTTGGGTTGTTGAGTTGTTAATTTGCTTCTTTTGCTTCTTTCTTTTGGTTTTCTTGCTGAATATGGTAAAACACAACTAATTGGGAGAACATATTGGTTTCATAGGGAGAAAAATTGATGAAAAGCCTTTGATAGAAAATTTAGGAATTTTTAAAGAAAAACCATGGAACCATTTTTATTCTTGATCATTGTAGGGGTTTTGATCACCATAAAACACTCTTGAAAATCTATGAAATAGCAAGAACCAAAGGGTGGAGGGAAGTAATGAAAGGGATGGATTTATGGTGAATTTTCACCCAAAACTGTAATGATATGGCAGACTCCAAATCTGGGCACCCAGGGATCCGTGGGCATCAACATGCTTGGCACCTTGGGAGCCAAGTGGACAGAGGCCACAGCCTCTTTAGGATGTTCTAGGGCATCCTGGACTGGGCAAAAAGAGAAAAAAAAAATATATGGGATTTTATGCTAAGTGGTTTTGGATAGGTTTTAGGTGGTTTCGGGTGATCCGTTGGCTACTCTTTTCGGACATCTTCCACAGTAAATCCTTATTGATATCAAGGTGAGTGGATGGCCTTGCTTAGCGGGTTTTTATTTATTCAAATATAATATAAATCTCACTCATATCATAATTGGAATTAGTTGAATTAAATTTCCTAGTTAGTGATGTTAACTAGATGATGGAATTTCTTGTGTGGCTTGGGAAAAATTATGATGGGAATTGTATTTAGAGCATTGTGGATTGTTGATTTATGTGTTGTGTTGTCATTGTATATGATTTGCATGGGGAAGAGGAATTGTGGTAAGAGTATAGACCCATGGTGTGAACTGGTAGTAAATCCTAGGATAACGAAGTTCCTTGTGAAATTGGGGGATTATATTATGAGTTGTATTTAGAAATAATGTGTAATACCCGTTAATTTCATAATATAATTCGCTTAAGAGTATTTTAGAATTCTACAACGTTACTTTAGTTATTTATTTTGGTCATATTTAATTTTCATATTTAATTGTTCTCTTTGAATATTATTTATGAAAATTGAGTTAAATGACTGGACTAAATATTTGCACAATGTGAGATATATTCTAAGAATGGTGAAATTCATGGAAAAGTAGTTTCAGAATGGTCTATTAGTCCATTTATTGTAAATTGACTGGATGGGTTTGGATGTTGGGTTATGGATACCCATGGGTTATTGAATAACCCATTAGAAATATTTAATATAAAGTTTCAATAGTACCCCCTCATTTCTCACGCAGAAGGAAAAGCTGAAAACTAAACAGTGGAAGTTTTCTTCCTTTCTTCATTCTCTTCTCAAATCCTTTCCTTGATCTTCAGAGTTTCGATTATTTGTTCGGTTTAAAAGCTTTGTAAGGATCAAAGGTAAGCTTTAATCCGATTATTTTCCTTAAATTTCAGTTTATGTAGAAGATCAGAGGAGGTTTTGTTCTTGAAGATTTTGATGATAATTCATGAATCTCAGTTGTTTTAGAAGTTATATTTGAGTTATAATCGGTTAAAAGAGTTGAAATTCTGGTTTTGAAACAAGAAATGAAAGGATAAAATTGTTAGAAATTTCTGCAAAAACTGAGTTACTGTAGCGACCAGAAATTTCGGAAAAAAAATCTGGAAAATTTTCTTCGGGTTACTGTAGCAGTACTGTAGTGTCGGTAGTCAACGTACTGTAGCAGTCAACGTTACTGTAGCGAACCGGCACTGTAGCGAACCGTACTGTAGCAAACCGTACTGTAGCAACCCGTTACTGTAGCAGTCAGAAAATTTTGCGTATTTTCGTGATTTTGTTTCCTTTCTTATGTTTCCTTGTAATATATTTTACTAGGAAATTTTCCTACACAAATTCTAGTGTGGAACAAGGTAAACTTGGACAAACATCAAGGTGAGTGAATAACCTTGCTAAGCTAATTTGATATTACTAGTCAAAGTACAATATAAGTCCCATTTACAATATTATTTGGATATTAATTGATCAATTTTTCATATGACAGTATATGATGATTGATATATTTTTTTTACAGAAATTCAAAGGAATAAGAGTATGTATAAATGATTTTATTTCATGGAAATTGTACTATGTGAGAAGTTCTCACTATCTTATTAATGAGTAAAGATCTACGGGATCTACTACATGAGTTTGAAAGGGTTAAAGTCCCATACTACTCAGTGCATATCTATGAAACCTATACACGAGTTGAAAGGGTTAGAGTCTCATACTACTCGGCGTATATCTAAGAAATCTTATTCACGAGTTTGAAAAGGTTAGAGTCACATACTACTCGGTGTATAACTATGAGATCTTATTCACGAGTTTGAAAGGGTTAGAGTCTCATACTACTCGGTGTATATCTATGAAATCTTATTCATGAGTTGAAAGGGTTAGAGTCCCATACTATTCGATGTATAAGATAATTAATTGTATGAGTAAATGTGGTATTTGTACTTTTGATATTTTATATAGTACAGTTATTTACTTACTGAGTTTTTAAATAAACTCACACTCCCTATGATTATTTTTTTCAGATACAGAAAACAAAGAACAAGAGTATTCGTTTGAAGATTAGAAGCCCCTTGGGATTATTCTCTATTTCTGTCTGGTGGGATATCAGTACTTATTAATGTGGATACTAGAAACGCTCTGTACTTTCTATAGGTCTCCTAGGCTTGCGATGAGAAAGAAATATCAGACTATGTATGTCTATATTTGCTTATCAGATGAGTATAATTCTGTAGTATGGAATGAATGATTAAGGTTGAATGTAAAACCTTACAGAATATATGTAAATAACGTATGTTTGGGAATTTTATCAAATGAGTAGTATCTTTTCACATGCTCAATTTTTGGGATGTGACATAATGGGTTGGTTGTTGTATGTATTCTGTTGCCATTATGTGTATGGCTTGCATATGGAGAAAGGGATTATGTGAGAATGTAGACCCACAGGCTAACTGGTTAGCAAACCTTAGCATGGTTAAATCCTTATAGACGAACCAAAAAAAAAAGACTAAGGGAGTGTAGACCCTTAGCACATTTCCATTGAGTTGTGACTCAATGTGATATTTGTAAGGATGCAGACTCACATGAGAAATGGCACGTCATTGTTGCGAGAATGTAGACTCGTGTGAGAATAGCACATCATTGCTACGTGGTACAGTACGCTTTTGTGTGTGTATTTATTTGTGCTTGTACATGCTGGAGGAATTTATTCTGATTATGATAGTGATTATAGTATTTGTACTGGTGTCATATATTAATTTGTTGCACAGTTATTTACTCACTAAGTTTTGTTGAACTCACACTCTTTATAGTTATCTTTTTCAAATAATGGCTGAGGAGGAAGGGTGTCCACTGGAAATGTAGCGGCTTTTGGAGATATCCTTTATTTTTTATTGGTGGGTTCATAGAACCATTTTTTGGGATATAAGCCGAGGGAACGCTCTGTAATCTCATAGGACACTTAGGCTCGAATGTATTTAAGAAATTATTATTGTCTCGGCTATAATTTACTTTGTACTCTATTTGTCTATGTATTCCCATGGTTTTGGGATATTGATATCTTAAACTTAATTGAGTATTTATGTAAATCTCTTTTCTTGAAAAATTTATAATTTGCATAGTTGTGGATATTATGACTGATCAGAGATTTTTCGGGGTACCACATAGGTACACCTTAGGATTTATATGTAACTTATATGCCTGATTTCTAGGGTGTAACAAAATTTGTCCCTTGAACAGTAAATTAACTACCTCATTCTCCACCTCTTGAGAAGTTTGAGGTGAAGGAGAGTGTAATAGGGATGCTCCCTCCCTCAAAGTCAACATAGTGTTGATCTGGGAAGCAACACGTTAAGGCCACCTTGACTTCGCAAGTAACGCTCTCAGAGTACATTTGGTGTAGGCTAAGTGTCATTTGTAGTGTGTTAATTTCCTAATTTTACTAAATTAGGATCCTTTTTGCTCATTAATTCATGATTCCTTAATTGAGTTTTGGTTTCCTTTTTAGCAATAATGTCTTATTTGTTTCTTATTTAATTCCTTCGCTTTAATTTCTAGATTTTTGGCATTTGGACTTAATTGATGTGATTTATTTTTGTTTTTGGTATGTTTTTATGAGGTTAAGCTGGAGGGAGAAAAAGGAAAAAAGAAAGGTGGAGTAAAAAGAGAAGTTCCTATTGCAAAAAGGAAATTTACTACAGAGTTTTTCGCTGAAAGCAAGAATTTCTCTGCTACAGCAGAGATGAACATTGTTATTTCGAAAATACCTAAATATAAATGTTTTTTTTTTAACTTTGGAAGACATTCTGGGTTGAGAATAGAAAAGGGGTGTCGTTATTGACCAAGGAGCAAACAAACTTGACCTCAGATCACTATAGGATCCATTTTCCATGGATTCCCACCTCAAATTCATGCTTCCTTCATCTACTTTTTCTGATTTTTGTTCTTTTACCATCATAAGTGGCTAGTTTTCTTATCTAGGATTGCTATGAACTTTCTCTATATTTATGTGATTTATTTATGAAATACATGTTTTCTCATTAGTTTATGTTTTGCTTTTCACATTTTTGATTAATTTATGGTTTGCTTATGCTTGATCTGAACGTTGGTGAGGGAAATGAGAATAGACCGTGTATGAGAAAAGTGATGCTTAGATCCTAAAATTAAGAAAGGGGATTTGTTAATTACATAGGAACATAGTAATTAACCTCAATTAATCGATAATAAGATTTGATTGGTAAACAACCTAACAAGCATAAGGGATTGTGTTTCATTAGGAAAGCTTAGCTGAGGCTCGGAAGAGTTCGTTTAAGCACTTTAGGATCCTTAGATTAGCTTTTAGTTCTTGGCAAAAGCATAAGAAAAGGAGAGATAATTTATCCTAGGAAGGAAAAGAGGGATTAACAACCCTAGGTTTCTTTTTGTTTATCCATATTTGATAATTTGATGTGTGATTACCTGTTTTTGTTGTTAATTTATATCTGAGTTCTCAGTTCTATTTTAGAACTATTTTTAATCCATTCTAAATTGTCTAACTAATATGTTTGAATTTCTCAGGTAATTAGCAAGTTAGTCCTCGTGGGAACAATACTTTCACTCACTTTTTCACTATATTATTTGTGCGACTGATACACTTGTCAAATCACCAACAAGTTTTTGGGTCGATTTAGACAAGGTTGAGGATGCTCTAAAGGAGTGGTCCTCACCCTCATTCCTCGAGAATAACCTCAAGGAATGGCCTAATAGAATTAAAATAGAGGATCTTCGTGTCATGCATGATCACCCTAAGTAAACTAGGCAGAGATTTATTTTGAATAAAATAAGTTCATTATTTTTTTTATTAAGCTCTCTCTTATTTTTGACCTACTGACTTGGTCCACATTACCCCTTCAATAAAATGCCAAATTCATGATTGCAATATTCTCATTTTTTTTAAGCCAATCAGCACCCATGATATTATACTCCCATAAATTTAGCCCATTTTCATGGACATGGCCATATTTGCACATGATTTTCAAGCACTTCAACCTTCTATAAATATCTCCCAAAAAATCATTCACATATACTGAAACTTTGACAAATTTTAAGATTGAGCTACTAAGAACAAGTTCTTACTTTTGTTAATTTATATTTCTCTTGTCTTATCTAACATTTAGCTAATGTGCTCTATTTTTTCTCTATTAGGAATTCCCAAAGATTGGTTCCATCCATATTGCTCTATATCTCTTAAGTTCAAACCCCCGTTCTTGGAACATTTTTGGTGACTCCATTGGGGACGAAGAGTAATATGATGGATCCCATAATGCAAACCACAAGATATGCTACAAGAGAAGCACATGCTATCAAGGAAGTGCTAACAACGAATCTCCTGGAGATCAAGTCTTTATCCCTGCTGCAATCTTGGATGACATTCTTCGGCAATAGTAGCAATTGCATGATGCCATTTGCGTTATCACTTAGGCTCGCAAGGTGAGTACACCTAGGGTGGTTACCGGTAGAGTGAACACCCATCCTGGATAGACGAGGTCTCATATTCATCCTTGCAACCATATTGTGGAGAATGAGGTAGAATATATACTTGAGAATCCATCAGAAAAGGAGTCTAACCACTGACAATGAAGGAATGACATGCAACCAAAGGCCTCCCTGGTTTCGTTTGCCCAAACTTCAAAGTATGTGATGAAGGATGACCTTAGGAAGTCTCTTGAGGCCAATAAGGAGTGTGTGGTTGACATTGACTTCAGGCTTCCCTATCCATAATGGATAGCAATGAAGTCACACCCTAAGGGATATAAGCTCCTACAATTTCACAAGTTCAATGGTTAGGATGGAAATGCCAAGGAGCACGTGATGTGCTTCATCAATGACTTCGGCATCTTCGAACAAAACAAGGAGTTGCGCTTGCCAAATTGACCTTGGAGTCCATTCATTCCTAGAAGGAGATGGCGGTAGCTTTTTGTGGAAAGTTCTTCAAGTCTCACACTATATTCCATATCATGGACTTAGGAAAGATCAAGCAATGACCTAGAGGAGACACCATTTCATTCATCAAGAGATATTGAGACTTGGTATTAGAGTGTAAAGAGTCCATTCTTAAAGCAGACTTGTGTATGGTTGTGTCACCAATATGGACAAATCTGTGAGGCTCTTCTTGGAGCAAGATAAGATACCCATTTTCATAGAGGTTATCAATAGGGTCCAGAGGATGGTGTTGTCAATATGTAAGGCCAATAAGTAGACAAAGAGGCCTCAATAGGAAGAAGTATCCCTCATGCCAGTAGCAATTGTGGAGGGGCCGCGACCTCAAACCTCTAATGAGTAAGTTAACAAGTTGCAATACAATATCACCTACTAATTGTGAAGGTTATGGAGGATCCAAGCCACCATCATGGAGAGGAAGGTTTCCACCATCTTACCCTTGCCCCATGGAGGATGTGCATGCCTTGTTGGAGATGTGGAGCAAGGATGGCAACATAGGGTTACCCAAGGTCAAGCACCAGGTCACTAAGGTAGAAAGAAAAGGCGCCTGCTTCTACAAGTTCCAACAAAGTACCACTTACTCCACTAAGAACTACTACTAATTGAGTCAAATCTTCCAACAGTAATACAAGAACAAGGAGCTAGAGCCGACCACTAATGTACAAAGTCACTTGTTGCCTGCACACTTCTTGGGGGCAAGGCCACTACATATTGAGGTAGCTAGGGAATTGAGATAGGGGAGCATGAAGAAGAGAATGATCATGTTAAGGGATTGATGAAATCCATAAACTTCATAGCCTTCTTTAATCCCTCAGAGTTTGACAATGAGGCAAATGCACTAGTTGCCCTTTCCATAGTAGAGATAGCTGGAGAAGTGAAGGAGTTAAAGGTTGCAAAGAATAAAGTAGATTGTGACTTTGTCGTCATTGCTAAGGGTTGGCAAAATCTGTTAAATTCAAGGTGTTCTTCAACCTCTTGGAGTTTGATGAGGAAGTGAAGCATCAAGCTGTCCTGGCCATAGCAAAAATAGCCCAAGATGTTGAAAGCAACTACTCCAACTATGAAATTAGCAATATCCCTATGAACAAGACTTGAGTAAAGTCAAGATAATTTGCTTTAGTAGTTATTATGTCATATGAAGACTTAGTTTGCATTTTTCATTTCGATCATGTTAGTAGCTTTACATTGTTGTCAAAAGCTATTTCATCCAGTAAAGTATTTTATTTCAAATTCATGTCTTACAAGTACATTCTATCAAAGTTAAGACTTTGAGAGAGAGAGAGAGAGAGAGAGAGAGAGAGATGAAATAAAGTGTTTTACTGAAAAGGGAGAAGAGAATTTATGTGCCCATCTATAGGCTTTTTGTCAAAGATTTTGAAAAAAGATGAGACAAAGTGTCTCATACAAAAAATCTTAAGCATCAATTTGGGGGACTACTCCCTTAAGAAACTTAGTCTCTTATTTGAAGACTACTGCTAAAGGTCAAATTCCTTTTAGAATGCCTAAATAAATTTGTCCTTTGCACAATAAACATAAGTCACCACACTCTGCCTTAAAGATGAGATTAAAGAGAGTGTGAGATCTCAAGGCTCAATATAGAGGTTGACTTGAAAATAATAAGTTGTCATACTCTGCCTTAAAGATGAGGTTAAAGAGAGTATGATGCCTCAAAACTTAGCATAGAAATTGACTCCAAAAAAAAAATTCATGCTCTGCCTTTAAAGAAATAATGTTAAGAAGAGTATGCTCTACTCAACACCTTTATTTAAGTCTATACACCCCTTTGTGACCTTAACAAGGCACGCCATTTCAAAATAAAAAAAAAAAGCAACATTTATTTAGGCCCAATGCCAAGTCAATAGGTTGTTCTAAGTATTGGCATAAGCCTAAGCCAGGCCAAGCAGAGGGTCATTATGCAAGCGCAAGGCTGGCCTCATGCCAAGCTTAGTAAGTTTATACATTATCTTGTGATTTATATTTTTAATAGAATTTTTCATGATATCCTAATGCCAAAAGCATCAAAGTTGGCAAAAGGGAGCTAGTACAGAAGTCCATCTAACTTATTTTGCCTCAAAGTGGTGAAATTGTTCTTTTCATCCTTTTATTTAACTCCTATTTTGCTTCATTTATTGATTTGTTCATTTTTCATATTTATTAAGCCCTCATAGATAAGTATTTGTCTAAAGATATAGAGTACATACATGAAGTTAGGCTATGATAGAAAGTTTAAGTACAAGAGTTTGATCATAAAAGGCTTTTTCTTTTCAACGACATAATAATAAGATTAGGTAATGTAAGTCCAAATATTTTAAAGATAAGACATAGAAGTAATTCAAATTTAAATATGATAGAGTGTTTCCTTTATAGTTTTAAAAGAATAAAATAAGAAAATATTATGATGATAGTATAGATCTAAGTTCTTTTAAAGATAAGATCTATAAGAACTAAGTCATAGATAAGTAATAGATAATACAAGTTTAAACAACTTATTATTAAGATATGTTACTCTTAGATTATCTTGTCTAACACTTACTTAGTATACCCTAGTTTTCCTCTATTAAGAATTCCTAAAAATCGATTCCATTTATATTGCTCTATACTTCCCAAGTTTGAACTCCCGTTCTCGGAATAGTATCAACATTATTCACAAAGCATAAACTACATTTGCATAAAAATACTCCGGAAATGATCACTCCGCATTTCATGCTATATTTTACAATCTGTGTTATCAACCTATACAAAAAGCCCCACCCCTTACCTTGCCAATCTCATCCTCAATAAGGTCATAAGCAAACAAAAGAGCAACAACCATATCTCTCGTACACGGTTTTTGCAAAATATGCTGACCCTAACCACTACAGTTGACTCTGGCCATAGCCATGCAAGTAACCTGGTGATAAGATTTGTTAAGGATGGAGAAGATGGGGATATATTGGGCTACTACTAGTGCTGGCTTGAGCACCATAGCTTAATGTTGGGTGCAGGAGCTCTGCCTGTGGAAAAGAACTGTTAGATGGCACTTCTAGCAGCAGATCCTGATCAGAACTCTCATCAACAAAATTGAAAGAGTCTAGCATGAGCGAGTCGCCATCAGGAGGCAAAGCAAATAGGCTTTTTGGACTGAAGCAAGAACCGTATTCTTCAGCATCCTTGCCCTCACAGCCAACCTTCACCGTCACCCTTTTAGGGCTCCTCATTGTTGTCGTCTTCAATTCTGAAATTTGCAAGATGAGTGTTAATTAAGAGATTGATATAGATTCAAACTATTAGTAGCCGAAGGCATTAATTATTGCAGTAATATTAACTTGAGCTTGATTATTCGTCAATATATTCTCTGCATTTGAAGTGCCATGTACTTACAACAGAGATGAAATTCTTGTATCTGATACAACTTAAAAACTAATGATTTTTTCATTTTATGACTGCAAATCACATCAAACATAATAAGTTGAAAAAACCTCAGAGAATACTAGTGACAAAAATGATCCATATCTGTATGTAGATTTGTCCCAGAAGCACTTAAAGCAAATTAGAAGTGGTCAAAATATGCAGAGTCAGGTTATTATTTACAATTTATATTTTTGAATCATGATTAGCACATTGGAAAGAACATAAATTATCTGAACAAAGTATTCCAAGAAACTATATTAGTGTACTGTTAAGTCACACAGACATACAGTATACGCAAGGTCTTAGTATAGGAACTATTTCATATATTGAAAGCAGAAGCTAACCTGAAAAGTTTTGATTTTTGCTGTCATGATATCTCTTGACATTTATCATATTACTAGATGCATTGCCAGTAGATACCAGAGCAACAGATTTTCCAGCTCTGTTTTTCAATCTCTGCATCCACAGAAGGATGTGATAGCAATTAAGTATCAAAAATATAAATTCATCAACAAAATAAATGATATCAAATTAAAAATTAAAAAAAAAATCTATAAACCTTAAGTAAATTATAGTGTTCCACCCATTTTGATTTTGACAGATTGGATAATGAAAGCCTTTTCAAAGTCTTGCAGTCTTCAGGTTTTGCCCCTGACAAGGAGATATCAAAGACACCTTCCCCAAGAAGCTGCTGAAAATAAGTTAGGTTCTCCTTGAATTGAGGGCTACTGAACATGCTTTTAAGGCTGCACATACAATAATACAAGATATCAATTTGGATTCAGTCTCAATTTCTTGTATTCCCTTGAAAGTCACACGTCTGATGCACTGTGAGAAGCTTGCATACTTCCAAATTCAGAAATATTCAAGCATCAGATGCCATGACATCAAACTTAGAGATGAATATTTTTGTACATGACCTCTGAAAATTCTGATATAATGATGTATAAAAATGAAATGACTTTAATTCTCTGAGAAGTCAGAACACCATTTATAAAAGAAACAGATAAAAGACGGGATTGAAACTTCTGTGGAAGGAGTTTTAACTTACAAAATCAACTCCAAACAATATTCTCTTGATCAAAACAAATAAAACATTTATCAAATATAAACGAAAGAGATTCTAACCTATCAGGAAGTTTAGCAGTATCAACCAAAGGGAGACACTTTAGTAATTGTTGCTGCTCTTCATTAGTCAAGCTTTTTATAAATTCATCGTAGTTGATGACGTCCTGTACCAAACATGAATAGCAATCACATTAAACACTTCACAATTTGATAAATATGAACATCTGTAAACCATTGTAACTTTACAGTTGAGTACAAGACATATAAACATGAATGAATTATTTTTGGAAAAAGGAAGACTGCCAATTCTCCAATGAAATTTAGCATAAAAAATGAACATGTTTATCCTGAAAGTTGTCGCAGTAATTAAATAAATGAAGAAACTAATAAAAAAATTCATAAAAAGTATAGACACGTTGAGTGCACATCAAATAACTTGAGCTTAATATTACTGATGAATAAATCCAGTTCAACTACAACGGTTGGTTGCATAAACATTCCCAATCTAAGTACAAGCCCCACAATGAAAATTTTCTCAATCTATATTTTCACAGTGCAACGAAAAGAGGCAGAAAGAAATGTGACTTACATTTAAATCTACCAAGCAAAGCGGTGATTTATGATATCCAAGGATTTGAACCTTTTCATGCTGAGTCTTGTCCCTGAAATTCCACAATACAAGAAAAATAAATTACCAGAGACAAAATTCTGCATCTTCTTTAATGGTAGAGAAATAATTAATCCTCCTGCAACAAGTTGAGAACCCCTAACATTGGGCGTGGAGGAGAGAAATTCATTTTAACAAAATGACTGGACTGTTTAGGACAGGAACAGACAAATAAAATTTTCTATCAAACTAAATATTGATGTAAAGAAATTATGTAGGCATATAAACTAGTGTAGGATGAACTTGCCTTTTAAGTTGTTCCTGCTGCATTCCTTGGCCAGAGTTCCTGATCTTTTGAACTACCTGAGAAGAAAAGTTCACACCACTATAATCATTATGCAGAGGAGTGGCTCCAGAACATGAATATGCCTCACTAGTAGGGCATTGTTTATTATCAACTGATAGAGAGCTAGCCTCAGACTCTTCTTCACGAGCTAAAGAGCTCGGATGCCTAATAAGGACGCTTCCATGTCCAATCTCAACAGACACCATTGGTGTTTCACTTTCAAAAAGAAGATCCTCTTCAGAAGATGCAGAGAAATAAGATTGTTGTTCATGAAGAATAGTGTATAGATCTTTAGTGAGCTTCTCAACAGAAGATTGTTTTGGACGACCCACACATGTCCTCTTTTTAGAAGGCACCATGGCATCCCATACAATTGATTGAGCAGGACCTGAGATAAACCCATAAATTCTATCCATATCAGAATTACATGTTCTTATTTAAAGAAAAAGGGTAACATGATACGCAAGCAAGAGATGACATATATTGCACTGCAACATACAGTAAGATTTCTTGATCTATGTCAACCAATGATATAGAACTAGGCAAGTAAAACACATATGTAAAATCGTAACATATTACTGTCACAAATATGCATAAAGATGCAAACTATAATATTGGGAAGCCATTGACACTGATAATGCAAATCTAAATTAATCTTATACCTTTTAATTTTTTTTTTTTTGGTAGGGTGAATTTCTCATAAAATCCAGCGTTGGGACTAAAGCTTATATCATGAATATCTGATTCACAAAATTTATATTGTCATATATTACACTATTCAAACATACTTGATTACATGCTTATTATTGTCTAAATTTTCTAAATTTGGTGCAAATGCTCAATATCATGAATCCTTACAATGAAAATCTGGACTCACAAAAATTACATCCTATAAGATGATATTGATATAAGTGTGTCAAATTTAACACTAATGTCAAATGTTAGTCCTCTACTATCTATAGATAATAGAGAATCCATATCAAAGTGTATTTGAACTGTTTTCGGACAACTGGAGCTTCATGCTAGACATATATTGAAATCACCTTTTGGAACCTTTTTTGTCAGCAGAAAACATACTTATTTACAATTAGAAGCAATATTCACTTGTCTTCCTTTAAAATAACCGTGGCCCCTTAAATGTGCTGAAAATTCACAATTTTTTTTCCTTTTTCTTCCATCCCCCCGCCCCCCTTCTCTCTCTTTTACTGTCCACTTCTTGATAATGCCCATAATAAATCTGAACTAGCAATATACTGTCTTCAATAGAATGCCCAATGCTGTTATAATCAATGGTGAAGGAATCATCTTCCAATGAAATTAGTGCATAGTAAACATCCAACCTGTCAAATCACTAGCATCAGTACCACCAAATTGAGCACAG
This sequence comes from Biancaea sappan, assembly GCA_037074585.1. NCBI lineage: Eukaryota > Viridiplantae > Streptophyta > Magnoliopsida > Fabales > Fabaceae > Biancaea > Biancaea sappan. The sequence goes on along the minus strand of CM073500.1, from coordinate 30,492,121 downwards.
CTCTCTGAGTTAGAGATAGCTGATCCTGAACTTGATCTATTGCTTGTATCTTCATCTACAACTTTTCGGAACCCCTGGTTATAATCAGGGGCAAACACTCCAGATAATACATTATCTTGGTTGTGCTTTCGTTTGGACAGTTTGGCTTCTTTGTTCTTATTTAGTGATATGTTCTTTACCCTTGAAACTTTTTGATCCTCATAATCATCAGCTTCTGCCCGAGCATGTAAAGGAGTATAATTTGCAAGTGTTCCCTTTGTCCTCCATCGAGATCCACATGCGTTGCACAGCACTGGCTTCTCTGGTGGCCCATTGCGCCAAAGTGGTGTGCCTGTTATAATTCTCAATTGTAAGAAATCTAGACAAATTAACTACCATATAAACAGTAGTAGAGATGTGTCTTGGATTGCTTAGCTAATAACAAGGAACCGTATATTCATTTATTCCTGATAAACCCACTCATGATACATAGAATAAAATACAGATGGACTTTTCCCACAGAAAAGACAAAGCTTAGACCTCTTAAAGTAAAACATTCTGCAGTTACTGACCAGTGACACATATTAAATAACTGTATAGTGTGGAAACTTATGAAAACTTTGATCTTTTATTTGTCCAAGCTTTGATACAACAGCAATAATATCAACAAGACAAAAAATTCAGGCATGACAATGTTTATCCTCATATGACACTCAGAACACGGTGCCAAGTATAATTATCAGGCTATTATAGGAAAATCAAGACAATCAATTCCCAAGGTAGATTGGGATGAGACAAGTAGAGTCCAGAAGCCCTCTAAATCATTATCTCTCTTTTTTTTCTTTTTTTCCTTGTTTTCAGCATCAATTGTTTCTCCAGATTCAAAGTCCTTTCAGCAGTCCTCTTAACGAAGCTAACAGTGATGTAGTGATGGTAGTAAAATTTACTTTGAGTCCATTGCCCAGCAAACAGAAAGATGCAAGAAACTTCATATAATAGAAGTTCCTAAAGTCAATACAAGACAAACAACAAGAATTGACAGGGAAATGGTGTAACTCCCAACTATAGTTCCAACAAACAAACAAAGATAGACTAGTCATCTTGGACATACTAGTAAGCAGAACTCAAAAAACAACTTTAAGGTCAAGTTAGCATAATCAGTCAGTATGCATTACATATGAAACTTGCAATTAAATATTGTTCTCAACTGATTAAGATAATAGAAAGAAGCATTCTTTTTGTGAGGAAATGAAGACACTGATCCATAGACCTTAAGCAGATAGAGAATGCCTGCACTTGAACTGAAATGATTAACAATTAAATGTCGAGCTTACTTGAGGCAACAAAGCTCTCTCAGCTTTTTTGGAGACTACAGATATAATTACACTGGCACTACAGTTTTGGACAATACACCATTTGCAATGACTTCAGCACTTGAATATGTTTCAAAATTTCAGAAGATAGACATTCAACTACGAAAAAGAAAATGAACATCTTCAAGGCTTAAGTTCCAGTAGTATTTATTGCAAACAAATATAATAGTTCCAAATTGGGAAAGCTTGAAAAAAATATAACAATGAAGAAGTATAGAATGGTTTTTTCTTCCATCAGTAGGGAGTTTGAGAAGCATGAAGAATGGATACAAAGCTTAGACAGAGATCCTCTAGTACAATGAGAAAGTGCTCTTACAGGAAGCAGCAAGAACTTTGTGAATACCCCTCAGAATACAGAATAGGATTTGACTATGGACATTTTCCAAAGCATGATTTTCTTCCTTCCTTTCTTTTCTTTTTTCCCTTCCTTTCAATTTGACATAATCCAAATGGGAACAAAAGAATAATGGGTCGACTGCTTTATGATAAACACTTTAACATCAATGGGTTCTGTTTATCAAGTAGTGAATCCTATCTAGTATTTAACAGAATCTGAGCTTAATTTTGCATTAGTTATACTTCAAACAGAGTCCAGGAAAACTAAAACCGGGAAAGAAGGTAAGCTAAGGGGGCGAAGAGACAAACAAGGAAGAAATCAATAATAATTCCCAGAAATTTCAACTCGAACCATTCTAAACAACAAATAATTGTGTTCCTGGATTCGAATAAATCCAGATTATTACGCAGAGCACACCTAATAACCTTTTTGTTTAACTATATTGGCCAGCAAAACCTTCCTCTCGTATACATCTCTCTTTAATCGAAATAACTGCGTGAGAAGATAGTTGCAAAATACTCTTTGTTTGAAGAGAGGAAAGGCAAAAAGCTCAAAAAACAATTTAGAAAAAGTATAAATATATTGGAGAAACAAGAACTCACTTGTAACTCCACAGTGATAGCAAGGACCTTGCTTGCCCATATCTCTATCTTTTCCTCAAGTAAAGAAAAAGAAATAGGAAGGAAATTTACAGAAAAAAGGGGGAAAATAAGTTATTGACAAATAAAAAAGAAATGGAAAATTGTCTGAAAATATAATTGTTCTCTTCAAGCCCTTAGCGGCGTATGGTACTGGGGTATTAGAGGCTTTTCTGCAGCAAACCCAGAATGATAGATATAGTTTGCAGAAGAAAGCAGAAGCCTAGAGACCCAGAAGAGTTTTGATTTTATAGTCTTTGAAACAACAAAAAAAATCACATAAATAGCCACAAATCAACTGGAATTGAGGGGATTGATAAGCGTATTTCAGCTAGGAATCTGTACAATCCAATGGAAGTGAAAAGCCCATTGGAGGAATCTCATAAATGGCTGTGAAAAGAGGAAAGGAAGGTGAAATGGAGGAGGGGAGAGAGAGGGAGAGAAGGTCTGTGTATGTGACCTCTTGTTGTATTGTATAAGAAGTAAATGTTCAGCTTTTCCTTCCTCTCTCCTTTTTTTTTTTTTTAATTTCAATCTCCCTCATTCTCTCTCCTGTAATTGTAGATGTTAATTTGAAAATTGAAATATTTCAATTTTGCGAAAATTAAAATTCAAAATCTTAAAATTAAAAACCTTCAGTAGTTTACTTACCCTTTAAAGGGGAATATTATTGCACATATCCTGTTGACTATGGACTTTTTTGCTACGATTATAAATTTTCAAATCTCTATCAAAGAAAATCCAAAAGCACTCATCTTCGCCATCCATTTTGGTCCAATGCCCTGTTTTTTAATTCCCAAAAACTCATCAATAGTTAAAACTTTTTAGAAGAAGCAAAACGGAAGCCCACAACAAAAGGGGGAGAAAGAAACAATGTGAGTTTTTTGGACTTTCCCAATTTTTCTTATTTCCCCCTTTTTTTGTGATAAGAATAATACCAATTCGTAATTTTATATTCTCCCGTGAGTGTGATGACATTATATTATAAATAAAAGAAATAAAATATTTAGTGTGAGCTCAATAATCACCGTTGATTAGGTAACAAGAGAGTTGATAATAGGGTCCCACCAATATTGATAGGCTTTTGCATTGGTTTTTCTTTTACTTTGATCTTAATTCAATTTCAATGGTGGCTAAGAAGCTTGTGTGACTCACCCACATGAATCTCGCAGGCAATCATTCCAAAAAGTCCATGACATGGGGCACCATTTTTAAAATATATATATATATATATATATATATATATTAGTTCTTTTTCATATTAAATGTAATTATTTGATTTTTAAAATTATCATATAAGATGTTATTTATGAAGAACAAACTTGTGCGATAAGCTGAATTCTAGGAAAACAAAGTGTCCAACAGTGTGCCCATAATACACATAGTGGGTATCTCATGAATTTGACTAATTTGGTGCCTAGTGATTTTCCTTTCATCTTTTTTGAAAAATAAAAATCAATACAAGGATATAGGATTGGGGAAGGCTAGCTAGTGGGTTGGAGTGTGTTTACTTTGTGTAAAGAAATTGGTCCAATCCTACCAATCTCTATTGTCCTTGTGTAATGTATGTGTCAGCGTTGAGTAAATTTTTTTATTAGAATTATCAACATTCAAAAAAATTGAGCTCCAATTAATCTATTTTAAATTAAGTTATATCATAAATATAAAAAAATCTGTTAATTTTTCCTATATACAAAACTCAAACTCAAAACTTTGCACTAACATAAAATTAAATTTAACTAAATGAACTAGTCTTCTACAAAATGACGAATTAAGGTCTAAATTCCACTAAGAAAGGTACTCATGTGACTGCCCAAAGGTATCTCGAGGATTTCTTTTGATGAAAAATACATGTGAGAAAAAAAGATCTTATTTAAAAAAAATGTTGAACCACTTAAACTTTGATTAATTTGTTTCAAACTAAGTTAAATAAACATGAAAAACTCTTCCAATATTAATTTTTTTATTTACAAGACTCGAAACTAAAATATTTTCTAAAAGAAATAAATGATAAATTATTTGAACCAACTATTATCATTGACATTGGGTATTTCATTAGGGAATAATATTGTAAATTTTCACCCGTTAGATTGCTCATTACTTTCCCACACACATAGTGATTTGTGACCCTAAAACTAAATATCAAATCCAACGGCCAAAAAGGCCTCACTGACAGACAAATCAAAAGGCTAAAAGTTGTTCCAAGGAAGATGTCCTTCCATTATTGATTACATATATATATATATATATATATATATATATATATATTAATTAGTTTAGGAATCCATGAATTACCAACTAATCAGATCTTGAATCAATGCCATTCAATTCCACACCTTAAATGCCAATTCTATTGTTTTGCTGATAAAACGGTCATTTTCAGAAAATGGATCTGGACAAATATAGTATTTATCTTCATCTATATTGTTGAACTTGAATTCAAATAGTAATTTTATTTTTTAAAAAAAATATTAAAATTTGTACTATTAAATCTGAATCCAACTATCCGTAAAAACAAACAATAAACCTATTTTCATCATTTCATCTCCCATCTTCCAATTAACATTATAATGTTCAAACAATGAAACATATGAATAAAATAATTATCAAATTAAACTGCGCATGTCAATTCAAGCACCAAATACCGACAGTATATTTTCTTTTTACCATCACATTACACTCAATTCAATAACATTTATCAATTTTTTTTAAATATAGCAAATACTCAATTTGAATAATATCAATTATAATCCACGGTTTTCTTAATTCAACATGCCATGTTGATACATCATCAATGATGCTATATTAGTTTTTTAATTATGAATTTAAAATTGGAGGAAGACATAATCAGGCATTCAGGCCCAATGACAAGTCATTATCAAAGCTAAAATTGGAGTAATTATTCATCTAATTCATAAAAAATTTGCAATTTTTTGAATAGTATCTGTGAAAAATTAAATATCTCAATTTTAATTTTAAAAGACGATGTTTTTCTTTATTTTTTTATTTGGTTTTACCAAAGATATTTCTCACCCAATTAAATGGAAAATTAATCTTCACGTTTTATCAAATTGGCATTTGTTTTAATTTTATTCTTATATTTATAAAAATAACTTTTAACAATAAAAATATAAAAATTAACAAAAGTAAACTTAGAAATTTAGTAACAAAAATATCAAATAAAAACAAATATAATATTCTAAATATTAAATTATAAAATTTAATCTTTTAAAAATTAAATTAAAATATTTTAATCTTTTAAAGATTACATTAGTTATTTAATCTTTTTTGTTTTCCTTTTGAAGTAGGGAGGTTTTATATTGTTTTATTTGATTTTTCTATAAAAATTGAAAATTGGAAATTAAAAAACACAGGTTCACTTGTGGGCCCTACAGAAGCTCATAACTGCTTGTCCTAGATCGACCTGCTCTTGTTGCTTCCCTCCATTTATAGTTTTGTTCCCTTTCAAGGCACTTATCCTGTGTAACTGTTTCCACCGTAAGACCCTTTGAGCACCCAATTGCGGGTCCCCCTTTCCCCCACACGTGTACGTCACAAGCCCGAAGGTGCAGATTGGAATCATGTGGCGAGACGTAGAAAGTTTTCTGTCGTTTTATTCAGTGGACTAAATAAAAGAGATTGCCTTAATGCCGTCTATAATGCTCCGGCACACCAATCACCGTTTTTTTCATATATATTTTTTAGTATTTTCAAAATGTCCATAATACCCTCACCTACATCCCCACGTTACTGTTGTTATCATTCGTTTTCGTCGTTTGACAGACATACATTTTACATTAAGCACCAGAACAGACTTCCAATACTCGGTGTTGAGATAATTTATTGCATTTTTATAATTCTCTCTTTTTTTTTCCTCTCTTCCAAATTAAAAAAGATCCCACAAATTAATTAGTAGGTTAATTGTCTTGTTGATTTATCGTCTATGCTAAAGTCATTATGCCTTTATAAAATCGGATCTTTTATTTGGTTTTGAAAATTATATAAGATATTTGAACTATTTAAATCATTAATTTTCATAATTAATGTTCTAAATTTCAAGATCTTATTTTTATTTTTTAAGTTTATTTTTTAAAAAAATAACATTATAAAATCTGAGTTGTTGATTATGAAAATCAATAATCTAAATAGACCAAATACTTTATTTGACTTTCAGAACTAAATAGATGATTTGTCTCGCGTCTATTATATTCTAGTAAGTCTTAGATCTCTAGGTGTTTTTTCTTTTTCAATTTCTCAAAAAGAATCAAAAATTTATCTCAAGTATTAATTAGCATTAAGTTTTTTTATTTAAATCACTGAAATTTTGATTAATTTTATTCATGGAGTTGAACTAAAAAAGTATAAAATTCTCTTGATACTAATTTTCTTTTTTTCATTCACATGACATAATCATAAGATCTTGTTTAAGAAAAAATAATAATAAATCACTTAAACCAATCAATTACTTGTAAGTTGTGACATGGGTTAAAATAATTAACAACAAATTAAAGGAAGGAATCTTGGGACTTTGGTTGAGATATCTTTAGCCACATTTTTTGACGTTAAATGTAATGCTTAATGGTTAAGAAGCATTGGGTAAAGCTTCAAATCATGTTAGTATTATGAAATTGAGAATTGGGAGCATTAGAAGGGAAGAAAGAAGCAAATCATTTTTCTTTTACGTCTAATGGGATATGAAATTATTCGAACTTTACAAATTAGGTGCATCCTAATTAGATGTATATATATATATATATATATATTAGCGAAACATTGCACTATGTACATATATAAATGGGGTTGATTTTGTGAATATAGAAAGAAAGGCATTGTCTCCAATACATGTATATAATTTATGTTTGGTGTAGATAGAGATAATATTAATTAAATGGAGACAGTGGTTGTAGGATGATACGGCAATGTTTCAAAGATGTTTAGTGCGCACATGAATGATGAAATTATGTCTCTTATTACAACGCATTAAATTAGGTGGCACAATGCCTTAAATCTGTTCACATCTGTCCGTCGCAAAATGTTGGGCATTATGAGAAAATATTTGGAGTGATTTATTTGTGCTTGGGGTAATTTTGGAAGATGATGTAAATCTAAAATATATAATCGTTGACGTTTCAAAATTAATGAAACAACATGTACGTAGTTTTCTTCATAATGTACCCCATTCAAATATAATATTTAAAAAAAAGGTTTTCTTCAAACTTTTAAAATAAAAAATAAAGAAAATGAAAAATGCAAGTAGTAACGTTATTAAGACGTGACATTTGTTGTTTTTATCTATTAGTCAAAGTTGATTTGGAAAGGATAAGTGTAGAGTTCAATTATATGTATTGTATGTTGCGTACGTAATGGAGTCAGTTATTGAGTAGTCCCCAACTTGACATTTAATGGTGCGCACTCTTTCAAATTTTGAAAATGGCACCCAAAATCTCAAATTTCATATCTCATTTATAAACTACATCGATCTTAATTCATATTCATGTTCATGTATCAGTTTTACTATAAAAGTTGAGTTTCATTTTGATAATACTTAATTATATATATATATATATTATTGACATTTTTAGAATTTCAAATGATGGCTATGCTGGAAAAATGACTGGAGATAATTAATTGAATTTATTTTGCGTTTGAAAATTATAATTATGAATATACATACATTTAGTTATGATTGATTTGATTATTTGAATTGGAAATATAAAAATTTCTTCAATTTTTTATTAATTACTGATTTAGTCGTAAAATATTATAATTATTTCAACTTAATCCATAAAAGATCAAATATCTCCACTTAATTCCTGAAAGATTACTTTTGTTGCTGAAGTGCATTGTTATTAAATATCATATTTTTTATTGTCAAAAGTTATTTAATAAATAAAATAATTAAATTAAAACATTTAATCTTCGAAAAGTAAAATTAAAATGATTATAATTTTTTAAGCCTAAATTAATAATTTACTCTAGAGTTGTTTATTGTAAGAGGAGGGAGAACGTTATTTATATGAGTAAATAATTAATTTAATTTTTAAAATATTATATTTGATTCAATTTATTAATTTTTATAACTAAATTATATAATGAACAATTACTAGATCTCAAAATTTGTATTATTAAAAGTTACATCGATAAAAAAAGTGATTAAATTGACAATGACACAATCGTATATATATTAAATTGATACACTTAAATTTTTTAAGATTGAATTGAGATTAGTAATATACTCTTTTTATATTCTATCTTATCAGAATATAAAATAAATTTGAATATGTGTGTAAAACAGTGAAAGGGAGGGGAGTAAGCCTTTGGCCTTTTACCCAAAAAAAAAAAGGAGGGGTGTAGGTTTTGGAGTAATTGCAGAAGTGGCCAAGTAGGGTCGTGAGTCATTGATCACCACGTCCGAAGCTTTTGCCTTTTAGGTTGAAGGAAGCTTTTCAAAAAATGAAAAAAGATTTAAGAAGGAAGAACTTGGCCAATGAGCCAAGAAAGGTGACACGTGGTGTTTTTTGATTGGTGGGAACGGAGGGCTTACCTTGTCGTGGTATGTAGGTAACCACTGGATGCAAGCCACCTAGACCTCAGACACAACAAAGAGGAAAGAGCCAAAGCGGCCCAATGAGACGAGGCTTCGTTGGTTTCGCCGTATGCCTATATCATCCCTCATCATGCTTCACGCCACTCCACACCAACCCATTTACAAATTCCATTTACTTTTTCAACAAATTATTTATTTAATTCTTAAAATATTACCTTGGTTTCAATTTACTTTTTCAAATATTATATGTATGTATTTAGTCATTAAAAAATTATATTTATTTTAATTTTATTTTTTTGTTAAAATAACATTTACTACCAAAAAAATTAAAATTTATCAATGGTAATTTTTTTTAATAATTAAAAAGATTAAATGAAAAAATATGATATTTCTAAAATTAAATTAAAACACTTGATTTTTAAATAATTATAATTTTTTACATATTAAATTATTTATTTACTCTTTTTATTTTAAATTACTTATATCTAAAATTTTACTAAATTTGAATAAATTTAATTCAAATCAAGTCAAATTATAAAAATATAAAGCTTTAGGTTGATTTTATCTATTTACAATATATAAACTTAAAACTTTAATTAAGAAAATTAAGAGCCAAAACACCTAAAACAACCTAGGCTGACATGTATAATGTTACTTTGCTACAAAATAAAGTTATATTTAATTTATTGATTTTAAAACTCAGATCCTCAGTTCCTAGTCCTACTTATTTAAATTAGGAATTTGATGAATTTTAAAAAATATGCATTAAAATATTTTAAAAATTAAAGGTAGGTTCTCGTGATAATCACAACCTAATGGTGAAGGAGAGGCACGGGAGAATTGGAGGATTGTACAAAGGAGATTGCTACTATTCTATGGGTCAATTGCATCTTGCAACCATAAAGACTATTCAAAAGTTAATGTACAGTACGATTAAACTTTGAATTTTTAAAAAAGAAATTTTGAAAAAAATTAAAAAAATTAGAACTTCCATCTTCACAATTGTCAATCTTAATGTAAGGAATAAGACTCCACATATTCTGACATTTTTATGCATATTACAATAGTTTTTATTTTAATTTTTATCAGATAAATTACTTTTTATATAATATGAAATTATAATATTATTTCTAATTCAATAATAAAGATAATTAAATTGATGCTAAACACTGTTATAAAAACATAATTTTATATTCAATATAAGACGGTTAAGTAGAATGTGATACATAAAATAAAAAGATATCAAATATAATATAATCAAATTAAAAAAATACAACAAAATAAAATTAAAAATATTGACAAAAACTATTATTCATGTCTTTTAATTTTGACCTATGTTTTAATTACAACTCATAACTTTATATTTCATATCAATTATAATTCATATGTTTTCAATTAGTTTTAATTATACCATTAAATCTAATACCGTTCAAATATTTAACATTAGACAATAATATAATATTTCATCTTATACACGCTAACATCAAATCATCTACATTGAATGTGTTACATCACGTGCCAACTTATAATGACAAAATTAACCTTGTGAACCTGCATTATTGACAAAAGGACAAGAGTGATTGAGTGAGGCGTGAAATTAACTGAGTCATTTGGTTATTTAAATTTGTATTTAATGTTACACATTTAAAATAAATAATGCAATGTTTATGTGTGCATGATAAGATGTTAGATCAATGTCTGTTGTTAAATATTTGAAAGATATTAAGTTCATAGACATGATCAAAATTACTTTAAAATATATTAATTATAATTGATACGAAATAAAATTATAAATTATAATTAAAACATAATTTAAAATTTTGAGATTATGAATAGTAGTTTTACCTACAAATATCACCTAGTTTGTCATCCACACACTGAGAGAATACGTAAAGTTCATTTCATTGCTTTCGGTTGTCATATATGGCCAGAAAATTGAGAATCTATATTCTATTATATACGAATTGAAAGAGCTTCATTGTTTTTTCCTTTTTTTTTTGGGGTGAAACTGTGAAAGAGCTTCATTGGTTTTCAATTATTGACAATTGACATTCTGAAAAAATGTTAACAAATGAGGCTGTATAATTTTTTATCCACAGTTTTTTTTCTTCTTACTATATTATACTATTAACTACAATATCATTATCTTTGAACTGTTTCACTTGAACTTAAATTCTATTAATTAATGTAATATCCCAAGAATTTTTATGAATATTTAAAGTCTGATTTGAAGTTTAGTGAAAAATTTAATTATGTGGAAAATTTTCTTTTTGAATTAGTGAAGAAAATGTGGAAATAGAAATTTTTATTTTTAATTTAGGAAATTTTTACAAATTCTCAAGGACATGTGGGGAAGAGAAAGGCATGGCGCCCAGGCGCCAGGTGTGTCGGAAAACCTTAGCTCATTTTCAATCGGCCATAACTTCTTCATACGGACTCCGTTTTGGGCAAACTTTATATCGTTGGAAAGTTCTTTGAGTCTAGTTTCCAATGGTATAAGTTTCATTTAGATATTCATTACCGATTAGGAGTTATGACTTAAGATATGAGTAAAGGTCGAGAGTAGTGGTAGGAAATTTCTCTATTTCGTAACCCTAATGTTTTTGTCTGGTTACAATAGGAATGGTCAAGGTGCAAAGTGGGAGTGCCGAGAGCGTGAAATCCAGGTGAGTGGGTTAATACTTGCTATGATTAAATATCTGTTATTGACTTTTTGCATCATAGTGGAAATATGTTGTATATCCAAGTTTGAAGAGGATGATGTGGAACGATGAGGCATAAACAATTGTGGAACGTGTCTGGTAATGTATATAATTATATTTTCTTATTTTCCCATGAATGGAGGTTATATAATGGATTGTGAATGGCATGTGAACTGAGTTGAATAATTGTTCTATATTATGGGTTATGTTGTATACATGCTATGTTGCTGGAACCACATTTATTATGTTGTGGCTTGAATTGTAAATGACTGAGTTGTGTATGTGGCTCAAGATTATGATTGAGGATGTTTTTATATATGATTGTGATTGTGTTTGACTGGAAAGGAAAGGCATGGTGGTGCACCCCATGGAGAAATTTATGTGAAGTTATAAGGGTGGAGATTATAAATGGAGCGATAAGGGTGGATGCGGCAGGGGCCGCGGGCAACGATCCAGAGGTATTCTGGACGACCCGGTTGGTACGGGAAATTTGTGTGAAATTGATTTCACCGATTGTTGTTGTGAACTTTTGAATTATGTTGAAATGTATTTGATTTATTTGGATATTGTCGTGAAGTACTACGAATAATATCATATCATATGATGATCGATTTACGTATGATTGCTGCATGTTATCATTATGATGTATGATATTTTTTTGTCATAATGTTGTGTTATCTACTCACTGGGCACGTGGTTTGCTCATACCCCTCTTATTGATATTTTTTTTCAGAGTTGACAGCTGAAGGTAAATATCGGAACAAGGAATTATGGATCCTTAGTCCATGATTACCTTTTCATTTGTTCAGGATAAAGGTATAATAGTTAAGTTTTATTCTAAGTTGTATAAATCTAGAAATCTCTGTAATCGGGTAGGTTCATTCACTGATGTAATGTGAGTAATTGTAGTATGTATAAAGAACTCGTTTTGGTTGCATGAAAAAGAATTGTATGATTTTTAAGAGAAAGATAGGCTTACGGAGGTGAAATGAAATTCACTTTCCGTGCCGGTCACGTGCTCAAATTTTGGGACGTGACAAGTTGGTATCAGAGCTTTGGGATTAGGTCTCCTACCGATTACAGAGTAAGGTAACCTTAGTGGGATCTCCTCTATCGTGGTGAACCCGGGCACGACTATAGAGAGATGGCTCCACTGAAGGTCCTGTAGGATGTTTTCATTTCCTTTTCCTCCAAGACTTGTCTTTTCTTATGAATTATGTTTTTAGTTTTAGTTTTAGAGAGTTATGGCTATACTTTTGAACTCGGTAAGGGAAAGGTTATTATTTGTTTTGATTCCGTTGCTGTCGGATCAAATTGTATGTATGGGGCTTTATATGTTAAATTCATGATTGATTTTGTGTGACTGATTTATTTTATCTTTCTTAATTTTATTATTACTATTTTTGGAGTACCATCCCATAAAAGAAACCACTGGCATTAAAAGCAGAAGGATTACATTGCAAAAAAAAAAAAAAAAAAAAACAATTACTCATGCATGAGTAATCTAAAAGCGAGGTGGTCTCGGATTAGGAGGGTTGTACTGTATCATCACCCCTCGACCATTCCTTGGAGCGAGAGACAGAGCAATATCGCGGAGGGTAGTGTAAATCCCATTCATACAATCAACACTTCTTTGTTGTTGATTGCAGAAGCACTGGGTAGACCAATAGAAGAACCTGTCTATTCTTGAAGTCATTTCTGCATGATTGCGTTTAGTTAACTTCTCTAGGTTTTCTATCATCTTTTTCAGATTTTTGACCTCCTGCTCTAGACAGGCGATTTTGTCCTCCGAGGTATGGCCCGTGCTAGTCTCCTCAGCTTCCTCGATCTTCTTCATTTTCTTCTCCTTCTGCTTCTCTGGAGACCCCTCAAAAGGTCTTTTGCCCTTGTCTTTGCCCAGACTTAAGTTTAAGTCGAGCTCTTCTCTCCTGGCATCCACTGTGAGATCAATGTACTTCCTTGTGGCCATGATTTGAAAAATTTAGAAATTTATGTCGAAGTATGAGAAGAGAGGAATGCTGAGAAGTTGTAGGCTTAGAGATGATTACTCTTTGTGGTGTGGTAACTGAGAACGTTGGGATAGTTCTTATAGAGGAAAAATTTGAACTCAGAGACAAAGAAGATATCTCTTCGCCGCACCCTATACGCTTAACCTATGGATTTCTGCAAGCTGGAAGCTAGGAGTCTAGGGTAGGCATGCACACCAACAACGCGTCGCATTAATGGCAAAACCACGAAAGTCAATATTCGGTGGATTTGCGGCCGATTTACACTTGGTTTTTCCATTTCTCTCGTTGGCATTTTCTGAAATTGAAGGAAGTCGACAATGTAGCCATTACAGAGTGTCTTGGATGTTTTCACGATGAACTAAAATGTATTTCTATGCTTTCTTGTATTGTTCTTGAAAGCCTTCAGTTAAGTATAATATACATGATTGATTGAATTATACTGTGATTATATGTATCTAAATACATATGATATGTATGTATGTTATTCATGCATAGAGAGTGAAGGTTATTTGTTATGGCCAGGAATAATATGTAATGATTCTACATACATTCAGAGAATGAGAAGTCTGAAATTTAAAAGAACTTGAATAGATGAAAATATATATAGATAATGATGTATCTCTATGTTTATACATATATACATATATGCTCGTAGAGGCAAGTGAAAGGTAAAATTTTTCTCTCACTTTATGGAACGCTTGATGTGTAGATGTGAGAAGTTTTTATTTTAATATGTATGTTTGAAAATGTGTAAGCTTAGGGCAAAGCCACGGATTAGAAACCTAGATAAGGCTAGTATGAAGCTACCCGTTCATGGAGTAATATCTCGATTTAGAATTATTGGATAAGACAAATACAGAGTTAAGAAGCCATAAATTGAAGCGGCGATTAGTTTAATAATTTGAGCAAGAGTCAAAAGTTAGCCGAAATTTCTGAGGAAATCTTTTGTATTAGATTATATTTTGTTATTTTCTGGCATGCTTATCTGAGACCGTTGGCATTGCGTCGGATAAGGTCTGTAGGTCATCTTTAGAGTATGATGTAAAGGTTTTGTAGCCCTAAATTTCGTCTATATATAATGGATGCCCCATTACGCTGCTCACTACACTAAAAGTTTATATCTATAAGCTTTCTAGCATCAAACTTCTCCTTCTGTACAACCTTTATAGCTCAGAAAAATATGGCCGGCAATAAATCTTTCAATTTAAATTTTGAGGCTGGCAAGGTAGAGCTGGATCTAAATCTTAGCCTGGAGAATTATAAGAATAAGAGATCCATGGAAGAGTCACCAGAGGCTAAGAAAAGAAAAAGGGATGTAGTAGAGTTAGAGGATGTTAGCACAGCAACATCTTCTAATAATGAGCTTGCGCTTATGAGACAAAAGATGGAGGACTTGGAAAGACTGATAAACCGCCACTTTGAGGACCAGGGGAGATTGATAAATCGTCTCTTTACAGAACAAGAGAAGCTTTTGAACCGTCATTTTAGGGAATTGGCGAATAGAGTTGATAGACATTCGATGTTTGCAACTCAAAATTTTCGTGACCAACAAGCGAGATGTATTGACTGTATGAATGGAGTGACTTCTGCACTTCGCCAAATTTCCCAGACGTTTCCTCCAGAAACTCTTTCTAGGCTGCAACGATTAACTTCCTCCTTAAGGTCTGAAGCACCTTCTTCTTCTAGACCTGGAGCATCTTCTGCATTTCAAAAGCCTCCTCGTTCTTAATTTATCTTTTCTTTTGTTTGTACCTAAAGCTGATGTTTGATCTAATGTTTAAATATTAAAATTATCTGTTTTGTAAATCAAGTTCAGCTTGTTGCCTGTAACTTATGTATTAGAAATAAAAATATGTTGAACTTGTTATATTTTGTACTTGATTGTGAAAATTCTAAGAGAGAGAATGAGATATAAAAAAAATATTGGCATTTGCTTCAATCTTGAGGTAAGTTTTGAATTCGGAGGACCGAATTCTTTTAAGGGGGGAAGAATGTAATATCCCAAGAATTTTTATGAATATTTAAAGTCTGATTTGAAGTTTAGTGAAAAATTTAATTATGTGGAAAATTTTCTTTTTGAATTAGTGAAGAAAATGTGGAAATAGAAATTTTTATTTTTAATTTAGGAAATTTTTACAAATTCTCAAGGACATGTGGGGAAGAGAAAGGCATGGCGCCCAGGCGCCAGGTGTGTCGGAAAACCTTAGCTCATTTTCAATCGGCCATAACTTCTTCATACGGACTCCGTTTTGGGCAAACTTTATATCGTTGGAAAGTTCTTTGAGTCTAGTTTCCAATGGTATAAGTTTCATTTAGATATTCATTACCGATTAGGAGTTATGACTTAAGATATGAGTAAAGGTCGAGAGTAGTGGTAGGAAATTTCTCTATTTCGTAACCCTAATGTTTTTGTCTGGTTACAATAGGAATGGTCAAGGTGCAAAGTGGGAGTGCCGAGAGCGTGAAATCCAGGTGAGTGGGTTAATACTTGCTATGATTAAATATCTGTTATTGACTTTTTGCATCATAGTGGAAATATGTTGTATATCCAAGTTTGAAGAGGATGATGTGGAACGATGAGGCATAAACAATTGTGGAACGTGTCTGGTAATGTATATAATTATATTTTCTTATTTTCCCATGAATGGAGGTTATATAATGGATTGTGAATGGCATGTGAACTGAGTTGAATAATTGTTCTATATTATGGGTTATGTTGTATACATGCTATGTTGCTGGAACCACATTTATTATGTTGTGGCTTGAATTGTAAATGACTGAGTTGTGTATGTGGCTCAAGATTATGATTGAGGATGTTTTTATATATGATTGTGATTGTGTTTGACTGGAAAGGAAAGGCATGGTGGTGCACCCCATGGAGAAATTTATGTGAAGTTATAAGGGTGGAGATTATAAATGGAGCGATAAGGGTGGATGCGGCAGGGGCCGCGGGCAACGATCCAGAGGTATTCTGGACGACCCGGTTGGTACGGGAAATTTGTGTGAAATTGATTTCACCGATTGTTGTTGTGAACTTTTGAATTATGTTGAAATGTATTTGATTTATTTGGATATTGTCGTGAAGTACTACGAATAATATCATATCATATGATGATCGATTTACGTATGATTGCTGCATGTTATCATTATGATGTATGATATTTTTTTGTCATAATGTTGTGTTATCTACTCACTGGGCACGTGGTTTGCTCATACCCCTCTTATTGATATTTTTTTTCAGAGTTGACAGCTGAAGGTAAATATCGGAACAAGGAATTATGGATCCTTAGTCCATGATTACCTTTTCATTTGTTCAGGATAAAGGTATAATAGTTAAGTTTTATTCTAAGTTGTATAAATCTAGAAATCTCTGTAATCGGGTAGGTTCATTCACTGATGTAATGTGAGTAATTGTAGTATGTATAAAGAACTCGTTTTGGTTGCATGAAAAAGAATTGTATGATTTTTAAGAGAAAGATAGGCTTACGGAGGTGAAATGAAATTCACTTTCCGTGCCGGTCACGTGCTCAAATTTTGGGACGTGACAATTAAAGAGCGATCTATTCATCTAATATATTCATACAAAAATATATTACCTTCTTAAAATGTTGACAAGTAGTGCTTCGCTATTTAAATTAAAAAAGTGTTATTTATATATAAAATCATAAAATAATATTTAGATAAATATTGGCTGCTCACGTGTCAACATCTAATTTTGGAAACTATATCTTTATATTCCTACATTTTTATCTAATTTATTCTTAAAGAAAAATGAAATGACTAAGCGAATGATCAATTAATCATTGATAAATAATACAATATCATTTCATACGTATATATATTTACATAAATCTGTATGACTAATATGATGTCATTACAAATTTACAATTGCGTCACACTCTAAATAAATATTTTGATTTCTAAATTTATAATAGAAATATTTCACGTTTCATTTGCATTAACATTGAGTAAACCGAAAAATATATATACACAGAAAATAATTATCAATCATCTTGACTATAACCGAAAAATATATATACACAGAAAATAATTATCAATCATCTTGACTATTTGTCTTCACATCCATGGCCAAACCCTAAGATACAACCTTAAAAAAAAAAATTATTGCTCAAAAATTTTTACGAGATATTCATATATAATAGATTCATACTTTATTTATTTGAGAATAATACCAATCATTGCATAAAAAACTATTAAAAATGATTTTCGCAAGCGATAAATACAATTTAAATACAAAAAAAAAAAGATATGGTCTTGGCAATTTGCGGTGTACCTTATTAGAGGTCACTATAGCTATTTCATTATAAGTGATTAAAAAAAAAAAGAGGTATTAGGTGAAGTAAGCGTGACATTTATCCAATAAGGTGTAGCCCGTTTAAAATGTGAAACGACGTACTTGCTAATTGGAAAGGACAAATGAGATATAACTACCCCCTTGGAGCTAAATAGGACACATTTTGGGCATATAATTAATATCATTATGTTTGTGTTAATGTGACTATGATGATTTTATTTTTTATTTTTTACGACTAAGATGTTTGAATGTGAATGTTGAATATTGGTATATTCTCTTTAAATGTAAATATTGAATGATTAAAATTATTTATTCTTTTTTTTAACATTTGAATACAAAGAAATTGTTTATTAATAAAAAATAATATTAAAAGAAATTAGTAATCTATATAATAGATTAAAACAATTTCACTTTAAGGCATTAATTGTTGGTAGGTCATTAAATTATTATGATAGAATAAATTTAAATGAATAAATTTGATAACTTAATCACATCACATTAAATGAATTTGAAAAAAATTAAGGTATATTACTATGTAATTGCTATAATTGCTATATAATTGGTTTATAATTGATATAATTGCTATATAATTGGTATGTAATTGCTATATAATTAATAAATTAGGTAAACTTTTCAATTGAAATATAATATGTTATTATTTGATAAATTAACATTTATTATATACAAATAATCAAATAATTAATTGCTATATAAAAACTAACATACAAATGTTCATATTATTTATTTCTCTTCTTAAATAATTATAATAAAATTTAAAATTACCTCCATCAAATCAAACTATAATAATGAATTATCACTCATTTTTCTTTTTTCTATACAAGCATACTAGACTTTTTTATTGCATCATCATCAATGGCCAATCTCCTATCTTTATGGAGAGGTTTATAAAAATTGACCATCATTATTAGCCAATTTGGAGGTTTTTTCGTTTTTCAAAATTAAAATTTTAAAATTTAAAATCAATATAGATATTTATATATTTCTTTTGAAAAACTCATCCATATTTGCATATCTCTTTCTCTCACACAATTTCCCTTCTTTTTTTGTCTTTGATTTTGCTTCTTATTCCTTTGCATGGTTGAAGGACAACAATGACGATTTATTATCAAAGGTTTAGAGTAATGTTTCTTTCACATCATTTGGTATCATAGCTCAATTTTCTTTTTATTTATTTTTTCTGATCTATGCAGTTCACGTATTGTTCACATTCGCGATTACTGTTCATTCGATTGTAATTTTTGATTTTTTGTTTCTCTTTCGTTCTTTGCTTCTTCTTTTTTTCTATTTTTTTTCATTTCTGTATTTGTTCTTTGTTGTTATTTTTCGTGTTTCTGGTTTGTTTATGTTTCTTTTTGGTCTTCTGATTTTTATTCATGTCTGCTGTATTTCATTTTTGCATTGTTCTGGTTTTCTAATTCCAATTTCGCTTTGTTGTTTCTGTCATTATATTTTCTTGAGGAAAGCAGGCATGAGAAATATCAAAGGCTAAAAAAAAAATGATGCCGAGGTAGTTACTTGTGTTTGAACAATATAATTTGACTATTTTTAAATTAATTTTTTTTTTCTGATTTTCTCATCTAATAAGATTAATGAATAATCCCTTTTAGTCTTACTGTGAGCAAAGGGTAGAGGCCTCCCTATGAAGAGAAACTTCAGGCAATGTCGAGATTACATGTGTGGATTGATTGAATGCTAATTTAGGATTTAAAGTATTAAATTTTATAATTGGGATGTGATGTATATTTCTCTTGATTATCTTCTTTTTGTTGTTTTGAAATTTTGTGGATATGTAAGTTATGTTTTAAATTTCAATAAACTTATAGTTGTTATCATTGTTGCTAATCCAAATGTATATTTGTAGAAATAAAAGAAGAAACAATCAAAAGAAGACAAGCATTTTGATCATAGCAGACTTATTAGGTTAGTAACTCTTATTTTAACTCATTTTTATCATTAATTAATATATTTATCTAAATTAATTTATGTAATATCTTTTTTTTTCATTTGACGTAATTCACATTCAACATTCAAGGCATTTATATCTAATGAATCATCTTATATGTATCTTAATATGGCTTAAATGTCTTATTATTTTTGTATATGTATTCTTTTATATATTTTTTAATTATTTTTATTTATTTGATAAATAAAAATTGTGATATTTGTATTAATCAGTGCATCGCACTGATCACAATACTAGTTAAACATATTACAAAAAAATTGATGAAATCAAAATTAAAAAATAGAATTATATATGGAAAAAAATAAAACTTAACAATTAAACATTGATTGTTGATCTAATTAATGGAATATTTAATGAAAGAGTTGTTTTGGAAAAATTAGAAAGTTTGAGATGGTTATTTATTAAACTAGTGTTGTGATCCGTGCGATGCACGAATTAATACAAATATTATAATTTTTATTTATCAAATAAATAAAAATAATTTAAAAATAGATAAAAGAATATATGTATAAAAATAATAAGACATTTAAGTCATATTAAGATACATATAAGATGATTCATTAGATATAAATGCCTTGAATATTGAATGTGAATAATGTCAAATGAAAAAAAAAAGATATTACATGAATTAATTTAGATTAAATATATTAATTAATGATAAAAAATGAATTAAAATAAAAGTTACTAACCTAATAGGTCTGCTATGATCAAAATGTTTGTCTTCCTTTAATTGTTTTTTTTATTTCTACAAATATACATTTGGATTAGCAACAATGATAACAACTATAGGTTTGTTGAAATTTAAACATAACTCAGATATCCATAAAATTGTAAAACAACAAAACGAAGATAATCAAAAGAAATATACATCACATCCCAATTTTAAAATTTAATACTTTAAATCCAAAATTAGCATTCAATCAATCCGCACATATGTAATTTTGGCATTGCCTGAAGTTTCTCTTCATAGGGAGAGCTCTACCTTTTGCTCACAGTAAGCCTAAAAGTGATTATTTATTAATCCTATTAGATGAGAAAATCAGAAAAAAATTAATTTAAAATAGTCAAATTATATTATTCAAACACAAATAACTACCTCAATGGCATTATTTTTTTCTTTTAGGCTTTGATCTTTCTCATTACCTACTTTCCTCAAGAAAACATAATGATAGAAACAGCATAGCGAAACTAGAATTAGAAAACCAGAACAATACAAAAATGAAATACAACAGATAGGAATAAAAAAAAATGAGAAGACCAAAAAGAAACATATATAAACCAGAAATACAGAAAACAACAACAGAGAACAAATACAGAAATGAAGAAAGTAAAAAAAAAAAAGCAAAGAACAAAAGAGAAATTAGTAGAAAAAAGAAGAAGCAAAGAACGAAAGAGAAATAAAAAATAAAAAACCACAATCAAATGAACAGTCGCAAATGTGAATAATACGTGAACTGTACAGACCAGAAAAAATAAATAAAAAGAAAACTGAGCTATGATATCAAATAATGTGAAAGAAACATAACTTTAAAGCTTTGATGATACATCGCTATTGTTGTCCTTCATCCATGTAAGGAAAGAAAAAGCAAAATCAAAGAGAAAAAAGAAGAAAAATTATATAAGAGAAAGAGATATGCAAATATAGATGAGATATTTGAAAGAAATATATAAATATCTACATTGATTTTGAATTTTAAAATTTTAATTTTGAAAAATGAAAAAGCCTCCAAATTAACCAATAATGATGGTCACTTTTTAAAAATCTCTACATAAAAATAGGAGATTGACCATTGACGATGGTGCAATAAAGAAATATAGTATGCTTATATAAAAAAAATGAGTGATAATTTATTATTATTGTTTGATTTGATGGAAGTAATTTTAAAATTTATTATAATTATTTAAGAAGAAAAATAAATAATATGAACACTTGTATGTTAGTTTTTATATAGCAATTAATTATTTGATTATTTGTATATAATAAATGTTAATTTATCAAATAACAACATATATTATTTCAATTGAAAAGTTTACCTAATTTATCAATTATATAGCAATTATAACAATTACATACCAATTATATAACAACTATATCCATTATAAACCAATTATATAGCAATTATATAGTAACATACCCTAATTTTTTCAAATTCATTTAATGTGATGTAATTAATTTACCAAATTTATTCATTTAAATTTATTATATCATAATAATTTAATGACCTACTGACCATTAATGTCTTAAAGTAGAATTATTTTAGTCTATTATATAGATTGTTTTAGTCTATTATATAGATTATATAACAATTAATTATTTGATTATTTGTATATAATAAATACTAATTTACCAAATAATAACATATGATCTTTCAATTGAAAAGTTTATATAATTTATCAATTATATAGCAATTATATAACAATTTACTCTAATTTTTTAAATTCATTTAATGTGATGTGATTAATTTACCAAATTTATTAATTTACTTAATTTATTCATTTAAATTTATTTTATTATAATAATTTAATGACCTACCAACAATTAATTTATTAGAGTGAAATTGTTTTGGTCTATTACATTAATTTCAATTTTTTTTTTTGTGTGTGTGTGGGGGGGGAAGGGGAGGGGGAAGAGAGGACTAGTGCACATAAGGTAAAATTTATAAAAATAAAATACATTTTTGCCTTGAATGAATAATATATCTTAACAATATTAAGACTTGACACAAGATCTCACTCATTAAGATATATTCAAATGAATCAAACCTATTAAATATTTAAAAAAATGCATTTAATAGTATGAAGTTTAAATAAATTAAATTCAAATATTCATTAAGTACAAACAAATAAGGCTTATATCAAATTAATGGGTCTTTCCTTTTAGAATATTATGGAGGCTAAATTAATTTTTTTTTTAAAAATTCAGTTTTATTCAAATTTTAATTAATTTTTATAATTTAAAATTTTTTAATTAAAATCAATATAAATTTTAAAATTTTTAATTTAATTCTTTTTGTTAAACTTTTGTCTGTTAAACTTTGATAACATGATCAATTAGTTATCATTTAGGCATTATTTTAGCTAATTTTCCTAAATTATTTAACTTTAGTTGCATCACATATTATATATGTAAGTTTTTTGGTTTTATCAACAGTATCACTCCATTCAAAAAAATGGAAGATCCTTCTTGGGCTTACTAAGTGCAAATAATAGAATTATATCCAAATTAGCATCTTTAAAAATCAAACCTTAGCTTTTTTCACAAGGTTCAAATAATCACGGTTATTATGATCAACCAATATTAGAACATATACATATGAGTTGACTTCACATAACATTTTTTTTTTGTTAGTTTAAATTAGACTATTTAGAATATCAATATGTACATGATTAGTCACGTTAACAAAATATAGTAAAACATCAATGAAAGCTTAATAAAAAAGACTAAATTAAATATTTGGAAAAATATAATACTCAATTAAAAATTTAAATTGTATTGAATAAAATTATCAAAATAAGGAATAATTTAACCTACTCTATATATATATATATATATATATATATATGAAATCAAACTTAAAGAAATGATGAAGCATTAAGATTAAAGAGTTGGCCACTAATTTGGATTTGCAACTGCTGAAACGCCATGTCGCTTAAATATGGGGCCACGGGAATATATGTTGCCACTAATTTAACATTTTCTTCATTTTGAAAAAAAAATTAAGGGAAAAACTTCCTATTTTGAAGATCATGGAATATTTCAGTGATTGTTCTTTACGCATCTTTCGGATGAAAGTAAATAAAAAATAATAATAAAGTCACCGAAAGTTATATTATCAGTAAAACTGAGGTTTTTAAGCATTAGATTAATATATAGTTTTTTTATATGTATTTTATACATTTTTACAATAAAAATTATGACCTGTATACTTTTTTATATAAAAAAAAATCTAATCATATGATCTTGAATTGTAAAATTCACTTAAATCTCCTCCATTTTCGTTGTCTGATGACAATCTCACCCAGCTCCCGAAAACTGTAATTTTCACTTCTAGTAGTCAATTTATTTTTATTAAATAATAAAATAAAATCTTAAATGCGTCTACACAACCACAATAAGTTACACACATAAATTGATAAATATATGTCAATTATACCTCCAAAAAAGGGTTCAAATTAGTTACGTGTCTATTTGAAAATGTTATACCTTCTTTTTTCTTTTTTTCCTTTTTCTGGTCAATTCTAAAGCAAAATCAGTATAATTGGGTGGAAGACTGGAATGTGTTTGAAAGTGAAGTATGTTGAGATATGGGAATTCAATAATTAAGACTTATAGAAAGTTTTAAGGGTAATTTTTATATTTTTATCAAGTAGGCATTTTGTTAGAAACAAGATAATATATTATTTTTACACTTTAATATCACATGTACAATTTTTTTTTAAAGATTTTGTTATACATGTAAATTTTTAAAATTGTAGTTAATTGTAATTTTAAAAATAATTATATATTTTTTACATCTTAGCATTACATGATTAATTTGTTTAAAAATTTTTTACAGATATTTTATTTTTAGTGAAAAACCTAATAATATATGATTATAAATTCTTTAAAATTAAATTTGGTAATTATTACATTTTATTTTTGCCCATCAACCCCACACTCTTTCAAATGTTACCATTTTTATACAAATATATGGTATGTCATGTTCTTCATTCTTCATGCATAATATACAAGTTACAACCACTTTTGGGTTGTTTATTAATATACGCAAAATAATTCCCTTTAACAGACATTTTTCTAACGCAAAATACTGCTCAATAAATTTATTTGAATAAATTTTTTTAATAAAAGAAAGTCAGTAATTGACATATCGAGTTACATTCACGTAAAAAGTCTTTGGCTTTGTTAAATAATTATTAGTAAATATTCTTTAATTATAGTACCTTTCAGTTTTAAACTGAAAAGAAAACTCTGGAAATATTTCTGATGGTAATAATAATAATAATAATAATAAAAATAAAGGAAGCAACCAAATTAATTTTTAAATTTGTATTTAGAAAAAAAAAATATAGATCATACTAAAAACTGAGTCTTCAAAAATAAAAAGATTAATGGTTTAGTCTTTAAAAGTTTAATTCTGCAGTATTCAATCCTTGAATGTTTTAAACTTTATAAGTTGTTATTGAATTTGTTATTAAATATAAGTGAATATACAATTTAGTCCTAATAAACACTTATATGTATTGAGTCTGTAATTTTGGATGGACTAATTGTATGTTTGGAAACTCAAAAGATTTACACAAATGAGCTTTAATTGCCATAAACTAAGGTTTAGCACCATTTCGACAATGTTTGGTAGAGTAGTTGTTGTTGGGCTAGTTTGTTTATTTGTTAAGTTAGTTGTGGCTTGGGCAGTTGGGTCGTTGTCATGTGTAAGTCTATATATAACTTTCACCTAGGCTTATGTAATCTTTAGATTTCGAATATCAGTGAAATATAGGTTTAACCCCCTTTTTTTCCTAAATTTAAAGTTGGTATTAGAGCAGATTCAAGAAACCCCAATATGCTTCTTTCCTTTCCTTTAGTCTTCTGCGATGGCTACTTAAGGTGGGGATGTCATGCCGGGAACAAAACGAACAGGGGTGGTAGTTAAAATTTTCACAACCTATTGTCATTATAGACATCGAACAACCCTAGTATGATCATTGTAACAGTGTTATTGATTAATAATAACTTCCTGACATGGAGCAGGTCGATTTGGAGAGCTTTAGCTGCGGAAAACAAGTCGCAATTCATCAACAATGTCTTATCGGAACTGGCAAATGAACCATAATGTGGCATATGGAAGAGGACCGATGAGATGGTGTTTGTCCTGGATAATCAACTCAATATTCAAGGAAATCTTTGAGACCTTCGTGTATTCTTCATCAACAAGGAAACTATGGATAGATCTTGAGGAGCAATTCAGAGAAAGTAATGATCCACAGATTTATCAAAATAAACTACAGATAGCATCTATGGAATAGGGAGGCCTGTCGGTTGTTATGTACTATGGAAAGCTAAAACCTGTGATGCCTTAAGTAATATGCTTAACATCATTGCTCAAAACAAGTTAATTCAGTTTCTTATGGGTTGAATGGTGTTTATGATAACATCAGAAGCCAAATCCTTATTATGGATCCTTTTCCCTCAGTTAACAAAGCCTATTCTATGGTTCTGAGGGTTAAGAAACAAAGAAACGTTTAGTCAAATTTTTTCTAAAAATATGGATAACAGTGTTATGCTCATCAAAACCACTCAAGGGGAGGGGGAATGATCGAGGACAAAGTAGTAAGAAAAAAGATATAATTTGTAACCATTGTAAGGGAACTGGTCACACTAGAGATAGTTGCTGTAAATATCATGGCTTTCTTGAATGATTTAAGCAGTTAAAAAAGGAAAGAATCAACTCTTCAAAGTTGTAGATTAATTTGGGTAATAACCCTCTTAGAGAAGGTCAAATAGTTGAAAATAAAGGAAATGACATCAAGTTATCCCCTGCATTGTCAGACGTGATACAACGCAAAGTGAGAAATTAGGCACTGAACAGGTGAATTTTTCTCACATCCCTGAGTTCACAAGTAATACTTATTCTAATCTCAGTATTGCTTCCATAATAACGAGGGAGTGTTGGATTATAGACACTAGGACAACCAGTCATATGTGTGCTTGTGAAAAGAAATTTAAGATTCTTAAAGATTTGGATAAGAGAATTAATATACATATGCTTGATGGAAGTATTAATATTGTTAGTAAATGTGGTGATGAATATTTGAGTGAATCTTTCATTCTTAAGAATGTCTTGTATGTTCCTTCATTTAGATATAATTGCTTTCTGAAGGGAAGATTTTACAAGAAAGAACAATGAGATGTTTCTTTTATTCTGACTTTTATGTGTTTCAGGACTAACAGATTAATAAAATTAGTGCAGTGGGCGGGTTGATGGGAAATCTTTATATACTTGATTATGAGTCCTTCAACTAAGAACTAAGAAGTAGTGCAAAGTTTTAAAGATTCTCTTGTCAATGTAATGTTTTATGTGAATAGTATTTCTAAGGACACTGCTTTGTGGCATTCCCGCTTAGGTCATTTATCTAGTATTGTTGTTAAACATATTACTTACTTAAGAGATAAAAACTAAGGTAATATTTTTGTGAAGTGTGTCCTTTGTCTAAGCAAACCAAGTTGCCTTTTATAATGGTAGCAATGCTTCTTTTGATATATTTGAACTTTTACATGTTGATATATGGGGGCCTTATAAGCAACCAAGTTTAACTAGTGTTCTTACTTCCTCACTCTTGTGGATGATTTCAGTAGGTCCATATGGACCTTTTTAATAAAAACTAAATCCAAAATTGTACATATATTAAGGAATTTCTTTATTATGGTCAAAAATTAGTTTAAAAAAACTAAGGGTGAGCACAATTCAACCTAACCCACATGTTTGAGTTAGATGGGTTAGGTTGGGTTCAAATTGTTTAACCCACCAAGTGGCAGGTTGAGAATTTTCTAACCCAACTCAACCCGCTCCGCCAACCCGACCTATATATATATATATATATATATTAAATTTCCCCAATGCTTCTTCTAATTTCTGGTGATACAATGATATGATAGATGAAGCAAGTGTGAAGGAGCATACCCTTGTAGCAATAGAGTAAGAACAAAACATGAAATGAAAGGTTGTTAAGAGAGGGATCACATGAATTTGCTGGTTTATGGCTGGTGGTAGTTCTCGTGCCCTAATCCTAAATCCCCAATTTGAGAACAGAGTCAATGAGTCTTTTCTTAGCATAGCACTCACTCACACCCATTGCCATGCATAGTTGTCATCTCTGTCGTTTACATAGCATGCACTCTTGGCCATGCATAGTCGTCGTCTCCGTCATTCGCACAGTACACACTCGTAGCCATGCACAGTCACTGTCTCAGTGAGGGAGAGATAGATTGAGAGAGACATAGACCAAGAGAGCATACACAAAGCATCAAAGCAAGAAAAAACAGAGACTGAGAGTAAGGTTGCTTAATCCCTTGTCACATCCCAAAAATTGAACATGTGAAAAGATACTACTCATTTGATAAAATTCTCAAACATACGTTATTTACATATATTCTGTAAGGTTTTACATTCAACCTTAATCATTCATTCCACACTACAGAATTATATTCATCTGATAAGCAAATATAGACATACATAGTCTGATATTTCTATCTCATCGCAAGCCTAGGAGACCTATAGAAAGTACAGAGCGTTTCTAGTATCCACATTAATAAGTACTGGTATCCCACCAGACAGAAATAAAGAATAATCCCAAGGGGCTTCTAATCTTCAAACGGATACTCTTGTTCTTTGTTTTCTGTATCTGAAAAAAATAATCATAGGAAGTGTGAGTTTATTTAAAAACTCAGTAAGTAAATAACTGTACTATATAAAATATCAAAAGTACAAATACCACATTTACTCATATAATTAATTGTCTTATATATTGAGTAGTATGAGACTCTAATCCTTTCAAACTCATGAATAAGATTTCATAGATATACACCGAGTAGTATGGGACTCTAACCCTTTCAAACTCGTGAATAAGATCTCATAGGTATACACCGAGTAGTATGAGACTTTAACCCTTTCAACTCGTGTATAGGTTTCATAGATATGCACTGAGTAGTATGGGACTTTAACCCTTTCATACTCGTGTATAAGATTTCTTAGATATACACCGAGTAGTATGAGACTTTAACCCTTTCACACTCGTGTATTAGATCCCGTAGATCTTTACTCATTAATAAGATAGTGAGAATTCATCACATAGTACAATTGTAATGAAATAAATAATTTCTATATACTCTTATTTCTACTGATCATCATATACTCCCATATGAAAAATTAATTGCTTATTATCCAAATAATATTGTAAATGGGACTTATATTGTACTTTGACTAGTAATATCAAATTAGCTGAGTAAGGTTATTCACTCACTTGATGTTTGTCCAAGTTTACCTTGTTCCACACTAGAATTTATGTAGGAAAATTTCCTAGTAAAATATATTACAAGGAAACATAAGAAAGGAAACAAAATCACGAAAATACGCAAAATTTTCTGATTGCTACAGTAACGGTTCGCTACAGTAACGATTTGCTACAGTAATGGTTCGCTACAGTAACGGTTTGCTACAGTGACGGTTCGCTACAGTGCCGGTTCGCTACAGTAACGTTGACTGCTACAGTGCCGTTGACTGTCGACACTACAGTAATGCTACAGTACCCGAAGAAAATTTTCCAGATTTTTTCCGAAATTTCTGGTCGCTACAGTAACTCGAAGAAAAATTTCAGATTTCCAGTTGCTACAGTACTTCGAATTTTGCAGAAAATCTTTCAAAAAATTCATCCTTTCCTTTCTTTTGATTCAAAATCAGAATCTCAACTCTTTTAACCGATTATAACTCAAATATAACTTCTAAAACAACTGAGATTCACGAATTATCATCAAAATCTTCAAGAACAAAACCTCCTCTAATCTTCTATATAAACTTAGATTTAAGGAAAATAACGAGATTAAAGCTTACCTTTGATCCTTACAAAGCTTTTGAACCGAACAAATAATCGAACTTCTGAAGATCAAGGAAAGGATTTGAGAAGAAAATGAAGAACTGAGAGAGAAAATGAAGTTACTGTTCCTTTTGCTTCGCTTCAGAATCGAATTATGAGAAGTTACTATTGAAGTTTTATATTAAATATTTCTAATGGGTTATTGAATAACCCATGGGTATCCATAACCCAACATCCAAACCCATCCAGTCAATTTACAATAAATGGATTAATTGACCATTCTTAAACCACTTTTCCATGAATTTCACCATTCTTAGAATATATCTCACGTGGTGCAAATATTCAGTCCAGTCATTTAACTCAATTTTCATAAATAATATTCAAAGAGAACAATTAAATATGAAAATTAAAAATGACCAAAATAAATAACTAAAGTAATGTTGTACAATTCTAAAATACTCTTAAGCGAATTATATTCCGAAATTAACGGGTATTACATTCTACCCCCCTTAAAAGAATTCGGTCCTCCGAATTAAAATCTTACCTCAAGTTTCAAATAAATGTGGATAGTTTTTCCACATTTCATCTTCTGCCTCCCACGTAGCTTTCTCGTGAGAATGATTTCTCCAAAGAACCTTGACAGTAAGAATTTCTTTAGTACGCAATTTCTTGACTTTTCTATCAAGAATAGCTACTGGTACCTCTTCGTATGTGAGAGTTTCATCAAAATGAACTTCTTGGGGTTGAATGACATGAGAAGGATCAGGAAGATACTTCCGCAGCATGGACACATGAAATATTGGATGAACTCCCTCTAGGTTGGAAGGTAGGTCTAGGCGATATGCCACATTACCCACTCTGTCTACAACCTCATATGGGCCAACATACCTCGGACTAAGCTTGCCTTTCTTCCCGAATCTCATTACTCCCTTCATAGGTGAGATTCGTAAGAAAACCATATCACCTATTGCAAATTCAAGGTCACGTCGTCGGTTGTCCGCATAAGACTTCTGTCTACTCTGAGCAGTTAACAACTTCTCTCTGATAAGTTTAACTTTATTTATATCTTCCTGAATCATCTCAGGTCCGAATATTTTGGTTTCACCAAGTTCAAACCAACCTATAGGAGATCGACACCGTCTCCCATATAAAGCCTCAAAAGGTGCCATCTGAATACTGGCTTGGTAACTGTTATTATAAGCAAATTTAATTAGAGACAAATGATTTTCCCAACTTCCACTGAAATCCATCACACAAGCTCTTAGCATATCCTCTAAAGTCTGAATTGTCCTTTCGGACTGTCCATCAGTCTGAGGATGGAATGCTGTGCTAAGATTCACTTTGGTACCCAAAGCCTCTTGAAAGACTTTCCAGAACCGAGAAGTAAACTGAGGTCCTCGGTCTGATATAATGGATATTGGTACACCATGAAGTTTCACTATTTCTTTAACATAAAGTCGAGCAAGTTTTGCTACACTGAAAGTGGTATGAACAGGAAGAAAATGTGTTGACTTAGTAAGTCGATCCACTATGACCCATATTGAGTCATTTCCTTTTGTTGACCGAGGTAAACCTACCACAAAATCCATAGTGATCCTTTCCCACTTCCACTCGGGAATATCTAGTTTTTACATCAAACCAGATGGTCATCGATGTTCAGCTTTAACTTGCTGACAAGTCAAACATCGAGCTACAAAGTCAGTCACATCTCGCTTCATGCCCTCCCACCAGTAAACTTGTTTCAAGTCTTGATACATTTTCACAGCACCAGGATGTACAACGTAGGGCGAACCATGAGCTTCCATTAAGATTTCATGTTTCAAAGATTCAATGTTGGGGACACAGAGTCTCCCATTAAACCATAAGACTCCTTCTTTATCTACCAAGAAACTTGGTGCTAGACCTTGCCTTGCCTTGTCTCTGATTTTGACCATATCAATGTCATTTTCTAAAGTTGCTTTTACTTTTTCAACAAGGGATGATCTAACTGTTAAATGAGCCAGAAATGCACCTGACTCAGTGATCTCAAAGAATACTCCATCAGCTTCCAATTCTTGTAGTTCATGTATTAGAGACCTCCTTATAGTGGCAATGTGAGCTAAACTTCCCATAGACTTTCGACTTAGAGCATCAGCCACTACATTTGCTTTACCTGGATGGTAAAGGATGGTACAATCATAATCTTTCAGAAGTTCCATCCACCTTCGTTGCCTTAGATTGAGATCTCTCTGCTCAAAAATGTACTTAAGGCTTTTGTGATCTATAAAAATTTTACAAGTTTCCCCATACAAGTAATGTCTCCATATCTTTAGGGCAAACACTACAGCTGCCATTTCCAAATCATGAGTGGGGTAATTCAATTCATGCTTTTTAAGCTGACGTGAGCCATAAGCTATGACTTTACTATGTTGCATCAACACACATCCTAAGCCTATCTTTGAGGCATCACAGAATACAGAGTAACCCCCTGGTCCTGATGGTAGGATTAAGACTGGTGCAGAAGTTAAACACTCTTTCAATTGGGTGAAACTTTGTTCACATGAATCATCCCAAATGTATTTAACATTCTTTCGGGTTAACTTATTTAATGGGAGAGCCGTCTTAGAGAAATCTTTGACAAAGCGACGGTAATACCCTGCTAAGCCAAGAAAACTACGTACTTCAGACACAGTTGTTGGTCTAGCCCATTGTTTTACTGCTTCAATTTTACTTGGATCAACATGAATACCTTCTTGGGAAATAACATGTCCCAAAAACGTTACATGACTCATCCAGAATTCACATTTTGAGAGCTTTGCGTACAACTGATGCTCTCTCAAGGTCTGAAGTACTATTCTCAAATGGTCAGTATGTTCTTTATGACTCTTTGAATATACCAAAATATCATCAATGAATACAATTACAAACTTATCAAAGAATGATTTGAACACTCTGTTCATTAAATCCATAAATGCTGCTGGTGCATTTGTCAACCCAAAAGACATCATAAGAAACCCATAATGTCCATACCGTGTACGAAAAACAGTCTTAGGTATATCATCATTCTTAATTCGTAACTGATGATATCCAGACCTTAGATCAATCTTTGAGAAGTATTTTGCTCCTTGAAGCTGATCAAACAAATCATCTATCCTTGGTAAAGGATACTTATTTTTCACTGTGACTTTATTCAGCTGACGATAATCTATACATAGTCTCATAGAACCATCTTTCTTTTTCACAAAAAGAACAGGAGCACCCCAAGGTGAAAAACTTGGGCGAATGAACCCTTTGTTTAACAAATCTTCCAATTGTTCTTTGAGTTCTTTTAGCTCAACAGGAGCCATACGGTAAGGTGGAATAGAAATTGGTCGTGTGTCTGGGACCAAATCAATACTGAACTCAATATCTCTTTCTGGCGGTAATCCAGGTAAATCTTCTGGGAACACATCTGGGAATTCATTAACCACATGTATGTCTTCTAACTTCTGTTCTTTCTTTTCTAAATCTTTGATAAAAGCTAGAAATCCCTGACATCCCTTTCGCAACATACGCCGGGCACTTAACATAGATATCATGTTGCAAGGTACATCACTTCGATCTCCTTGAAACACAAAATTACTTCTCCCCGGCATATTAAAGGAAATAACTTTGTCACGACAATTAATAGTAGCATGGCAAGAAGATAGCCAGTCCATCCCTAAAATCACATCAAAATCTAACATATTGAGAATTATAAGATCTATATCAGTTTCCATGCCCCCAACAATTATTTTACAAGAACGATAACATGTTTTAACCATCAAAGTCTCTCTCATCGGTATGGAAACCAAGAATGGTTCTTTAAGAATAATCGAATCAAATGCAAATCTCTTGGCAAATAGGGGTGACACATATGAGTGAGTAGAACCGGGATCAAACAAAACACGTGCAGCTAAAGTATTAACAGATAATATATCTGTAACTACAGCATTGGATGTTTGAGCATCCTGTCGGGTTAGAGCATATACTCTTGCATTTCCTCTACCAGCAGCTTGTTTTCCACGGTCACCTTGGCCTCTTCCAGAACCTCTTCCCATACTACCCCCTGTTGAAGGGGTTGGTGTTTGAGTAATAGATTGTGGTCGAGGTGGCAAAGTAGACCCTTGACCTGGTCTTGTCATGAGCTGAGGGCACTCCCTTATAAAATGTCCTGTTTATCCACAATTAAAACAACCTGTACCAACAGTGTTTAACCTGCATTCCCCGAAGTGAAACTTTCCACACTCAGGACATTGAGGTTTTTCCCTTCTACCTTGAGTACCTCCTCTACCAGAAGAGCTAAAACCACCCCTGCTCTCTGAACGAGGCTTAGCCACACTGGCTGTAGAATAAGATGACTTAGTAGGAGTGGCTGGAGCATGTTGTGATGCAGTAAAGGGTTTCAAAGTCCCTGAGTGTAATATCCCAAGAATTTTTATGAATATTTAAAGTCTGATTTGAAGTTTAGTGAAAAATTTAATTATGTGGAAAATTTTCTTTTTGAATTAGTGAAGAAAATGTGGAAATAGAAATTTTTATTTTTAATTTAGGAAATTTTTACAAATTCTCAAGGACATGTGGGGAAGAGAAAGGCATGGCGCCCAGGCGCCAGGTGTGTCGGAAAACCTTAGCTCATTTTCAATCGGCCATAACTTCTTCATACGGACTCCGTTTTGGGCAAACTTTATATCGTTGGAAAGTTCTTTGAGTCTAGTTTCCAATGGTATAAGTTTCATTTAGATATTCATTACCGATTAGGAGTTATGACTTAAGATATGAGTAAAGGTCGAGAGTAGTGGTAGGAAATTTCTCTATTTCGTAACCCTAATGTTTTTGTCTGGTTACAATAGGAATGGTCAGGTGAGTGGGTTAATACTTGCTATGATTAAATATCTGTTATTGACTTTTTGCATCATAGTGGAAATATGTTGTATATCCAAGTTTGAAGAGGATGATGTGGAACGATGAGGCATAAACAATTGTGGAACGTGTCTGGTAATGTATATAATTATATTTTCTTATTTTCCCATGAATGGAGGTTATATAATGGATTGTGAATGGCATGTGAACTGAGTTGAATAATTGTTCTATATTATGGGTTATGTTGTATACATGCTATGTTGCTGGAACCACATTTATTATGTTGTGGCTTGAATTGTAAATGACTGAGTTGTGTATGTGGCTCAAGATTATGATTGAGGATGTTTTTATATATGATTGTGATTGTGTTTGACTGGAAAGGAAAGGCATGGTGGTGCACCCCATGGAGAAATTTATGTGAAGTTATAAGGGTGGAGATTATAAATGGAGCGATAAGGGTGGATGCGGCAGGGGCCGCGGGCAACGATCCAGAGGTATTCTGGACGACCCGGTTGGTACGGGAAATTTGTGTGAAATTGATTTCACCGATTGTTGTTGTGAACTTTTGAATTATGTTGAAATGTATTTGATTTATTTGGATATTGTCGTGAAGTACTACGAATAATATCATATCATATGATGATCGATTTACGTATGATTGCTGCATGTTATCATTATGATGTATGATATTTTTTTGTCATAATGTTGTGTTATCTACTCACTGGGCACGTGGTTTGCTCATACCCCTCTTATTGATATTTTTTTTCAGAGTTGACAGCTGAAGGTAAATATCGGAACAAGGAATTATGGATCCTTAGTCCATGATTACCTTTTCATTTGTTCAGGATAAAGGTATAATAGTTAAGTTTTATTCTAAGTTGTATAAATCTAGAAATCTCTGTAATCGGGTAGGTTCATTCACTGATGTAATGTAAGTAATTGTAGTATGTATAAAGAACTCGTTTTGGTTGCATGAAAAAGAATTGTATGATTTTTAAGAGAAAGATAGGCTTACGGAGGTGAAATGAAATTCACTTTCCGTGCCGGTCACGTGCTCAAATTTTGGGACGTGACACTGAGTCTTCCCCTTGATCAAAAGATCTCCTATATCTGGCTTTCTTCTTTTGACGATATTCTTCTTTATTCTTTGACCTCTTTTCCATTCTTCGGGCCACATCAACAGCTTCTGAGTACAAAGAGTAATCGTTCATATTAGAACCCACTTGTTCATATAAGGCATCACGAAGCCCTTCCATAAACTTTTCTATTTTCTTCCTTTCAGAAGGAATGATTTCAGGGGCATATTCAGATAATTTAACAAACTGAGCTAAATATTCATCAACAGTCATGGTTCCCTGCCGTAGATACAGAAAATCCCTGGCCCTAGATGATCGTTCACTTGCCGGAAGAAATTCATCCATAACCAATATGTAAAATTCTGTCCACACAACTGGCGGTGCGCCTTGAATTCTAGCTTTCTTCCAGTTCCTCCACCATTTACCAGCCCTACCCTTTAACTGAAAGGAAGTGAATTCTACCTTTTGAGTAGGAGAACACCTTATAGCATCACAGATTGCTTCACAATCTTCAAGGAAACATTGTGGGTCCTCTTTGGGATCTTCCCCCGAAAAAGTAGGAGGCCTCATTTTCTGGAATTCAGACATTCTTACCTCTCTTACGTTATCTCCTCCAGCTAACTGAGCTGGTAGTACAATTTCAGCTTCAACAATAGGAGGATCCACTGGCAGGTTAGCTTGTGCAGCTCGACCTCTCATTTCAGCCTCAAATCGGTCAAATCGTTCATTCATCAAATTAATCACATGTGCAATAGTTGCATTGCCAACGTGAGCATCAGGTTCGACTCTCCTTGCTTGCTCACTAGTTGTGCCCTCAGTACTTTGAGCATGTAAACTATCACCACGGTTAGGATCATCTTGCACATGTACTGGTGGATTTATGGCCCTCCTTGGACCCATATGGTCATTATTATTAGAAGATCCTTCTGACATTGTACTGTCACAGATCTATACACATAACAAATAATTTTCAGACATAAACAAAATATCACTTACTAGCCCCACTGAAAATTATCTATAAAATGATGTTATATTCTACAAGGTCTTTTATGGAACCTAATCCTATGGTCATGCCGCGGCTCATGACAATAGGGAAGGGCCCACAAAGATCACTTTGCTCTGTACTCTATAGGGGACCTATAAATCCTATGCTCTGATAC
Organism: Biancaea sappan; assembly: GCA_037074585.1. Lineage (NCBI taxonomy): Eukaryota > Viridiplantae > Streptophyta > Magnoliopsida > Fabales > Fabaceae > Biancaea > Biancaea sappan. Next base: position 30,455,553 of record CM073500.1, on the reverse strand, counting down.
CAAATTTGTCACATCCCAAAAATTGAACATGTGAAAAGATACTACTCATTTGATAAAATTCTCAAACATACGTTATTTACATATATTCTGTAAGGTTTTACATTCAACCTTAATCATTCATTCTACACTACAGAATTATATTCATCTGATAAGCAAATATAGACATACATAGTCTGATATTTCTATCTCATCGCAAGCCTAGGAGACCTATAGAAAGTACAGAGCGTTTCTAGTATCCACATTAATAAGTACTGGTATCCCACCAGATAGAAATAAAGAATAATCCCAAGGGGCTTCTAATCTTCAAACGGATACTCTTGTTCTTTGTTTTCTGTATCTGAAAAAAATAATCATAGGGAGTGTGAGTTTATTTAAAAACTCAGTAAGTAAATAATTGCACTATATAAAATATCAAAAGTACAAATACCACATTTACTCATATAATTAATTGTCTTATACATCGAGTAGTATGAGACTCTAACCCTTTCAAACTCATGAATAAGATTTCATAGATATACACCGAGTAGTATGGGACTCTAACCCTTTCAAACTCGTGAATAAGATCTCATAGGTATACACCGAGTAGTATGGGACTTTAACCCTTTCAACTCGTGTATAGGTTTCATAGATATGCACTGAGTAGTATGGGACTTTAACCCTTTCATACTCGTGTATAAGATTTCTTAGATATATACCGAGTAGTATGGGACTTTAACCCTTTCACACTCGTGTATTAGATCCCGTAGATCTTTACTCATTAATAAGATTGTGAGAATTCATCACATAGTACAATTGTAATGAAATAAATAATTTCTATATACTCTTATTTCTACTGATCATCATATACTCCCATATGAAAAATTAATTGCTTATTATCCAAATAATATTGTAAATAGGACTTATATTGTACTTTGAATAGTAATATCAAATTAGCTAAGTAAGGTTATTCACTCACTTGATGTTTGTCCAAGTTTACCTTGTTCCACACTAGAATTTGTGCAGGAAAATTTCCTAGTAAAATATATTACAAGGAAACATAAGAAAGGAAACAAAATCACGAAAATACACAAAATTTTCTGATTGCTACAGTAACGGTTCGCTACAGTGACGGTTTGCTACAGTGACGGTTCGCTACAGTAACGTTGACTGCTACAGTGCCGTTGACTGCCGACACTACAGTAATGCTACAGTACCTGAAGAAAATTTTCCAGATTTTTTTCGAAATTTCTGGTCGCTACAGTAACTCAAAGAAAAATTCCAGATTTTCAGTTGCTACAGTCTTCGAATTTTGCAGAAAATCTTTCAAAAAATTCATCCTTTCCTTTCTTTTGATTCAAAACCAGAATCTCAACTCTTTTAACCGATTATAACTCAAATATAACTTCTAAAACAACTGAGATTCACGAATTATCATCAAAATCTTCAAGAACAAAACCTCCTCTAATCTTCCATATAAACTTAGATTTAAGGAAAATAACGAGATTAAAGCTTACCTTTGATCCTTACAAAGCTTTTGAACTGAACAAATAATCGAACTTCTGAAGATCAAGGAAAGGATTTGAGAAGAAAATGAAGAACTGAGAGAGAAAATGAAGTTACTGTTCCTTTTGCTTCGCTTCAGAATCGAATTATGAGAAGTTACTATTGAAGTTTTATATTAAATATTTCTAATGGGTTATTGAATAACCCATGGGTATCCATAACCCAACATCTAAACTCATCCAGTCAATTTGCAATAAATGGATTAATTGACTATTCTTAAACCACTTTTCCATGAATTTCACCATTCTTAGAATATATCTCACTTGGTGCAAATATTCAGTCCAGTCATTTAACTCAATTTTCATAAATAATATTCAAAGAGAACAATTAAATATGAAAATTAAAAATGACCAAAATAAATAACTAAAATAACGTTGTAGAATTCTAAAATACTCTTAAGCGAATTATATTCTGAAATTAATGGGTATTACATCCCTATTCTCCATAAGGCTTGAATCTTCATTTGTTTTGTCTTTTTTTGGCTGTCTGCACTTATAGGAATTTTTTTTTAAAAAAAAAGTAAAAGACAACCTGCAAACCCGACCCGATCCGTACTCTTGCGGGTTGGATTGGGTCGGGTTCGTTCTTAAATGTTCACAAACCCGATCCAACCCAACTAGATCAAATTTGATTGGGTTGGATTGAAATTATCTCCCAACCCGACTCGTGCTCACCCCTACAAAAAATTGTTAAAGCCCTTAGGTCAAATAATGGTTCCAAATTTCTGAGTAATGAGTGTCAAAGGATGTTAAGTGCGTTTAGGGTTTTAGATTAGAAGACGTGTTTGTTTTCCACAACAAAATGGAAAGGTTGAAAGGAAGCGTATGAGTATTGTTCAAATTGTTAAGTTTCTTCTCTTTGGGGCTAATCTTCCTAGTAAATTTTGAAGTGAGGCTATTTTGCATGCTATCGATTTCTTAAATAGATGGCCTAGTATTGTTATTAATTGGAAAACTCTTTATTAGCTGTTGTTTAAAAGCCCTATTGACTATGACAAATAAAAAAGTTTTGGTTGCTCGTGTTACTCTACTATTACTAAGCCACAAAAAGATAAGAATTCACCAAGAGCTATTAAATGCATCTTTTTGGGTTACACTCCTAGTAACAAAGGGTACAAAATATATGATTATAGTGCTAACAAATTTGTTATTCTATAAATGTTGTTTTTTTATGAAAAGGTTTTCCCCTTTAAGAATGGAAGACAAAAGGAAAGTAAAGGGAGTACAAGATCAGTACCTATGCCTATAGTCTAATTTCGCAAGATGATGACATGGAAGGTGTTCCAGAGCTAAAAGAATAAGGAGGCACTCAATATGAAGATTCAGACACTAATAATGGGTTTGGTTTGCATAGCCAAGAGGCTAACGTCACCACTGGACAAAGCATGAGGGAAAAGAGGAAACCAAGGTGGATGAGTGATTTCGTATGCAAAGTAAACTTTGTTACTCATAAGTACAACTTGCGTAAGGGTGCTAATATTGACTATACTCCTAAGACCTATCCTTTTACTTCACCTAGCTACTTTTCTCCTAATTTTTTGAATTTTGTCACTAATATCTTTAAAATGGGAGAACCTGCTACCTACGTGGAGGGTAAAACCAGTCTTGCTTAGGTGAAGGCTACAAAAGAAAAGATTAGAGCTCTTGAATGAAATCACACTTGGGATATTTGTGATTTGCCTAGTGAAAAGAAACCATAAGATGTAAAACAAATTTTCAAGACAGTTTTTCTCCTATGGCCAAAGTTGTTATTGTTAGAATGTTTTTGTTGTGGTTGCTGCAAAGTTGTGGGTTTTATATCATTCAGATATTAATAATGCATTATTACATGGGAATTTGGATGATGAGGTTTATATGTTACCTCCAAAAGGGTATAATAAATGCAAACATGGACAAGTCTGTAAGTTAAAGAGATCTTTGTATGGGCTTAGACAAGTTTTGAGGCAATGGAATATTGATATGGATGACGTCCTCATTACAGGTAATTTTGAAACTGAGATTGATAAGGTTAAAAAGGTTTTAAACCAAAAGTTTACCATCAAGGATCTGGGGTATGCCAATTATCTCTTGGGCTTAGAAATAGCTAGATTCGAAGATGACATTTTTATCAATAAATGGAAATATGTTATGGATTTGTTGCAAGATGCTAGTATGGGTTGCAGACCAACTTTTACTCCTCTACCCAAAAATCACAAGTTAAATGATGAAGATGGAGAGCTTATAAAGGATCCTCAAGTTCTTAGATGTATTATTGGGAGGTTGTTATATCTGGGTTGTACTAGACTCGATTTAGCCTATGCGACTTAGCAGTTGAGTCTGTTTGTTCAAAGGCCTAGGACAGAAATTCAAATTCAATATTCGAATTTTAGAATATTTTTCTTTTAAATAGAAAATAAAAAAATAATAGAAAAAATAATAATATAATATTTTTTAGTTTTAGAATATTTATATTTTGATTTAGATTTCTTATATTTTATTAAAAAAATGAAATTGTTAATTCAATTTGAAATTGATAAAGGCCTAGGACTAGTCACTGAAAAACTATGAAGTATGTATTACGATAAGTTAAAGGCACCCCATCATTAGTTTTTTTTTTCTTGTTACTAATTCTTTGAAACTTGAAGCTATTGTGATAAAGGTTGGGGGGTCTTGTATTGACATATAGAGGTCGTTGATTGGATATTGCGTCTTCCTTCGCTCGGCTCTCATACCATGGAAGACAGAGAAGCAACTCATAGTGTCTAAATCTTTTGCCAAGGCTGAGTCTAGGGCTATGGCAGCAATTGTACGTGAATTGCAGTGGATTACTTATGTACTACGTGACATGAGAATTTTATATGTAATCATGTTTCCTAATTTGTTAGGCTGGTTTATTTATTTGTTAAGTTAATTAGTTGTGGCTGGGCCGTTGGGCAGTTGTTATGTGTAGTCTATATATAACTTTTGCCTAGGCCTATGTAATTTATGGATTTCAAATATCATTAAAATATCAATTTAATCCGTTTTTGCCTAAATCTAAAGTGAGAAAGATGAGAAAATTCATTGAGTGAGAAAGTGAGAGCAAAAGAAGAAGAGGGGAAAATGAGGGAAGAAGAAGAGAAGAGTGAACAGATGGAAAAAATAGTATATCAAAAATGGTGTTTATAGTTTTGATGTAAATTGCAATTCTTGACCAAGGGAAAATTATAGTTTTAAGCCCAACCTTTTTGCTAAATCATACTTAGACCAAGATTAGAAATCTTCATTTCATTTTAGTCCCTTTTTTATTTGCAATTAGGACCCTCTAAGTTTTATATTTTTATTTCAGTCCCTTTGTTGTCTTAATTTGTTGAATGGGCCCTTAGTTTTTAGTCTTTCATTTAAGTCCCTTTCTTTTGTTATTGTTATTTACATTTTAGTCAATTTAATTATATTTTATATAATTTTAATTTGGTCTCTACTTGTATTATTGTTTTTCTAACAATTTCAAAATAGTTTTTTAATAATTTCAAATAATTTAAAAAGAAAAGAAAGAAATCATAAATGAAATTAAATAAGGCAATATAAAATCAATACTATTTATGACAATTATACATTTCAAAGTAGTTCTACTCACCAACATTCAAACAAAATTTATTTTTTGAAAATCACTTTTCTAACAACAATTTTCGAACATAAATTATGTTTATGCAAATTCTCATTTACTCATAATCAATTTTAAAAACCAATTTCGTCTAAAAACAATTCTGTCCAACTTTGTTCCAAACGTACACTAACTTGTTGAATATTTAAATTTCAAAAACCAAACAATGAAAGATATGTTTTTAACAACCAATTTGTATTTTTATTAAAAATATACAAGGGAAGATACTAATTACATCTGTCTATACTATAAACTATGTATGTAAAATGCATTCAAAAAAAGAAAAAAAAAAAAGAAGAGCTCAAAGATGTGGAAATTGCAAAGAACAGATGTGCTGTAAGGGTATTTCATTTATAAAAAATAGGCAAAGTATGAAAAAGTCAAAGAGGCCATGTCATGGACTTTGTTGTAATTGAAAATATATAGATAGATAGAGGATGAGTATGAATTTAAATCTTGTTGGTTTGGCCTTAGTCTTGTCTTTAGATGCCTTCAAGATAAAGCAGTTGGATTTCCATTTAAAAAATTGACATAAAAGTTCTGTTAACCCACCATGTGCTTTCTCATTGGAATGCATGTATTTTTTATTATTTTCTTATTTGGTCTTTTAGAGGACGGTTTTGAGACCTATTCCAATTCTTCTTTACTTTCAGATGCTATGTATGTGTCAGCATTTTTTATTAAAAAAACTTTATGACAGGTATCACATCGTAAACCTAAAATGTTTATCTGAACTTTCTCTCTTTCTTTTTTTTTTAATATGGTTTGGCACTTTATTATATTGTTTATTTTGTGGTCACTCCATGTCTATCTGTATTTTAATAATGCGGGTTTGTGTTACCTGAAAATAAAATAGTCCCTTTGACTATGGATTTTTTTTTTTAAAAAACAATTCATGAATCAAAGGCTAGTCTAGAAAAGCTAAACACAAATTAAAAAAAAAATTATTACAACTGATTAAATACCTAATGTTGGCTTACTTGAAAACAATAACAGGGTATGATTATTGATTTTAATTGAAATTGGAGTTGGTGTTCATGAATTGTCAGAAATTTCATGGATGATTACTTTGGTTTTTTGTCGTTGAATTGCAGACTTAAACTTCTTCCCATGTGCTAGTCTAATCCAATCAATGCAACCTATTTGTTATTAAGTTGCATTTACTTTTCTTCCCTTTTCTGTGTTGAGTTCGGTACACAAATTCAAGTTTTTCATAAAGGATTTTACTTTGGGCATTCTATATCAGAATCTTTATTTTCATATTTGAGATATTAAAAAATTTCTTGGTGTTATTTTCTTTTCATTCACTAAATTTAAACTTGAGACCTTATTTTAAAGAAAATAAATACCAAACTACTTAAATCAAACAATAGTAGTGGATGACCTGTAAACATTTAACCTTTTTCTTTTTAATAATTACAGTAAACATTTAATCTTTATGTTACTTGTAAATTATGAAATTTGGATTGCGAAAGAAAGAAGAGGAAAGTTGAGGTTGTCTTTAAATAAAGAAAGGACTATATTCAATTGGCCCAAAAAAAAAAAGAAGAAGAAGAAAAAGAAAGGACTATAATTCAGTACTAGCGTGTATAGGGGTGTAAAGGCCCATGTCAGACCAGCGAGGCCTTGTTGTCGGCCCACAGAAACAGGCCCACCATAATGAAACCTTTTATATTTGAAGCTGTCACAGGTGGGTCGTAGATTGTATCCGTCAAATATCAATTCATAAGACAACATGATTATTAAGAAGATTAGAAGAAACAGAAACAGACATAAGCATGGCAGTATGGCATCTGTTACAGAACAAGATTATGAACTGTCACGATGAAAGGGCAGTTTTGGTTTCTGAGGAAGGACGAGGGCTGAGTCAGCACGTTGATACTCGATGCCTACGCATCCACATCGAGCACCCAATAATATTTTGACACTTCATCCATATTTGGTTTGAGCCATTCCCAACCAAATTCTATGTAATGTACAACGAATAATCAATAACCATATTCTTTCTAGCAGAGGCTTTCATGGTATGGGTCCAAGGTGCAGTTAATTAATTATTGTTTGCCAAGGGTCCAAGGCACTGAGATTAAAGTACTTTTTATCTTATAAGATATTTTTTATTTTCGATTATAAATGACCAGCACAGATTTAACTACAAAGAGTAATTTTTGCCAATTATAGTGGAGAATTCGAACGCTAGATCTCGCATTTCATTTTTGGAGCTTCCAACCCCATTGTTTCTACCTCATAAGAACTACGAAATCACCCCAAAGATACCTTTGACGTTCAGAGGATGCAAACCGACCATAAAATCTCGTTTAAGCAAAACGTATTAGCTATCCACTCTCAAATTGGACAGTAAGAGTCAGACAAGGACAATTACTTATTCTTAAAATTAATATTTTTAAGATCAAAGACTCAAGCGAAAAGAAAGGAGGGTTTGTCTAGGCTCAACCATTTGGCTTGAGGTATTAAGCTTTTCATCTGATTGTGGTTTCAGTGAATTATGACTTTACTAGACTTATACGGAACTCCATATATCTTTTTGTTAGATTTTCTATTATAAAACATGGATATATATATATATATATATATATTAAAGAACCAATCGTAGAAAAATGAAAGAATTCAAGCATATGAGATGGCGGCCGTTCGAGCTCAACATGTTTGGATCCATAGTTTGTTTTGTGAAGTTAGGTGACCCCGTCATGGTCGGACTGGGCTTCTTCGAGATATATGATATCTGATCTTTTTTTTTTGTTTTGTGTTCTGTGTTTTATGGTGGTGGTGGTGCTTTTTTTATTTTTTTTTTTGGGGGGGGGGGTGGTGGTGGTTTAATATGCTTGTCTGAATTTATCCATGCAAAACCAGAACAAAGTAAACTAGATTTTTATCTTATTTTCAGATAAATTAATACTGCCGTATAAAGAAACAATATTTTTGATTCATATTCTGTACTTTCAATGTCAAACTGAATCAAATTATAGTGTGTTATTAAACTTCTAATAATTAATTTTCTGTATTTTTTGTGTGAAAATAATTACTTATGTACACTTAAAAAGAAAAAAGAACAAAGAATAACTATCCACAATACATTTTCCCCCTAAGGATCATAAAGATGAGTAAACTATAAATATATTTGAACAGAATCGAGATTAGTTAACGTTATTAATGGTGTGAGAGTGAAGGTATCGCGTTCAACAGAATATGGGACTTTACAGTGAATACAGTAAGTTCTACGGCCAAGATAGTGACAATATGAGTGAGTAGAACGGTTAAGACAAGGTAAGTTTTAAGAGCAAGCCAAGCAAAGTTCCAATAAGACCCACAAAAATGGCAAAGGACAAGGAAAAGCCCTGACCACTTCTACGATTTATTCGCCCTTTCATCATGTCCTGCATGCGCATCAACAAAACTGATCCATTAATACACATTTTGACAGTTCCAAGTTCAAATGTTGCAAACCTCAAACTAAACTTTTAGCTCTTGTTTGTTGACCTCATGAGTCATGCCCAACTTTATAACAGGAAATATACCCAACATTCCAACTGAACTGACCATTTCTCATCCAACCAATATCTCTTTAAAGTTTAAAACATAATCTGACAAAGAACCCTGTCCATTTGAAATCTATCCTTGCTGATTTTCCTATAGAATACTCGCTTTATGTTTCTAAATGTCATTATAGTTACATATTCTATCAGATTTTAGGGAATGAGGAAAAACAAATTTACATAGAGAAATGATGCAAATTTCAAAAGCACAGGGCTCAGATCACATTGATATTATTCTTTTCCCTTCTGCTGCCTTGGTTTTTTCTTAAGAAGGGAGGAGGGCACAAAGGAATTGTGGGATGGCAAGTTACTAATTTATAACTACATGTTTAGTCACGTTAGATACATACTTGGCACTTGGAAGTGTAAATCCAAATCTAATCTGAACCAGAATTATTTGAAAAGGAGTAATACGAGAACATCTGTAGCATAATTACCAGTTCCTGTTGCAATTGTAGCATTTGTCTGGCAGCAGCATCTCTTTCTTCCTTCAGGCCCTGTAAAACCTGACTCTACATACAAAGAACATTGTATTGTAAAAAATAGATTCAAAAAATATTTGGCTAACATAAATTACAGTGATGGACTGTTGGAAAATCACCGCCTTATCTCTCCAGAATTTACTAGAAACAATGATCCGGAAAGAATTGTAAATATCAAAGAAAAATCTGATAGAAAGTGGCAGTAAAAAATAGCGGTAAACTAATCTGGAAGCTTCATAAGCCGACATAATTACCTATAAATAGGTAGTGGGAGCTCACTTATATGTATGAGTGAAAATAAGTGTGTGCGAGATATATGTGAGGTAAGGCACAAAGAAGAGTGACATGAGGTGCAATAAGTGTGAGTGAGAAAAAGTGCATGAGTGATTTGTGATTGAAAAAAAAATAAAAGAAAAAGAAAAGAGAGTGACATGGAGAAATAGTGAGTGGTGAGAGAGTATTATAGAAGTGTATTATTTGTATTTGGAAACGAATAAAATTTCCAATTTTATTCTACATGGACCTGTCAAGAATATGGACAAGAGTGTATTATATACTACAACGCAGGCAATGGTTCAAAATAACTAAAAATTGCATGCTGCGTGCAATGACAGAACTCATAAAGCAAGCACCCATTTGTACAGCTGACACAGACTGACAGGCAGCCAGCATGATTTGGATATGTATGTGTACGTAAATACATATGCACATTTGCTCATGCAAACTCATAGTTTCATTTAATTAAAATCCATATAAAGAGTACCATGAAAAAGAAAATGACACTAATAAGTATGAATCATATTTCCACAAGGAGTGGAAATGTACTGATTTCTTTCACTAAGTAATCCCCACTCTTTCACAATAGTACGATTTAAAGTGCTCATTTGCTTGATGATTTATGAAAAAAAAAAGGACTCAAGTGAAAAGGAAGTAGAAGAACCATCCATTTGTAGCTAGATTCTAATTCTACTCCGCAAGAAATCTGAAAAGGACACAGATTTAATTTTGCACTCAGAAGTTTTGTATTAGGAAGTGTCTCATAAATTTCTTTTGTTTTTTTTTTTGGGGGGGGGGTCTTCCTCATTCCTTACAACTCAATATGCTTTCCATCTTGTTCACATATTATTTGAAGTCTTTAAGTGTTATTTCCTCCAATTCCATCATGCACCATCTGCATAAGTGGTTCGTGTGTCTATAAAATGAATGAAAGTCTTACAAATCCCAAGAATTATGTTATCATCCTGAGGCAATCAGAATATACGAGCTAGAGTAAAGTCAATTGTGATGTGTATATTCTTCTTTTGCTCTTTGGTCAAGTTATCTATAGAAATCCACTTATTTCATGTCATTGGAAATTTGGATATTTATTTTGCATTTCTAAATGCATGGAATAACCAAATAAAGGAAGCATAAAAAGGAACCATAGAATAAGCTTACAAAAAGAGGAAGGAAAATTCAGAGACTCACAGATTTGGGATCAAGATTTTGTATGGAGTTCTTCAATGCTTCATCTTCTGAATTTCTTTGTGCTGAGGTAGGAGTGATAAATAGAACTCTTAGTTTGCACTCCTCTATTTTTGACTTGTCATTATCCTTACTAAACTGCATGTGAAATTAAACATCGTTGCTGATAAATTTCCTTTTGAAACCTGATCTTGCCAAACAAAGACAGTGTTGACTTTCTTACAGTATCTGGTGGAAGCTCATTAACTTCAGTATCTGTCACTATTGTACTCTGTAAGAGAAACTTATCTTTCCATTGCATGTCTCCAGGATGTTCTCGCTGGGGTTGGAGAGTGACTGTAGAATAAAAAACCCGAATAATATGATAGATGCTAATACACAGAAAGGCATAGGTGATGTTGGTTTATGCCAAAATCAGGCAAAACTACAAAATTATAAGAAAAATGATACACCAAAGGCCAAGTCCCAAAAAGAAAAAAAATCAAAGCTTTAAACTTTGAAGCTGAAAAGTATTTAACCCAAAAAATAGATCACTGATTCACGGGGGACTATCAAAACCACAAATAGAGTATTTCTTGCTCCAAAATAATCTCCTAATTACATATTCTTCTCAGCAATGTGGAACCGCAAATGCCTAAATATATGTCTATTGGATGGCCAAACAATAATTCGATCACAAGCATATCTGATAAAACATCCTAGGAGACCCTTTTCTGCGTTGTCTTCAGTAGACCTTTCACATCATCAAAGATATAAACGAAGAAGAAAATGATTCTGCAAAAGTAATAAGCAGCACCTCTGATAATGCATGAGTCCCGGGGCTTTATAACACCAATGTTTGGTCGTACAAAGTACCTTTTAGGTGAAGTGGTTTTAACCTAATCAAAACAGCATGACATTAAATTAATGTATTCAGAAGCATTGAGATATCAGCTAGAGAGAACCACATCATGCAACAAGAAGTTTGTTCACAAGCATAAAGTTTGAAAGTACCTTAAAAGCAACGTGTTGTTCTGTGTTGTTCAAAACTTTAAGATCACAAACTGATTGCTTGTTCGGCCCAACTGGTTACATGAAATTCATGAGCTTAACTGAATTAAAACTAAAGACTTTAATATCAACGAAAGACAGAGGAAAAAGATTCAGATTTCATTAAACAGACTGTGGTAATAACGTTTCACTTTCACATGCTAAGTCTGCTATGCATTACAATTATAGTTCAAGAGATCTTTGTTACATAAAAATATTCTGTCTCCTATAACCTCAGTCTTATTTGATTAACCAAAAAGAGAGACAACTAAAATGAAATCTTAAAAACAGAAATAGAAATGCGACATTTACTAAGAGAATTTCTCACGTGAGAATTGCTAAATAGAGCGGCATAACATGTAACCGTTTTTCAATCTGGTAAAGGAACCTTGATAGTGTCATAGAAAATAATTAAAGAAGCAAAAGTTTCATTAATCCAATAGGTCTATCAAATGAAAACTATGCGTCCTTTCTTTACAATTCAATCACTTCAAAGTCCTTGTTTTGGTTCCACAAAAGCGAAGGAAACGATATTCATATCACGAATGGCTTAACAACATAGGGTATCATTTCAAGTTAAAGAGAATACAAAAGCTGCACAATTCCCGGTCTCTTAATTGTTTTATTGTTACCGCGATTCATGAATAAAGAAACATGAATATTTTCAGACACGACAGTAAAAATTGCATGCAGTTTCCTGTTTGAATCTTCCTGAGCCGAAAAGTAATAGAATCAAATCTATCATGACGAAGCTATGGCTATAACAGATCAAAATAAGAAAAAAAAAAAAAGAAATAGAGAAGGGCACATACAGTGGAACCTGAGCTCACTGGGTGTAACAGAAATATGTTGATTACCGATAGTAGCACTCATGACGAAGCCCATATACGAGATAAAAATTTCCAGAATCGGCAATCAATTAGAGTACGGTACCGTCAGAGCGTGGCATGCAGAGCAATTCCACAAAGGGGAAGGGAGAAGAGCAAAAGAAGAAGAAAGTGGAGTAGGGATGGGTCGCTCCAAATAAGGTCATGTGATGACGATACCAAGGCGTCTGCGTTCTCTGGGTTTCGCACTGCACCAAGGTGGTGTCGTGTTCGAGTTGGGCTACCCTCCGATGTGTGCGCCAAAACTAACTGTCAGGGTTCGTGGGATGGGAGGGAAGGGCTCAGTTGTCTCACACGCGTCCCTTCCAGCTAGTACTGACGTCCGCTTCAAACGTGGTGTGAGGCATTCTTCTCTGTTGCTACTGTGCTACTTACTACTCATCTCAACGCACGCTAAAATTAGATGCCACGTCTCTATTTCTTTAGCTATTCATCTCTCTTTTGCTTTAATTTAGAGCACACTCTAAGGGCATGTTTCGCCACGTAAGTTATTCAATTTGTACCTATTACTTACTCAAGATCTTCATGGATAAATTTATGGTGAGGGATCTTCTATTTTGAAAGACTCTTCTTAATTGTTCAGGTTCACAATTACTACAGGCAGCTAAAGACTCTTTTTAATCTACAAATTCATGTCCTAAATTTATAACCTCATCTAACTTGTAATGTCAATAGTGGTTATTTGAACTTTAAGAAGAACCACATATGTTTAATTTTTGAAGATATTAATTTAGAGAGAATTCTGTCTTTGCACTTAATAAATTCGAAAATAATTAATTTTCTATTTTATTTGATAAGGGAATCTTCACTGGAACATGCGTTGTTGGTGTGAAGATGTTAAGAAAATGGAATTTGAGAGATTGAATCTTCAAATCTTCATAGTATGCTAATGCTGTGTCTCTACTCTTTGGGTTTTATAAACAGTTTGATGAAATAAACACATTGAGTTGCTAAAATGTTAGTTTTAGCAGCACTTACAACTTTGTTTAATTTATCCTTTGTATTTAAATTTTAAATTACGTTTGTCCTTAATATCTCATTTGGACTGAAATTTCTTTTTCATTGATATTTTTTTTAATCATTTTTCAGATAAAATTTTATAAACATGATTCACAATGATACAAACTCATATTTAACCGAAATACAAAATCATATTTGACCAACTCTAATCCAAACAAAAACAATTTATGAGGAAAGAAAATCGTTCAGAGTCAAGGACAGAAACGTAACGCAAATGACTTGTGTAGCAATAGCTATGGCAGTTATCCTTAACTTTGTATTAGAATGGTTTATTATAATTCAAAAGCTGCGAAAGAAACAAAGCTCGCCCGTATCGTTGGACTCGGGTAACAACAGCACTATCATCGTCTTTTAAATAATTGATCAGGTTCACTAAGATGAAAATGGGTTTGTCCAAAAATAGACACACTAAAATTTAAAACGAAGGATCATTTGTCACAGATTTTAAATCCGCAGCAATATTTTCTAATAGTTCATGAATAAGGCGTCTAAGAATGCAGAAGAAACACGTTAAATTTCACAAGAATTACAGATCATAAATCTTTTCTCACCAAAAAATGGTATAACATTTTACAGCAAATAGATCGAAGCAAAAGAAATATGGCCCCAAGTAATTCATCGTTTGGTTCAGCAGGCTATTTTGAAGATGAAACAGGAGGATAAGTAGGCAACCACACCGTATCACTTGAAAGTGGAGAGCCTGGGAAGCTTCTCTCTCAGATAGTACAATCTGGCCCGCCTGACCTTTCTGTGTTTTACTACCTTAATTTCTTTAATATTTGGTGAGTAACTGTGACAAGAAGCAAAAACATCTGAGTAACTGTGACAAGAAGCAAAAACATCATACAAGGTAGTATCTCACAAGAATAATCTGGGAAGAGCTTCATAATAAATGCTAGGGACAGCATCATGCAGTAACTTCAATTGAAACATTTGGCTATGTGGCTTGGATAAATCATAGATTCTAAATTGGTAATATAACAAACCTCCAACCCACCCCAACCTCGTTTTTCATCAGTTATATGGGAGTGTTCTATTTAAATAAGCCAAAAGAAAACGCCACAGCCGAAGCATACAAATGTAATAACTTACAATGTATCTTTATTAGTTGTACCAAAAATAATATATCTTTATTAGTTGATGATAGATATGTAGTAAGCATTTCAGGCTGACGTTATTCTAAGCAACATTTTTTCCTTTTATTACGTAGGAGATGCAAGACCATGAGAATAAGGAGTGGACAAAGGGCAGGATAGGGATCAAACCCTCATACATTAGGACTCCTTGGCATTTAGGTCCAAGGGAATAGCCACTTGAGTCAAGATTCTTGAGCAATGAGTGCATACCAATTTGTCACAAACGTGAGATGAACGCAAGATATGTAGAAAGATTCCGGAAAAGGTCAACTTCAGTTATACTAGTCAGTGCTACTAAATCAATTTCCTAACAGCTAGCTTTTTTACAACTTACACAATTGCCAATTTTAAGAGAACTAGAGTAGTAGACAAATTCAATGCATATATGCCAATGCCACTATGAAGTAATCCAAGTTTTGATAAAGTTCACAAAAAACTATTTCTAATTTAAAATTTTCTTGTCATTCAATGTCTTTGGAGGATTTTAATTTACTAGAATTCACAAAAATATGTCAATGGTTGATTCTTTCCAAATTTTTCGCCATGTGAAGCTTTTATATCCTAATCAAAACAACAATCACATACAAGGTGCTCCGTCACAATCAGGGACAAGATTCAGCCACTAATGTGAATAAGACTGATAGTCTATAAATGTAAGGGCAGACACTTACACTGGGAAGACTATCTCAACCCCTATGCCAGCAATAATTCTCCGGATACGGATAGTTGTGTGAATACCAGCATTTTGTTTTGAGATGACGATACCTTTATAGATAGACAACCTACGCCTGTTCTCAGGAACCTCCTGAAAGTAGGATAAAAAAGACCATAAATTTCATCTCAACTCGGGAACTATAATAATCATAAAATAGAAACAAATTACCAATTTAATTTCCACAATGTCACCAGTCCTTAGGTCCGGAGTAGGCCTCTCCTTATCTGACGCTTCAATTGCCCTCTGGTTCAATATCTGCATGAAAAGCAGCACGCATTTTAGAGTTTATTGACTTTGTTTTACAGTTTTCTACATCCTTAGTGGTTCACGTCCTTAGACTTTCATGATCCACACAAATCACCTTGTGCATTACAACAGCATAACATTTTGAAAGATTATTGAAAAACACAGTTATCTTTATCTCACAAAATGCTCTTTCCTTGGCTTGATCGTCCGTACCACAATATTCATAGAAAAATCAAGGGTATATAGGCTACACAGTGCAGGAGACAGAAGCACATAAAATATATTTGTGAAAAATGCAAACAATAACAATTTCAAAGTTAAGTTTCCTCGAGCAACCAGTAATCGGAGGAAAATTATACTTATCAGTGTCCTGATTTTCCGTCGAACCTGTAAACACTTGATGGTCAGAAAGTTGCTCAAAACCTACCTGCCAATATACAACCCTATATGCCTACCAAACGGAGATAGACGCAACAACGATAAATTACATCAACATTTCCACAATCTCCAAGACTATTCCCCCCTTTTTTCTTCTTATTAACTAGTATTTCTCTATAGATTAAACAGCTTGTAAGTACGAATTAAATTACAAAATGGCATCCAAAGATTACCCCCATAATATCTCCGAGCTTAACTCGAGGTTTTCTGGGCGGTTTTGGTTCTTCTACTTTAGCATCAGAATCCGAAACGGCTTCCGCTTCAGCGTCCGGAACTTCATCAACACTGCCCGACTCGGTCTCTTCTACATTGTCGGTCACTTTACCTCCTCCTTCGGAATTCGACTCAGCTCTCATGGCAAAAGAGGATTTAGTCGGTTGAGCAATGAGAGGACTGCAACTCCATAAAATTGAGCTCGAAGAAACCTTAGAAACCAATGGGGGAGAACAAGAACCAAGCGCAGAAGGGCAACGGGATAAAACAGCGGAGAAACCCTGCTTGTTGGGAGAATACTGTTTGCGGTTTTGTGGTATAGCAAACAGCGCCTGTAATCTCCGATCATTAGCAAAACAGAAACCAATCATCCATCAACATACTCACATTAGAAACAGAAAGAAACAGAAGTAGATAACCTGATTAAGAATTTGGGACGCCATGTTCGAAAGGGAAACTAGGGTTTTAGGAGTTCAGCAGAAATGGAGAGAAGAAGGGTCACTGTGAAAGGGTCATGGGAGAGCCCTGGTACTGTCACAGCGGACACAGACGAGAAAGAATGAAAATAAGGCCTTATCTACTTTATCTTCCTCAATCTTCACATTTTTGCTTGTAAACCGAGAGGGGCGTCCCTGCTTTTCTTAAGAAAAGCGGACCTGCTTTTCTTTTGGAGCCGTTGGATCTCGTAGATTCAACAGCCAGCGTCCCTTAGTATTTTTTATCTTTTTAAATGTATGAAACAGTGAGTTTAAAGTTTTTTTTTGGCTGAAACAGTGCCACTGTTTCATTACGTATAAAGATTTTTTTTTTCAAATTTTTTAATGAACCATTATGTCACATGTGTCTTATTTTTTTCTCTCCTCTCATTCTGACAGAAGAAGGATTGAATTGAAGAAAAAATCTGTAAAACAACCCCAAACCCTCTTGTTTTTTCTCACATATATCCTTTTCTTCAGTCCAAAATCTACAGGTGATATTTTCTTCTTTTCCAAGCACCAAATTTTCATCTTCCCGCCATTGCTAGCAACGTGGAGCATCATCATTGTTCATCTCTTAGTGTCAAGTGCCATTTTCATCACCGCCGAGCATCATCCTTATTCCTCTGCCATCATCGAGCTCTATTTTTCGGTTGGTTCAACGTCGAGCAGCCTCCCTTTGCCCTTTGGTTCCCCCACTACTATTCAACGTTCTTTACCATTTTAATCAGCGCTGGGCATCATCTGCGACATTCCTCTGTCAACGTATAGCACCCCCTCTGGTTCAGCTACGGCACCCATTACTTCATCTGCAGTGTGAAGCACCATTCCGTGGTAGTCTCTGGTATATATATATATACTTTCCGTCGAGCACCATTCCCTGAGCAATATATATATATATATATATATATATATATATATATATATATATATATATATATATATAGAATGTTGGAGATTTAAGTTTTCATGAGCAATAAGCTAGCTAATCAAGAAGACAAAGATAAACATATGACAAGAGAAATATAGAACAGATAGAGAGGCCTTTTTTGTGTATGAAACATTATTGTTCAGGGGGTGGGAAAATTAACATAGATACAATTTTGTAATTGAAATTTTGAATGACAAAACTGTAGTATAAATGTGCAAGTTTTTTACCAAATAAAATAATTGACATATCATGATGCCTTTTATACAATATATATATATATATATATATATATATATATATATGTATGTATATGCTTATCTATGTTGAAAATTTACATGTCTTACATGTGGATGTGTGAACCAGTCATTGCTAGATATTTTTCCATATAGTCTAGTTAAAGTAATAAACTAGCTAATCAAGAAGATAGAGATAAGATACAGTTTTGTACAAGTTTGGTATATTAAGTTTGAACTCCTAAACATTATTTAAGTGAAATAACAGTGCTTTATATTTGATTGTAGATAATTATGATGGAAGAAAATTGGAAGCCTGAGGTTGGGATGAAATTTGATAATGGAGAAGAAGGATGGAATTTTTGGAAGAGATATAGAGGAAAAATAGGATTTGGAGTAAGGAAGGGTTCACACAATACAAGCAAGAAAGATGGGAAACAGTAACGTCGATAACTTATATATGCTCTAAATAGGGATTTCGAGATAAGGACAAAAGGGCTGTAAATATCAAGAATCTGCGTCATGAAACTAGAACCAGTTGCCAAGCTAGATTGCAATTGAAACTTGTGGATACAAAGTATGAAGTGTACGAGTTCATAGAGCAACACAACCATGAACTACATACCGAAGAAACTAGTCATATGTTGCGATCACAACGAACAATATCCGAAGTGCAAGCATATGAGATTGAGCTGGCAGAAGACTCAAGCCTTAGGTACAAGATGTCATTTGACTTGATGAGCTTACATGGGGGGGGGGGGGAAGGGCGAATCTTGTACATACTCGAAGAGATGTGAAGAGTTATCTTAAGTCAAGACAACAGAGGAATACGGTTTACGGGGAGGCAGGGTTATTGTTACAACATTTTCAGAGGCAATTGTCAGAGAACCCCTCATTCTACCATGCATACCAAATGGACTCTGAGGAGCAAATAACAAATGTGTTTTGGGCAGATGCAAGAATGCTTGTGGATTACGGGTTGTTTGGAGATATGGTATCACTGGATACAACTTTCGGCACAAATAAAAACAACAGACCTCCTGCTATATTTTGTGGATTTAATCATCACCGAGGAATAGTGATTTTTGGTGCTGCATTGATGTACGACGAGACTATTGAGTCCTTCAATTGGCTCTTTCAGACTTTTTTGGAGGCACATCATTAGAAGAAGCCACTCACAGTTTTCACTGATCAAGATGCAGCTATGGTGAAGGCATTGTCCGATGTGATGCCAGACACTGTGCATGGCCTATGCACGTGGCATTTGATGTGAAATGCTACTAAACATCTAAGTCGTTTACTGAAGGGGGAATCTCAAATTTTGACACAACTCTCACGATTGATGTATGAAATTGACGATGAAGATGCATTTGAGGCCGCATGGTGTCGCATGTTGTTAGAGCATAATGTTAGAGATAATCGGTGGTTGACAACAACGTACCAAATAAGGGGAAAATGAGTGGCTTGCTTTATGAAGAAAGCCTTCACTCTTGGTATGCGAAGCACGCAACTAAGTGAAAGCTTGAATTCAGACTTAAAGGACTTACTGAACCCAGACGTGGACCTAGTGCAATTCTTTAAGCATTTTGAGAGAATTGTAGATGACAAGAGGTACAATGAGTTGATAAACGAGTTCGAATCTAGGGAGAAGTGTCTTGGCCGAGGAACCCAATGTCTCATACATTGAGACAATTATCTGCAATTTACACACCGGCTATTTTTGAGCTGTTTCAGATAAAGTATGAGAAGATATTGGGCACTTGCATTAAGGAGAAGAATGAGAGTGCGTCGATGTTTCAGTATGTAGTCTCTTTGGTTGACAAGGGGAGAGATTATATAGTGTCTTTTGACCTGTCCTCAAGCATCGTTACATGTAGTTGTTGAAAGTTTGAGAACATTGACATCTTATGTTCCCATGCTTTAAAGGTCTATGATCGCAATGAAGTACACCTAGTCCCCGACCAATATATTATGCTGCGATGGACAAGAAAAGCAAGAGCCGACGTAATATGTGATATCAGGGGGAAGGAGATTGAGGAAGACCATAGGTGAGAGAGCACAAATCGATTTAGGGAGCTCAGTCGAGATATGATAAGTTTAGTAGCCGAAGCTTCTAGGTCAAAGGAAGCATCCTCCGTACTAAGACAGTTCGCATCGAGTTTAGAAAGAAATTTTGTGAGTTTCACTCGATGGGACAAGGTTTGGATGAAGATCCCAGCTCCACCGTTGTCCCTACTCCCACCCCTCAGGTGACAGGCTCCAAGCAGAAAAAGGGTTCAAGAAATAAGAACCGATATAAAAGTTGTGTCGAGATTCAAGTAAAGAAAAAGAGAAAGAGTAGCAACGATAAATTATATTTTAATAAGCAAATCGTGTTTTATATTTCAACTATAAGGAAATTGTATTTTAATGATTTAATTATTGTATTCCATCTAGATGAATGAAGCACTGGTTAAAGTATCATGCTTGGCACCTCATGCACTCCAACCACATGTTCTCGAAATGAGTTTCATCGATATGCTTATGGTTAATATTTCGAAACGACTGTAGCGTAATTATAATGGTCATAACAATTCTAAACATTATAGTAATTTGTGTTATTTCTTAATGCAGGCACCTATTGATCAGTCAATGCCATCACTTAAAACATTACAATTTGGTCCAGATTTTTCATATCTGTAGGTATGTTTGGTGTACATCTGTATTTGGTGTAGTTATCTCTCACTTATGTACTATGTACATTTTGTATTATTCAGAATAATATTACATAATTCAATCCTTTCAAGCACTGAAAGCTTAGAGTTCATATTTTCTCCTTTGCAAGAACTTAATGAGCCTTTACATATAGGATAAGAAAGTAAAAAAAATGGCACTATATAAAAAAAAACCATTTATATTATTAATAATTATTTCTGATAAAAGATTACAAGATCTTATTATATCCTAAAAAATGGCACCATAACTGAAAGTACGATTACAAGAGAACCTACAACTATTGGTAACATCCTAATAAATATTACAAAAGAACCTACAATTACTTGATAGCCTACAACTACTTGATGAGCCTTTACAGTTCAGCACAATTTCAGCACTACTTGATGAGCCAGCAAAATTTCAGTTCAGCGACAATAGCACAAAACTCAATCCCTGCAAGTAAAAGCAGTTCAGAAGAAGTTCAGCAAAAAGAGACCAGCAAGCAACACCAAAACAGAAAAAAAAATAGACTAGCAGAAAAATAGTACATTAGAAAAAATAGTTCAGCAGAAGTTCAGTAAAAAGAGTCCAGCCCCCAACAGCTAAAACAGCAAGAAAAAATAGCCCAGTAGAAAAAATAGTTTCCCAGGTTGTTTTGTCCATGTAAGCAGTTAAAAAGCCCAAAAATGACACATAGGAGTCAATGCCAGCATTTTTCATTCAATATTTAACAGTGTTAGGAGAAACTGTTAATAATTTAAGGCATTCAATTGACTAACAGATATATATACCCAAGTTCCCAATATTCATTCTCGATGGTGACTTGCATTTCTATTTGTGAGCTCTTGTCTTTTAAATCTAAATAGATAGATTGAATTCAAAATTCCCACAAAAATAAGGAAAAAAATAAAAACAAAAACATCAGTGGCATATCCAAGGACACTCCAAGGAACACAATTGACTACCATTAATAGCATATTCAAGATTCATATGAATAACTGTAATACCCATGAAAAATAAAATATAAATGCGTGTTTTCAAACTACTGTTACTATTTACGTATATGGTACTGTTCATTTATACAATCAAAATATCAAATACTAGATGTGGTTTGGTCATAAGAGAAAACTAGAAAGAAGTTTGTAGGAGAAAATGACGTTTTATGTGTAAAAATACCCTCAGGGACTAAATTGAAAGGACTGAATTGAAAAGAAACTTAAAGGTTTAAGGTGAAAGGATAGTTTTCCCTTTAAAGTTTCTAATAGTAAATAAACGAAAATTTTCCATCGTACGCGTAAGGTGCACAGTAACTGCATTATTAGAAATGTCATTTTCATGAATAGTAAATTGAATATTTTATTAGCACATAGTATCAAATAGTACCCTTGACTTTTGCTATAAATAGGCCCTTCCATTTCACTTCTAAACTCACACCTTCAACTTCTCTTCTTCTCTCCTTAAGTTTCTCTTGCTCCGACGCTAGGCTTCTGAGATTTTGGGCCTTTCCGTTTTTGCTTAGGTAAGGATACTATGCCCTTTCTATGTCTTTCAAATTTTAGAAATTATTTTCTTAAGTATGCTCTGTGGTTGCGGCTTGGCCGATCTTCCACATCAGAAAAACTGTCGTTAGCTGTTATTTTGATTCTCTGATTACCGAAATAGAATATAATCTGTGGAGAATACATGTCTAGGAAAGTTCTGGCTAAGGAAAGACCTGGTTTTTAAGTGTGTCCAGTGTGACCCTCCACTCTTTGTGGGAAGAATTTATCGAAAGGCTTACAGTGATGGGATATTCATCATTGTGCCGGTCATGTGCCTAGAAAATGGGTTGTGACAAAGTTGGTATCAGAGGATAGGTTGTTAGGTCTCCTAGTGATTACAGAGCAAGGTGTCTTTAGTGGGCCTTCCCCTATTGTCGTGACTGCAGCACGACCATAGGATGAAGATCCACCAAAAGCCCTGTAGAGTTTAAAATCCCTTTCTTTCGTGTCTTTACTTGAAGCATAATAGTGACGATATATATTATTCTTAATTGTAGAATAAGTTTAGATGGCACCAAGAAAATCAAACGCTTCTGGAATCTGCACAAGATCTGGCAGGGCCTTGGTCCCTCCAGCTGCTCAGTCAGCAAATGCAAGATTGGAGATGCCTAACCGTGCAGAAGATAACCATGCACAAAATAAAGAAATATCCACTGAAAACCCTGGAAGAAATGCTGGAGAACCATCACAAATCGACGCGACTGTAGTGATGGAAGCATTAGCTGCAATGCAGAACGAGGTGAATGGGCTAAAGGAACTTCTGATAGGACAATCATCTGAAGATGGCTCACAGGCATCAGTACATGCTGCAAAAGTACAAGAGACAGACCAGATGCCACCTCCACCCCCTCCTCAGGATTGGGTAGGTACAGAGGTCAAAATCTCAGAATTTATGAAGCTGAATCCGCCAACCTTTGCAGGAGATGTTAATGAAGACCCACAACGTTTTCTAGATGACTGTGAGAAAATCCTTGACACGCTAGAATGCCCTGAACCTCGAAAAGTAACCCTTGTTACCTTTCAGTTAAGAGGTAAGGCCGACCGCTGGTGGCGAACATGGAAGAAGGGCATGGCCAGAAATGCCCCACCCATTAAATGGAATGACTTTAAAAGAATTTTTCGAGAACAATTTATTCCGGAGAGTATACGAGAAGCAAAGATGAATGAGTTTGAGGCACTCCGGCAAGGATCACGAACCGTCGATGAATACGACAATCTGTTTATAGAGTTGTCTGAATATGCTACTCACATGGTCCTAACTGAGAAAGAAAAGATCCGACGGTTTATTAAAGGCCTTCGAGAATCTTTATTTGACAGGGTGGGATCGAAAATACGAGATTTTTCATTTTACACAGAAGCCGTCGACATCGCCCGTATGATGGAAGAAAGAGATATGCAAAAAGAAAAATGGAATAACAAAAGAAAGAGGAAACAAGATGAGAAATCACGCTACCACGGAGAGAGTTCTGGACGTGCAGCCTCTACTGCTAGTGCACCACAGCGTCAACAAAGTAGTACAGGGGGTCAACAAAGGCCCTGGTGCTCTAAATGTGAAAGAAATCACTTCGGAGCTTGTTTTGTCAACAACAACACTAGGGTCTGTTACCAATGTGGTCAACAGGGCCACATCAAAAGAGATTGCCCCCAACTCTACACGAGATCTGGCCAAGGGTCAGTACGCCCTAATCAATCAGAGGCTACTGTTGCCAATAGATCCCCTGTAACTGTAGGAGGCAATGGAATCGGAAGAGGTGCTGGCAGAGGAAAAGGTGGTCGAGGGCAGGCTTCAGCAGGCCGAGGGAACGCTCGAGTATTCGCTTTAACCCGTCAAGATGCTCAGGCGTCTAATACGGTGGTAGCAGGTACTCTTCTGATTGAATCAAATTTTGCACATGTTTTGTTTGACTCTGGCTCTACGCATTCCTATGTGTCACCATTCTTTGCTAAGAACTTTAAGCAAAAAGTTGTTAGATTAGAATGTTCGTTTTTAGTAACTACGCCTACTGGAGGCACCTTACTAATAGAACGAGGCTATCGAGCTTGCAAGGTAAGAGTCGGAGAAATAAATACAACAGTAGACCTAATGCTATTAGATATGACAGACTTTGATGTCATCTTGGGCATGGATTGGCTGGCATCTTGTCATGCCACCCTGGATTGCTATAATAAGATAGTTAAGTTCAATATTCCGGGGGAGCCTTCTTTCGTATTTCATGGTGAACGGAGTGAAATTTCTGGGAATCTTATATCTTTAATGTGTGCCCAACGTTTATTGCGAAAGGGCTGTCAAGGATACTTGGCATTCGTTAAAGATATTAAGAAAGAAGAACTAAAAGTAGAAGACGTTCCAGTAGTCCAGGAGTTTGTAGATGTCTTCCCAGATGATCTACCAGGTATACCCCCAGATCGAGAGATTGAGTTCCAGATAAAGTTAGCACCAGATACTCGCCCAATCTCCATACCCCCTTATAGAATGGCACCAACAGAATTAAAAGAGTTAAAAACTCAGTTACAGGACTTGCTAGACAAAGGCTTTATAAGGCCAAGTTATTCACCTTGGGGAGCTCCTGTTCTGTTCGTGAAAAAGAAGGACGGATCGATGAGACTATGCATAGATTACAGGCAACTGAATAAGGTAACTATCAAAAATAAATACCCGTTGCCTCGCATCGACGACCTTTTCGATCAACTTCAAGGAGCCAAGTGTTTTTCAAAGATTGACTTGAGGTCTGATTATCACCAACTCAAGATCAAGGAGGAGGATGTGTCTAAAACAGCCTTCCATACCAGATATGGGCACTACGAGTTCTTGGTGATGTCATTTGGATTAACGAATGCACCAGCTGCTTTCATGGATTTAATGAATAGGATTTTTAAATCCTTTTTAGACAAATTTGTCATTGTCTTCATAGACGACATTCTGGTGTACTCAAAGACTTCAGAAGAGCACGAACAACACCTTCGTGTTGTGTTGCAGACATTGAGGGATCATCAATTGTACGCCAAATTCTCTAAATGCGAGTTTTGGATTGATCGTGTAACTTTTTTGGGACATGTGATCTCCAAAGATGGCATCCAAGCAGACCCAAGCAAAGTAGAAGCGGTCAAAATGTGGCCTAGACCTACCTCCGTCACGGAGATTCGCAGCTTCTTGGGATTAGCAGGATATTATCGTCGTTTCATCCAAAATTTTTCCCAGTTAGCCGCCCCTCTCACACGATTGACTAGGAAAGGAGTAAAGTACCAATGGGATGACGTTTGTGAAGAAAGCTTCCAAGAACTCAAGAAAAGGTTAATCTCCGCACCTGTATTGGTCTTACCCTCAGGACCAGGAGGTTTTACAGTATACTGCGATGCATCAAGAGTAGGGTTGGGATGTGTTCTCATGCAGCATGGCCAGGTAGTGGCATATGCATCGAGACAACTTAAGAAACATGAACAAAACTACCCCACCCACGATCTGGAAATGGCAGCAGTAGTTTTCGCTTTAAAGATATGGCGACATTATCTATACGGAGAAACTTGCGAAATCTACACTGACCATAAAAGTCTAAAATATATTTTCGACCAAAAAGACTTAAACTTGAGGCAGAGGAGATGGGTAGAATTACTAAAAGATTATGATTGCAATATTCTTTACCACCCAGGCAAAGCGAACGTGGTAGCAGATTCCTTGAGTCGAAAATCTATGGGTAGTCTGGCCCATATAGCAATAACAAAAAAACCCTTGATCCAAGAACTACAAGAGCTGAGAGCAAAAGGTGCTACTCTTGAGGTTACAAGGACATGATCATTCTTAGCCCATATCAGGGCTAGATCTTCCCTTGTTGACCAGATACGGATATCTCAAATGGAGGATCCTGAGCTTGTCCAAATTATGGAAAAGGTGAAGATTGGTGAAGTGAATAGTTTCACACTCGACGATACAGGAGTCTTACATTTTGAACAACGGTTGTGTGTACCACATGTTGAAACTCTTAGACGAGACATCATGGAAGAAGGCCATCGTGCTGCATATGCTGTACATCCAGGAGCCACCAAGATGTATCAGGATCTGAAACAGATCTACTGGTGGAAAGGAATGAAACAAGACATAGCAGAATTTGTGTCTCGTTGTTTAACCTGTCAACAGGTTAAGGCTGAGCATCTAAAGCCAGGAGGCTCGTTACAACAATTAGAGATTCCTGAATGGAAATGGGAACGAGTGACGATGGACTTTGTTGTTGGTCTACCTCGCTCCACAGGAGGTTATGACTCAGTTTGGGTCATTGTTGACCGACTAACCAAATCAGCACACTTCATTCCAGTCAAAACCACTTATGGTGTAGTAACGTTGGCACAATTGTATATTAAAGAAATAGTAAAGCTGCATGGAGTACCTATATCTATCATTTCTGATAGAGGTCCTCAATTTACCTCTCGTTTCTGGAGAAGTTTTCAAGAGGCATTAGGTACTCAAGTGGACCTTAGTACCGCTTTTCACCCACAGACAGACAGACAGTCAGAGCGGACGATTCAGACGCTAGAGGATATGTTACGAGCTTGTATTCTAGATTTCAGTGGTAGCTGGGAAAAGCATTTGTATCTTATAGAGTTCGCATATAACAACAGCTACCAGGCCACTATTGGGATGACACCCTTTGAGGCCTTGTATGGGAGACGTTGCAGATCTCCGATCGGTTGGTTCGAGGTAGGTGAAGCAAAAGCATTAGGACCCGATTTGGCCCAGGATGCCCTAACCAAGGTTAAGACAATACAAGATAGGATGCGAGCAGCTCAAAGTAGACAAAAGGCATACGCTGACCACAGACGACGTGATTTGGAGTTCTCAGTCGGCGATATGGTATTCCTTAAGGTCTCTCCAATGAAAGGTGTGTTGAGATTTGGAAGGAAAGGAAAGTTGAGTCCTAGATACATCGGGCCTTATGAGATTCTAGAACGAGTGGGAAAAGTGGCTTATCGGCTTGCCCTACCTATGGATCTGGAAGGGATTCACTCTATTTTTCACGTATCTATGTTAAGGAAGTACCTTCATGACCCTTCTCACATACTTCACCCTTCTCAGAATGATTCTATCCTAGTAGATGAAAACTTGTCATACGAGGAGATACCGGTGGCTATCCTCGATAGTCAAGTAAAGAAACTCCAATCTAAGGAGATTCCATCCGTCAAGGTTTTGTGGAGGAATCAAACTCACGAAGAAGCCACATGGGAAGCCGAGGCCGACATGCGTTCTAGATATCCGCATCTTTTTACGACTTGAGGTAATTTAAATTCGGAGGACCGAATTTCTTAAAGGGGGTGATAATGTAATACTCATGAAAAATAAAATATAAATGCGTGTTTTCAAACTACTGTTACTATTTATGTATATGGTACTGTTCATTTATACAATCAAAATGTCAAATACTAGATGTGGTTTGGTCATAAGAGAAAACTAGAAAGAAGTTTGTAGGAGAAAATGACGTTTTATGTGTAAAAATACCCTCAGGGACTAAATTGAAAGGACTGAATTGAAAAGAAACTTAAAGGTTTAAGGTGAAAGGATAGTTTTCCCTTTAAAGTCTCTAATAGTAAATAAACGAAAATTTTCCATCGTACGCGTAAGGTGCACAATAACTGCATTATTAGAAATGTCATTTTCATGAATAGTAAATTAAATATTTTATTAGTGCATAGTATTAAATAGTACCCTTGACTTTTGCTATAAATAGGCCCTTCCATTTCACTTATAAACTCACACCTTCAACTTCTCTTCTTCTCTCCTTAAGTTTCTCTTGCTCCGACGCTAGGCTTTTGAGATTTTGGGCCTTTCCGTTTTTGCTTAGGTAATGATACTATGCCCTTTCTATGTCTTTCAAATTTTAGAAATTATTTTCTTAAGTATGCTCTGTGGTTGCGGCTTGGCTGATCTTCCACATCAGAAAAACTGTCGTTAGCTGTTATTTTGATTCTCTGATTACCGAAATAGAATATAATCTGTGGAGAATACATGTCTAGGAAAGTTCTGGCTAAGGAAAGACCTGGTTTTTAAGTGTGTCCAGTGTGACCCTCTACTCTTTCCTGGGAACTTACCTGGTGTACTCTTTTACAGATTGTATTCTGTAATTCCGATATGAATAGTACCCGTACGTATGAATAGTGACCATATGAATAGTACTATACGTATGAATAGTGACCATATGAATAGTACCCATACGTATGAACAGTATCTGTACGAAAACGATCTTAACGTATTTTCTGTAATCTTTCATGAAAATCTCTATAGCGGAACACTGAAATTCACCTGCATACTCTTGTCCGTAACGATTTAGAGAAGTGATACTCGTACGGAATCCAGGTGAGTGAAACGACCCTGTTTTAATAGAGTTTTAGCATTACTGGTGATAAAAAGTATGTCGTAGGACACTCCCAAGATTCATAGGGGGAAATTGGATTCAGAATGACGAATATAATGAGA
Source organism: Biancaea sappan (assembly GCA_037074585.1). Lineage (NCBI taxonomy): Eukaryota > Viridiplantae > Streptophyta > Magnoliopsida > Fabales > Fabaceae > Biancaea > Biancaea sappan. Next base: position 30,426,874 of record CM073500.1, on the reverse strand, counting down.
TAATTAATCCAGAAGTATGGATAAGACAAAGCAAGTATCTCATGATGATATGAAATTTGAATCATATAGTTATATACTATACCTGTTATATGGATGAGTATTATATTGTGCTTCTGATTATGATATGAACTGTTGTACTATTGATTGTGATTGAGCGGTACAGTACCCCCTCTCACGGCAAGGCGGAAAACCTGGGTTACAGGGTGTCTTGACCAATGAGTGTGGAGACAACGATTCCCTCAGTAGGGATATAGCCCGGATTAGTGATAAATCCGTGAGGCACCCTAGCTAAGAGGATGAGGTTGTGCGTCATGGCGGAAAAATACAAAATTTGTGAGCCGGTCTGTGTGCGCTCTCCGGGATATATTGCCATTGACGAGTACTAGTATCGTTTGTTGAATTGGATGAATTTTTCTTGTATGAAATTTCTAACTATGTCTATTGGTTGAGCTTGAGCCTTCGGATATGCTTGCATGACTGGTGATGTATTTGAATTTTATTAACGCGAGGCCGATTTGCTTACTGAGTTTAAAAGCTCACACTGTTTGTACAAACTTTTTGTTCAGATCAGGTTGCCGCCGAAGTACATCCGCTAGAGGAGTAGATCACGTTGGACCTTCCCGTTGTCGGGTAGGCCCTTCTTTTGTTATACAGTATGTTGCTCTGTAACCGTCTAGGACATCTAGGTCAGGGGTTTGGTATTTGGCTTGTATTTCAGTATGATAATGTATTTTGTACTGAGGATCTATTATTTTTAATTAAGAAAATCTGATGTATTTTCTTTGTATTTATTAAGGAATGGTATTTTGAGAATATAGAGATAGTGACTAACAATTTTACTTGTGGGAAGAATTTATCGAAAGGCTTACAGTGATGGGATATTCATCATTGTGCCGGTCATGTGCCTAGAAAATGGGTCGTGACAATAACACAGCCAAGAAGCAGTTGAAAAAAATTGGAAATTTTGAAAAGTGTATCAATTACCATGGAAGTGCAATAAAAAATATTGGGAATCAGTCCACCATTATAATCAATAAAAAATTTAATCCAAGAACAAAAAGGTATGAATGGATCAACCTACAGAAGCTCATGAATACAAATACATCATAACTTTAAAGATGAATTGCTTACACCCTTGAATATGTAACAAATTACTTGACCAGAACTACATAAAATTGTTGCATGATACTTCATCCCACATGGTGTTGGAAAAATAATCAAATCGCTCTAAAGAAAGGCATAAAAGAAGAAATATGAATTATTAAAAAAAGGATAAATTAGAAAATAAATTGCTGAGGTTATAATCTATACCTTTCTTTCTGTCCAAATCCTGAGCCAGGAACAATGGATATGCCAGTGGCTTCCAAAAGCTTGAGACAGTAAAAAACATCTGGAACCTTTCCAGCCTATTTAGCAGCCTCTATTGCTCTTGGTGGCATTTTATTGGAGGGAATGAATACATGGCACCTGAAACACAACTTCAATGATGGTCAATGAATTACAGAAACAAGATGTTCAAAGATTACAGAAGCACAAGAAAGCATCACATTCATTAGGAAATTTTGTATGTCTATTTATTACCTTTTGTAAAATTACATACAACATTTCTGTAGCCGATGAATCCATCTGTCATCATCCTTGCTCTTCTCCTCAGCGAATCAAGTATTCCTTTACTGCTTATTACAGAAGAATTGTCATCTTTCACTACTTACCTAATTACAGAGATGAAATCGATGGGAATGTAGAAATAGAAAAGGGAATTCATATTTTCTATTGAATTGATTATGTTAAAAACACATGATTGGTTGAATATGCAATCAAGATAGGCGATTGAGCAAGAGACGCAGAATGGATTTCACATTTTGAGAATTCTTAATGCTATTACCATTTTTTGGATTTGGGATGGATTTCATAGTAGACTGAGGGAGAGAAAAAGAGAGAGAGAGAGAGAGAGCCATATCGAGAGAAAAAGAGAGAGTGATCCTTACCTATTTGGGGGCAGAGAAAGAGGAAGACGGCTGAACACTATTGGTGGCTGTGGGAGGCGATTGAGGGAGAAGGGAAAGCCAACTCTACCAGCGGCTGTTGGAGGCGACTGAGGGAGAAGGGAGGAAGGTCGAATGCCGTCGAACGAGGGAGAAGGGGGAGGAAGATCGAAAGTTGTCTGGGGGAAGAAGTTAACGGTGTGTTTTGCAACTTTGAAAATTTGAAAAAAAAAAACTGCACCTAAACAATGCGTTTGATGGTCTCCCAAAACGTTGCTTTTTGGGAGAAAAGCAGGTCCCTGCTTTTCTTAAGAAAAGCAAGGACGCCGAACTCCTGGTAAATGGACTTCGTTCCATTTTTGCTTGTGTAAAATAAATAATTTTTTTTAAAATGAAAACTTTGAAATTAATTTACTTGTCAAACTCTTTTCTTTTGAAAAAATAAATTATGTCTCTTAAGTTAAATTATTAAATTAAAATCCGTGAATTGGGTACTCCAAATTTTGTTAGTGCAAGTATTTATTAATTATAAGATGCCTACTGACGCAATAATTTATCAAATAAACTAAATTTTAAGGATTATTCATCCAAAAAGCTTAAATGAAACTCAAGTTCATTTATAGTAATATATGTTCATCAGAAAATATTGGTTCGAAATTTATTGCTTTTGTTTGGATATATAACCATTTACACTTTTTTTATAGATAAATTATAAATGACATTTTAATTTCATAAACATATTTAACTTACATTTTATTAAATACATTAATATTTTTATATTATGAAACTATAATTTTATATTTATACATAAAATCTTATCAAATAGTTTAATTATTGAAAAATATTATATGTAAAAAGTTAATTTTAATAATAAAAATAATTTAAAAAGAGTAAAATATAATATCTAAAATAAAAAATATCAAGTATGCTTTTAATTAAATATGAGATAAAATAAATATATTTTATTATTTATTCTTCTTTTATAAGCAAAATATAGCTTTTATTTATTCAAAATAAATAAACTAGACAAAATGAACCGATTCAAATAAAAACAAAATGATACTGAAAAAAATGATAGTTATGCAACGAGGCAAACCTTAAAATTATATTTTTATGGGACAAAATATGGTGAATACTGAGTAGTGAAGGGGTGTTTGGTAGGCGGCTGTACGCTGGAAAGGAAAGCTCATTTCCAATACTGTAACTTTTTTCGTCATTTAGTACCCCATACTGTATCAGTTGAAAACGGAAGTCGGAATTCTTTCTTCCTTCAAAATCAATGTTTTAGCTATCATCGTATTTTAGATGGAAAACCGGTCATTTAGATGGAAAGTAAAGTAAAATTTTTTATTTGCTTACGCTCTGTCCATTCAAATGTCGAGAATGCCCTAATGCCCTAAGAAATGTTGATAAGGTGTTGTGGCTGCCGCTGTGAGATCTTACCACTGAGTCCCTAATCGCCGTTGGAGCTTCCACTGTTTGTCTGGCACTCGTCCTTCATCTGTGACCACGATTGTGCACACGCTTCATTTGAACATCCTCATCTCACATCTCACAGTAAGCTCCCATTTTGCCGTGTTAGTTATTTTTTACGTTTTATGTTAATCTCCTATCTTGTTAGTATTTTGGTGTTTATAAATCTTTTTGTTCTCTATTTTCTTGTGAGCAATTATTTTTTTTACATTTGTGATTGCAATTATATAAGCACTACATAAAATCTCTTATGAGCAATCTGTTGTTCTATAGCATAATTTTACTTGCTAGAATTACTTGTAAAATAATTTTTCATAATATTCCTATACTTATGCCAACAAGAACGGGAAGAGTAGCCTATTTGCATATGTCCAACATTGTGACTCATACAGTGGTCTGTCATTTTAGAATAATTATAGCACTTTGTCAGCAAATGAAGCTATCATTACAACGCTAGTTAGTTATTTTGTGAAGAATCAACATTAGCAAAACATTGGAAGACATTTTTGAAGCATGAAGCATCTTTGATTAACACTTTATCTGATTGTGGGATACCATGTTACAGTTATGGATGGATTGACAAAAGCAGATAATTGCAAAAGCAGTTGGTTCAGTTGTGTCATGGTGGGTTTATATGGTAATTGCTATTTGAAAATACTATATCTCCATTAATGGGGTTGGTAGGCGTTAGATCAGTAGGGTGCCTTACATAGTTGACTTCTACTCTCATAGAGCTCATTTTAGGAGTTTGATATATAGTAGTGATAAAGCCTATTTTGACTTAACAAGGATGAATAAGTCAATACTAGATAAACTGTAATACCCCAAGGATTTATTTAAAAAAAAAAGAAATAGTTAGAAATTTATTGGAAAAATTTATTACGTGAATTTTTTTTTAAAAAAAGAGAGAATTAAAAAAAATGGAAATTAAGAAGCAAAAGAAACAAATCCTACAACTACTCCACTAAACTTTGTCTTCCATCATCTATGTACGACAACACACTCAACTGTCCTTTTATCTCTTACCATCACTTCATCCTTCATTCACTCTCTCTCTCTCTTCCTTACATAATCTTTCTTTTCTTTCTTAATTAAAAACTTTCCATCATAAAAAGTCCATCAAACCTTCTCCTCCCTATGCGAAAAGTAACAAGGCTCTCGTTCCTGTCTCTCTCGTCGCCTGGAATTCGATCGATGCATCCACAAGAATGGAGCCTTTGGAGGTCACTGATTCTCTGGACTTCACCTAAAGCTACCGTGTTATCGCGTGTTTTGGAGCTCTTAATCGTATCTGGTATAAACCCTAAGCAAAAGCGACTTTACTTGCTTGCTTCACAAAGTTTTGAAGTTATTCCATGCTTTGCCTCGCAAAATTGAGAATGAATACATATTAGTCGGAGAAAATTAGAGAGAGCTTGGTTTTGGGAATTTCTGCAGCAATTGTTGGCCTGTTTTATGTTTATTTCTGATAAATGACATTGTATAAGTTGTTGGGAAACTGGGTATTTGATTTTGGAATGATTTAAGTGGCTGAATTAATTTTTCCCAAGCAGAGGGCTCTATTTTGGTTTGTGGGGGTTATCTTGCTTGCTTCATTCATGACAGTTCAGTTTAGTCCTCTTCAAGTTCTAAATTGTTCCTATGCTTTCAATGTCTAAAGGAGTTCAAGACCTTTGGAAGAATATGAGCCTTGAGTTTTATGGAATTTATCGAGATGTTAGATTTCTGAGATCTTATCAAGTGAGTTAGACAGCTAGACATTTCTATTTCTCTAATTTGGTTATTGAAGATTTTTTTTATATAATTCGTTTTTGTGAATCCTTGAAATTTAATTTAATAAAGGTTTCAAAAGCAGTAAACTGTAAATTTTCATGGTCCGTAGAGGGGTTATAATTGGCAAAACTCCAAAAGAAACATAACCTGAATTTGTGCAGAAACCATTCTGGGCAGATTTGAATTTTAGTTCTGTTTCGGGGAACAAATCATCATATTTTGACTTGAAATTTTTGTGTCACTTGGCTAAGACATTGCCCTATATCCCTGCAAAAGTCCATGGCATTTGGACATGGTTAACTAGGTCTAAAACGCATAACACAGTATCTATGCTAAAATTTGGCAGCTCTGACATAAGGTCACTAATGAGGTTAGTAGAGGGGTCAAATGAGGGAGTTTTAATCTGAAATTTTTACCATAGCATGTTAACATATAAAGGAGGTTATATGTCAAGTTTCATAATTTTTGGAGCTATAATTTATTCCCAGAAATTTCTTAAAGATTAGCTCTGATTTTAACCTCAAAACATAATAAAGCTAAATGAATGATAGCCTATGTTCTAATTAAGTGTTATCTCTTTGCTTGGCTTGATCTTTAGGCCTTTGATGAGTTCCTTGGCATTTATCCTCTGATTTGAAGTGTAGAATTTTAGCTTGGAATTGAGGTGAGAGATCCTACCTTACCTTGTTTGCTTATTTAATGTATATATTAAAAGTATACTCTATATATATATATGTGACATGAAATTCATGCATTCATGTTATACATTGAAATGTGTAAATATGATTCTGTTGTGAACTTTTCATGAAATGAGATGCATATGGTTGCCTATGATTGTGTAATGTGATTGTGTTTGATCTTGAGAGAAACGGAAATAAAGTTTATAGGATCCCATGGGATGAAATAAGGGTGGAACGAGATCACTATGGCCACGTGATATTGAATATGGTATTCGTCCTTTAAGGACAGGGTGAAATAAGGTTGGATTACAGATTTGTCCCTTTGAGGACAGGGGTGAAATAAGGGAGGATACGGTAGGGGCCGTGGGGCAACGGCCACTTATTGTGGACGGGACCCGAAAAATGTCTGGGAACTTGATTTGGAATTGTATGAATGGTTTGAATTGTTTGAAATGTGATTTGGCCTGATCTTAAATATGTTGTTAATAATTGCGAGGTGATTTCAATGTGTGTGTCTTGATAAATATCTTGTACACCAAAACTTAGATGATTATACCGTTAGATTAATTATATATATCTGCATGTATATATGTATACATATATTGTGTGTGAATGTGGTAGGATTCTCTCAAGTAGAAGTTGTTTTCAATTTCAGGTATGGAGAACTTCCTAATTTGATGACGTTCACGCCAAGATTTTTTTTTTCATTTGTTTAGGATAAAGGTATAATGCTTAGGACTTATTTTAATGTATAAATCTAGAAAAGCTCTGTAATCGGGTAGGTTTGTTCAGCGGCGTAATGTGTATAATTGCAACGTGTATGAGAAACTCAGTTTAGCCATAATTTCTTATTATTTTGTGAGAAGAGAAATAATTTTTTTTTATTTCTTAAATTATGTAATTTAAATTGTATTTAAAAGAATAACCAAAATATGGTTTAGTTTTGTGCTTAAGAGAAAGATAGACTTACGGAGGTGAGGTGAAATTCACTTTCCGTGCTGGTTACGTGCTCAGATTTTGGGACGTGACATAAACTCTGTGAGATGCTTAATTCGATAGGAAGACTTAAACCTACCAAAGACATGCTCGTAGATGAGCAAGTGTCAATATTTGCACATATTTTGTCTCATCATGTGAAAAATAAGGTTATCCAACAACAATTTAGGAGATTAGGTGAGAGTGTGAGTAGGCATTTTAATAGGGTACTCAATACAATGATGCATTTAAGAGGAGTATTCTTCAAATCCCCTGACCGGGTGCCTGCTGATTCAATAGATCCTAGGTGGAAATAGTTCAAGGTACTCTCTGTTTTCATATTTTACTATGTGATCAAGTTGTGTATAAATTGTAAATTAAGCCCTTAATATGATTTTTCTATAGAATTGTGTCGGTGCCCTCGATGGAACACATAGAAGACTTACAGTCCCAATGGAGGACCAACCACGGTATAAAAACTGAAAAGGTGAGATTACAACTAATGTGCTAGGCGTTTGCTTCCAAGATGTCCAATTCATCTTTGTCTTGCCTGGGTGGGAAGGATTTGCAGCTGATGGATGAGTTCTACGTGATGCAGTTTCCAAGAGAAACGGACTGAGAATTCCATCAGGTGAGCATTAGAAATTGTTTGAATATAGCCATATATGAGCACCGACATATAGATTGTTGTCTTTGAAGGGTGTTATTATCTAGTGGATGCAAGATTTACTAATTGTAAAGGGTTTCTAGCACCTTATAGAGGACAAAGATATCACATTAATGAGTAGAGACGTGGTTCTCAACCTATAAATCTTCGTGAATTCTTCAACATAAAACACTCAACTGCATGTAACGTGATCGAGAGGTGCTTTCGGTTGTTGAAAGGGCAATGGGCCATACTTAGAAGCCCCTCATTTTATCCTGTTAGAACACATAATCGAATCATAATTGCCTGTTGCCTGTTCCACAATCTCATAATGCGGTATAATCAATGGGATCCATTTGAAGACCCAGAAAGAATAGAATTAGCAGAACTATATGATGATGAAGATGATTTGACTGTAATTGAGCCTACTAATGAGTGGAGTTAGTGGAGAGATAGCCTAACAGATGAAATGTATCGTGAATTTAGGCATAGGCAAAGATGAACTTCTTATGTTTTGATAATTCAACTACTATAGTGTGACATTAATTACATTGTACTAATGTTTGACTATTGTAGTGTTATAAGATTGCACATTGAGCCTTTTTTATATTTTGATATTTGCTGTTTTGTTTTGGGTTGGTAGTTACCACCCTCGTTTTTTAGATTTATAGTTTGATAATTATTTGCACATAATGCAGTTTGGTAAGTATTTGCTGACGCATGGCACACCACTGGACACCCTAGGAGGATGAAATGCTAGTGGATGCACTTATGAAACTAAAGGTGGCTGGAGAGTTGTATTGTTGTGAAAAGATCTTCCAATTAGGTTACTTACAAAAATTGGAGAAGAAACTTGATGAGAAGGCCCCCGGCCATGGGCTTCTAGGAAATCCACACACACTATCCAGGATAAAGACATTAAAGAGCAGCTGGCAAGCTGTGTATAACTTGCTTCATACACCGAACACTAGTGGGTTTGGATGGGACCCTGTGTCAAAGTGTGTTGTAGTTGAGCCTGCTGTATGGGATGCCTATCTATAAGTGTATTTGATCACTCTTCTCTACTTGTACCTACTTGTTGTTTGACTCTGCACTATGTATGTTATATAACTTTCTGTATTCATTTTTCTCTACAGTCAAACAAGAGTAAGGCAGCTTAGAGGAACAAGTCCTTTCTGCTATACGAGTGATTATGCATAGTCCTTAGGAAGGACCGTGCAACTGGACAAGATGCACAGACTCATGCTGACATCACAGAAGATCTAGAAAGCCAAGCTGCAGAGGTTGAGCACACTATTCCAGTTGAAGATGAACTGTTGTCTGACTTTGCCATGCTTGATGACACTGTCAGAATGTCAGAGGCCTCTTATGGTTCAAGAAGAAAGTGAAGAAGAAGCAATGGCGATCAAGTTTCTGAAACTACTGACCTTAGTGATTCCATTCAAGCGGCATCCACTAGCATTGCCACATCCCTTGATAGGCTGACCGGTGAAATAAATCTGATGAAAAGGAGTATGCTTGAAAGAAGAGAAAGACTATTTGGAGACTTGATGAAAGTTAATGGTCTTACTAAAGAAGAAATACTTCGAGTTAATGTGATGATTGGAAGGGAGCAATATCTTCTAGTTTAACTACCCTCTATACCTGATGACTTGAAGGCTACATGGATCAAATCTATCATCTAGTGTGTTATGGAGGAGCATGTTGCTCTAGGGTAGTAAAAGTTAGTTGTAAAAGTTTGACCATTATAAGTTATATGTATTACGTGATGTGCTTGCATCATGTACAGAGTTGTTGTCACTGATTTTGATTTTTTGTATTAGATAACAATGTTGGTAGGACTTTTTTGTATTAGATGGTAGGACATATGTACAATATTATTGATACGAATTAATATACATTTTTGGTTTGCTGCAAAATATTAGTCAAAATTTTAGTCCCAGCAGTCGGGTAACCGGCTGCTTCCTACACTTGCTAACAGCAGCAGGTCAATCGACTGCTCTTTCTTGTACTATATAAGGCGCGGTAAAACTAGGGTTTGAGAGGCATATATACGGTCGACCTGTTATTTCCATTTTCAACCTCTTCTCTCCACTTCTCTTCTTCACCAACCACTCCTCTTCTTCACCAAGGCCCTTAATCTCTTAGATGGCTTCATCCTCAAAGCGAGCACTGACAAAAAATATTGAAACCTCACCAATAATAGATCTTTTGCAAGATGAAGAACAAAGAGACATGTATGCTTAAGATTTTCAGTACAGAAAAGTTATTCCTAATAAATATTTGGATTAGAATTACTTTGTCAAGAGGGATATGCCTTTTATTAGTTGTTTAAAAAATTTTGGACTTAAAAAATTTGTGAAGTATACAGGTAACTGGTCTGATAAGGTTGTTAGAACATTTTACACTACTTTTGAGTATATACCTACGGATAAACTCTTTACTACTACTATTAGGGGAACAAAAATCCTTATTAATGAAGATAAATTTGCTGAAATTATTGGTATTCCTCTACCTGATGAGGATGCTCTGTGCTTTACTGATAATTATCACTCACTGAATTCTACTCTTTATAGCAAAGAGGAAACTTATAAGACCATCACTGGGGAAGATGAGTTTTCTGGTCAATGGATCAAAGTTGACAGTATGGATGCCAATGATAGATTACTGCTAAGCACTGTCACACATATTTTGGTTAACAAACCAGGAAATTGGGTTGGGGGCAGCGAGGCTGAGTTCTTTATTATGGCTTGTATTTTAAATGGTAGACAATTCAACATTCCATATTTCATAATGCAACGCATGGCCACCTGTTTTGTTCAACAAAAGTCACCCTTGCCCTAAGCTGCAATAGTCTCTAAATTTGTTAAGTACTACAAAATCAATTATCGCTTCAGTGTTATGAAACCTGCCACCATTATTGATTGCAATTCCCTGAGACAAATGAACTTTGAGTTGGTTGATGATGAATAGATATGTGAACCAGAAGACTTAACTACGAAAAGAGCTAGAGAAAGACGAGAACAACATACGGGGGCAGCAAACATTGAAGAGGCAAAACAAGAAGCTGGAGCAAGTGCAGCAGGTCCTTCCATATCAGTTGATGCATCTTCTAGTATGCTAAATGATATGTTGGATAATTCCAATCATATGTTGAGTTTGATGGAATCTATGAACACTAGACTAACTTCCTTTCAGGTCAACACAGTTCAGAGATGGAGTCTATAAACACTCGTCTAACCAACTTTGAAGTAAACACATCCTCAGAGATTCAACAAATAAAGGATATAATACGTGAACTTAATCGGTAGTAATGAGTAGTATTCGAGGATTGAAGACTTTGATGACACATGGAGAAATTTGGGGCTGTATAATATTGTATTAGATCTTTATGAGTTTTATATTTTGTAACCTTGGATTACAACTTGCATGGTGTATGGTTGTAACTGCTCTAAACCTTGTTTACAATTGCAATTATATCAGCTTTTGTGCTTGCTTGTGTATTGTGTTAATGCACTGATTCAATTTCACTAAAAATATTGATTCAGTAGTAGTAAATGACTTTTTAATATTCAATTTAACTGATTCAAAGTCATGCAATTTCACTGATTCTATTAACCACATATAACAAGGTTTTTACACTTTAACATACCAAAGAAACAACATCATCACCATGGCTATAATAACATAAATCTACTGCTATCAGATTGCATCTTCACCCCACACATTTCACTTTTCATCCTGGCCATGTCACATTTTATCCCGGCCACATCTCTTTTTAACATAGCCATATCACTTTTGAGCCCAGCCATATCAACATTAACTGTGACAAATTCATATGGTGTGCAACCAAAGACCGTCTTTGTAGCGCTATCTGCAACACTTACATATCAAACTTGCAGGTATATAATGTATTATGGGTGAAGAATGAACAAATAATCATATTCGTACATCAACACAAATTAATTAAACACAGACGAAATTTTGAACATCAACACAGATTCAAAGCACAAACATCGCAAATTGTACCTAATATAATCCAATAATGGACGGAAAGAGCGTGACTCTTTACTGAAGAGGACGTCGTTGTTGAGAAAGTTCAGTCGCAGCGTCGATGAGAGAGAGCTAGGGTGGGATGTCGACGTGAGCTTCACACGCATTGAAATAATGTAGTTGGGGTTTTCTGAATCAAAATTAGGGCAAATAAAACAGGGGTAAAAATGTCATTTTATTTTAATTTTTAATTTTATTTCTTTTAAAAAATACATATCACATACACAAAAAATTTTATTCCTATTCTATTTTCCATCTCATAGCAAACATATTTTTTTTTCCATTCTCTTTTCCATTTTTCAATTCTCTTTTCCATTTCATTTTCTTACTTTCTTTTCATTCCTACTCTTTTCGAGATACCAAACACCTCCTGAGTAAAGGGTTGATTCCCTTCGGTGTTAAAAGGATCAGGATCTTCCTAAACTTTTTAGTTGTCATCATTAATCTTGTAATTTTTTTCTATTTAAAATTGTAAAAAAAATTTTATTTATTTAATTAGAGTTATCTATAATCAAATTTAATAACCAAGAACATGTCAGAAATCTAAATGTGAAGAATTATTAATAACCGTTAGATCATGTTAATAGTCAACTGAATCAATTTATTTGACGATTTACAATAAAGTTATAAAAATATTCTAATTAATTTATAAAAATTTAAATGTACAATAAAATGATTTTAAAAATAAAATTTAATTTATAAAAAGAGAAAATTATAATAAAATTACAATAAAAATAAAATTTAATTTATAAAATATAAAATTAAAATAAATATACAAATTAATTTATAAAAATATAAAACTGTTAATAAAATTGCAGCAAAAATAAATTTAATTTATAAAAATATAAATGACAGTAAAGTTACAATAAATGTAGAATTTATTTTATAAAAATGTAAATTCTAAGAACACTCGTTACTTTATTGTAAGTATCCCGTGTAGCGTCCTGAGCTGCCTCGTCACTACATCGCCCTCGGCATAGAATCCACGTGTCGCCCAAGCTCACTCCCCATGCCATTCAAGCTTTGATAATGATGCCACGTGCTCCTTCTCCCTCCTTCTCCAATCCATCAACTTTTCTCGCCCCGTCATATGCCTTCACTCTAACTCACCACTTTCCATATGCCACTCAGAAAAATTCAACCTTTGCATCCAACATGATTCTTCACGTAGCCTGAAGCTCCCTCTGATTTCAAAGATGTGCCGGCGCTGTGAGACAATGAGAGCCACCCCTCCTGGGATTCTTCTCCTACGAAGCATTAGAGGCAGGGACTGGCACCTCAAAACCTACAGATACATAGTCTTGCTCATCACCTTCATAGCATACGCTTGTTACCACGCTTCCAGAAAACCCACCGGCGTCGTCAAGAGTGTACTGCATCCTCACCCCAATCCCAAGCACCATCACCCTGAGGGGTGGGCTCCCTTTAACGGACCTGATGGAACTTCGAAATTGGGAGAAATCGACGTTGCGTTTCTGGCTTGTTACTCTCTAGGAATCTACATTGCTGGTCATTTGGGGGACACACTGGACCTTCGACTGTTCTTAACCACAGGAATGATCGGAAGTGGGGTTTTTGTGGGGCTTTTCGGGATGGGGTATTTCTGGGATTTTCACTCTTTCTGGTTCTATCTGGTGATGCAGATGATTGCGGGGTTCCTTCAGGCCACAGGCTGGCCTTCTGTTGTTGCTGTGGTGGGAAACTGGTTTGGCAAAAGGAAGAGGGGGTTGATAATGGGTGTGTGGAATGCTCATACCTCTGTTGGTAACATAACCGGTACTCTTCTCGCTGCTAGTGTCTTGGAATTTGGGTGGGGCTGGTCTTTTTTTCTTCCAGGTGCATTAATGGTGTTTGGAGGGTTCATCGTTTGCTTGTTCTTGCCTGCTTATCCCGAGGACGTGGGTTTCTCGAATCCCACGGCGCTGCGTTTTGATGAAGAGGCTCAGCCTCAGACAACCACCAAAGATGTCACTGTTACAGCAGAAAGGGAGGCAACTTTTGTGTCAGTACAAGGTTCGGTGAATAGAAAGAGTGTTGGAGTCATTGAAGCATGTAGAATACCGGGAGTGATAACTTTTGCGCTCTGTCTTTTCTTCACCAAGCTCGTTGCCTACACTTTTCTGTACTGGTTACCATTTTACTTGAGTCAGACAGGTATAAAAAATTTCAAACTCACATTATGAAGCTGAAAGTTAATCTTTTCTAGTTGAGTTAGGTTGCACAGTCGTTAAAAATAGTAGATGGATTGTGTCATGTTCAAGGGGAAGAAATGAACAAGTGAAGAATATGAGAGAAATGGTTTGATTGCCTCGTCAGATCAATGTAATATGATACTTGTAGATACAGCAGTAAATCTCAAAAAGCTTGACTAACTTACATGACTGGACCATTAACTTCAAACAGAATCATAAGAGTTTAGACTTTAGGGATATAAGTTATGCATTCCTAACGAGCATGAAGGGATTTCTTTGTTCAAAGATGCTAAAGAGTTCTCCTCCAGACCAGGAAGATATGGTTCAAGAAGTTTTATGCTCTGCTGCAGTTTAGGGCAGTTATAGATCGCCCACCTTTATGGTTAAAGTGCAAGTAGATTAGTGAAAGATTTGTCACAAATTTGTCTTTTCCATTGCAAAATCTCAAAATTTTCATTATTAAAAGTCACTTTGATAAAAAAAAAAAAGAGAAAATTAAAACAAACATAAACTTTTAAGACTAAATTGAGATAATTGTAATCTTTTGGGAACTAAATTAGTAATTACTCGTATAGTGTTTATTTGTTTTTGAGGATCCAAAATTTGACTTTGCATATAGTTAGCCCTTTAGCAAAGGAGGTACATTAATTGGTTCACGGAAGAGAAGAGTGAGTTGTCATTTTCTTGAAAAGCTGGTAAAAAGATATATTGAGGTCTATACTCAAGTCAAAATCATAAACTAAACAAATTTGTGCATGTTTATGTGACAAAGTGACAAACTTTATCAAATCTACAAAAACTACATGTCTGTCTGCAAACAATAACAGCCTGCAATGGGATTCCTTATACTATACTCTGTACTTCTGCATGTAACTTAGAAATTAGCATCTTGTGCAAGAATTAATCATTTTGTTCCTTTTGATGATGCTGCAGAATTTGGTGGGGAGTATGTGTCTGTAAAATCTGCTGGCAATCTTTCTGCTTTATTCGACGTAGGCGGGATTTTTGGGGGTATTCTTGCCGGCTACATATCTGATAGACTCCATGCCCGTGCCATAACTGCTGCCAGCTTCCTGTATGCTGCAATTCCTTCTATGCTTTTGTATCGAACATTTGGAAGTGTTTCTATGAACCTCAACATTGCACTTATGATGGTGACTGGATTATTTGTGAATGGCCCCTATGCACTTATCACAACTGCAGTTTCGGCTGACTTGGGGACACACAGTTCTCTTCGAGGCAATTCTCGAGCTCTAGCGACTGTGACTGCCATAATAGATGGTACTGGATCAGCTGGTGCAGCTCTTGGTCCTCTTCTTACTGGCTTCATTTCAACAAAGGGATGGGATGAAGTTTTTGTTATGTTAACGCTGTGTGCTTTGGTTGCTGGCCTTCTTTTATTGCGTTTGGTCATAGCTGAAATTGTAGAGAAATTTGGCAAACCAATACCTTTCAACACTGCAAGGCAAAATCCTGAAGGTAATATATTATATTTGTCCAGCAAAAGTATCATTTTTGTTTTTGAACTTTGACTCAAATTTCAAATTCATCTCAATTTCCTTTTTTTTGCCAATTTTATTCAATATCTTTTTTAGTTAGTTTTAATTTTGTTTTTAAGTTTAATATTGTCTAAATTGTTGACAATAAAAGTTGATGTTACTATTTCTATTGTATATGTCAATGCCAACTTGTTCAGATTAGCACGTTCATATATGATATTCTTTTGAAATGACAAAACAAGAAAAGGGAGAAGTAGATGAAGAAGAAGAAGAAGAGCAATTTTGTAATTTCAAAAGAATATTTGATGTGAACATGCGAGTTGATGTTGATATATGCAATGTTAACAATTTAAATGGTGTTAGACTCATTGGGATGATATAGGGCAAAATTAATAAAAGAAATAAAAGAAGTTTAAGATGAAATTACAACTTGAGTCAAAGTTTAGAGATGAAAATAGTATTTTCGCCAATACCTCCCAAGTTTAAATATTTCGTCAAATATCATGGTTTGGAAATATTGTGGTTTTGGTGAAGAAACTTTTGTGTAGTGTGACTGTCACCGTAGTGTATTATACAGTTATTGCTGCATATGTCAAATCCAATGCTTGAATTTTTCTGTCTGTCTGGCTTCATCCCTTATAATGTTTCTGACATGCTGAAGTTACTGGTGATCTTTGGCAGCCCCTGCATCTCAACCCCTTCTAGAAGAGGAAAGCTGACACTCAGGTTTGATCTCTTCAACCTTCAAATTCTTGGTACTCACTTCTCAGGTTCTAATGAAAAAGACAAAAGAGAAGATTTCGTTAGTGGCTTTAACAGTAGCTAGTGGCATGAATGACTAGTATCTGAATTTTCTGTGTTAAAGATACTTCATGATTAATGAAAAGTGCATAACGATGATGATAATTCTGTTTTGCGTAGTCTTGTATGAAGGGGTTCAGAGTTTCAGAAATTGATAATTCTCATCTGACAAGTGAAGTATAATCTGGTCTGATACACAGAAGAGCACCTGTGGTGTTTATTGTACATGGAATCTGAAGGCAGAAGGCGCAACTGAAGTTTAAACTCTTACATACATACACACACACACACACACACACACACATTTGCTAGCTGTTCGCTGTTACTGAAGGAGTGGCCATAAATAAGTAAAGGGCCATATCAGGATCATAGGATTAGAGGGTATGCATGTTGTTAGATTAAAGAAAATCTCTACTCTGTATATGTATGGATGAATGTGAGGAAGTGTAAATTGTACTTGATTTTTTATCTCGGAGATTAACGGCCCATTTGGTATGACAAGAATAAAAAAAAAAGAAAAGAAAAAGGAAAAAAGATGTATTTCGTATAGGATGAAAAAGAATAATAAAAAAAGAAAAATATATATATTTGGCATATATTTTTTAATAAAAAGAAAAAGGAGTATAGGGATTAATTTTCTAAATTACCTCTTGCATCATACTCTCTCTCTCTCTCTCTAGTTGTCATTGTCTGGTTCGTTTTTCTCGTCGAATTTATTTCTGAATCTTGTATCTTTTGTTGTCACTCGTCTCTGAATCTCGTCTCCAAGTCATATGTGTGTAGGGCTTCCGAGGGTAGAAGATGAATTTCGCCAATGCATTGTGGGTGTAATTCCGGCATGAATCTTCCTCCTCGTGCCTCTTCCCTTTCTAGAGACGTTTTTCCATTGCTGGAAATTCCGTACATTTAAAAAGGAAAAACAGTGTTTGCAATGGAATTCCACCTTTCCATTGTCAGTGGCCAACTAAACGCAGTAGGAGCACTGTTGCTGTGAATGCCGCATCCCATTTCCAGTTTCATTAGCCAACCAAACTGGCTATAAGGGAGTGTAAAACTAAGGGAGAGAGAATATTCTAGTCTTGAGTGCATGGGTGGGCTAATTTTGTGTGTAAAATTTGGTTGTGAGATATGGAAAACGACAATAAAAAGAAGTTTGTGCAGAAGGTGTGACAGGCTGGTGTGATAATTTTTTTTCTCATTGAAGGGATGAGGACCATCTCCAATGTCCTTTTCCAAAGCTCCATCATCAATGGCCACTCACAGCTGTCTATAATATTGACACACCTTAATTTTCCTTCGTCTGTGTGTTACAACTTACAGAGTTATTGTTATTACACCCATGCATGATTTGGACACCCATCCATGATTTGGATGGTATTAAAGGCTTTTCTTTTTTTCTTCTGAAAAAAATAAAGCATAAAGAGTAAGGGTGGTGCTTTTAGACTTGGCTCATTGGACTAATTCATTCTAGCTCCACAAATAGAATAGACTGAGCCAAAGCTCATTTTGGAATGATTTTCGTTTGATTATGATTCAAAGTGGTTAAAAAATATATTTTTTTTTGGAATAAATTGACTCAGCCTAGTTCATCTTAATTCACTGTTCTTGATAGGCTAGATTGAGTTATGAATTTTAGTTTATAATAATTTTTTTTAATAGATTAGAATCACTAGTATTTAAAATTTATTAGACTTTAACTAATATGATTTTAGTTGGGAGTCAAATTATATAATTGCAAAGTTATTTGTTCATAAGACTTGAATTGAAGATTTTATTTAAAGTGAATAAGTATTAAATCACTTGAATAAACTAACATAAGTAGTTTATAATGCAACTTAGCTTAACTTAGCTCATGTTGTTTTAGAGCAGGAGACTATTCTTGTTAGCTCATTTAACAATCCTAATTTAAAGAGAGAGAAATATAGAAAAGGCATTTCTTATTGGGTGACAGAATGAAAAGAAAAAGTCAAATGGTTTAAGAGGGAACACCCAAAACAAAAAGAAAAAAGAAAGACTTGGGGTAAAACTAAGGTTACGTTTGTCAAAAATAAATAATAGGTTAGTTAAAACTTTAAAAATTAATTGAAAGTTTAAAAGGTAATTTTTAACTAAAATTTAAAAATTGATAAACTAACTTATTGAATTATAAATATTTAGTAAAAATATTTATTAAATTAACTGATAGACATATTTATATGATATTTTGTAATCTTAAAATAATATAAATAAACATATTATTTTTTATTTTTAATTAAATTAATTGAAATTATTATATATAAAATTAAATATATATTAATTTTATAATATATTTTTATATATTATAATATATATTATATTTTATATGTAGTATGAGAAATAAGGAAAAAAATAAAAATATATAAAAATTATAAATTATTTAAAATAATAGTTCAAAATAAATTATAAATTACTCATATATATTTACTAAACATTTTTAACAAATATAAAATTAGTTAAATAAGTTATGAACATTTTTTTTTAACATACTAAACACAACTTAAGATTGGCATTTTATTGGACTGGTTTGGTGGTTTCTTGGAAGGTGTCATTGCCTTGTCATGGTTGACTGACTTGTCAAAGCAGTTGACTGACTTATTATGTCAAGAAACAAGAGTTGACTGACTTGCCATGGTGGTTCATGCCGTGTTTAATAATTTTTAAAAAAATAAAAATTATGAATTAAAATAAAAAATTATAAAAATTAGTTTTTTAAAGGACCTGAGGTATAAACAATTTAAGTTTTTTTTTTTTGAAAAGTTTGAACTATTAATTATGCCTTAAAATTGGTATATAATTATAAAAAAATTGTCTTTTATAACTTTTATGATCATTACATAAATCTACAATAATATAACAAAGAGTTGAAATTAAGTTTTTACGAGTCCTATAGTTTTCAGACTCAGATCATAAAAAGAATATACAGAAAAGAATTGTGTGGAGAATGTAAAAGAAAATAAAAGAATTATTCAACCTGAAGCTATCCAATTCGGCAGACTTGGGTTCCCAATTTAGAATTCCTATTCCCATCTCTGCTTATCTATCCCTTGCAGAGATCATCACTTTTCAATATATAATAAATGTTTACGTCACACCAATGTCAAAAGAATAAATTTTGATGGCAAAAGAACTCGACCACTTTCTTTGAAATCTTCTGTGTTGTCGTGACCGGATCATACTGGTTGATTTGACTGAGTGAATTGAAAATCAGGATTGATTCGTTCAAACCCTTCAGAGCGAAGAGAGAAATCAAATCGATTGAGAACTGGTTAAATCGGTTTTGAACCGATTGAACCAGCCAAACTGATCGATTCAATAGTCTGATCGGTTCTTGTTTTTTTTCAAGTTATTTTTCTTTTTTTTTTGTCACTTTGCTTTTTTTTATTTTATAGTTAGGTGATAAAGAAATTGAAAACTAACCAATTATAAAGTTAATTGATGAAGTAATAATTGATAAATAATAATTTTTTTGGTTAGTGATTTATTTTTGTTGTTACTTGTAAATATTTATTTGAATATGTTATCTTGTCAAAATAGCTTTCGTGTAATTGAATATTAAATATTATTTTTAATTAATTTTACATTCATATATATATGAATTATGATATATTGATATGTAATTATATAGTTATTTCACTATTTTATGTATATATTTTATTTATTTTATTTTTTTAATTACTATCGGTTCGACCACGATCTGATCATTGAACCTTGAACCGGTGCCCCCTCCGATTTATTGACCGATCCACTTATGAAAATCTTAGTAATCTTACACAAGCAAAGAAAAAAAACTGTGAGGAAATATCTGGTTAAGATCTTGTTTTTCTCCTTAGTTCAAAGGCTAAGAAGAGTTTTTAGTCTTCTCACAATTAATGGATGACTGTGAACTTTATCTATAATAATTAAACTTATAACTATTTAATAACTGTAGGAATTAAATAGGGTCAAAGAAAAAAAATTTTAAGAAGAGACCCCAATCCGTTTGAATATCGTTTACTTTGTATTGTACGAATGAATTATGAGGCCTTGAAATTCTCTTGTTATTAGTTTGTTCTTACTACCAATTTTAAAATTGCAATAATAATAAATATTAATAAAAAGAAAAAAAGAAAAGCAATGTAGTATAGATAAAGACAATTACCACCACAACCATGGGGCTGCTTCTTTTGTCTCTCTTTATTGCTTTTGGTAAAGTGCCTTTCCCCCTTTGCAGATCCACAGATTTTCCATGCATTTACCTACCAATCCTCTCCAATAATAAGATAATTTTGTTAGTGTATTTTGAATATTTTAGTGCATATATTGAAATAATATTGCCATAATTAATGTACTCATATTTTCGTTAAAACATTAGTTGACGTGAACTTAATCCTAACCTTAAGATCTATTTATTATTCTTATATGTACACAGGATATTTTAACTAATATTGATCAGAGTAATTAGTTTGATGCTTGTTTTTTAAACTAACATTATTTTTTAATATGAAATCACTCATACTTAAAAATTCATTGAATTTTGATTAATATAATTTAAACTTAATTAAATTATAAAAGACGTAAAGTTCTCATAACTCTAATTTTTGCTAAATAATTTAAACCAACCAATATTATTAAACAAGACATTATTTGAGTTTTGTAAGAAAAAAATTAATATTGAAATAACTTTATACTGTTCTAGTTTAACTTAATTAAAATCAAATTAATGGATTTCAACGTGTATTTCACGTACTTCTAGTTTTTTTTTTTTAAAAAAGATCATTTTATGCATAATAGTTGCAGTAATATTGAAAATCAGTCACTAATGCAATCGATTGACTTGGAGTTCGACCACACGATGCCTTTTGGTCTTTATACGTGTCGTCCACTCTATTACGGAAGCATTTTCACCAAAAAAGGCATTGATCTCTCTCTATATATCGATCTCGTAACTCCGTTGCTCTGTTGCTCACACACACCCACTTTATCTCCCTCCTCTCTCTCCTGTCTTTCTCTGTAACACAAGCTTTTCTCTTTTCCCCATAGCCATGGCGGTTGCACGTGCCATGCTCGTGCTAGCCATGTCCTTGGCTCTCGTGTCATTGTCCATTGGTCAAGCTCCCTCCCCTGCACCCACAGGTTCTTCCAAGTCGCCATCCCACTCCCCGACGCCGTCGCCGAGCCAGTCAGTCCCTCCAACCTCCCCAGCCACCCCTCCTACTTCTCCCCCGGCTCCTTCGCCTTCCCCCACTCCATCTTCATCCTCTCCACCAAGTGCCGCCACCCCAGGCCCCTCAGCAAGCCCACCTTCGTCGCCCCCTGCTCCTCCGTCTGAGTCGTTGGCCCCTTCTTCTCTGCCTCAGTCGTCTCCGCCGCCCCCGTCGCCGTCACCGGGGGGCTCTGCTTCTCCGCCTCAGTCGTCTCCGCCGCTCCCGTCACCGTCACCGGGGGGCTCCAGTCCCAACAACACGGCGTCTGTTCATCGAAGCAACTTGGCCCTCCTGGCGTTGTGCGGCGGAGCTGCTCTGCTCTTCGCTTGAACTGACAGAGTCCTCTGTTTAAAATTTGGTGTAGATTGATATATGTAATTTTGTTCTGTTCTTCTCTTTCTTTTTCCTCTGTTCTGTTCTGTTCTGTTCTGTTTTGTTCTGTTGTGTTAGATTTCGTGAATGATTCTTGAGGCGCTCCATTAGTGATTTGTTTGGGAGGACGGGCATGCCTTGGAGATATATATATTTACATATATATCATTTGTCACATTGTAGCGTTTTGTAACTAAAATAAGAGAGCTTTGTTGTTTTTTACTTTAAATATCATTCATGGTGTTGGAATTCATGGTTTCTGAAAGTTCTAAAATCTCTAGTAATAACTAATATGTATCCATGTCTCTATGCATCATAAAGAACTGGTATGAACAAGAGCGTTTAGTTAAAGCTTTTGTTGGAATGGGAAAGAAAGTAGGGGATGATGAAGAATTGAAAGTGGTAGAAAGTATGAGTGGTGGGGAAGAGAGAGAGAGAGAGAGAGAGAGAGAGGAAAAAGGTGAAGTGCTTGCTAGTTGTAGAGAGAGGAATGTGAGTAAGAAAAAGATAGTGAATGAAGGTGTGTATCCTTTCGGAGATGAACAGTTGGCACTTTGGAATTTTCCTGAGTCCACGAAAGAGAAACAGGACGACTGGGCAGTGGCGGTGGAAGACTAATGAGAGGGTGGCATTATTGAACAATTTCGAGATAAAATCCAAGTAATTAATTCAAAGGAATAAGTTTTTTTGAATCTGTAATATATTTGTATATAAGATGAATTACACCCTTGTTCCCGCATAGAAGAGTTAGGTATACTATAACATCGGATTGTATTGGGAGAGCGACGTGCACGTGGTCTAATATTTGTACTTGCCACTACAGTGGTTCAAGTGAGGAAGACTACAAACTGCGAGAAACACATTGCGAAAAATATCCCAGTTTCAAGGCAGAGACATGATATGTTTTAATAAGGTTGTTTTGGTAAGTTTAAAAATCAACATCAGCCACGGGGGCATGATATGTTCAACATCATAATTCCTTTCTTTAGCATGCACTGGGGGTTTCATTAATGGTAGGTTCGTTTGATATCTAGAACATAATTTTAGATATAAAATTAGTTGTTTAGTTTGATGTCTATTTCTTTCAAATTATTATTATTTTTTTTCTTTAAATTTCAGTTTGTATGAAACATTATTTAACTCCGTGTTGATCTAGAATTAAGTTTTCCTGACTTTGGCTCATATAAGCACGAAGGTTAAAAAGTATTTTGAGTTGCGAAAATATGAGTTCATAACACTTCTAACTTGTTTGGCTTGACATTTGCATTTAAATCACACTATATTCATCCTTAACATCTCATTTAGGCCAAAATGATTTTTACCTACTTGGCATTCCTCGGAATTACTTTTTAGGTGAGAGTTTTTAAATATAAATGACGATAATGTAAACTCACTTTTAAGCAAGATCAAATTTTGAAAAAAAAAAAAAAAGGTTGACGCAAGATTAAATTTAACAAACTTCAATCTAAACACAGAAGACATGAATCCTTTTTTTTTTTTTTTGGTTTTTCTCAAAGAGACTAAAATAGTGAAGCCCTTGAATGTCAGTCAATCCCCTGTTGTACTTTGCTGAGAAGATTAGTTCAGATACCACAATTCATGTAAATAGAAATTTTGGTGCACCAAAGAGAAGTAAGAGGTTTAGTAGGTCAGTTTATAACACAGAAGGTGTGGCTGAGATTTTTTCAAAAACAAAAAACGAAATTTGTTGAAATTCCAATAGTGGGAAGGAGAGAAATCTAGAAGGAAGAGAGTGGGGACTTGAGGACACGTTCACACGCTGTACAAATCATTAGCAAGCGTTCTAATATTCGTTGAATTCATTCCAAAAGGTATTGATTCATTTTGTGATCAAAACAAACCAAAAGAATTCAGAACAACATAGGGAAAAAAAAAAGCATTAGATTCCATTTCAAACGTCTAATAATAAAAAACTTGTCAAGCAGACAGGCACTACTTTTCTATTCTAGCCCCACTCACTTTTCTTGTTACTCACTATGACATCCGTGACCAGTAATGCACGAAAGCCATTAACATAAAATTATTATGAAACGTCCACGTATTTTCATACCATAAGCATAATCAACACGACTTTTGTATGAACTGGATCCTCTATTTGACCCTGTGTTGAGCTAACAAAGACCATCTGATCAAGATGACACTGGATTGGATGGTCCATGGCCGTCCAGCATGATACTGATCAGCATGAGATCCATTTTGTGTGATAAGGTATTCCTAACCTATCACCTAATCACAAGTCAACCATATATTGTTTAGAAATTCACCCATTTGTAATTGAGATGCACTTTATCAGTAACACAATTCAACAACAAAAGATCCCTTACTTTTCCAGTTCTTAACTATCTAGTTTAAAACGTAGAATTTATTGCTTGTTTATTCTGTCAGTCAAGAATGGGGCAAAAAACAAGGCACTAATTATGAGTTAAAAACTTTTAATGAATGAATCATATATTTCTAAAATTTAAAGATTCAACAATTGAGACATATATGTTCCAAGAACAAAAGATACATATATCCTTCTATATATTAATTTCACTGATAAAAGTGTCGTGTAATTTGTAACCAATAATGACCAGAAACAATTGCAGAGGCACTGAGAGGTACAAACCCCAAAAAAAAAAAATGAAAGGCCATGAGGAGGAATGGTTAGTGGGTCAGCACTTGTTTAAGTTTATAATTATTCTTATACTTGATCCTTCCTTTTTCTTTGTTTTCTTCGGCACTCAAAACAATTAGCACAGGGCAGCTTATTTCTAACCGAAGAACTTGGTTGGAGCTTGCTAGATGGTACTTTCAGGTCTTCCAATAGTATCTGGCGAAGCTTCTCATTTTCCTGCACCAGTTCTTCGATAATTTGCTGATGTTTCAATACCTGAATCCACGAATGAAAGTTGAGCAACAAACCAAATAGCATGACTAAAATTAGAGAGAATGGATAATTACCATCTGAAGTACGTTGTTCTCTGATTGCAATCGTGAAGCCTACAATATAACCTTGAATCAGAACGTACAATAGTGGATCAAGTCAAGGGAATAACTCAAGAAGGGGAAAGGAGAGAATAATGAAGCGAAATGAACATTACAGTAGCAGAAACATATCAATTGGTAAGCTCATGACAACCTAGTCTGCTTCAGAGTTCACGGTTGAGAAAATGATTTCAGATACAAGTATATGACTTGCAATAAGACCGTATTATTAACATATACACTAAGAAATTACAAAAGGATTATTCTCATGGACAATTCCTTATATCTTTGCTATAATGTTTTTAATAAAAATATGACGTGCAAAAAATTCTTTAAAAGACTCAATCATGTGATCTTGAACTGTGAAAACCATAGACTTATCATATTTTTATTAGTAAACCTAATATCCAAGCTATAAAAATTCACCAAAGTCTTATCCAAAATACCAATTAGTATCATACTTATATTCAAGCATAAATTTTAGAAACAAACAGCACCTTATCCTTATTTATAGCTATAAAATTATTTTATTGTCATGTAATAATAAAGACACTCACGGTTTAATATGCTAATAAACAGATGCTACATATAAGCTCAAGGGCATAAGAACTGAAGTAGAGTAATATCAATCAATATTGTCTGATTTTCGTCCTCCCCAACAGACAGCCAAGCTAATTAAATTCTGGCCTCAACAGCAATTCCAATCAATAAGGGGGCACGGGGGGCAGGGGGAAGCATCATCAATACCAAACTGCCACTGTGCTCTAGGTCTCGTCAAAAAACAGTCTGTACACATTAAGAAATCAAACTCTTCATTTCATCCAATTTCTGAAGCATAAAGACTAAAGAGTATGTTAAAATTCCAGTTTAGAAGAAACTGTTAGTGTTAGATGTTTACTTAAAAAATTATTAAGAATGGAAGTTAATGGACTTTAATAGATGAAAGAAAAAGCTTAAAAGCTAGTTACTATGCTTGATGAATGATTCCATAGTTTCACTTTTATTTCTTATATTCATCAAGAAAAGAGGGAAAATAAATAAATATCAAGCGTTGATTGCATTGTGTGTACCACTTCATCATGTTGACCTTCCTCTCCCTTCAATAATGGATTTTGTAGAAATTCATTGAGAACCTTCTCAGTTCGACTGCCAAATTTAGAGTCAACTGCAATGCCTTTGACTGGGACATTTTCAGAAACTGAACCTGTTTGCATAGGTTGAGACTCAGCTGGACCTTGAGATGGTTGGTCTACTGCTTTTGTTATCAGTTGCATCATATCTTGCATAGAGGTTTGGTTTGACGCTGCACTGAACATGCCAATGCCACTTTGCAAGGACGTTGGCAAGGTACCCTGACCAAAGGGTAGTTTGGGGATAATTCCAAACTTCATCATCATATTTGTCATCCCTACCTAGCAAATTCAATATTTATATTTGAAATGCATTAAGAATAATAGATGATAAAATGAAATTCTCTTGAGAAGAGAGAAAATTTCACATACTACAAGACGGGTCTGAATTTGACGCAGCACCCTTGGATTCACAGCAAGGCCTACCAAAAAAAATTCCACTATCAATTTAGTATATAATGCACACAGATGCATAAAGTTTATAATTTAGATTCTAAATTATCTCTGCCTTCGGAAAATTCTGTGATAAATCATAGTTCATGTTCATGGTCAGCTAATGTATCTTTATATGATAAGACAGCTATGAAAAGATGATAACATTTGAAAGCTGCCTCCTAGGAGTGTTTTTAAGAATCATTCATAGCATACTGAAATCCATTCATGGACTGGTGCAGTATACTAAATCTATAATCACTTGAAAGTTATAGCATCAAAATCATTGGCTTATGAAAGTAATGATAAGATTATCCTATGTATAGGATCAAACCACATCACGCAATGCAATATCAATCAGGAGGTGAATTATGTAGTCTCACTATCTCATGATAAAATGTCATATAAGGAAGAAACATTATTCTACTTGGCAAAGAACTGAGAAACAGAATCTCCCCAAAAATAGTGCACAAGAGTCTTCAAAACTTCAATTAGATATACAAAACTGAATGCTCGCGACATACCAGCTCCAAAACCATGGCCAAAACCAACTCCACATCCAACACCCGCTTCAATGTTCTTAGCTCCCAACCTCCTCAACTAAACAAAATATGAGAAACAAATAGTCATTAAAAGCTTTTAAGTTAAATTAGTAATAAAAGAATTGAAGTTATGCTACACAGTAATAGCACCACAGTCCACAACTTTAATCACAAAGAGGACAAATTTTGACTTACAGTACTGTTTACGTGTCTGCTAACACCAGAGAATGCATCAGTTGCTCCTCTGGTGGCACTCATTACTTGATTCAGCATGGGTATGGCACCTGCATGTAATTACTTTGTGCTAAACTTAGACTCGTCAAAATTTTAAAATATTGATAAAAGAATTATATAGTCATTGATATATCTGTGTTTAATGAGAGAATGCAAATATAATCATCTATGACTTATCAAGTATCATGGCATCGTATAATCTTATTTTTTTCTTCCTTCTATCACTTGACTAGTTTCAGCAGTTAAATAGAAATAATTATGTATTAGGCTGTCTTTGGTGACTGACAATCTTCATGTAAAATGTTCAGAACAGATGTGGCATATAGGATATACACATAAAACAAAACTAAATTAGAAATACAACTTATTCATAGGATCAATTGACAAATTTGTGAAAAAGCAACGCAATAATAGTTCAATCACACGCATCCAAACATTAAAACAAATGAAATACACAATGCTCAGTAATGCATCATAATAATCTAATTCTAAGGTAATCCCCACTTGAGCTGCTGACGATGCTTAAAGTAGTTCCCTCACTTCCCGTTCCACATTTGCTCATTAGCTCTCAGAATAAACAAGGCTAAAATCCAAAACTGAAACAAGTAGCATATGAAACAAAGTAAATACATGGTTTGTTAGCACCAGTTTGTGTGGGGGTGTCGCCATTTTTTGGGTTGGAAAAGTCACCGGAGTCCATCTCTTGCAATAACAACACAGGGAAAGAAAATGGGTGGGAATTTATAAGGGGGAAAAAAAGTACCTAAATTTAAAGGGCGGCCAACACCGATTCCTACGCCACAGCCGATGCCAAAACCTGTAAATACTTGACCCACTTTCAAAGTAAACGGATTCTCCATTCGAATTGCTTGAATAGGCTTTCCTTGGATGCTCTCTATGCTACTACTACTACCGCTACTTCCACTCTCCATTCCTCTACACCCCTCTTCTCCTCTCTCTCACAGTCTGTTCCAACTCAAGCGTAAAGACTCTGTGTCTCTCAATCGCTTTGACTTTACCCTTCGAATTCCAAAAGCCAAAGCCTTCCTTTCCTCCTCAAGATTTCCCGCATAATTTCCCTCCCTCGTCCCTCTGAATTGAAGCATACAAATGAAATCACCTTGGGCAGTAACAGTGCAACACAGGCGAAATGGAAAGGTGAAGCTTATGTGCGAACGCATACATAGTGTAAACTTGCACCTGTAAAAGTGGTTGCCCTAGAACTTGCCACGAACGCCCTGAGAAAAAAATGAAATTACTTTTAAATCCCTATATCTCAATTGAAATGTCAAAATTATCCAACTAACTATATAGTCGCTGGGAAGTGAAAGGTGAGAACTGGGTTTTACCTGAGTTATTAGGGGCTATCTGATCGTCAAACATTCAAACTTGAGTTGAGTTGGGGAAAGTGGAATTCTCCACTGGGCGTACCGAAGGTAGTTAATGACTTTACCGTTAGGCCCACACCAAATTTTGGAGGGGAACAAATCAAGCCCAATTTAAAAGATTACTGGGCCAATCCAACGCCCACTCCAATTTTAAATTAACTTCTCTGTTTATTTATTTATTTTTTAACGCTCAATTTCAATCTTCTTCTATAATCTGAATCTCCAAACAAATTCTAGAGAAATTTCAAAACAAATATTTTTTTTCTCAAGTTGATACTCATTTGCTTGAAATTTATTCATATAAAATCACAAAAAAAAACCCTCAATTAGTATTATCCAAACACACAACTAACAAAACTTGAAGTTATTTAGGCGTCAATACACATCTCAAACATTATATATTTATATATAGGAATAAAAGTTAAAATCTTAGTGGCCAACATTCTTTGAATAATTTTTCTATAAGAGTTTTTAACATCTTATTTGTTTGCACTTAATAAATTTCTGAATCTAATTTATTGAGATTTTCATACCATTAAGTGCATTTATTATTATTATTTTTTATTTTTTTAAGTGCCTAATAGATCTAAATACATCTTAATAAATCAAATCATATACACCAATCACTGGCAACAAGCACGAAGGCAAACCACTAGCAAAGAATGAATGGCAATGTAGAGCACGAGCGAAGAATGAAAATGAACGAGAACACATGAGCAACAACAGTGAGGGTCTACTAGCGAGCGATGGATGTGGACAGTGACAGAGGGGGTTTATAGCGGCAACAATACATAGAGACCCAATGGCAAAAGGGCATAAATGATAAAATGAATTTGGGGTTAAAGATTTAAAGAACTTAGTGGTGGATTAGGTCAAACTGCCACTAAGTAGAAGAAACTTAGTGGTATTTTGTCCCAAAATGCCACAAATTCTGACTACATAGTGACAGTTTGTTTAAAATGCTACTAAATAGTAGTGATTTTCAATAAATTGTCATTAAATAGTGGCAGTTTGAAATAAACTGTCACTATATAGTGGTGGTTCGTTGAACTTTCACTATACAACTGTCACAAAATTATTTTTTTTTTAAGTGAAATATGCCTTTTTGACTTAAATAAGGTAAACTCTCAAGAATGCTTTCTTTTCTTAAAAGAGAGGGTGCTCTCTCTTTTGTATGTCAAGAGATGCTCCTCTTTGGGTGCTAAAAAATGTTTTTTTTTTGTAAAAAACTTCTTTTAATTAAAATAACATAGCTTGTTATTAAGATAAGGGACATCCTATTGAGGTGATTAGGGCTGCTCTCCTTGCCAAGATAGGAAGTCTCTCCTTACTTGATGGTTAAATTAAAGATACTTAAGGACACCCATTTTAATAAGTTAATTATTGTGTAAAAGGTCATGTAGAAACACATATGAATAATGACTCGTGATCCTCAAAGACAAGTCTTGCAAAGAGGCTATTATGCACCTATGGTGCATATCCAAGTTATATAAGTGCCATACAATGGTTTCTTGGAGGGCTTTCAGACTGTATATGTTGTGTGAGCCGAATAAGAATTCTCATATAGATTATGTGATCCATGGCAAAATTAGTAGAGTTTTGAAGTGACTTTGGCTTAACAATGATGAGATAGCATATTTGAAATATAGGGGTGGTTCCCTAATCAGTTACCCAGTAGTAATATGGGGATTGTTAAAGGGTTACAAGTCACTTAGTGAGTATATTCATGACCTGTATCATCTCAATGGTGGCTTGATTGCTGAAAAGTCTACCTTTGTTGCCTTAAAGCAATAAGTATAACGCCATATACAAGCAAAGAATTAGAATGTAAACCTTTTTCCTGATATCAAAGCAGAACAATAATCCAAGTGTCAAAGGAATTCTGAAACTAGAATTATACAAGCATGCCCAAAAAATCTGGCAAGAGTTCTTCTGGATTCTCATTCCATCGTTAATACACTACAGTGTTCTTTTTCCTTCTGTTATGTGTCTACAATTAAATGGATTCATCCCAGCTATCTGATACAATTAAAATTGAACCGCTAGACATGCTTCATTTTATTCTTTTTTAAGAAATGAAAAATATAGTAGCCTAACATAGTTGGTGGTGACAAAGGTCTGATTTCTAAATATACTAATTTAGCAACCGTTTATACTTATTAAATTAAAAAATGATTTGTAATACCCAAGAAAAATAAAATATAAATATTTGTTTACAAACTACTGTTACTATTTCAGTATACGGTACTATTCACCCGTATAATACTATTTACGTATATGGTACTGTTTATTTATACAATCAAAATGTCAAGTATTAGATGTGGTTTGGTCATAAGAGACAACTAGAAAGAAGTTCGTAGGAAAAAATGACGTTTTATGTGTAAAAATACCCTCAGGGACTAAAGTGAAAGGACTGAATTGAAAAGAAACTTAAAGGTTTAAGGTGAAATGATAGTTTTCCCCTTAAGTTTTCAATAGTAAGCCGCCTGCGACTTTTCCGTAGTTGCACAGTAACTATAAATGATTAACGTGGATTATTTTATTAGAAATGTCATTTTCATAAATAGTAAATTGAATATTTTATTAGCGCATAGTATCAAATAGTACCATTGACTTTTGCTATAAATAGGCCCTTCCATTTCACTTCTAAACTCACACCTTCAACTTCTCTTCTTCTCTCCTTAAGTTTCTCTTGCTCTAATGCTGGGCCTCTGAGATTTTGGGCCTTTCCTTTTCAGCTTAGGTAAGGATACTATGCCCTTTCTATGTCTTTCAATTTTAGAAGTTATTTTCTTAAGTATGCTCTGTGGTTGCGGCCTTGGCTGATCTTCCACATCAGAAAAATTGTCCTTAGCTGTTTATATGTTATTTTGATTCTCTGATTACCGAAATAGAATGTAAACTGTGAAGAATACATGTCTAGGAAAGTTCTGGCTAAGGAAAGACCTGGTTTTTAAGTGTGTCCAGTGTGACCCTCCACTCTTTCCTGGGAACTTACCTGGTGTACTCTTTTACAGATTGCATTCTCTATTTCTGGTATGAATAGTGACCGTACGTATGAATAGTGACCGTACATATGAATAGTGACCGTATGAATAGTAACCGTATATATGAACAGTGACCGTACATATGAACAGTATCTGTACGAAAACAATCCTGACGTATTTTCTCTAATCTTTCATGAAAATCTCCGTAGCAGAACACCGAAATTCACCTGAGAACTCTTGTCTGTAATGACTTAGAGAAGCGATGCTCGTACGGAATCCAGGTGAGTGAAACGACCCCGTTTTAATAGAGTTTAGCATTACTGGTGATAAAAAGTATGTCGTAGGACACTCCCAAGATTCATAGGGGGAAATTGGATTCAGAATGACGAATCTAAATGAGATAATTAATCCATAAGTATGGATAAAATGAAATAAGTATCTTATGATGATGTGAAGTTTGAAGGTTTTCAAAAATGGATTAATTGTTATCTTGATATGTGGTTTATAAATCCATAATATAGTTATATACTATACCTGTTATATGGATGAATATTATATTGAGCTTCTGATTATGATATGAAATGCTATTGATTGTGATTGAGCGGGACAGTACCCCCTCTCACGGCAAGGCGGAAAACCCGGTTGACAGGGTGTCTTGACCAATGAGTGTGGAGACAACGATTCCCTCAGTAGGGATATAGCCCGGATTGGTGATAAATCCGTGAGGCGCCCTAGCTAAGAGGATGAGGTTGTGCGTCATGGCGGAAATATACATAATTGGTGAGCCGGCCTGTGTGCGCTCTCCGGGATATATTGCCATTGACGAGTACTAGTAACGTTTGTTGAATTGGATGAATTTTTATCTTGTATGTAAGAGGATGATGTTGTGCGTCATGGCAGAAATATACATAATTGGTGAGCCGGCCTGTGTGCGCTCTCCGGGATATATTGTCATTGACGAGTACTAGTAACGTTTGTTGAATTGGATAAATTTTTATCTTCTGTCTATTGGTTGAGTATGAGCCTTTGGATATGCTTGCATGACTGGTAATGTATTTGAATTTTATTAATGCGAGGCCGATTCGCTCATTGAGTTTAAAAGCTCACATTGTTTGTACAACCTTTTTGTTCAGATCAGGTTGCCATCGAAGAATATCTGCTAGAGGAGTAGATCACTTTGGACCTTCCCGTTGTCGGGTAGACCTCTCTTCTGTTATAGATTATGTTGCTCTGTAATCGTCTAGGACATCTAGTTCAGGGGTTCGACATTTGGCTTGTATGTCAGTATAATAATGTATTTTAAATTGATAATCTATGATTACATGCAAATCATCTCTATGATTTTCAGATAAGAAAATTTGATATATTTATCGGAAGGCTTACAGTGATGAGAGATTCATCATTGTGCCGGTCATGTGCCCAGAAAACGGGTCGTGACAAAGTTGGTATCAGAGCAATGGTTGTTAGGTCTCCTAGTGATTACAGAGCAAGGTAACCTTAGTGGGACCTCCTCTATCGTTGTGAACCCGGGCACAATTATAGAGAGACGGCTCTACTGAAGGTCCTGTAGGATGTTTCCATTTCCTTTCCCTCTGAGACTTATCTCTTCTTAAGAATTATGTTCTCAGTTTTAGTTTTAGACAGATGTGGCCACACTTTTGAACTTAGTAAAGGAAAGGTTATTACTTGTTTTGATTCCGTTGTTGTTGGATCAAATTTTTATATGGTGGATTTTATAAGCTGAATTCATGATTGAATTTGTGTAGCTATATTATTTTAGGGTACCAGCCAATAAAAGAAACCACTCGCATTAAAAACAAAAAAAACTGAAGGATTACATTGCAAAAAAGAAGAAGTTTACTCATGCATGAGTAATCTAAAAGCGAGGTGGTCTTGGATTAGGAGGGTTGTATTGTATCATTACCCCTCGACCATTCCTTGGAGCAAGGGACATAGCAATGTCGCGGAGGGTAGTGTAAATCCCATTCATACAATCAACACTTCTTTGTTGTTGATTGCAGAAGCACTGGGTAGACCAATAGAAGAACCTGTCTATTCTTGAAGTCATTTCTGCATGATTGCGTTTAGTTAACTTCTCCAGGTCTCCTATCATCTTTTTCAGATTTTTCACCTCCTGCTCTAGACAGGCGATTTTGTCCTCCGAGGTATGGCCCGTGCTAGTCTCCTCAGCTTCCTCGATCTTCTTCATTTTCTTCTCCTTCTGCTTCTCTGGAGACCCCTCAAAAGGTCTTTTGCCCTTGTCTTTGCCTAGACTTAAGTTTAAGTCGAGCTCTTCTTTAGCCTCTACTGTGAGATCAATGTACTTCCTTGAGGCCATGATTTGGAAAAATTTAGAAATTTTTGTAAGAGTATGAGGCGAGAGGAATACTGGGGGATTGTAGGCTCAGAGATTATTACTCTTTGTGGTGTGGTAACTGAGAACGCTGAGAAGGTTTTTATAGAGAAAAATTTGGACTAAGAGACAAAGAAGATATCTCTTCACCGCACCCCTACACGATCAACCTATGGATTTCTGCA
Organism: Biancaea sappan; assembly: GCA_037074585.1. NCBI lineage: Eukaryota > Viridiplantae > Streptophyta > Magnoliopsida > Fabales > Fabaceae > Biancaea > Biancaea sappan. Next base: position 30,392,985 of record CM073500.1, on the reverse strand, counting down.
AGCTGGAAGCCAGAAGTCTAGGGTAGGCGTGCACACCAACAATGCGTCGCATTAATGCAAAAACCACGAAAGTCAGTATTCGGTGGATTTGCGGCCGATTTTACTTGGTTTTCCCATTTCTCCCGTTGGCATTTTCCGAAATTCAAGGAAGTTGATAACATAGCCATCAAAGATTGCCTTGGATGCTTTTATGATGAACTGAAATACATTTCTCCGTTTTATTGTGTTGTTCTTAAGAGCCTTCAGTTGAGTATAACATACATAATTGATTGAATCATGTTGTAATTACATTTATGTATGTTATTCATGCATAATGAGTGAAGGCTACGATCAAGGAGAATATGTGATGATCCTACATATACTCATAGAGATGTGAAATCAAAATGACTTGGATAGAATAAAATGTGTAGATGATGATATATCTTCATGGTTATACATACTTACATATAATGCTCTCGTGGGCAAATGAAAGGCAGTGATTTCCTTACATCATGATAATACTTACTGCATGTGACCGTAAGCAGTTAACTTTGTTTTAATATATTGATATACATATATATTATGTGTAAGTCTAGAGTAAAAACACTGATTAGAATATAAGATAAGGCTAATATGAGACTACCCGATCATAGAGTGATATCGTGATCTGAGATTACACTATAAGACAAGTATAGAGTGAGGAAATTATAGATTGAAACGGCGATTAGTTGAAAATTTTGAGAAAGGTCAAGATTAGCCGAAAATTTTTTGAGGAAATCTTTGACTTATGTTAATTGCATTAAATTATATTTACTATTTACTTGCATGTCCGACATTAATTGCTGGCATTGCGACGTATGTGATCTGTAAACCTCCTAGCGAGCGGCGTATAGGTTGTGGTGGCTTTAGCTCCAGGGGCTTCGGGTTGTCTATAAATCTTGTTTGCCCGTTACCCTACTCATCGCACCAAGCAAACCTACTTCTTTCATTACATACCTATTTCTCAATCTCCATTCCTTTCTCATTCGAAGTTATTTCTGATATCCCTAGAGCAATGGCCGATAATAAGTCTTTTAACTTGAATTTTGAGACTGGCAATGTAGAGCTTGATTTAAATCTAAGTCTCGGAGACAACAAAGGGAAGAGACCTGTAGACAGGTCACCAGAACTAAAGAAGAGAAAGAGGGATGTAATAGAGTTGGAGGAGGACAGCACTGCAACATCCTCAGAAAATAAGCTTGCGTTCCTAGAGCGTAAGATCGAAAACCTGGAGCATAAGATAGAGAGCCTGGAATATAAGACAGAGGACCAGAAGCGACTAATAAATCGTCTCTTTGAAAACCAAGAGAAACTGATAAATCGTCGTTTCGGGGAACTGGCCAATCGAGTTGATAGACATTCAATGTTTGCAACTCAAAATTTTCGTGACCAACAAGCAAGGTGTATTGACTGTATGAACGGAGTAACTTCTGCTCTTCGCCAAATTTCTCAGGCGCTTCCTCCAGAAACCCTTTCTAGGCTGCAACGATTAGCTTCCTCCTTAAGGTCTGAAGCACCTTCCTCTTCTAGACCTGGAGCACCTTTTACATTTCAAAAGCCTCCTCGTCCTTAATTTATTTTTCTTTTGTTTGTACCTAAAGCTACATTTGGTGTAAGCTTCACGTATTAAAATTATCTATGTACTAGAAATAAAATTTAAGTTAGTATCTAGATCTTCTTTGTTGAAGTGATTCATTTTACTGAAAGAACTTGAGGAATGAGAAGATATTGGACTTGTTATATTTCATACTTGATTCTAAAGCATAGTATAGTAATATCTTTTTGACTGAGCAGAGTTACTAAAATGATATTTCATTGCACTTCTGAGCTATGGAGGAATGCTAAATAAGTATTTTATGAACCTATACATAGAGAACTATGGGTTTGCCCTAATCATTGAAGGGATACGACTCTATATGAGTCATTGAGGTGAGAGGAATTTCTATATATATTTATTTTATAATTATGCATGAGGAGTATGTTATTTACTTAACTCATTTTCTGGGATTGTTCTTCCTAGAGAATTATGTAATGATTTCATTTTATATAACGCCTTCAGCTGAGAGTGTTGCCTTAAGGTAGAAGGATCGCCTTCGGGCAAGAGTATTACCTATGACCAAAATGATGCCTTCGGATAGGGTGCTTGTATTCGTAAAAGTTATAAGCTATGTGTGTGGAAACATGTGTTCTGATATTCAATGTGAACTGGAAAGACCACATGCCACTTTTGAGATGACACCTATTTGAGGTTTTACATAGAGACAGAGTTCGTCTCTGATTAGGTGGTTTGAGTTTGGTAAAGGTTATGAGGATGAGACACTTTATGGTACAAAAGGTTGTGGAGAAGATTAAACTGATGAGGAAGAGATTACTTGCTGTCTAGAAAAGGCAAAAGTCTTATGCAAATTATTGATAATGCGGTTTAGAGTTCACAGTCAATGGTATAATATTCTTGTAAATCTCACCAAGGGTGTGATAAGGTTTTGGAAGAAAGAGATGCAAAGGATGAGATATGGACGAAGTAATCACATTTTTTTCAGTCTTGAGATGAGTTTTGAATTCGGGGGACCGAATTCTCTTAAGGGGGTGATAATGTAATACCCAAGAAAAATAAAATATAAATATTTGTTTACAAACTACTGTTACTATTTCAGTATACGGTACTATTCACCCGTATAATACTATTTACGTATATGGTACTGTTTATTTATACAATCAAAATGTCAAGTATTAGATGTGGTTTGGTCATAAGAGACAACTAGAAAGAAGTTCGTAGGAAAAAATGACGTTTTATGTGTAAAAATACCCTCAGGGACTAAAGTGAAAGGACTGAATTGAAAAGAAACTTAAAGGTTTAAGGTGAAATGATAGTTTTCCCCTTAAGTTTTCAATAGTAAGCCGCCTGCGACTTTTCCGTAGTTGCACAGTAACTATAAATGATTAACGTGGATTATTTTATTAGAAATGTCATTTTCATAAATAGTAAATTGAATATTTTATTAGCGCATAGTATCAAATAGTACCATTGACTTTTGCTATAAATAGGCCCTTCCATTTCACTTCTAAACTCACACCTTCAACTTCTCTTCTTCTCTCCTTAAGTTTCTCTTGCTCTAATGCTGGGCCTCTGAGATTTTGGGCCTTTCCTTTTCAGCTTAGGTAAGGATACTATGCCCTTTCTATGTCTTTCAATTTTAGAAGTTATTTTCTTAAGTATGCTCTGTGGTTGCGGCCTTGGCTGATCTTCCACATCAGAAAAATTGTCCTTAGCTGTTTATATGTTATTTTGATTCTCTGATTACCGAAATAGAATGTAAACTGTGAAGAATACATGTCTAGGAAAGTTCTGGCTAAGGAAAGACCTGGTTTTTAAGTGTGTCCAGTGTGACCCTCCACTCTTTCCTGAGAACTTACCTGGTGTACTCTTTTACAGATTGCATTCTCTATTTCTGGTATGAATAGTGACCGTACGTATGAATAGTGACCGTACATATGAATAGTGACCGTATGAATAGTAACCGTATATATGAACAGTGACCGTACATATGAACAGTATCTGTACGAAAACAATCCTGACGTATTTTCTCTAATCTTTCATGAAAATCTCCGTAGCAGAACACCGAAATTCACCTGAGAACTCTTGTCTGTAATGACTTAGAGAAGCGATGCTCGTACGGAATCCAGGTGAGTGAAACGACCCCGTTTTAATAGAGTTTAGCATTACTGGTGATAAAAAGTATGTCGTAGGACACTCCCAAGATTCATAGGGGGAAATTGGATTCAGAATGACGAATCTAAATGAGATAATTAATCCATAAGTATGGATAAAATGAAATAAGTATCTTATGATGATGTGAAGTTTGAAGGTTTTCAAAAATGGATTAATTGTTATCTTGATATGTGGTTTATAAATCCATAATATAGTTATATACTATACCTGTTATATGGATGAATATTATATTGAGCTTCTGATTATGATATGAAATGCTATTGATTGTGATTGAGCGGGACAGTACCCCCTCTCACGGCAAGGCGGAAAACCCGGTTGACAGGGTGTCTTGACCAATGAGTGTGGAGACAACGATTCCCTCAGTAGGGATATAGCCCGGATTGGTGATAAATCCGTGAGGCGCCCTAGCTAAGAGGATGAGGTTGTGCGTCATGGCGGAAATATACATAATTGGTGAGCCGGCCTGTGTGCGCTCTCCGGGATATATTGCCATTGACGAGTACTAGTAACGTTTGTTGAATTGGATGAATTTTTATCTTGTATGTAAGAGGATGATGTTGTGCGTCATGGCAGAAATATACATAATTGGTGAGCCGGCCTGTGTGCGCTCTCCGGGATATATTGTCATTGACGAGTACTAGTAACGTTTGTTGAATTGGATAAATTTTTATCTTCTGTCTATTGGTTGAGTATGAGCCTTTGGATATGCTTGCATGACTGGTAATGTATTTGAATTTTATTAATGCGAGGCCGATTCGCTCATTGAGTTTAAAAGCTCACATTGTTTGTACAACCTTTTTGTTCAGATCAGGTTGCCATCGAAGAATATCTGCTAGAGGAGTAGATCACTTTGGACCTTCCCGTTGTCGGGTAGACCTCTCTTCTGTTATAGATTATGTTGCTCTGTAATCGTCTAGGACATCTAGTTCAGGGGTTCGACATTTGGCTTGTATGTCAGTATAATAATGTATTTTAAATTGATAATCTATGATTACATGCAAATCATCTCTATGATTTTCAGATAAGAAAATTTGATATATTTATCGGAAGGCTTACAGTGATGAGAGATTCATCATTGTGCCGGTCATGTGCCCAGAAAACGGGTCGTGACATGATTAGTCTCTTTTTTTATTTATTTATCAAGGGTAGCACTCATCTAATTAAATGAAAGATTAATTTCTTTCAAGCTTATAGAACGTAAAGGGTAGAATCCTTTTTAAATTAATGTTTTCAAAAACATTGAATTTTTATCATTCGCTTAAAGTTTAAATAGTTACTAACACTTTAACCAACTCATATTGCTTAAAGAGATTAATTTTTCATCTAATCAAATGGGGGAATATCTTTGATAACAAAATAAAAATAGAGTGTCAAGTAACAAATTAATTTGTTACTCAACTAAATGCAATAATACTACTTATGACTCGATAGATCTAAGGTATTACCATGACACTTAAAAAGAGTATCATCACGAAGTAGATGTTTTTTGACATCCCAATCATGGTGATCGTGATTTGTGCTTTGCTAGGCAGAATCACGCTCCTATGCTCTTTAGCACAAAAAGAGCACAGTACTCTTCAGGTTAGTCACGATTAAAAGTGTAACAAAAAAAAAGTATGACGAAAAGTAAAAATCGTGGTATTTGTTTTTTTGTCACGGTTTCCATTTTCAGCCATGGTATTATTTTGGCCAAAGTTGTCACTACAGTTAACACCATTGTAACAGAGGCGCGCAACGCTGCAAGGCAAGGTTTTACTACAATTCAGTAAAGATATACGGAAACGCATATCTGAAGTCGCGAGAAATAAAAGGAAACGTCGTATACGACTATGAACTGTTCCATCAAATCCCTGATACTTCAAACAGGAAACAATTTCATTCACACGGAAAGCAAGTGAATACGCAAATTACATTTGGTTACATAAAGATCATTTATTAGTGGTGTTTTCAGAAGGAAGTGTAACTACAATCACAGCAGGAACACCCTGCTTTGGACATGGAACTGCCACAACATTCCCATCAGAACTGCATCCAATCCAACGGGAAACAAAAACAGGCCTATTCCCTTCTTGAAACTCAACCTCGTACTCTCCAATATCATCCCACGTTGTCCTAGCTGTACTCATCGTTTCATTCTTGGTCCTGCTGTCCTCAGTGTTGCAGCAATTTTCTACCCTCAAGACTTCTGGGGATTCTTTCACAAACAGAGGAAACTGCGAACCCATGTTTCTGTCGAGCTTTTTCTGGGCTTCGTTAACGCACAGCATGGCTAATTCTTTCTCGGAATGGGAATCTTGAGAAGTGAATTTGAATATCAGGGTTTGGCCTCTGTTTTTGTGTGGGGAACGGGAAATCATGTTGGAGGGAGCAGACTCGGGATTCTTGAGACTAGGATGGAAATATACGGGTGTGATTTTCTCGCCATTACGAAGTACGGAGTTGCCGTGTATGTCTGCCCATTTCTTGAGGAAATTCTCAACCATTACGATCTCTGACACCAGCAGGCTGCAGCTAATTCCTATGGAGTATCCTCCACATTCGAAGATGGTCACCTGCCAACAACACACACACAGCCAATTTCATTGAACACTTGAAGGATGAAATATTATTTTGGTCCCTTGATATAATCTCAAGTTTCGTTTTAATTATTTAACTTTATCCGGTAATTTTATTTTAAATTTCACTCTATTCTCTTTATTTTATTTTGTTTCAATCTGATCATTTAACTTTACCTTATATTTCAATTTGGTCCCTTAACTTTATTTTAGATTTTACTATGGTCCCTTAATTTTATTTTATTGCCATTTAGTCCCTTAAATTTATCTTAGATTTCTCTTTATTCCCTTTTTGTATTTCGTTTCATTTTAGTCGTTTAACTTATAAAAACCACTCAAATATTTTCTTCTATTTTAACACAACCAAGATGCTTATAAGTATACAAATATTATGTGATTATTGTTAGTTGAAGGACCAAATTAAAACAAAATGAGATTAAGGGACTAAGAGAAAATCTAAGATAAAATTAAGGGACTAAAATGAAACTTAAGCTAAAGTTAAGGAACTACAGTAAAACTTAAAGTGAAGTTAAAGGATCAAATGAGAATGAAATACAATTAAGGGACAAAAGAGAAACTTAAATTAAAGTTAAGGGATTAAATTGAAATAAAAAAATAAGTTAATGAACCAAAATGAAAATTAAGATAAAATTAAAGAAAGAAAATGATATCTTTGCCAAGCATGAAATACATAAATCACTCTTAAATTGAAAACAAGATAGAGGAGTAGTTGCCTGAAGATAAAAGAGAGGAGAGAACTCCGGACTCTGTTCATCAATATCCTTCCAGAACGCAAGTTCACCCTCAACATCATCCTTTTGACTCCATTCAAGAAACTCTGCTACACTTACAGAGATTCGTGCCTCCACCATGCGAATTCCACTATCATTGCTCACAATCTCCATTCCCCTCTGACCACCACCCTCACCCTCCTCCTCCCTTCGCCGGAGCCGTCCGGAGAGCAGGGGTTGCTCCGACAAGGCCTTTGCCAGCGATTCCACCGCCCATCCCACCACAGCGCCCCCACATTCCTCCTCCTTCACATTCTCATAGTACATAACAACCTGGTAACACCCACGAAAGGTTTCGGTGTTGTAGTCATCGTCACTCACCATAACTTGACGAACTCGCCGTGGCTCCGTCACCTTCAATGGCGACACACTCATCACCGCTTCAATTTGCAACCTTGGCACATCCTTCATTGTTTCTCTTCCGTCTTCTCGTTCATGTTGGCCTTAGGGCTCAAGGGATGATGCATTTATAGGGAAAAAGTTGAAATTTCCCATCTTCAAAGTTGGATTACCAAAATGCCCATCTCCATAATTATGGGTTATGGAGTTACATTCCTTTTTTTGAGAAAAAACATTACTAATCTCTAAAAGATTTTGATGTTTCAATTTAGTAGCTAAATAAAATATTTTAATTTAATTTTAAAAAAATTATATTTATTTTAATTTAATTTTTTTTGTCTAATTGATATTTAAAAATAAAAATTTTGTGATTTAATAATAAAAATAATTAAATTGAAATATATGTAATATTTTAAAAATTAAATTGAGATAATTAATCTTTAAAGATTAAATTAAAAAAATAATTTTTAAAACTAAATCAGTAATTTATTTCTCACAAAAAGACCAGTTATTTACTCTCTTTTTTTTAACAAATAGTGCTTATAAGTTTATTAGAATTTGATTAATTTAGTTTAAGTCAAAGTGAATATAATGACACAATAAACCCCATAAATTAATAATTTTAAGACAATGAAATTTTATTAATTTAGAGCAATATTAATTAATCGATAAATTAATAATTTATTAATATAAAGAGTGTTTTTTGGTTAAGTAAATATAAATTTAATTACATAAAAAATTATTGTATATATCACTAATATACAATGTATAAGTATCATATTTCGTAAATTAATTTTAAAAAAATTCATTATAAATAAATATATATATATATATATATATTTATGAAAATAAGTAAATGGTATTAATTGTTTTTAGAACTTAAACAATATTTATTGTATTGACTAATTAAATAAAATTCAATACTAGTTACTTATATCTATATTTTATTGTATTTGAACTAAATAAATATTCAATGTATGATGATGAAAATAACTACTATATAAACAACATATATGTTTATGAAGGAAAAGATAAATTCATATTTTATTAAATTATTTTAATTATGCTTGTAATTTTAAAAAATTATTAATTTATGATATTGACAAGATTATAAATTTATATAAACTAACCTTACAATCTTATAAATAAAAAAAATTAACACTTAGAGAGTTATATATAGTTAAACCTCTATAAATTATACTTGATAAATTAATAATTTCTCTAAAATAATTTTTTTTCTAATCCCACCTTGAATTAGTTTACAAAATTAGTAATTTTGATAAATTAATAAGATAATAATGTAAAATAATTTGGATGAATTAGAACTAGTTAGTTAGAGAGAGGAAATCTAGATATTTGGATCAAGTAAGATGTGTTAAGGATGAAGAAGGAAAAATTCTGGTTACAGACAGAGATATTAAAAATAGATGGCAGGGTTATTTTCATAAGCTTTTTAATGACGGAACGGAGTCGACTTGTGATATGGAAGATCTAACAACTTTGGAGAGAGAATAAAATTTGGCATATTATCGCAGGATCAAGGTTGATGAGGACAAGGAAGCTCTTAGAAAAATGGATAATGGTAAAGTTGTTGGTCCCGATGGTATTCCTATTGAGTTTGCAAGTGTTTAGGAGATGAGGGTACTATCTGGCTAACTAAACTCTTTAATGAGATTTTAAAGTCTAAGAAAATGCCTGAGGAATGGAGAAGAAGCACTTTAGTGCGTATTTACAAAAACAAAGGAGACATTCAGAATTGCGCAAATTACCGTGGGATTAAGCTTATGAGTCACACTCTAAAATTATGCAAAAAAGTGATTGAACGTAGGTTAAGAATCGAGATGAGTATTTCTGAAAATCAATTTGGATTCATGCCAGGACGGTCTACTATAGAAGCTTTATATCTTCTAAGGGGATTGATGGAAAGGTATCGGAATAAACAAAAAGACCTGCATATAGCATTTATTGACTTGGAAAAAGCCTATGATCGAGTACCAAGAGAGGTGCTGTGTAAAGCCTTGAAACAGAAAGGTGTACGAGTTGCGTATATTAGAGCTATAAAAGATATGTACAGGGGGCTACGACTAGTGTGAAAACGTCTGGAGGGGAGACTAGAGACTTTCTTATTAAAATTGGCCTACATCAGGGATCATCCTTAAGCCCTTATTTGTTTGACATGGTTTTAGATGTTCTGACGAAACACATCCAAGAAGAAATCCCTAAGTACATGCTTTTTACAGATGACATTGTTCTCATAGCAGAGATTAATTTTAAACTTGAGTTATGGAGAGATATTTTGGAATCGAAATGATTTCGTCTGAATAGGAGTAAGACCGAATATATGCATTGTAAGTTTAACAAGCGACAAACTAGGAACGAGATGGAGGTTAAACTTGGTGATCAGGTCGTATCACAAGCGTCAAAGTTTAGGTATTTGGGATCAATTATACAAGATGACGGTGAAATTATTAGAGATGTGAAATATAGGATACAAGCTGGGTGGTTGAAGTGGAGAATGGCATCAAGGGTTGTTTGTGATCGAAAATTACCTGATAAACTCAAAGGAAAGTTTTATCGTACTGCTATAAGACCAGCGATTTTATATGGGAGTGAATGTTGGGCAATGAAAGGACAACAAGAACATAAAATTGGAGTGGCGGAAATGAAGATGTTGCGTTGGATGTGTGGTCATAGAAGAAAAGATAGGATCCGTAATGATCATATACAAGGTAAAGTTGGGGTGGCACCTATTAAGGAAAAAATGGTTGAAAACCGTTTAAGATGGTTTGGGCATGTGCAAAGAAGACCGTTAGAAGCGCCAGTTAGGAGAGTTGAGCAAATAGTTTGGAGTCCTGTGAAAAAAGGTCGAGAAAGACCAAAAATGACACTTAGAGAAATTATTGAACGGCAACTTTTAATAAATGAGATATCTAAAGAGTTGGTTATTGATAGAGTTCAATAGCGTCGTGCGATCTATGTAGCCGACTGTCACGTCCCAAAATTTGAGCACGTGACCGGCACGGAAAGTGAATTTCATTTCACCTCCGTAAGCCTATCTTTCTCTTAAAAATCATACAATTCTTTTTCATGCAACCAAAACGAGTTCTTTATACATACTACAATTACTCACATTACATCAGTGAATGAACCTACCCGATTACAGAGATTTCTAGATTTATACAACTTAGAATAAAACTTAACTATTATACCTTTATCCTGAACAAATGAAAAGGTAATCATGGACTAAGGATCCATAATTCCTTGTTCCGATATTTACCTTCAGCTGTCAACTCTGAAAAAAAATATCAATAAGAGGGGTATGAGCAAACCACGTGCCCAGTGAGTAGATAACACAACATTATGACAAAAAAATATCATACATCATAATGATAACATGCAGCAATCATACGTAAATCGATCATCATATGATATGATATTATTCGTAGTACTTCACGACAATATCCAAATAAATCAAATACATTTCAACATAATTCAAAAGTTCACAACAACAATCGGTGAAATCAATTTCACACAAATTTCCCGTACCAACCGGGTCGTCCAGAATACCTCTGGATCGTTGCCCGCGGCCCCTGCCGCATCCACCCTTATCGCTCCATTTATAATCTCCACCCTTATAACTTCACATAAATTTTTCCATGGGGTGCACCACCATGCCTTTCCTTTCCAGTCAAACACAATCACAATCATATATAAAAACATCCTCAATCATAATCTTGAGCCACATACACAACTCAGTCATTTACAATTCAAGCCACAACATAATAAATGTGGTTCCAACAACATAGCATGTATACAACATAACCCATAATATAGAACAATTATTCAACTCAGTTCACATGTCCTTGGGAATTTGTAAAAATTTCCTAAATTAAAAATAAAAATTTCTATTTCCACATTTTCTTCACTAATTCAAAAAGAAAATTTTCCACATAATTAAATTTTTCACTAAACTTCAAATCAGACTTTAAATATTCATAAAAATTCTTGGGATATTACATTCTTCCCCCCTTAAAAGAATTCGGTCCTCCGAATTCAAAACTTACCTCAAGATTGAAGCAAATGGCAATATTTTGTTTATATCTCATTCTCTCTCTTAGAATTTTCACAATCAAGTACAAAATATAACAAGTTCAACATATTTTTATTTCTAATACATAAGTTACAGGCAACAAGCTGAACTTGATTTACAAAACAGATAATTTTAATACTTAAACATTAGATCAAACATCAGCTTTAGGTACAAACAAAAGAAAAGATAAATTAAGAACGAGGAGGCTTTTGAAATGCAGAAGATGCTCCAGGTCTAGAAGAAGAAGGTGCTTCAGACCTTAAGGAGGAAGTTAATCGTTGCAGCCTAGAAAGAGTTTCTGGAGGAAACGTCTGGGAAATTTGGCGAAGTGCAGAAGTCACTCCATTCATACAGTCAATACATCTCGCTTGTTGGTCACGAAAATTTTGAGTTGCAAACATCGAATGTCTATCAACTCTATTCGCCAATTCCCTAAAATGACGGTTCAAAAGCTTCTCTTGTTCTGTAAAGAGACGATTTATCAATCTCCCCTGGTCCTCAAAGTGGCGGTTTATCAGTCTTTCCAAGTCATCCATCTTTTGTCTCATAAGCGCAAGCTCATTATTAGAAGATGTTGCTGTGCTAACATCCTCTAACTCTACTACATCCCTTTTTCTTTTCTTAGCCTCTGGTGACTCTTCCATGGATCTCTTATTCTTATAATTCTCCAGGCTAAGATTTAGATCCAGCTCTACCTTGCCAGCCTCAAAATTTAAATTGAAAGATTTATTGTCGGCCATATTTTTCTGAGCTATAAAGGTTGTACAGAAGGAGAAGTTTGATGTTAGAAAGCTTATAGATATAAACTCTTAGTGTAGTGAGCAGCGTAATGGGGCATCCATTATATATAGACGAAATTTAGGGCTACAAAACCTTTACATCATACTCTAAAGATGACCTATAGACCTTATCCGACGCAATGCCAACGGTCTCAGATAAGCATGCTAGAAAATAACAAAATATAATCTAATACAAAAGATTTCCTCAAAAATTTCGGCTAACTTTTGACTCTTGCTCAAATTATTAAACTAATCGCCGCTTCAATTTATGGCTTCTTAACTCTGTATTTGTCTTATACAATAATTCTAAATCGAGATATTACTCCATGAACGGGTAGCTTCATACTAGCCTTATCTAGGTTTTTAATCCGTGGCTTTGCCCTAAGCTTACACATTTTCAAACATGCATATTAAAATAAAAACTTCTCACATCTACACATCAAGCGTTCCATAAAGTGAGAGAAAAATTTTACCTTTCACTTGCCTCTACGAGCATATATGTATATATGTATAAACATAGAGATACATCATTATCTATATATATTTTCATCTATTCAAGTTCTTTTAAATTTCAGACTTCTCATTCTCTGAATGTATGTAGAATCATTACATATTATTCCTGGCCATAACAAATAACCTTCACTCTCTATGCATGAATAACATACATATATATCATATGTATTTAGATACATATAATCACAGTATAATTCAATCAATCATGTATATTATACTTAACTGAAGGCTTTCAAGAACAATACAAGAAAGCATAGAAATACATTTTAGTTTATCGTGAAAACATCCAAGACACTCTGTAATGGCTACATTGTCGACTTCCTTCAATTTCAGAAAATGCCAACGAGAGAAATGGAAAAACCAAGTGTAAATCGGCCGCAAATCCACCGAATATTGACTTTCGTGGTTTTGCCATTAATGCGACGCGTTGTTGGTGTGCATGCCTACCCTAGACTCCTAGCTTCCAGCTTGCAGAAATCCATAGGTTAAGCGTATAGGGTGCGGCGAAGAGATATCTTCTTTGTCTCTGAGTTCAAATTTTTCCTCTATAAGAACTATCCCAACGTTCTCAGTTACCACACCACAAAGAGTAATCATCTCTAAGCCTACAACTTCTCAGCATTCCTCTCTTCTCATACTTCGACATAAATTTCTAAATTTTCCAAATCATGGCCACAAGGAAGTACATTGATCTCACAGTGGATGCCAGGAGAGAAGAGCTCGACTTAAACTTAAGTCTGGGCAAAGACAAGGGCAAAAGACCTTTTGAGGGGTCTCCAGAGAAGTAGAAGGAGAAGAAAATGAAGAAGATCGAGGAAGCTGAGGAGACTAGCACGGGCCATACCTCGGAGGACAAAATCGCCTGTCTAGAGCAGGAGGTCAAAAATCTGAAAAAGATGATAGAAAACCTAGAGAAGTTAACTAAACGCAATCATGCAGAAATGACTTCAAGAATAGACAGGTTCTTCTATTGGTCTACCCAGTGCTTCTGCAATCAACAACAAAGAAGTGTTGATTGTATGAATGGGATTTACACTACCCTCCGCGATATTGCTCTGTCTCTCGCTCCAAGGAATGGTCGAGGGGTGATGATACAGTACAACCCTCCTAATCCGAGACCACCTCGCTTTTAGATTACTCATGCATGAGTAATTGTTTTTTTTTTTTTTTGCAATGTAATCCTTCTGCTTTTAATGCCAGTGGTTTCTTTTATGGGATGGTACTCCAAAAATAGTAATAATAAAATTAAGAAAGATAAAATAAATCAGTCACACAAAATCAATCATGAATTTAACATATAAAGCCCCATACATACAATTTGATCCGACAGCAACGGAATCAAAACAAATAATAACCTTTCCCTTACCGAGTTCAAAAGTATAGCCATAACTCTCTAAAACTAAAACTAAAAACATAATTCATAAGAAAAGACAAGTCTTGGAGGAAAAGGAAATGAAAACATCCTACAGGACCTTCAGTGGAGCCATCTCTCTATAGTCGTGCCCGGGTTCACCACGATAGAGGAGATCCCACTAAGGTTACCTTACTCTGTAATCGGTAGGAGACCTAATCCCAAAGCTCTGATACCAACTTGTCACGTCCCAAAATTTGAGCACGTGACCGGCACGGAAAGTGAATTTCATTTCACCTCCGTAAGCCTATCTTTCTCTTAAAAATCATACAATTCTTTTTCATGCAACCAAAACGAGTTCTTTATACATACTACAATTACTCACATTACATCAGTGAATGAACCTACCCGATTACAGAGATTTCTAGATTTATACAACTTAGAATAAAACTTAACTATTATACCTTTATCCTGAACAAATGAAAAGGTAATCATGGACTAAGGATCCATAATTCCTTGTTCCGATATTTACCTTCAGCTGTCAACTCTGAAAAAAAATATCAATAAGAGGGGTATGAGCAAACCACGTGCCCAGTGAGTAGATAACACAACATTATGACAAAAAAATATCATACATCATAATGATAACATGCAGCAATCATACGTAAATCGATCATCATATGATATGATATTATTCGTAGTACTTCACGACAATATCCAAATAAATCAAATACATTTCAACATAATTCAAAAGTTCACAACAACAATCGGTGAAATCAATTTCACACAAATTTTCCGTACCAACCGGGTCGTCCAGAATACCTCTGGATCGTTGCCCGCGGCCCCTGCCGCATCCACCCTTATCGCTCCATTTATAATCTCCACCCTTATAACTTCACATAAATTTTTCCATGGGGTGCACCACCATGCCTTTCCTTTCCAGTCAAACACAATCACAATCATATATAAAAACATCCTCAATCATAATCTTGAGCCACATACACAACTCAGTCATTTACAATTCAAGCCACAACATAATAAATGTGGTTCCAGCAACATAGCATGTATACAACATAACCCATAATATAGAACAATTATTCAACTCAGTTCACATGTCCTTGGGAATTTGTAAAAAATTTCCTAAATTAAAAATAAAAATTTCTATTTCCACATTTTCTTCACTAATTCAAAAAGAAAATTTTCCACATAATTAAATTTTTCACTAAACTTCAAATCAGACTTTAAATATTCATAAAAATTCTTGGGATATTACACCGACCCTATTTAGTGAGATAATACTATGTTGTTGTTGTTGTTGTTGTTGTTGGACTAGTTAGTTAGATTGCTTGTTTTAAAAGTAAAAACATCGTACAGTTTTGGTATCCTGATTTATCTAACCTGTGCCACTAGGGTCGCAATGCATAATTTGGTAAACTGACTGATCCATTCTTCTTATCTATCCCTGTGGACCATTCCTTAAAAAGGAACCGTTAGTGTTTTTAAGTAATAAACACAAAACATACATAGCAACACGCAATCATTACACATTTGCTCCTTTTTCGTTTTTTGTCAATTCAGCAACATGCCCTTCCAATTGGGTAATTACTTTAAGGCTGTTCCGAACAAATATTTAATGATTTTAGAAAGTAAGAAGTTTATAACATTAAATGATTAATACTCAATGTTTTAGATTCATCGTCCTTAATATACAATTTTTTTTCTACTATCCTAAAAATAGTAATTTGTAAAATTTCATTTTTATAATTTTTATTTTATTTTTTTTGTGACATGGGGCTCCCACCCAGCCACAAGTTTTGAAATTCTGATATCTACAAATAGGTACCGAGTAATATTCTGCATAACAAGAATGATGATATTAGAAAGTATAATACAATGTTCTATTATTATTGTAAAATAATAAAAATAATGAGAAAATTTTAATTAATATTTAGTCTTAAATTTCATGATTTTTTTTAGATTATTAGGTAAAACTATACTTTTCTTTCTCATAATTTCACTTTTTTTTATTTGGTCTCTGCATTTTCAAAATTAGGAAATAGAATCTCATAGTTTCTAAACTAATAAAAAACTAATTTTTGCCGTCAAGAACCGTTAATTCGTGAACATGCGACGTTGTGTAATGTCTCAATCAACATATCAATTCATTTCTTATACTGTGACAACCATTCAACAACCACGTCGTAAGTTGTTTTAAAAAAAAGAAATTGAAAAAGGGGGGTGGAGTACTGAGAATATCTTAAATGTGTAATTATAAAAAGGAATATGAATTTAATATTATTTTATTTAATTTACTGTTATTTAATTTATCTCATATCAAAATGTACTAAAAAATTATATTAATATTTTAATAATAATTTTTTAACTATGAATATTAATATTTGATTAAAAATATATATTTATAAATATTGTAATAGAATGAATTTATTTATTTTATATCTATTTTTGTTTCATTGTTTCTGTTTAAAATTAGTTAAAGATAATTCTTGGATTTAAGTGAAATAAGATTAACAAACTCACATATAAAATAGTATAAGTAAATATTTGATTAAAATTTAAATAAAAGCATATGGTCTTAATAAAGTATAAATAATTATCCATTATCATGTATGTGTTGTACAAATTGATTTTGAATAACATCTCAAACATGATCAATTTTTGATGAAGGTACTATGTTTAGTTGTGAAAAGAAATTTAAATCATTATAATCATCACACTCTTCTTAAAATATATTTTTATTTTTTAAATGACAAAATTCAATTTCTGTTTTAGTATTCCTTTTAATAAAATCACATCAATGCCACTGAAATGACCGCATCCCCCTTCTATAAAATCTGAATTTGCAACAAAAGGGATTTTGAATTTCTGTGAACGCTGAACCAAACACTATCAATGTTGTGGAAAACGCGATTACAACACCTTTACTATGCATTAAAGAGGGTCAGCTGTGCAACTAAACCTCTTTAATGTCAAACCAACGACCCATTAAAATGTTCTTTAGAATAGACAGCACTTCACCATTTGTGGTTTGTACTTATTAAACGACTGCCAAAGCTGCATTTTTTTAATTTCCATTATTATTTTCTAAATATTTTAAAGGGGAGCCGTTGCTTTCCTAATTAAAGCCTGATATTTATCAAGCTCCACCCAACGCTTCCCCAACTCCTTTTAAATTTAAATGCAACTCTTACCTTCAACTCCTGTGAATGTATGTATGATCCGCTGTGAATACGAAATCAAATAAAAATGAAGTTATATAATACGACGAAATATAGTGATTCGTGTTGAATTTAGAATTGTATCACCATCTGTAAATACTTTTTTCTCCGTCTAAGGCAACAACTCAAATAGTAAAGGAAGTTACAACTTCCAATTGCACCATGGCCATAATCCCACCCAACAACAGAGTATTAAGTGGGGCGATGGGGGCACCACTATACTTACCTAATTTCTTTGCTCTTCAATATATGCCCCCATACGAAATAGAAGTGGAATTTTCATCACAGAAATGAGTACCTAATGTCATTCACACACTCAACCAAACAAATTATGTCTTTTCTTTGTACCAAGTTGTTTTAATAAAAGAATAGAAGTAATACTCCACATATTTAAATTATATCGTAAAAGTGGTGAATTTTGCTCAGATTTTGGCTTTTTCCAATATGTTAATACGTAGTTGTATCAAAAATATTGTACATTGTGAGTTGGAAATTACTTAGATGATCAACAATCTACTAGCTTAATGAGCTAGAATTGTTCAATACAATATGCAAGTAATGTAAATAAGAGACAGTCTCTCATTTGCACCTTGATGCTTAAGTTTATTATAAGTAGAAAGCCAAGAAAGATCATGAGCTTGGACAAGATTATATGTTACAAGGTGTGAGCTATTTATAAAAGGTTCGATGTACCTAGCGACCAAAAGTGAGCTCTAGTTGAAGACACTATTTGGTTAGTTAATGATTTATAGATCGATTGACCAGCTTAATAAGGACACGTATGATTGAGCCCCATGTTTGTAGAGGCTTGGATTCTTTGTTGGGTTTTGACGTCCAACATAATGTTGAGCTTCCTATCACCATTTGATGTTGGGAAGCTAAAGTAGGACCCATGTCTTGCTCCCCTCAAATGGTGGTGAAAAGTCCAGTACTAGTACCATTGCTGGGTGTCAAAGCCCAACAAAAGATCTATGCTCATTTATAGGAGAGTGATCGTTTTGGCCATCTATATAAAGAGATGCTACCAAAGCATGTAAAATATTTTGTTGATTGGTATTGGACTTGCATGTTATGTATTTAAACTTAAGCCACACTTGGGATATTATGGACTTGCCTAAAGGAAAGAAGCCAATAGGCTGTAAATGGGTTTACAAAACCAAATTAAAGGCGGATGAGACTATAGATAGGCATAAGGCAAGTTGGTAGCCAAAGACTTCAACCAAATTGAAGAAGTGGACTTCCATGATTGTTTTTCTCCAGTGGCTAAGGTGGTCACAGTCAGAATTTTGTTCACATTGGCAGAAGCTTATTCATGGCCCCTTCACCAACTAGACATTAGCAATGCCTTCCTACATGGGTAGTTGGATGAAGAAATTTTCATGAATGCAATTGAAGGGTACTGTAAAGTGAAAGAGGGACAAGTTTGCAAATTAAAAAGGCCTTTGTATGCCTCAAACAAGCATCTAGCGTTGGAATACTGAGTTAACCATTCAACTTAAGTCTTACGATTTTCAACAATTTGCTTGTGATCATTGTTTATTTACATATTCTACACCTTTCTTTTTGGCTTTATTGGTGTATGTTGATGATTTGCTGATAACAAGGAACTCAGAAACTGAAATTTGTAGAGTGAAACAATTTCTGGATGACAAGTTCATAATTAAAGGACTTGCAATATGCCAAATATTTTTTGGGGTTGGAGATTACTAGATCAAAGGATGAGATTTATGTTAATCAAAGAAAGTATGTATTACATGTGCTTAATGATGCTAGTTTAATGGAATGCAAATCTGTATCAACTCCATTGCCTAAGGGAGTGAGATTTTGTAGTA
Source organism: Biancaea sappan (assembly GCA_037074585.1). Lineage (NCBI taxonomy): Eukaryota > Viridiplantae > Streptophyta > Magnoliopsida > Fabales > Fabaceae > Biancaea > Biancaea sappan. The sequence continues at coordinate 30,373,751 of CM073500.1, read as the reverse complement.
GTGAAGGTGACCTTATGACAATTCTCACAAATATCGAAGGCTAATAGGAAGGCTCTTGTATTTGGGGTTCACTAGACCTAACCTATCTTATGCTACTCAACAACTTAGTCAATATGTACAGGCTCCAAGGTGCACTATATATACTAAAGTATTTGAAGGGTTGTCCTTCATTGGATTTGTTCTTTCCTTCAGAAAACTCTTTACAACTACGTGCCTATAGTGATTTTGATTGGGGGTCTTGTGTAGATACAAGGAGGTGCCTCACTGGATATTACATTTTTTTAGGAAATGCATTAATCTCTTGGAAGACTAAAAAACAACCCACTGTGTCAAGATCTACAGCAGAGGGTGAATACTGTGCGATGGCTGCAACAGTATGTGAACTGTGACATGTATTTGTGATTTCAAAGTGTCTATTTCATTACCTATTCCATTGTATTGTGATAAACGAACTACTATCCACAGAGCTGAGAATCCGGTGTTCCATGAGAGAACCAAACACCTTGATATTGACTGTCACCTTGTTAGAGAAAACTCAAGGATGGTTTTATTTCTCCACAACATGTCTATTCCTTGACCAGTTGGCAGATCCTTATACAAAGATTTTAATAGTTGTGTTTTTAGTGGTGTGATTCCCAAGTTGCGCTTGTTTGATTGTTATCAAGCTCTAACTTGAAGGGGATGTAGAAATTTGTATATAATATAGTATGTATTTTCTGTACAAACACGTTAGCATACAAGTAGGCTTGTACATGCCAGCAAGATAGCTTAGCTATAAAACTAATTAGTTAAGGGAGTTACTCCTAGTTGATTAGTCAGTTAGTGGCTAAGCCATTTGTAAATACTTTAGACTGATGCAATATACAGAACATTATACTCCTCTGTTCATTTGCATCATATTACTTTCTTACTTCAGCATTATTTCGCTACTATTTTTCTTTTCTCTCTCTGTATTACTTTCCTTTCCTTCCTCTGTACCCACTCTTACACAAACGTGAGCTGCAATACTAAACAGGTAAAATATAGTTTATCAATACATAACAAGCTTAAATAGCACTGCTTGGAAAGAAAACAGAGGGCAGTTCCATTTCCATAAAACGTTGGAGTTGTTAATTTCATATGATGCTTTAGCCATTAATGTTGTTGGCAGCTGCAATTGCTGTGTTTTAATGAGTAAGGGAAGGATTACATAGCAGTTGGCATAAATGAGCTACTGACATAGGGATAGGCATGATTCTATTGATTGGAAGGCAAGAGCTTCTGCAATGTGAGATCTTCTCGAAGACTGGTCTTTTAGTTGCAAGAGTTAAAGCCTGCTAATACTCCAATATCTAGCGATAGATAAGACTGTCAGAATGCATAAACATACATCGGAGATGGTGAGGTTTATATAATAAGGTAACGTAAAGGTATAATGGAAGATTCTTTAAAAATATGAATGATGACACGTTATCCTCAAAGTCAAGTTTAGCATAGAGGTAATGGTGGCCTGATTGCAGAAGAGGCTACCTCAAATGCCACAAAGCAATAAGTATAACGCCATATACAAGCAAAGAATCAAAATGTAAGCCTTCCTCTGAATACCAAAGCAAAGACAACAATCTAAGCGTAAAAGGATTTCTGAAACTGGAAACGTACAAGCTTGCTCAAAAAATCTGACAAGAGTTCTATTGGGTTCTCATTCCAGTGTCAATACACTACAATGTTTCTTTTCCTTCTGTTTTGATCCGGTTAAAATTGAACCACAAGTCATTTGACGAAGCGACATGCTTCATTTCATCCTTTTTTTTCTCCCTTCAATTGAAGAAATTTCTGTTGATGGATAAAGCCACTCCGTTCTGTAGTCTAGGTATGTTTCATGAGACGTTACGAGGCCTGCTATCGCACATCCATTTCAGTGGCCTGCCGAAACATTAAATTAATTCAATTAAATGATACTGAAATCCATACACCAAAACATCATCTATCTACTGAAAAGTAAAACGTATTGAGTAGAACAGAAATTTGCAGCACACGATTCCAAGTCACAGCTGAATTTTCAACATAGATCAGAGACCAAAAGAAATTGGAGAATTGAAAAAACAGACAGAGTGGTTTCAACTTACTGTGACCTGGAGCAGAAAAAAACCAGAGGATGATAGCGCAGAGAAGAAGCAGAAGGGGGATGACATGCACTGCGTTCTGGGCTGATCTGAGACGAGATCGCTCTCTCTGGGCGACATGAGAAAGGGGATCGTATGTGGGTAGGTGGTCTTCGGTGTCAAGGGTGTGCCTGAAATTCGAAGAAATCAATGAAGAAGACGACGGCGATTTCGATAGGGAATCCTCCTCTGAGACTCTGGAAGCACTCCACGATCTCTGCATCTTCTCTGGCCTTCAGATTGGAAAGCAAAGGGAACTATTCAGCGAATCTGAATGTTGAAGGCTTCAGTCCAATTTTGTTGGCACATCTATTTTCTAGAATTTCAACCTCTAATGGACGCCGTCGAACATTGGGGTCGAGATCCAATTTTTTATACTTAGAGTTTTAGCAACGATTTTAACTACGATTTTAAATGTTGCTGAAATTTTCAACAACTTCATCCCTCTATTTTTTTTTTTTCTTCCCAGGATTTAACCCCGAACATTGGATTCACCTCCACACCTTTTTTGACGATGATATTCAACCTTCAATGTAATGTAAAATAAGTGAAAGGCGAAAATTACTATACAGTAACAAATTAAAAAGTTTAAAAAATTTAATCAGTTCACCACCGGTTAATCTTAACTAAGATTTTAAATTCAAGTTTTTTTGAATTAGAAAAATTAACTTTTGAAAAACTTTATATTTTGTAGTTGAGTCTATTTAAACAAGAGTAGCTAAAATCTAATGAATTTTTAGACACTAAATTTTTTAAAAAAATATAGAAATCAAAATATAGTGTGAAGTTATGTAGTAGTTTGTTACTCATATAATTTAATATTAGGTTAAATTATAACTTTGGTCTTAACAGTTTCACAAAAATTATAAATTTGTTCATATATTTTATTTTTATGTAAAATAATCCCTATAGTTTTTCAACCATGTAAGTTAGTTATTGCCGTCAGTATGGTTAATTTTGCTATTAAAATGGTCATACATACATGACAATTGATGTGTATATTTATGAATATGTCAACATATCTAATCATTAAATTTTACACAACTTAACTGTCATATCAACAAAATTTTTATTTTGTCCTTAATCTCCTATTTATCTAACCTAGCGTCTATATTGAATTTTGTTGATATGGCGGTTGAATTGTGCAAAATTTAATGACTTGACATGTTGACATGTTCACAAATATACATATCAGCTGTTATGTAGGATCATTTTAACAGAAAGTTAACTATAATGACAACAGAAACTAATTTACATAGATAGAAAAACTGTAGAGGCCACTTTACATGAAAATAAAATATAGGGATCAATTTATAACTTTAGTGAAACTATAAGTACTAAGATTATAATTTAACCTTAATATTATTATTTAATATTTATATTATTTTTATAATTACCAATATTTAAAAATTTATTAGACGCCTGCTGGTCTAAGTTCTAACTAATTTGATTCTAATTTAATCTAATTACAAAAATATAAAATTCTCTTACTATTAATTTTTTTTACTCATAAAACTCAATCTAATAATAGCTTAATTAAAAGAATAAATATTGAACTACTTTAACTAATCTGTTATTTTTTTAAACAAAAAATGTACATACTTCATAAACTTAATAAATGAAATTATGAAACCATAGGTTTAATTGGTGCAGATCTGAATTTTTAGCATGAGACCTAAAAAGAGCATCATCGTCTGATAGATGCTTTTTGATGTCCCAAGCATCAAGAACTTACTTTGCACTGCTGAAGCCACCCTTGCTGAATCTGACCATTGAAAAGCCTGCGACCGCGTGAGTTTGAAAAAGTTTTGTTGAGTTTTTCTGGCTATTATTTTAGCACCGCGCGTCTTTGCTGTACATCAAATCAAGAAACCAACAAAAGAAAATGAAGCAACCAGGAAAAACACATGCTCTTCATTTCCTTCTTCCTTCTTCCTTCCTCAAATCAACTCAAAGCCTCTCATGAGTCGCGAAAAATTACATATTTTAATGCACCATTATAATCTTATTATTAAACTTTCATTCAAAACATAATAAATATAGTGGTCGTCTAAAACGCCCTGTCATTCTCCAATATTGAAGGAAATCATACTTTACTCAAAGTATATCAATTATATTATATACATTAGATAGGATCTCAATGGAAATCTATGCGATTGTCAATACAAATGGCACTACCTTTTATGCCCATGCATCTCGTCCATATAATTAGCCTACAATTTTTTTAATTTTGATCACTCGTTCTCCATATTATTGTTTATAAACTTAATTTTTTTAAAAGGCTATTGTTGTGTTTGAAAAATTATTTAAACTAATTTATAATTTATTTGACTAAGTGTTCGGTAAATAAGTTTATTTTAGTAACTTATAATTTATTTTAATATACTACTTTTAGTAACTTATAACTTATATATTTTTCTTCTTTTTTTATACTTATTATTTTATGAAAATATCTATTATACTCTTATCTCACATACAAGTAAAAAAATTATAAATATATAATAAAATATAAATAAATGTTATATGTATAACATATTTATATATATAATATTTAATAAATTATATATATAATTTAAATAAATTTAATTAAAAAAATTATATGTTTATTTTGTATTATTTTAATATTATAAAATATATTTTTTATATTATTTTACATTTTTTAACTACTTCAACAATTATTTTTATTAAACACTTTTAATGTAATAAACTATCTTATAAACTTTAAGTTTTTAACTATAAACTATCAGTTAAAAATTAATTTATAAATTTTTAACTAATTTATTAATTAATTTTATCAAACAATACCTATGTTTCCAAAATATTATCAACTAAATGGAGTCTCTACCGGTAACAATAAAATCGATAGACAGATTTATTGTTATATTTTTGTGAATGAAATTATAGTTTAATAAAGTGGAAATGGAAATCAGAACTCAGAAGAAACATAAAGTAACGACCAAATCGGAAAATGGAAACTTGGTGCAGGACACGTGGCAAGCAGTAGGTCCTGTTGACACGTCAACCCACTCGCCCCCTCGATTCGTAGAGCTTCGACATCCAAGGGCCGTTTTAAAACACAACTCTCTCAGACTCGAACAATTCCTCGATTTCTCCTTTATCATTTCTTAATACTCCTTCTCCGGCGACGATCCCAGATTTAGGTCATACTTCGCGCCGGCTGACACTTATTTCTCACTATTCCGCTCGTATCCACGCGATTAAAGTCCTTTTCAGCCTCACACCACCATGAATCCTGAGTAGTATGTTCAAATTCCCCCCACTCTTCCCTTTTCCGCTTAATTTTTGACTCTGTAATTATTTAAATTACGTTCATTCTTCGTTAATATTCATGCCTTTTTCTTTTGTTGAGGTCTTCTAGATCTGCAGTTGTTTGTTGTAAGGGAATTGGAAATTATACTTTCTATAAATTGCTAATTCAATTTTTTATCCCTCTCCTTTTCTCTAACGTAATGCGCGGATAATCATTTATGTTTCAGACGTTCTGGTGGATCATGTTTCTGAAACCTTCTTCCTGATTTAGATCTGTTTGTTTGGTAGATAGATCCGTATGTACATGCTCAGTTCTTTGTGTTATTTGAGAAATGTTTAATTACTCTGATCTGGTTGATATGCATATGCTGCAATTACCATAGTTTTTGAGCTTCCGAGATTATCATATCGCTCTTTGTTCTTAAGGATGAGCTAAGTGCAAAAATTAGGTTACTGTTATTAGTAAAAGATGACAACTTTTCTACCAGCAAAACATGCCAGTTCTAATATCTGGAGTATGATTGTAAATTTCATGAAACTTCTATTTTAAGAACACTAGCATAAATGGCTATGCTGAAAAATAGTTATGCAGGAGGTACCGGATTTTTTTTTTTTTTTTGGATTCCTTTACGATGACTGATAATATCATGTAGTAACTGGAAACTATAACTGGGTGGTCCATCTGCACTACCTTCAGATCTGCACTGTAATTTTTACTTTTTTGTTAATGTCTTAGTTTGCTTCAAGATGCTTATGACTGCCGTTCATCTGGTAGAATTTTATTGAGTAATAAATGTTCTTTCCCAAAATAGATTGACTAGAATGATCTTTAGGCAATTTTAGGAGCAAACTATTGTAGACATAGATACATACATATACAGTTGTCGTTCATAGTATAGGATCTTGGTATGGGTCTTAAAGGATTGGAGAGTGAAGGGTAATCAGAAAGGGAAGAGGAATTTGATTTCTTCTTCCTACCTATTTTGGTGTTTGTTGGTTCAGATTACTGAGAGAACCAAAATTTCTAGTGCTCACAAACAAGACTTTTGATAACATTGAACTGATAATTTCATTAATACAGAATAGGTATATAATAGAGCAATTAACAATTGGTAACTGTCAATAACCACCTACTACTGACCATGAAATTATAATTACTAATTACTGCAGCAAAGAAATAAACTCACTACATAAAATAAGGATAACTACACTACTCCACTACTATCCCACTCTTCACCACCACTAACACATACATACATACATACACACACACAAGCTATTGTATATATAGATACATATATATATATATATATATATATTTATCATCCCTTCTACTATATTGGATGATATCATATATGGATGGCAGCCTCTATAGTACCTTTATGGAGCTTGCCAGCCATAGACTGTGTTCTGTTACACATATGTTCTTGCTTGTGTTGTGTTGTTGTTAAGCTACTAATTGGATTAGCATAGAAATTCATGGTCTTTTCTTATTTTTCTATCTTTGACCGGAAACTTGCTTTACTTGTAAGCAGTGACTATTTGTTCAAGCTTTTGCTTATTGGAGATTCCGGTGTAGGCAAATCGTGTCTCCTTCTAAGATTTGCTGTAAGTTATAAGCTTCTATCTTTTTTCTTCTTCCTTCTTTGGGTAATCAGTGTTTCTTGGTCATTTTTTTAATGTAAATAAATAAAGAAAGAAGTTAAATTGAACCTCTGTTTCATATTTTAGACAGACTGAAATTTACTATTGAATTAGAGTACACAGAACAGAAAGTTTAAAATTGGCATGAGTGGCAACTGTGATTATTTTTAATCCTAACTGTTGAGCTATATTAAGCATTGAAATCTGTGGCAGATCATTTATATTCGTGGTTTGCGCATTGCGTAACTTTTTTCTTATTGAGCTTTTTAATTGAAAAAACTGCCAACATATATTTAAAAATAAAATAAATGCTTGCTGATTTTTTTTTCTTTTCATTGTAAACCAGGACGATTCATACCTTGACAGCTATATCAGTACAATTGGAGTTGACTTTGTAAGAACTTTATATTTTCCATTTGAGATTGAGTCTGGGTTTATTGAAACACAGCTACATAACTAATTATTTATTGGGCTTTCTTCTGTAGAAAATTCGCACGGTGGAACAGGATGGAAAGACAATTAAACTTCAAATTGTAAGTCTAAGACAATGTAGTGTTAATTAGAAACTAAAATTTGTTTCATAGTTATTTTTGGTGTTGACGGAAGTGTTTTCCAGATTATGTCCAAAGCCTTTCTTTTAGTATCTAATCATTGTTCTGTCTCTTGAAATTATCTAAATTTCTTGTATAAAATTTAATTTCAACCAAACCTTATTGTTTGTCAACTCTTAATGTTATGTTTTATCTGTTCTTTTATCCAGACAAAACAGAACTCTTTTGGTTCATTTACTACTACGAAGTATATTAGACGGTGGTTATAAATTGTGTATGCATGGTTCAAGCTAACAGTCTCCATTTCTTTGGATTTGTAGTGGGACACTGCTGGTCAGGAACGTTTCCGTACTATCACTAGCAGCTACTATCGTGGTGCTCATGGCATTATTGTAAGTCTTGAAACTGATCCTTCTCCAGCAATATCCTTTCAGGATTTTGGGAGACTGGTGTGATCTTGTTGGCTTTTTGGCTTTTTGGCAGGTTGTTTATGATGTCACAGACCAAGAGAGCTTTAACAATGTCAAGCAGTGGTTGAATGAAATTGATCGCTATGCAAGTGAAAATGTTAACAAGCTTCTAGTTGGAAACAAGAGTGATCTTGCGGCAAATAGAGCTGTCCCTACCGAGACGGCAAAGGTAAATTGTACACCCGTGGCTTTACATCACACAATGTCCAAAAGACATCTGTGAATCCTTCTTTAGTCTAGAGGTATGATGCTTGAGATTCTTGTTCTATCTTTTCAGGCATTTGCTGATGAAATTGGGATCCCCTTCATGGAAACTAGTGCTAAAAATGCCACCAACGTTGAACAGGCTTTCATGGCCATGGCTGCAGAAATTAAGAACAGGTACTGTATTATTGTGGTGTAATAACATTTATTTTGCGAGAAAATAACATCTTGTTTTTATTTTTGTTAACAAGAAAAGAAATCATCACAATGTTTTTCTGTTGGTTTTTTCTTCCCCCTTCAAATTGGTGGGCTTTCTAAGTTGTTTCGTAAACAGCTATTGATCTACGGATCTTTTTTGATGTTAATCCTTTTGGCTGTCCTCGTTTCTTTTGCGCAGAATGGCTAGCCAACCAATGAACAATGCCAGGCCCCCAACTGTTCAGATTAGAGGACAACCGGTGAATCAGAAGTCTGGTTGCTGCTCAAACTAGAGAGGAAGTATTTGTGGTCTGGTCGTTTGTGATTGCCTGGCATGTAAAAGTAGTTTTTTTTTTTCCCTTCACATAATGCTTAAGATTGTTAATCTTGATTTGCTTCTTGTCGTTAAGCACGTTGTTAAAACTTCCATTCTTTTCAATGTATTTGATTTTAAAGAAAACATTTGTACAAAATTAGGAATATTGGTGAATAGCAGTGTCTGCTTTGTACTTCGTCCCATTTAAATTGGCCAATAAAAATGGCACCCGCTGTTCTGTATGTCAATTCAAATATTTTAGTCCAAAGGCTGGAGGTCAGAGACTGGTATATTATGTTAAATACTTTGGCGATTGGAGGTATTGAATGAACAACGTTCACGTATTGTTATCTCGTATCAGTTGATTCTTTTTTAAAAAAGAAATCCGGACCGATATTAGTTACATAAATATCACCTAAGCTACAAAGGATGATTATCTTTGGCTTGGAAAAGAAAAAACTTTAGGCCAGGCATCCGTTATTTGTTTCAACGTATTGACTTCGTGCAGGGGTTATAAAACGGCAGCTGGTTGATTTTACAGTCAGTGGGTGCGTCTCTAAATGGGAAAGCTACAAGTTTGGCTGCTGTAATTGAACTAGGTCCTACGGTGGAGGTCTTTTTGGTGTAACGGGGAATGAGTTTAATTGAACCCCAAATAAGAACAAACTAGAAGTAATCAGCTACGTCTCCCAGTTTTGTTGATAGCGGAGGCTCATATGAAAGTGACGCTGGCAGGCTTAGGGAAACCAAAATTGAAAATTGGCTCCATCACATTCAGTAAAGTCGAGGGTGTCAGTAGAATAGCCAATAAAGAAATATGTGCAGATTGTATTGTGGACCTGATAGTTGAAGTTGAAGTCCTGCCCTGTTTGATTGATTGTCCCGTTGTTCTATCAGGTTGAAAGTCTATACATAAGTTGCAGTCAATAAAAGCAGATTCATGTTCCCAGGGGTTTCCTTCCATCATTAAAGAAAGTTAAGGATGCAAATATAATTTTTTGAACCTCTTGCCAGTATATCCCAAATTTGGTTTTTTTTGCAGTGTACAAAAACTAAATTCTGCAGTCTTGAAATTGTGAATGAACGGAGTAATAAACTGACTACATGCTTCTGTCAGTTGTGACCATCCGATCCAATCTACAGCAGATAGTTTCAATTTTGAGATTGCAGAGTTCAATGTTGAGGTCAACTGTACATCCCTTTCTACACATTACTCAGGATCTGACTTTGTCTCGGATTTCCTGCAAATATTGAAGGTCTTCTAGATGAGAGAAAGGAAGGGACGGTGGGACCCACCTGAGTGAGCCCTGTCCATGTGGAACAAGACATAAAGGAATCATAAAATTTCTTTCATCAAATTATGCATATTTTAATCAGCTACGAGGACACTGTACTACGCAGTGGGAATGGGGAGAGAGACGATAATGGCTTTCAAAGAGGGACGTGGTGTGGACATGTTGCAAGAATAACAAACAAACAGGGTGAGTCAGTTTTAACATTTCCTCCTTCAATCCTATCGCTGCTTTCCCACATCAATTGTAGGCAGTCCAATCAAAACCATAACTACCGGTCTTCTCGGTAGCAGCTATCTGTTGTCCTATCCACACTGAGAAACACACACATTCTTACACTTTAGGACAACATCGTTACACTTTGTAAATATTTGAATATGCCTGCCCAAATTACATTTCTACATATCCATGTTTTTTTTTAATTTTTGAATCGTTTTAGGCCAAGCCAAGGTTCTAACTTCCAAGTTCTCAGGGTGTGTTGGGTAACTTAACCAGCAAATATAGATTGGATAACATAAGTTTGATTAAACATAATTTAGATAAATCTAAGTTCGGATAAACGTAATTTATGTTTGGAAAACATTTGGACAAACGTAATTTGGTGCAGAATATGATGTTTGGATATTGGTGTGCAAATATTGTTTGAGATGTGTAATTACAAGAAATGATATAAATTTTATATTTCATTATTTGATATAATATTATTATTTATTGTTATTTATTTAAATCTAACATACTGAGTTATACCAATATTTTAATAAAAAGGATTAAATTATTATTTTTGGTTTATTTGTCCAATACTACTAATTATTTACTAATTACTCTTTAGACTATTTTTTAAATTTAAACAATTTGAAATAAGTATAATTATAATTAAAGTACTAATAAATAACTAATTATAAAGTGAATTATTGACTAATTTTAATTAATAATTAATTTTTAAACAAAATGAACTAAGTATACATTATAATTAAGTTTCAAATAAATGAATTAATAATTTAAACAAAATGAATTATCCATTATTTAAAACAAAATGAATTATTAATTTAAATCAGATTTTATTTTAATTTCATCATTTATCCAAAAATTTTTTATTTTTTCACTTAGGTCCCTGGCTAAAATTGTTCTTCTGTCCTTTGCTTAATATAAACTCTTTTGACTTCATCTAGGTCCCTAGTTTGAGAATTTTTTTCTTTGTTCAAATCAATCCCTATAAAATTTTTTAATTTATTCAATTTAGTCCTTATTCTGCACTGTCACGTATTTTCTCATGGTTTGGCCCTCCTAATCAATCAATGATTTTGTTTTTAGTCATATTGTGATACAATCTATCATTTCTACTCAAAAACAAGGGAAGAGATAATTTAAAATCCAAATTTTAGAAGTTTTCACATGCGATCTTCTTCTTCACCCGTTTCTCAAGTTGGTGGGTCACGAAAACCCGACTTCGTGACCTGCTGGTTTCTCTATTTAAGCGGCTGTTTAAGAAGTCCTAGCGACACCTCTTGTTGTTGTTGGCACCTCCCTAGCAGCAAACACACGCAAATGAGAGGTAAAAGAGGAAATGGGACACACCTACCCTCACCAACCACATTAATACACTGTAAAAGCTACAAAATGGCACGTTGAAGCAATTGTAGTTACAAAGCTTGAAACTTGGTTTGATCTCCACCAGCCATCCAAACATTCTAGTTTTGCCAAAAATATTGAGCCAAAACTTTAAAATGTGATCATTCAACCACTTTTGATGTGAACCCACTTTTTGCGATTAATAGTGTCATGGAGGTAAAAAAGAAGTCGTTTTCTGTTGTCCAATCAGACAAATTTTTAACAATTAAGTGATTAATCCCACTTTTTCTTTTTCTTTTTCTTTTTTTCTAAAAAAGAGTTTTATAAGGGTATTCCTGGTAAGAGCAGTCGTTTTCAGAATTATTGAGTGCAAAACTGTAATGCTATATTCAAAACGGCGTTTTGCTGAAATCATGTTCTTAGAGTTTGAACAACAAATATCATTAAGCAAAGTGTGGAGTAATTATGACCACACCTTCTTCTGCGAAATTATTCTGAACACTGTGTTTCATATCCCAGAGGTTTGAAGTTGAACACAACTGAGCTCAAGACATAGTGAAAATGGTTGAATTCTTGAACGTGTAGTCCAGTATTAAAAATTGGAACCAAAAAGAAGAGAGATGTAAGATTCCATATACGCAAGGTTTTAACCAAGGATATTCACACTTCTATATCGTTATATTGATTCAATTAAGATGGACTCGGCAAACATGTAGACATAGAGAAGGATCCCTGTCTCTGAATATTAGACATAGAGAAGGATCCCTGTCTCTCAATATTCACACTCAACGCTTTCGCTTTGCTACTATACAACTTCTTTACGTTGGACCCCTGATCCTGCATCAATCTCGCCAGGCTCCTCTTCGCATTCGTCCTGAACGGACAATTCGAAGCCAAGAACCCATCCACCAGATGCAGGTAAGCTTCCAGATCGTGACAGCACGCCATGTCCGCATCGGGTCTCAGATACGGCGAGTTCTTAATGTCCAGGCGCAGCTCCGACCCCACGTGCGAGTACGCGCCGAGCGGCACGTTCGTGATCATGTCCTGCGAGTTCACTATTCTCAGAACCTTCACCTTCTTCCCCGCAATCCGATCCCCAAACTTGCTGTTCCCCACCCGAGGCCCTCCGAACGAGAACACAGCCACCGGAGGCATCTCTTCTTCGCTGCTGATGTCGTCGGCGACGAGCAAGGCTAGGGCGGCGCCTAGGCTGTGACCGGTGACGGTGATGCTGAGGGTCTCGCCTTTGTACATTTCCCTCAGTCTTTTCACCTCTTCCTTCACCGACTCTGCCAGGCTGGCCACGTGGGCCCCTTGGGTTCTGTACAGGCTTAGAAACCCACACTCCACTTTGGGCCTGTCATCCGTCTCGTGACTTTCGTCCATGTCACTCAGCTGGGCCCGCATATTCTCGGCCCACTCCAGACACGTCGCCGTTCCTCTCAAAGCAATCACAATGTCTCTCCGTCCCATCCTATTTATCTCCCTGCGGTCATCGCAAACGGCGACGTATCCCACCCAGCTGGACCGCTGGGTCATCCACCCCAGGTCCGGAGCGACGTCGTCCACCCACTTGGGTAACCCGATTGAGGAGGTGGCGTAGAGGCTTTTGGTCACGCGGTAGGACCTATCGGAAAGGACCACATGACGGGGAATAGGTGGCTCCTCGGGTGACGTGGCAGGGTTGGAGTGGAAGCAATGGTAAGCCGCTTGTACGAACTCGCCGTACCGGACCACCTCCCGCCGGAGATTCTCATCCAGGGGATCCAGCATCCCTTTCCAATCATTGCTTCCGTGTAATTCTCTCCACCTGCTGCCCAGAATATTCCGGGGGGAATATTCGGGTGTCATGGAAAGCAATCTCTGCAAGCGGTTCATATGTCGAGGAGACATTTCCTCTGTAGCCTTCATTTCAGGCCAGAGTCTGGCCAAGTTAAGGCCTTCCAGTACGGTCTTGGGTTTCTTCTCATTCTGAATCTCCTTGGTGTTTGGTTGGGGTTGGGAGGTGGTCGGAGGGGTTGGGTTCTTCTGGAGGAGCTTGTCCAGATTGGCGAGGTGGAGCGTTGTGGCATCGGTGGAGGATGAGGCAGGCATGACGGTGGGGTTGAGGGGAGAGACTTGGCATTTGAAGCTGGCACGCCTCGCCTGAAACATGTTGAGGTTTTGAGCTGGAATGGTGGAGCTGATCTGCATCATCATGATTGTGTATGTATTTTGGGGTGCTATACAGAGGTGAGAGAGAAGAAAGGTGGATGGATATGGATATACAGAGGAGGGGTCAGGACAGCAAACCAATCAATTGCTGTGAAGCCCACTTCGAGGCTAACCGAGTGACCGAACAGAGGCAGGTGCGTATATATATATATAGTGCGTCTATGTGACATTGCCGATCGCGTCCTTTTGCAATTACCAAAATGCCCCTGAAGTCGTATCACAATATTTTAAAGTGGTAATATGGTACATACGCGGACGGTAGAGAGGGTTGAATTGGGAAACAAGTCATGACATGGACCTGTTCTGTGTGTTGAGTAATTGAGTGACAACGTTGGCGAAGGAACTTTGGGAGAGAGAAAAGCCACTCGCTTTGAACGTCAATTGACCGATTTGTCCCTCCATAATTTGGTAGCTCACACCTTAATCGTACCTATCATTTAAAGCCTCACAAAACAAACTAGATCCTAACTAGATCTTCTGCTTGACCCACGAGTTAAGTACAATGGTTGGCGTTTTATGATAGTTAGATCGGTATATAGCCCACACACAAGAAGGTTGGTTTCATGTCGATCTGTCAAGCAAAGAATCCACTTGCTTACAAAACTACATTGACAATTTAATTTATAAAATATTATGGGTTGATAGTTTAATTTTAAAAGTTTAACTCTATTAGATTTAGTTTCTGAATTTTATAAATTTGTTAATATCATTATTGAATGAATCCCTAAAAAATAAGTGAATTAATATATACATGTACAGTGTTGTCATTGAAAATTTGATAACAAATATATAAAATTATACATTAGATTTTTGTTTATCTGAATTATGGGGTTTGACTTCTGGTATGAAGGCAATAAGCGGTGTTTGTTGTGATTTGCGTCAACATCGCTGTAAATCATGTTTTTCTTTTTTTAAAAAAATGATATCGTTTACATTTTTGGATAGAAAACAGTACTAAGGAAGGTGGATGAGGTCATGACCTGGCGTAATCCTATGTGGAACGAAAAGCAGCCTCTTTTCCTATTTTTATATCTCTGGGGATTGCCACACTTGCAATATTATACAAATTATTGGAATATATATATATATGAGTTTGAATATGGTTATGGATATAGGTGTGAAAATAAATATTGAAAATCTATTGAAGTCAAAATTGTTTGTTCTCCAAACTACCGGGACCATGGATCTCAATAAAGAACTTTTGTTAATTAAAGCTTTTCCATTATTCCTCGAAGTCGAATCATCAGTCTATAATTCAAAGGGAATTTGGATTTGGATTTGTATCAGGTTACGATCTTTTCAGGAGATCAAAGCTTACTTCGTAAAAGGTTGATACCATGGAGAATATTTGAAGTAAAAACTTTGAACATTGAAATTGAATATGCAATATTAGGGCAAACCAAGTCAAATACTTGTGCTTGAGGCCACACCCTGAAAATTCTTAGTATTAGACATTTTTCTGCTAATTTTTCCTGGGTATAATACACCGCTTTAATTTTTCTGCTGAACTCATGCATTACCATAAAAGCTTACGTAATCCTATATGTGTGTGTGTATATATATAAATTGTGAGTTGAACACTTGAACTGAGTTATTAACTAATCAAAATTAATAACGATTCAAAATAGTTCAAGAAATCCTCCCATCCGCATGGAGGCACGAAAGTAAGACTAATTCATGCATAGGTTCAAAAAGGATTCTTCTTCCCAAAGAAACAGGAGGGAGGATTCTACCTGGAGACTTAATTAATCAGCGTTGCTATTCTAAGGTAAAAATAAAAAATAATTTAAAAACTAATTAAGCTGAAAGCATAACTAACTAAACATATATATACACACGTACGTATACGTGTGTATATATATTATTTGAACCACCAAAAAACATGTTGAACTTGAATAATCTAATTTAATTAAGATGGGTTGGGTCACACTAGTGTAAATTTTTCAAAGCTAGTTTTCTACGTTCATAAAATTAAAACTCAAAATTTTGTTTAAAAAGAAAATCAAATGTTAAATCAGTTGGATCAATCAATATTAGTAACTAATTAAACATGTATATTTGTGTATGCCGATACACAATGCATGTTACTTTGAGCACGCGTGGGCAATACATAATGTATGTTAGTTTGAGCTTAAATTAAGTTAAATCCCTCACATTAAACTAGTATTCAAAACTTAATAAAACTTCAACTAATTTAATTAAGTCAAGTAAAAGTGTTATCTTGGTATCCTAATTAGTTGTTAGAGTGAGGATAAGTATTAGTACAAAATATATATTTACTTAAAAATTTATATATATTAAATAGCACATGTAATGTAAATAAAAATAGAAAAGAGATTCTTTATCTTTGAAAATTTTTACTTTTTTTTTATTTTTAAATATAAGCCATCAAATCATGTAAAATGGACGACACTTGATATAAAATTTTATTGATGTTAAGACGTCGTCTATCATATTGATTGCTCTTATTTAAAGATAGAATCTCTTTTCGTAAAAATGATAAAGAATTGTGTGGGAATGATGGTCGAGAAGATAGGTATGTAAAGGCGTGCGATGATTTATATCTATGACGCGCAGCAATTTGGAACATGAAGGAAACTCCAAAAGGCAAAAACACTAAAATAATTGGGCAATTCCCACTCACAAATGAAAGTGGGGAGTACTGAATACTGAAAAGTGATAAGCTCCACTATGTATGACACTAAGCGGTAAGCACACGTGACTGAAACTTTATATATAGAGTCCAAATTAAGGGCAAGTGAAAAAAATAAAACGCATTTGTCATGAGTCTAGATTTTAGAATCTCCCAGTTTCACCACAAGACAATACTGCCAGCTTCGCTGCATTTTTGTGGCTTTATTATTATTTTAGTCTGCATACCCATCATTCCATTTCCACTTCCAGCCCCTTCTCTCTCTTTAATTTGTTTTTAATTAATTATCCCAAGTTAAAAGATGATAGCATTACTACACCTCTTGTTGCTCGCCTAATGCCCTCAAAAGCAAGATATCTCATCCATATATAGGCAGGCACAATTCATTGCTTCTTCCATCAACATCAATCTTTAATTCTGCATCTGCTTCCTATCCTTTGTGATGTCTCTCCTGCTGCCATCAAGGGTACTTTTTTTATTTCTTCTATTATCACCTTAATTTGTCTTCCTCTCACACATTATATTAAGGCTAAATTATATATATATATATATATATATATATATATCAATGTCAAAATGGGTAAAAATTCACATGCCGGCCCATATCCGCCCGTATTTAGACGAGATTGGACATGTTTTCTTTGCCTGGGAGCCAGCCTTTTTTTTTTCAAAAATATTATATTATTTAGTATAAATAATCTTATTATACATATCATATTTTTATATTTTATAATATTATATTTAATAATTATAATAAATTTAGATATGAAAATTTTTGTAATTTTTTAAAAATAAATAAGTAATTTTCAAATTTAAATATAATATAATTAATTCAAATAAAAAATATAAAAAATTAAAGTTATTAATTATTTAAAAATATTAAACAAATAATATTTTATATGTATAAATTTTATTTTAATAACAAATTATTAAATTTTTTATTTAAAAAATTTTAATATTATATTATTTTAAAAAAAACTGACCTACGAACGGCCTGTTTTGACAATATTATATATACTATATATCTATATTAGTGTGTGTGTGTATACACACACACACACATAGGGCTCTATAACTAACGGCAGTGTTCACAAGTTGTTCTGATAATATATATATATATATATATATATATATATATATATATATATATATATATATATATATATATCAGAATTATTGGTTGATCTCTGTATTAGCACTATTGGTAGGGCTCTATTACTAATGGCAGCGTTCACAAGTTATGTTAATTTGGGTTGGGTAAATTTTTTGACATAAACTAATTAAATGTGATTGGTTTTAAAAATTTTGTCACTTAAATTGAACCAACTCAAACTGTATTTAAGCAGATTGGTTTAGATTATGTTGATGAGTTGGTCTTTTTTTAATTTAATAAGTAAAAAAGTTTCATATTACCAAAAGTTTTAAATTGTTATATATTAATCTAAAAATATGGGCTCAATTTAAAACATTGAAAAAGTGAAATGTCTTCATAATTTAATAAAATTTGGAGTCTACATCTTTAACTTTACATAGGCATCTATAAATGAAAAAAAAAAAAAAGCAAATTGTGGCGAATAGGTTGGTTTTGACACATAGGCAATTTTAGAGTTTAAGATTTAAATTGCCGGATGACATGCTTGGTTTGTGGGCCCCCTTTTGCCAACATAATAAGTGAAAAAAGGTTAGCAGTAAAATCTAAATTATAAAAAATAAAACTAAAGAACTTAATTAGAAACCTTAAAAATTATAAAAATAAAATGATAAAAGAACCAACAAAGTAATCTAACCTAACTTGCAAGGTACTAATACTTTAGTTATATACGTAATTGAGACCAGTACTTCCTCCAATTACTAAGATAAAAAAAACATGCTTACATGTGCTTGTGGCATTATTAAAACCTTGTGAATCACGACACTTCACAATTTCGGGCAGCTTGTTCTCGAGATCACAATCACATTTTAATATTCGATTCCACATGCATTAAGTGTGTAGCCGTAAAACTGGAAAAGAAATTCTAAAAAGTTTTTTTTAAAAAAAGTACCACGTACTAATAAACTATCAACCACATTTTATGTGCTATTTATTTATTTATTTTTTTTAGATCAGCAATTTAAAACCAAGCGGCACCGTGTACGCGTGTACGCCCAGTGTGCGGTGTGAGACGATTTTCAGTGCTCACATAATATATATAGTAAATTATAAGTTTTTAAAATTATACATTTTTTCTCAATTTTTAAAATATAGGCCCTTCTCGTTTGTAATTAATAAATACACCATACTTTAGTTTAACTTTACATTTTTTGTTGAAAGTATTCTGTTACAGTATATTTTTGGATATTTGGTAATTTAGTATTACACATTTTTTTGACTAAATTTCCTTTTATTAATTAAAAAAATGACGATTACCGATATGAAGTGTACTTTCTCTTTTTTTTTTTATCCAAATCTGAGATCAAATGTAAGCGGGTCGAATTAGTAATTTTTTGAAAATGAAACCGACCTAACTTTTTTTTTTCTTCCTCCTCGGGCTTCTTCTTCTCTTCTTCTATCTCTCTTTCTTTCTCTTTTCTTTTTTCAAAACACTCAACATACACACATGGACTGAGGACTGAGGAGAAGTCTGTGAATCACCTCAACGGCACGCACAACGAAACTAGAGAGATACTACTTGGTGAGAGGTAGCCACTTCAAAATCAGAAATTTTTAGGTTCAGAACTAGGAATTTTTTTGGTTATGAATCATAAATTTTTGGTCTAGAACCAAAGAAGCAGAGACAAGTGACTGAAGCGAAGGAGACGGAGGAGCTACGCTTGGAGAGAAAGTAGATGCTTTCCAGCGATCTCCTCAACTATTTCCAGCCAACAAAAGATGAATCATTAAACCTTGTTCTTATTAGTTGTTCTTGGAACCTCATGTTGTGATTTGTGATAGTCTCTTTATCCAAACACATCTTTGAAAGTTTGAAGCTACAACTCAATGGAAGGAACTCTAGATTTGAACTACACTGAAGTATTAAAAAAACAATTAATTATTATTGGGTTCACAAGTCGGGTTAGATTAGAAATCTCCAACTCGCAACTTGACCTGCCAATGGTCAGGTTGAAGATTTTCAACCCAATATAACCCAACTGTACGGGTTAGGGCAGGTTGGCCAGTTCCTTGCCTACCCCTAGCCACCACCCTCTTCATCCTTCTTTAGTCCCCTCCCTCAAGTAGATCTCTATCTGGTAGTGGTTTTCTCATCCATTCAAGTAGTTTCTCTCTTGGGTGATGGTTTCTTATCCTATTTATATTTAATTCTTTTCCTTTCAAGTGTATTATTTGCCTTTCAATCATTTAAAAGAGTTTTAGGGCTAAGAGTGATTTTGAAGAAAACGGAACTCATTATTAATCAAAATGTACAAACACTTGTCAATATGATCTAAAAAAGGATAAATAAAACGACTTCAAATATTCTAGCGATATACATTGTTTTGCCACATTTGACTGGTAAATCGATATATGCTTTTTTTCTCTAAATCCCTTGATAGGTTTCAGAGTTTCTTTGAAGATTTTTTTTTTGATCTTCTGTTTCAGTTTTTCTTTTAGAGCCTTTGTTGCATCTGATCAATATAGTCTACCAATTTTTTTTAATATGATTTATCTTGGACTTTTTGACCATTATCAGAAAAAAATTTCAAAAAAAGTCAATTTTTACATGACGATAACTTTTTCTTTTATATTAATTCAGAATAAGATGTTATAATTATTCTACTTGCTAGTGATAGAAGCCTCCCAATTATACGTAGTACTAGAGTGCATGTGTATTGTGTGGTTCCTGAATCAGTCCCAGATGCTGCTGCTTCATTCACTCCCTGAGGGCATTGGGGCCACGTGAAACCCTCGTACGGTCACCAACCTAGACCTTAACTTGTGTCGTGTTTAAATAAACAGAGTGTAGAATCACATTGAGTTGACTTTTAATTGTCCTTGTACGTATACAACACGCTCTCAGTCTCGTCCACAATGACAATCAAACACACACAACTTCATTCCCCCGAAAAAAAATAAATGCCAACTATCGGAAACTTTCATAATTCATTAATTCAGGTTGTCCCTTGCTTGTCTTCAAAATTAAAACTTGTGACACGCCACGAACAGCTAAGCCTGAAATTCCATAATTCCATGATATTGATATTGATACATATTATAATAGTTACAATTTGCATAAATTTATATTATGATCATAGATTATGTATAGATCATGAAGTTCCATAGACATGCATAAAAATGCAAGGAAGGGGAATGTTGGTGGGACCGGTGATGGCGAGAGATGAGGAAGAGTAAAATTAAAGGATATGAATATGATAGGATAGGATATACAGTTGAGTGGGAAGAGGTTGAATTTGGAGAATTGGGAAATTAATATTACTTAATTGTGGTTGACAAAGAGAGACCACCGTCCTTACGTGATCGTTGAAAACCCATAAGTATCTATCAGCAGACACGCTGGTGCCTTTTTTCTGCACTGACTTTAGACGCAACTCGCTATTTTAAACCCTACATTCTTTTTCAGTGAGGGAAATTTGACTACTATTTCATTTTAGTCCTTTCTCCATAGCGTCCTAGATGGAGGACCAGATATACAGGTGTTTCGTTACGTGCATCAAGTTGTAAGCCTACAGACTGTCCTTGTTTATTGGAGAGAGGATTTTATACAGTTAGTTTTTACAATGACTTAGATTTTAATTTTTTTTTATAAAATTAAAAAAATAATATTATAAAATTTGAACTGTTAATTATAAAAATTAACGACTTAAATTAGACTAAATATCATGCTAGATGCAAAATATGTTTGTTGACGGGGGAAATTGTGACTATATTATTTCCTTCCTTAATTTGGTTCTTGGTAAATAAATATGACTACGTTGTCAATATTGCCCTTCAGTGTATATATTGTCAGTGAAATTAACAGAACAATTATTAAATGTGATGATGTGTAATATATTTTTGACGTATTATTACTTAGTCATAATTATATAACATATATTGACTATTAGTTTTTATTAATAGTACATTAATATAAAGACATTATTAGTAAAAACTAGTATTGTGACTCGTGCAATGCATGGATAAATCACAACTCTAAAAATTTTCGTAACTTAATTATAAAAAATAATAATAATTACAATTGATTTATATGAAATTTATGAGTTATGACATATACTTTTTAAACGTAAATATTTTGAATTGATTTATCAGTTCTATAATTAAATATATTTTACCTACTCAAACTTTAATTTGAATTGATTTATTTATTTAATAGAATAAATTTAAATGAATAAAATAAGTAAATTTGTTAATTTGCAAATTATTTGTTATTTGTTATAAATTATTTATTGCACAGATTGGTAATTGATTGAATATTGATTTCATCTTTACTTCTGAATGTATCTTTTTTGTTCTAATCGAATCCAAAGAAGAAAAACACTAAAGATTGTTGCTACATTTGGATTGGATCTCTATGCCTCAGATTTCATCTTTCAAAAATCTAATTTTCATCTCTTTCTTTAGTCAATGGATTATGATTTAAAGATTCATATTTCAAACTTTGATTTCTATTAAATTTAGAACTATTTTGGAAAGAAATCAAAATAAAGTCAAATTTTTAATTCACATGTCAATTACATAAGCAAATTTATTTTACTTACTAAAAAATCCTCTAAGACACCACAATGGTTAAATAACAAAAGGTAATTGTTTTTGAATTTCAATTCAAATAATTTAAATTAATTCAAATCAAATAATTAATATTATATGATGTCATTAATTTACCAAATTTATTAATTTACTTAATTTATTTATTCATTCAAATCAATTCAAATCAAATGAAATAACGAAATTCATTAATTATTAATTTCACTAATTAATAATTATGATAATATATTATGATAAAAATATATTATGCTATTTACTTTAACAATGACCCACATAATATATTAAATATATTGGGACCCACATAATATGATAATAATACTATAATTTATAAATTTATGAAATTTATAAGACTTATGAGTTATGATATATACTTTTTAAACATAAATATTCTGATATAAATTTTGATTATTTATACAAATATAAATTATAAATTATAATATAAAATGTATGATAATAAACGACTATATTATATTATGATATAAAATAAGTTATCAAATGGAATAAAATAAAGAGATATATGTGTAATCAATAAAAAGTTTTTAATTTAAAATTTTTTGCAAAAAAATAATAATCAAATTAAAAATATTCATATGGAATATATGATATGTATGGTCAAGAATTAATTTCAAAATGCTTTGATCCTCGTGCATGTATATTTCAACAATTTATTATATATATATTTCAATTAAAATCAATTCAAATCAAATAATTCATTTAATGTGATGTCATTAATTATCCTACAGTGACCAAATAATAAAGGTAATTATTTTTTTAATTTCAATCAATTCAAATCAAATAATTAATATTATGTGATGTCATTAATTTACCACATTTATTAATTTACCTAAAAAAATTATAACACGTGTATCAGTTTCTAATTCAAGGTTTTCCACTATTTCATAATTCAGACAATGTAACTACAAAACATAATTTCAGGGATACTGTGTATAACAATATAGCACAAGGTTCAAGTTTATATGAGATCAATTGTACAGGAAGAATCTACTTTGAAAGTCTGATAAAAAAAATATTAAGATCTGATGAAGATGAAAATTTACATACCTTAAAAAGTTCAAAGGGATTATCTTGGTGATAGACATCACTCTTCTTATTATTGCTAATAGGAAAGCACCTGTATTTGAGATATATGAAAAAATGGGTTTGAATTTTGAAATAAGAACTACTATGATTTTGAGGAAAATAGAGGTGAGTCTCTAAGAATATTGAAGCCCATGAAAATGTGAAAAAAAAAATTCATAGAGTAAGGATACATGTTAAAAATAGAAGTTTTACAAAATGTGTAAAAGAAGTGATAATAGACTTACAACACAAACCAAACGAACTTAATGCTTTTGAGCTTCTTCTTACAGGAAAATTTGCACCTCTTAGAAGAAACAAATTGTTGCAGTAATAGGCATGAAGATTGAGCGGATAGTCTGCCAAAGCTATGGAGGAACACGGTGCTAGGGAAATAGTGCTAGTTTATTGGACTATGATATTTTTCTTCGATTCCGAAAAAAGGTGGCAGAGAAATAATATCAATCAATTGTATCATGAAGAAAAGTACCTAAAGGGAAAAAAAGATTGGAGCTTTAAGATGTCATATCACCAGGTGTCAGTTAGGTTCCCGATCGATGGAAGAAGGTGATCAAATGGCGAAAGATGAGTAGCAAGAGCTTGATTGGGAGAAAGATCGTTGTCGAGTTGTACCAGTAGATTTAGAGAAGGAAAATGGACATGTATGATGGAAAACAAAACTCTGTAGTTTATGACTTATGAAGATAGGTATATAGCAATTAATTATTTGATTATTTGTATATAATATATGCTAATTTACCAAAAGACAATACATTATATTTCAATCGAAAAGTTTATCTAATTTATCAATTATATAACAATTATATACCAATTATATAGTAATTATATCAATTATATAGTAATTTACCTTAATTTTTTCAAATTCATTTATTGTGATTACATAGCAATTATATAGCAATTTACCCTAATTTTTTCAAATTCATTTAATGTGATGTGATTAATTTGTCTAATTTATTCATTTAAATTTATTCTATTATACAAAATTTAATGATTTACCGACAATTAATGTCTTATAGTGGAATTATTTTAGTCTATTATATAGATCACACCAATTTGCATTTAATATATTGTAATTATTTAATTATTAATTAAATTTATGATAATTCACAGTTTTAAAATAAATAGTTTGAATTCATTTGAATATAAAATTTTTAAATTCATTTGAATGCATTATAGAATCAATCATGCCAATTTACATTTAATATATTATAATCTTTACGAAATTTAAAATAGTACATCTCAAAAGGGCTACTTATAATAAATTTAATGTAATGTCATTAATATGAATGAATTTATTCATTTAATTTTTATTTTTATTTATTAATTTTGTTATATGTTATTTAATGACATTCATGTAATTAATGCTTTACAGTGGAATTGTTTTAGTCTATTATATAAATATCTTATAATAAGCAGCCAAATTGAGAAACATTATTTATGAAAGATCAGATTGAGGAACACTATATTTGTAATAAGACTAATTTGAGAAAGTAATTTTATAAGGGATTAAATTAATATATATATATATATATATATATATATATATCTCATATATACGGGAAGTCGGGAACAAAATGAGAATATAACTTTATAAGGGTCCAAAGTGAAAAGCACTATATGTATTAAAGACCGAAATGAGGGTTTAGTAGAGAGAAAGAGAGATTGATTAGAGTCGGTGCCTAATCCTTCGTTAATTTTCTCCAATGTAATAATATTTTAGCCTTAGAAAGAAAGAAAAGAAAGTAGTAGACGAAGATTTAAATAAAGCATGTATCACATGAAAGCAAAAATAAGCGAGTGAAGTGGGAAGTTGGGTGGGAAAGTGACCCTACGAGGACAAACACTGGTGAATAAAAACACGACACTCTTACATGTGAAAATTACACTATTTTAAAACAAATATTTAAAATTGTTGTCAAAATATTTTTGAAATATTTTAAATTTAAATCTGTTAGTTATGATTTGATAATCGCCTACTTATAATTTTTAATTAAAATTATTTTAAACTAACTGTTTTCATAACTGTCATGATTTTCTAAAAGTTTTCGTGTAACCTCTATTATCCCTATAAAATCTCTAATTAGTTTTTAAGGTTGTTCTTATCCTTTAAAATAGATTAATTCTCTCATTCTTATACACACACATATATATATATATATATATTAGGAGAAAAATGAGAGAGTACGGAGAAACCCTGAATCCTAATTGGTTCTTGTGTAGTTACTATGCGGGATCTTCTTGTACACAAATCCATCCATTGGATCATCATCCAATGACCGTGATTGTTTCTTTATTTTTTTTACTTATTATTATTTTTTAAAAAATTATATTAATCATTAGATCTAATTCAGATATCACTAAATTTAATTGTCAATTAATTTAAAAATTAAAAAAATTAAAAATACAATAAAATCACAGCCATATCAGAGATTCCTGCGCAATGCATAGTAATTACAATGCAGAGGAGCCAATCCATATTCAAAAAAGACTATTATAATTTTTTGGATCGCTTATTTAAATTTAGTTCTCATTCAAAAAATTGTTTAATTTTAGAAAAATTTTAACTTAAATAAAATTTATTTGATGTCGCAAAATATTTGTTAGAGGCAATATTTTTTAACATGGCTGAATTATTTACATCAATTCCTTCGATCTATATAGCACAACAAACATCTTTATGACAGCTATTATATATATATACACGTGTGTGTATATATATATATATATAGATTAATAATTTTTTTATATTAAACAATAGCCGCAAATTAAAAGTTTGTGAACTTTTTCGAAAACATAATCTCGATTACTCATTCGCTTGTCTACTTTATTAGAATTGAGATGCTGCTTTTCACTATCAGTTGGAGGTATGTGAATCTGATGATATGATATAATTATATAATTACCATGGTTATGACTTAGAAGAGCAGTGTTTTCCGTTTCTTTTGACTTTAGTTTTTTAATTCCGAATTAAAAAATAGAGAGGGCAAAAATTAAATTTTTTTAAAAAAGGAAAGTAAAAGGAAGGGCTTTGTAATCTGATTAGATTTTATAATCCGAAAACTCTCCCACCTGGGGGACAGGTGGACCAGCATGCTGCAAATTAAGGATATCATGCTGTGTTTAAAGACCATTTTTTTTTAGAAACACCATATTTAAAAATCTAAATTTTTTATTAATCTAATTTAAGTCAGATTGAATAAAAAATGTGTGAAGTTCTCTTAACACAAATTGTCTCCAATTACAAAATTTGAATTTGAACTTTTGGTTAAGGAAATTGATTACAAATCACAATACTGTAGCTGCTTAAATTTCAATAATGACAATACTTTATTTCTTGAAAATAATATCTTTTAGAGAATTTTATCATTTATGCTCAATAAATGCAAAAAGAATTAATCTTTGAACATTAAAAAATCTTTTGTAATTTTTTGCTGTTTATGAAGTACATTAATTCAAGTGTACTATTCAGAATCAATATATTATCACCATCCCGGCCTATTGGTAAAAATCGAAATTAAAAACTTTTTTGTATAATTTTATTATTAAGTTTTTGAACTAAAAATATAATTCATAGGAAATGATGTAGAAATGTGAGCCTTGAAAGAGCTGGATCTTCTTCATTTTTAGGTATATATTATTCACTGCCTTGAATTTTAGTGGATTGAAATAAATTTTTGATCTAACTTAAAATTTAGGAATTTGACGGAAAAAAAAAATTTGTTGGGAGTACAAGAGATCAGGATCAGCTACAGACACTTACAGACTCCAACTCTTTGTTAGCTACAATTTTATTTATTTAGTCACGGTTAAAACTGTGGTTAAATCTAAATTTTAACTACGGTTAAAATCGTAACTAACAAAGAGTTTGAGCGTTCAAGTTTTTAAAACTAATTCGTTTTCCAAGTACAAGGGGTGAAGCCGCCCTGCAGTATAGGTTTGAATTGTTTTATATTTTTTTTTGAAAGGACATGAACTGGTTATGTTATATATATATATTAAATATAATTCTACAAGTTTTTTTTTGGACTTATAACAGTTTCTTTGTCTGAGAAAATAAGAGATTTTTTATTTATCTGTAAATGTAAATCACATGAACCAAATCATATAAATTGAGAGTATTTTTGTTTTTTTTATATCTCTTATGCCTACAATTTTAGTAACATACACGCTTGATTGTCTATAACCCAATCTTGTTTTAAAAAAGAATCACGTACTTTTTTCCCCAATTCAATCAAACTCGATCGGCTGAATTGAATATTTAAGTGAACACGATTTAATTAAATAATAGAATTCTGCGTCTTATTTATGTGCTCAACAACCCAAAGGAACAGAAAGAAAGAAAGAAAGAAAGAAAGAAAGAAAAATAAAAGTTCAACGTACGGCCCTTTTGGATTGTAACATTGTCGTTGTACTGTTTCCATTTTCCAATGGGGTGCCTTCGTTGGGGCGACATACAAATGAACTTTTCGGGATTTACTTTCAAACAAAGAACCGTACTTGCTTTTAATTGGTCTTGCTCTCCTTAAATATGTTATTGTTGAATTAAATTCAAAACTACGTGTTCATTGGTAAACGGATTTATTTTCCTAATGTGTAGCCAACATGCTGTCTTGTTCCCATTTCTTGAAAATTCAAGGATTACTTGTAACAAGCAAAACATATAGGTTGTTATTCACAAACGAAAAATCATAAATGCTCTATTCTCTTACAAGTTAAGTTTTTTCCTGTCAGATCTAGTTTTTATTTTTTTAGATGCCTAATAAATAATTTAGGGTATATTTTTTATTTATTTAATTATAATCATCTGATCTAAAATGAACGATAATAATTTAAAGACTAACCTCTTCAAAAGAAAATTTAAACTAAATTAAATGATCTTAAAATTTAAATGTATGGCAATAAAAAATACTTTCTATATGTTAAGATAATTGAATGATTAAAAAAATGGATCCAGCAAATCAAATTGTCCAAAGACTTACCTATCTTTAAAAAAAAGTTAGATGTGTTGAGTCTTGAGTATTGTATTACATCAATTTTCTAACAAACTTACTTTCTTGTTGTGTGTGCTAAGGTGGCGTAATAAATGTGTTGCCACAGACCAAGACCAGCGCGTGCCGACTCATTACTTATTGTTAAGTAGTGTGTGTGAAACCGAGTACAGTTCACAACTTCACATAAATAATTTGAGTAAGAAATTTACGTATTCTTTCTTGCTTGACTTGAGTGCGATTTTGACGATTAATTAAAAGGTTTGTTCTGTGAGCTGTGAATCCATGGACGAGGTCTATTTTTATTTTAACCTTGACATTTGAATTTTTCATAAATAATTAACTATATGGCTCAAGATTCATTTTTTTTTTTCTATCTCTCGTTCTTGACATTTTATAGATTTAGGTGATCAGTTGGAAAGGAAATAAATTTGTTAGTTTTTCATTTTTTTTTCTTTTCGGACATCATTGACATTTGGATTTGTGGATTTGAACGAGTTAATTAACGACTTGACTTCACTCCTATTCTTTATTTTTAAATTAATTTAAGTCTTTGCTTAATTTTTGTTTTCTTTTTGTGCAAGAGTGGTTGACTTACTTTGCGTTCTCGCAAAACCCAACGTAGTTTCGTGACTCTTCAACTCCTAAAAAGTTTTGCCAAAAGAAATTGTCAGTTTTGAAATTTGAAGGAAAAACCAAAACAAAAAAATTTTAGAGAAGAATTTACATCGCATGGCCAAATGATTTCGTTGAGGGTTAAGATTGTTAAAATACAATTAGATCTAATTGTAATCAATCGATTCAATAAAATGCAATCAAAATCAACTAGGCCCCATTTGATAGAGTCAAAATCGGTAGAAAGGAGAGCTTCTTTTATGCAATGTTTTTTTTTTTCACGTTTGATAAATATTATCTATAATATATTGACGGAATCTAGAATTTTTTTTTATTCATTTTTTGTACGGCACTTTTTCATCTCTTCAGTAATGAAAAAATACATCCAAGAATGAAAAAGATGTTGGACTTTTGAAACTGCTCTTGTTTGTGCACCTACAATTTCCTTTCTACCCTCTAGTTTGTGCACAGTTGTCCGGAACTTGCAAAAAGTTTGTGCTTTGCTGATAAGTGTTCAGAATAAAGAGTGAATATATTTTTCAAATATCTCTATGTATTTCAAACGTTGACCAAAATTCAAATTACACAGCATTACAAAGAAAGTTCTTCATCAAGTCTGTATTTACTATCTACCTCCTCCTTGGAAGAATGTATGAAAGAAGCTGTAAAATGAAAAACAGATCTTCAAAGAAAAGTAAATCATGAACCCAGATTTTCACGCCAGTGATCAACCATTTGCTTTTTTGTCGATTGACCGGTTACTGACATAGTGTAGATGATTGATTGGTTTATGCCAAATAGTCGACTAATCTTAAATTCAAAAATCTATTAATAAGGCAATTAATTGACTAGTTGTTGAGAGCTAGATACTCGAAGAATTTCCACTTAAGGGCAATACAATAAATTACTTTTTTATTCATTTCTTATTTTCTTTTAAAAAATATAATAATATCATTTTCTCTCTCTCTTTTTTACTACATATTAAACAAGTTTTTTTTATTTTATTTTATTTATTTTCTTACTTCCTTTTCATTCCTACTCTTTTCTAAATACCAAACGAACTCTTAAACTTGATTAAATAATAAAATCTACTTTATTGTAGTTTTTGTAAAACCGATTTAATTACATTGGTTGCTGGATGGTTACAGTAGATATATTTCAAACTAACCAATTGATCACATAATATATTAATGTATTATATAGTATATAATATGTTTTATATTTTATAATATATAATATGTTTTGTATTTTATAATATCTATTTTAAATATTTTTATTTTTAATAAGCACTAAAAATTTGAAAGAACTTTTTTTATTATTAGAAATGTCTATTTATTATTCAACTTTGACAAATAAAAAAGATGTAATATTTAATATTAAAATTTTTAAATAATTTTTTTTAAAAAAAGCAGTCATTCAATTTAATACAAACTGATTATGGTTAAATTGAAATGACTTTAATTTATGTAAATATTGGGATGAGATTTCTTAATTTCTATTAAATTAGATGGAATTAAGATTTGAGATCGCCCTTACCTTTAGTCTTTTTGGTAGTGGCGGCCAAGAGGAAGCTAGCTACCACCCCTCTTCATCTTCCTTTAGTCTTAATCAAGTAGATGTCTCTCAGGTGGTAGTTTTTTTTTATTCCCTTCAAGTAGTTTCTCTCTCGAGTGATGATTTCTTATCCCTTCTGTGCTTTTTTGTCTTTCGAGTGTATTGTTTAGCTTTCATTCATTTAAAGAAATTTCAAACTAAGAGTAATTTTTGAGAAAATAAAAATTATTATTAGTCAAAATATGTAAATACTTGTTAATGTGACTCGAAGAGCAGTTGAGTATTACCCCCATCACGTGGCTCTCACATCAATCCTTCTTACGTTAGCAATCTCCACTGTTACTTAGCATGTTTGATTTGAAGATTTGTAAGGATATAATAGATAAAGTAATATGAAATATAGTGATAATTTATCCAAATTGCTTATAAAACAATCTGAAATATAGTGAAAATTTGTCTAAATTATCATCTTTGAAAAACACTAAAATTAAGTTTGATTGTTAAAATTTAAGCTAAAAAATTGGAATGATAATGAAAATTGCCAAAGGTTTCATATTTGGTTGCTGGATTTCCATTTCTTTAAGTGAGGGAATGTGAATTTCTAAGCATAAGTAATAGAATAGACTTTCCTATATTTCTAATATAATAATTTAACTATTATTCTCTTATAAGATTTTTAAAATCAAACTCTTATTCTAATTTATAATTAACCTCATTTAATTGCTCTTGGATATCTATAACATTTACGTTGGCATACTTGAGAATACTGGGACCACGATCACTATCAACAATATAGTTAAATTTTATTAAAAATTATTTCATATATTTTGTAATATATTAAAAATATTAGTGACTTGATGATTATTAATTATAACTATGAAGTTACCTCATAAATTTGAATTTCAATATGTCTTATATACAATATTTAATATATTTAATATTATATTATATACAATATTTAATATGTTAATATTATATTATTTTATATTTAATTTCTTTATTGAATTTATTTACCAGTATTCTATAAATTGTTTATATAATTATTTATGTATTTATGAATATTATATTAATTTTCTTCCAATTCCTTTCTATTTCAACACGAATTCTTATAATTAAACATAAAAATATCTAACCAAACATGAAAATAAGAATGAGAGTGTGACTCAATTCAACAACCAAATGTGATTTAAGGTTTCTTGGCTTTCTTTTGGAGGAGCTTTTCCAAATTCACTGCATGATGAATGATGCAGCCTTCACAGTGGCATTTTAAGCGATTGCAGACTGTTGTTCATCTCACTTTTGGCAACAGTTTTTATTGTTGTGAAAAGTTTTAATAACGGTAAAAACTATTGTTAAAAGGGATGAGTACCGTGCTCCTCTCTAAAGATGAGCAGCGTATTCGAACTCATTTCAAGCTTGCAACTCTCGCCTGAAACATATATATATATATATATATATATATATATATATATATATATACAAAAAATATTGCAGGGCCAACAGTGAACATAAGTTGGATCGAGTCGGGACTTATATAATTTATGGTCTAAAAATTCTAACTTAGCCCAGCCTATCATAGGTTGTGAGTTAGGTTGGGCCAGCCCATAGACTATTTTTTTAAAAAAATATATTTTTAATTACTTTAAATGATAAAAATTAGATATTGAAACTATTAAATTTTAAAAAATTAAACTAAACTTTTTAAAAAGTATATTAAACCTTCAAATAAGACAAATTTTTTTTAACAATGTATTTTTAATTATTTTAAATGACAAAAACTATAAATTAAAATTATAAAATTGTTAAAAAATAGACTAAACTTTTTAAAAAATAGATTAAAATTTAAAAAAATAATAATAAAAAAAATCAATAGAGCTACCCAATCCTAACCCACCTAAATCTTAAGAGTTTGAATAAGTTGAACCAAAAATCTTTCAAAATGAGAAATTAAATTATTAATTCATCTCACATCACTTACAAGACTAGTGAATAAGTTCACTCATTACTAAATTAGGTATTTAATTAAATATTGATATATAATTATAAGATAATTATATAATTATGAGATAATTATATAATTATGTTAACCATATTAATTAGGTTATAATTAATATGATTATATAAGTATATA
Organism: Biancaea sappan; assembly: GCA_037074585.1. Lineage (NCBI taxonomy): Eukaryota > Viridiplantae > Streptophyta > Magnoliopsida > Fabales > Fabaceae > Biancaea > Biancaea sappan. Next base: position 30,341,142 of record CM073500.1, on the reverse strand, counting down.
ACACAATTATATAATATACCGGAGGGACGGGAAAACGCCAAGAAATGGAAGCTAAAACGACAGGGAAAGTGATGGAAAATGAAGCACTGGTGACTCACAACCAACGACTGAGTAACGAGCAAACACGCAGACAAGCTTCAAACAGATATGTGAGCAATCACCGATGGCAACCTCACAACCAATAACAAGATAACACACTGAGACAAATGGAAAAAATGTCACACAGAGGAAATGGGGAAATAAGACAAATGGAAACGGCGGCATGTGAAAAGAGCAGGTGAGCGGTGATTCAACCATGTTTGTAAGGCTCAGAAGTCACAAGCCACGCGACAATGCAATGGTTCAAACATGGTTAACCCACAATGAAACCCCGAACGAAAACAACATGCAGATCAATACAATTCTATTAAGAAGTGAGACCCACTTCATGCCTCACCTAACCCAGTTACCGAGCAGAGGCAGGTGGGTATATAAATACACACTGTTTAGTGCTCTGTTTGATATTGCCGTTCGCGTCCTCTGCAATTACCAAAATGCCCATGAACTCAATACTATATTTTATTAAGTGGTAATATATGGTAGATACGCGGACGCTAGGGAGGGTTAATTTGGAAAACCACTCATAACATTGGACCCCTTCTGCCCTGAGTAATTTTGGTAGAGGCAATTTTTCGAAAAAAATTTTGGTAGAGGCAAAAGTCACTCCTTTGATCCTTTTATCCCTCCATAGTTTGATTGTCCGCAGCTTAATGTTACCCGTAAGCTCAAAGCATCACAAAACTATACTAACAATTTAATCCTTAATTATATATATATATATATATATATATATATATATATATATATATATATATATGGAAGGAGATCCCTACGTGCACGACTAGGGATATTGTTGAATCAGTTTAATCCAATAGTTCTTATTTATTTAGTATTTTTTATTTTTATACAAAAAATTACTTGAAATTTTTTTTAAGTATCAATTAATCTAATGATGATTGTAAATACAAAAATATACATAAAATAATAATTTTAATTTTTTTTAAAAAATAAAAAACATTAAATAAATGATAAATGTTAAAACTTAGCCCCTTTTGCGCGCAAAAAGAGATCTCTTTCCCCATATATATATATATATATATATATATATATATATATAGCTCCATTGTTAGTCTTTAAATATTTAACTGATTTAGTTTCTTAATCTTATTTGAGTCCACTCCTTATATATAATAAATAAAAAATTAAATTTTATGGAAAGATTAATTTAGACTACATTTATAATTTATGAAAACTAATTTATTCAACACTTAAATTTCATGAATTAAATTATAAAAATAAATTTCTTAAGAACTAAACTATATTTTTACTCAATAATTTATGTCGTTATAATTAAATATTTTATTAAAAAAATAATGTATACAAATATCTACGTTACCTTGAATTTTAAAAAATATATAATTACTTTTAAAAATATACATTCATTCACTGTGTTTTGATTAAAAATTTGATAACAATTATATGGTAGTTATAGATTAAATTTATCAAGGCGACAAGCGGTGTTTGTTGTGATTTGTAATAGTTTGTCACCTTCCCGTGTTGTCAACATCGCTGTAAATCATGTTTCCTCATTTTTTAAAAAATTGATTTCGTTTACATATTTGGATAGAAAACAATAAGAGAGGTGGATGCATGAGGTCATCATGTGGCGTACTTCGCATAACGAAAAGCAGCCTCTTTCCTATTTTTATATCCCTGGGTGATTGCCATACTTGCAATACCATACAAATTATTGGAATATATATATGAGTTTGAATATGCTTATGGATATACACCTATATGTGGAAAAATTGAAAATCTTTTGAAGTCAAACGCTGTTATGTTCTCCAAACTACATATATATATATATATATATATATATATATATATATATATATATATATATATATATATATATATATATATATATATATTCACTTATATTAATTTCTGGTATGATCTTTTCCGGAGATCAAAGCTTGCTTAGGACTGAAGCTTGATTCAATGGAGAATAGTAAAAAGTTTGAACCTTGAATATGCAATATTAGAGCAATAATCAAAGTCAAATACTTGTGCTTGAGGCGAAACCTCGAAAGTTCTTAGCAACTTACATTTTTATGTTAATTTGTTCTTGGGTAATACGCCTCTTCTTGTACTCATGCATTACATCACACAAACGCTTAAGTAATGCTATGTTTGAATTACAAGTAGAACTCAGTTATCAATTAGTCAAATATCAATTTTTGTTTAATATGGGTCGCATATATATGCATGGAGAAACGAAACAGGGCGTGATAAGCCTAATTAACCGTCAAACTCATATCTATGTTGAAAAAGGAAACTTCTACGTATCCAAAGAAACAGGAGGGGGATTCTACTTGGAAACTTGATTAATTACCATTGCTATTCTAAGGGGAAAATAAGAATTCGTTTAAAAAGAGGAGCTCATGTGTTCGCACACACACACAAACACACATATATTTGAATTATTAATACTTAAAAATTTTATTGAGTTCTAACTAAAATGATATGAGTCAGATCAGATTATAAAAATGTAAAACTCTTCTAGCAATAATTTTATTTAGTTACAAGACTTGAATCCAAGATCTTGCTTAAATAAAAATAAGAATCAACTCACTTAAATTATTTAGCGTTGATAACTAATTAACCTCTCTCTCTCTCTCTCTCTCTCTCACACACACATATACCCACAAATATATATGGTGTTTTTAGCCAAGTTTGAGTCAAACATTTTTAACATTGAGTTCTAACTAATCTAATTCAAATCAAATTAGATCACAAAAGTGTGAAGCACTCCCAATATTGTTATTCTTGACATTAATTTGATTCAATATGAATTTGTATAAAATGGGTATCAAACATCGTTTAATCAGTGAACCAGTCACTTAAAAAATTGATCAAAACTTGGAAAATTAATTCAATAGTTGAACCAGTTTTATTTTTATTTTTCATAATATTTGTAGGTATTTTTGATATAATATTTTAAATTTTGTTATATATCCATATATTATTCAAATTAGGTATTATTATTAAATATGCACAAAAATATTTAATAGCTTGTTTATACCCTTTATAAGTTTGTCAGATTTAAACACAAAAAAGACTTATTAATGCATTATATTAAGTTTTTAATGTATAAATAAAAAATATATAATTATTTATAACTAATTCAATTACAATCAGAACTAATAAACTTTAAACTAATATGTCAGCTAATTCAATATTTCATTAGCTTTTAAAACCTGTTCAAATCAGTCTCACTGTGTAATATTGGAGAGCCCGTCGAACACAACAATAAACAAGGCAACAAAGTTAGAATAGGATATAAATCACTACTAGTACAAGATATAATTACTTCAAAAATTCATCATATATGGTAATGCAGAACTGCAACATCTAAATAATAAATACAAATGTTTAGAATTCTTTGTGAATTATGGTTGCATAAATAATTAACTATGAACCCCCAAAAGGCATATGATGATTTGATATCAATCATGTGAAGCAATTTCAAATATGTACAATGTATGAACCCAAAAGGCAAAAACAGTAACAAAATCAAAGTGACGTCAGCCTCCATTTTATTATATATATATATATATATGTTTATATATTATGTATATATATGACACTACGCATATGAGCCTGAACTTTTATAAAAGTAAAAAGCCCTCGTGTAAAATGCATTTGTCACTTGACGTGTTGGGAATCTCTCTGTTGACCACAAGACAAGATATTAGCTTCGTTGCATTTCTATGGATTTTCTATTATTTTAATAGTTTAATCTGCAAACCATTGCACGTCCAACTTCTCTGTTTGTATTTGCTATATTTTTTTTTAGCAGTGATTAAAATTATTATTAAAATTTTTAATAATACTTTTAGCTATTGCTAAAATTTTTAACATTTGTTAAAATTATTGTTAAAAGGACAAACATGTCCAATCACTTCCAGCCGCTCCACTCTTTCCTAGTTTGATCTCTTTAATTTCTTCTTAACCCTAAATTATTATTAAAGGTAATAGTATCCCTTTGATTTGTAAGGACGATATATGATCCATAGGCACAATTCATTGCTTCTTCCATCAACATCAAAACTTTAATTCTCCATCCGCTCCTATCCTTTGGGTGACGGCTCTCCTATCTCTTGTGATCTCTTTCTAACTTTAATTTGCTCTAATAAAAAAAGGTGTTCTTTAAAAAAAAGAAGAATGGACCGTCCTACTACGAGATTGGCCTCTCAGAACGTTGATCTCATTTTTATTTTAATTTTTGTGCTCGTTTATTTTTTTTCATTTGACATGCATCTCAAAAAAATTTTAAAATGGGTCAAGTTCATGGAGCCGACTCGACCTGATCCTGTAAATAAGATGAAATAGATTAAAAACTTAATAATTCATATTTAACAAATACTTTTAGTCTAGCTTATTTAGAGTGTGTTTAGAAATTCGTTGAGTAAACCTAGTTTTGAACAAAATTGATTTTTAGAATTGACTTAAGGTAAAATTGATTTTGGATGAACGTGATTTATGTTTGGAAACTATCATCAGAAAAGTGATTTTGGAAAATAAATTTCGTTTAAATATTGAATAGCAGAAGTACTTTTGAATATGTAATTACCAGAAAGGGTATAAATTTTATATTATTTTATTTCATTTGACTATTGACACTAAAATATTAAAATTTATGAATTTTGTAAAAAAATGAATTTATTTATCTCCAAATTAGTTTTAACTATTTTTTAATAATTATTGAAAGATCACTCTTTGAGTTAATCAAAATAAAATCATCAAACTTATATAAAAAATAATTCAAGTAAGCAATTAAATTAAAATTTAAATAGAAGTACATGGTCTCAATGAATTACAGATAATTGTCATTTACTCTACATATGCTCCACAAGTTGATCACGAATAGTGTCTCGAAGATAATCCATTTCTGATGAAGATGTTAGGTTTAGGGTTTGCAAGGAATCTGAATCATCATTGTTAACATACTCTTCTCCTAGCAGTTCTTCTTCTTTTGAACGAGTGAATTCAATATCTGTATCAGTGTTTCTTCTGATAAAATTGTGAATAGCCATTATTGCACTGACCAATTGAGCTTGTGTTTCAAATTTAAACTTAGGCATACTTTTCAAAATTGCGAACCTATTCTTCCATACTCCAAAAGTTCTTTTAATAGTAGTCTTCCAACTTGAATGATAATAATTAAATACCTCATTTTCGTTCTGAAATCTACATGAATGTCGTTTAAAATCAGGTATGTGATAACGCTTACACTTGTATAGACCGATATATCCAACTGGTGTTGGATAGCCAGCATCCACTAAATAATATTTACCTAGAAAAATAATAAAATAATTATCAAACAAAGTCTAATCTAAAAGTCTAATCAAATTGCGGTTATGATAAATGATATACCTGGAGGTGGGTGTGGAAAATTCATCTCAGGTGTTGTCAGAGCATGTTGGAATACACGAGCGTCATGGGCGGTGCCTTCCTATCCTGGCAAAGCAAATGTGAAACACATATCCCAATCACATGCAGCCATTATGTTTTGTGTTGAAACTCCTTTTTTTCCGATAAATTTTGGTTGCTCACTAGCACTAACCACACAGTGAACATGAATTCCATCAATAGCTCCTATGGCATCCTTGAAAAATGGCCAATATCGTCGATCATTTCATGAGACTTCACGAAATATATGATCTTGTGACCTAATATATTTGAAAGACAACTTCAAGTAAGCAGTTAAGACCAAATGAATATGTCTACTAATAGTCTCTCCTAAATGTTGGAACCTCTCTTGTAACATTCTATTTCCCACTCCATGGCCAACCATGTGTAGAAACATTGTAACCATTTCTTGAATTCCCATCCATGTGGTATCCTTTAGACCACATTTATTTAGTTCTAGACATAACTTATGGAATACATGTTTCTCCATACGAAACATTTCATTGCAACGAATAGGATGTCCATTTAATATTTTCTAGAACTCATGCATGACCAGTTTGCTCACTTGTTCTACATGGCTGTTTGCATAAATAAGTGGTTGCATATTAACTAATTAGCAAAGTTGTAGCCACATATTCTTTCATATCATCGTCATCGACGAGATAACTTGCTACTTCATTCATGTTTATTTCATGATCATCCATTTACACCTATTAAAAGACAACATCAATAGACAACATGAAAATTAACATTCGTAGAAAATGATATCCGACAACATAAAAATTGAAATTCTCATAATTAAGTTGATAATTAACATTCATAGAAAATGATATCTAACAACATGAAAATTAACATTCGTACCAATGAAATACAACATGTTTTTCCCTACAACATAAAAAGACAATAATACAACTACTAATGAATCCAACATGATATTAAACTAGTCCTTCGGATAGTTCTCTGGGTCAGATGATGTACAACGAAGCCAATCTACTAACTGATCGTTTGCACCTGCCTTCCTCAATGCCACAAATGCCTCCCTTACTTTCTTACTCATAATTAAATTAATACATCTGGAGCGAAGTTCCAGATCATCTGCAATTTCATCTATATTGAGAAGTTCAGTTATAACTTCACCAATAAAAGCACCAGGGATGTCAGCATGGCGTAAGCGACATGTATTTGCCATGACACTCACTGCATCCATTATCTTAGAGGCAGCTGGCACTTTAGCTTTGCCTCTTTGTTCACTATAAGTAGCCCTCTTCCTCTTATCCCCACTCCTCTGGCTTTTGGTATCTTGAGAGACATTTAAGTTGATATTTCACAGTTCATTGGTTGCTGCAGCACTAAGATCTTCTTCACTATCCCCCGACCCTTCCTCTAAGTCCACAGCAATATTGTCTAAAGATGGGCGATACCCAACATCAACGTTAAACCCAGTAGACAGTATTCCTGATGATGGTGCCCAAGCATACTCCCCAGTGGCCACCACGTCTTTAAACAATGAGGTTAGCTCATGGGCAAATGGTAGACCTGTCACATCCCAAAAATTGAACATGTGAAAAGATACTACTCATTTGATAAAATTCTCAAACATAAGTTATTTACATATATTCTGTAAGGTTTTACATTCAACCTTAATCATTCATTCCACACTACAGAATTATATTCATCTGATAAGCAAATATAGACATACATAATCTGATGTTTTTATCTCATCGCAAGCCTAGGAGACCTATAGAAAGTACAGAGCGTTCCTAGTATCCACATTAATAAGTATTGGTATCCCACCAGACAGAAAGAGAGAATAATTCCAAGGGCTTCTATTCTTCAAACGGATACTCTTCTTCCTTGTTTTCTGTATCTGAAAAGATAATCATAGGGAGTGTGAGTTTATTTAAAAACTCAGTAAGTAAATAACTGTACTATATAAAATATCAAAAGTACAAATACCACATTTACTCATATAATTAATTGTCTTATACATCGAGTAGTATGAGACTCTAACCCTTTCAAACTCATGAATAAGATTTCATAGATATACACCGAGAAGTATGAGACTCTAACCCTTTCAAACTCGTGAATAAGATCTCATAGATATACACCGAGTAGTATGGGACTCTAACCCTTTCAAACTCATGTATAGGATTTCATCGTTATGCACTGAGTAGTATGGAACTTTAATCCTTTCAAACTCATGTATTAGATCCCGTAGATCTTTACACATTTATAAGATAGTGAGAATTTATCACATAGTACAATTGCCATGAAATAAAATAATTTCTACATACTCTTATTTCTACCGATCATCATATACTCTCATATGAAAAATTGATTGCTTAATATCCAAATAATATTGTAAATGAGACTTATATTGTACTTTGACTAGTAATATCAAATTAGCTTAGCAAGGTTATTCACTTACCTTGATGTTTGTCCAAGTTTACCTTGTTCCACACTAGAATTTGTGTAGGAAAATTTCCTAGTAAAATATATTACAAGGAAACATAAGAAAGGAAACAAAATCACGAAAAGATGCAAAATTTTCTGATTGCTACAGTAACGGTTTGCTACAGTGACAATTCGCTACAGTAACGTTGACTGCTACAGTACCGTTGACTGCCGACACTACAGTAACTGCTACAGTAACTCGAAAAAATTTTCCAGTTGCTACAGTACTTCGAATTTTGCAGAAAATCTTTCAAAAATTTCATCTTATAATTCCTTGTTTCTAAACCAAAATTTCATCTCTTCTAACTTACTTAACTCAATCTTAACTCAAAAACTTCCAAAACAACTCAAATCTATGAATTATTATCAAAATTTTCAAGAACCAAAACCTCCTCTGATCTTCTATATAAACTGAAATTTAAGGAAAATAATGAGATTAAAGCTTACCTTTGATCTCTACCAAGCTTTTGAACCGAACAATTCTAAAAAACAACACCAAATCTATGGGAGAGTTGAGAGGGAAGGTTGAAGGTTGAGAGAATTGTGAGAGAGTGAATGAAGAAGATGCTGGAGAAAATGAAGCTAGAAGGGAGAGAGAGAGTTAAAATGTGATGGGTTAGTTGGGTAACCCAATGGGTATCCATAACCCAACATCTAAACTCATCCAGTCAATTTACAATAAATGGACTAATTGACCATTCTTAAACCACTTTATCATGAACTTCACCATTCTTAGAATATATCCCACATGGTGCAAATATTCAGTCCAGTCATTTAACTCAATTTTCATAAATAATATTCAAAGAGAACAATTAAATATGAAAATTAAAAATGACCAAAATAAATAACTAAAGTAACGTTGTAAAATTCTAAAATACTCTTAGGCAAATTATATTCCAAAATTAACAGGTATTACATTCTACCCCCTTAAAGAATTCGGTCCTCCGAATTAAAATCTTACCTCAAGTTTCAAACAAATGTAGATATTTTTCCACATTTCATCTTCTGCCTCCCACGTAGCTTCCTCGCGAGAATGATTTCTCCAAAGAACCTTGACAGTAGGAATTTCTTTAGTACGTAATTTCTTGACTTTTCTATCAAGAATAGCTACTGGTACCTCTTCGTAGGTGAGAGTTTCATCAAAATGAACTTCTTGGGGTTGAATGACATGAGAAGGATCAGGAAGATATTTCCTTAGCATGGACACATGAAATATTGGATGAACTACCTCTAGGTCGGAAGGTAGGTCTAGGCGATATGCCACATTACCCACTCTGTCTACAACCTCATATGGGCCAACATACCTCGGTCTAAGCTTGCCTTTCTTCCCGAATCTCATTACTCCCTTCATAGGTGAGATTCGTAAGAAAACCATATCACCTATTGCAAATTCAAGGTCACGTCGTCGGTTGTCCGCATAAGACTTCTGTCTACTCTGAGCAGTTAACAACTTCTCTCTGATCAGTTTAACTTTATTTATATTTTCTTGTATCATCTCAGGTCCAAGTATTTTGGTTTCACCAAGTTCAAACCAACCTATAGGAGATCGACACCGTCTCCCATATAAAGCCTCAAAAGGTGCCATCTGGATACTGGCTTGGTAACTGTTATTATAAGCAAATTCAATAAGAGACAAATGATCTTCCCAACTTCCACTGAAATCCATCACACAAGCTCTTAGCATATCCTCTAAAGTCTGAATTGTCCTTTCGGACTGTCCATCAGTCTGAGGATGGAATGCTGTGCTAAGATTCACTTTGGTACCCAAAGCCTCTTGAAAGACTTTCCAGAACCGAGAGGTAAACTGAGGTCCTCGGTCTGATATAATGGATATTGGTACACCATGAAGTTTCACTATTTCTTTAACATAAAGTCGAGCAAGTTTTGCTACACTGAAAGTGGTATGAACAGGAAGAAAATGTGCTGACTTAGTAAGTCGATCCACTATGACCCATATTGAGTCATTTCCTTTTGTTAACCGGGGTAAACCTACTACTGTCACATCCCAAATTTGAGCATGTGAGTAACTTCGTAAACTCAAGAGTATACCTCAATGGTATCCCATAAAATCTCTGATTAATACTAATGCATAACATAATTTTTCAAGAAAGATATTTATACATATAAAAAGTTCAGCATAGTGAAACAGAAACACAAGTCAAATATCATACAATATGATACAACTTTCCAAGCCTAGGTGACCTATAGAGATTACAGAGCATTCCTAAGCTTTTGGATTTATAAGCGCTCCAGATAAAAAGTATCCTCGAGGAATACTAATTCTCCTGCGGATTTTCTTCGTTGACATCCACTGTATCTAAAAAAAAATGTTCATGGAGAGTGTGAGTTCATCAAAACTCAGTGACTAAATGACTGTGCAATAATAAATATATCACAAGTACAAATACCAGAATCATAATCACAATAACAACAGTTATTTTGATATTCAGGGTTTCTATACCTCTGTATTGAATGTTCAAGAATTCAGTCTCCACTTATAATCTCAATCATTACATGCATTGGTATCTTGGAAATAAAGCCCTCAACCATTCCATGTATAAAATTCCATGCATTGGTATCTTGGGTCAAGCCCTTAACCATTCCATGTGTATAATTCCATGCATTGGTATCTTGGGTCAAGCCCTCAACCATTCCATGTGTATTATATACTCAATTCATAATAATCTTAAATCAACAATAGATTTCATTATCTAGCAATTATCAATAAATATAGAATCTAATTGCGATATGAGATGGAGTTTATATTGTACTTGGAATAAAAGTAAATAAAGTCGGTTAGCAAGGTCATCCACTCACATAGATTCCGTATCCCAGTCACTTTTCTGAGTTGCTACAAAGAAGAGTACGTAGTTGGATTTCAGGTTCCGCTACGAAGATTTTCATAAAGATCAGATATAGAAAGTCAGGGTTGCTTTTGTACCAAAATACTATTCATACGTATAATCACTATTCATACATACGATCACTATTCATATGTACAATCACTATTCATACGTACAGATACTATTCATACGTATGATTATTATTCATATGTACGATTACTATTCACACATACGGTTACTATTCACACATATGGGTACTATTCATATGTACGAATATTATTCATGCATACGATCACTATTCACACGTACGGTTACTATTTATATGTATGGGTACTATTCATACGTACATGTACTATTCATACCAGAAATAGAGAATACAATCTGTAAAAGAGTAAACCAGGTAAGTTCCCAGGAAAGAGTGGAGAGTCCCAATGGACACACTTAAGAACCATGTCTTCCCTTAGCCAAAACTTTCCTAGACATGTATTCTTCACAGTTTACATTCTATTTCGGTAATCAGAGAATCAAAACAACATATAGGTAGCTAAGGACAGTTTTTCTGATGTGGAAGATCAGTCAAAGCCGCAACCACAGAGCATACTTAAGAAAATAACTTTTAAAATCTGAATGGCATAGAAAAGGGGCATAGTATTCTTACCTTGGATCTAGGCTAAGGAAGAAAGACCTAGAATCTCAGAGCCCTAACGCCGGAACAAGAGAATTTTTGAGGAGATGAGAGAAGAGAAACTGAAGGTGTGAGTTTTGAAGTGAAATGGAAGGACCTATTTATAGGAGAAGTTATGGTACTATTTGCTACTATTCTATCTACCGTTCTCCTTTACTATTTCATCTATCAGTTTCACTTACTAGTTTTCATCTACCAGTCTCACTTACCAGTTTTCATCTACCAGTCTCACTTACCAGTTTTTATCTACCAGTTTCACTTACCAGTTTTCATCTACCAGTTTTCATCTACCAGTCTCACTTTCAACTATTCATTCTAGATTCCACTTTTGAACTGTATTTTTACTTAATGGGATTAATTCCATATCGTATCATCCATTATATCCCACAATTTATAGAATCTATAAATAAAAATTTGTATTTTCAACAATATACACAAACGAGTATACAAAAATTAAACCGATAGGGAATTTATTTTCTCCAAAATAAATTTATTGTAATTCTTGAATACTTATAACTTAAAAAAAATATAATGGGTATTACAACTACAAAGTCCATAGTGATCCTTTCCCATTTCCATTCGGAAATATCTAGTTTTTGCATCAAACCAGGTGGTCGTCGATGTTCAGCTTTAACTTGCTGACAAGTTAAACATCGAGCTACAAAGTCAGTCACGTCTCGCTTCATGCCCTCCCACTAGTAAACTTGTTTCAAGTCCTGATACATTTTCACAGCACCAGGGTATACAACGTATGGCGAACCATGAGCTTCTATTAAGATTTCATGTTTCAAAGATTCAATGTTGGGGACACAGAGTCTCCCATTAAACCATAAGACTCCTTCTTCATCTACCAAGAAACTTGGTGCTAAACCTTCCTTTGCCTTATCTCTGATTTTGATCATATCGATGTCATTTTCTAAAGTTGCTTTTACTTTTTCAACAAGGGATGATCTAACTGTTAAATGAGCCAGAAATGTACCTGACTCAGTGATCTCAAAGAATACTCCATCAGCTTCCAATTCTTGTAGTTCATGTATTAGAGACCTCCTTATAGTGGCAATGTGAGCTAAACTTCCCATAGACTTTCGACTTAGAGCATCAGCCACTACATTTGCTTTACCTGGATAGTAAAGGATGGTACAATCATAATCTTTCAGAAGTTCCATCCACCTTCGTTGCCTTAGATTGAGATCTCTCTGCTCAAAAATGTACTTAAGGCTTTTGTGATCTGTAAAAATTTTACAAGTCTCCCCATACAAATAATGTCTCCAAATCTTTAGGGCAAACACTACAGCTGCCATTTCCAAATCATGAGTGGGGTAATTCAATTCATGCTTTTTAAGCTGACGTGAGCCATAAGCTATGACTTTACCATGTTGCATCAACACACACCCTAAGCCTATCTTTGAGGCATCACAAAATACAGAGTAACCCCCTGGTCCTGATGGTAGGATTAAGACTGGTGCAGAAGTTAAACACTCTTTCAATTGGGTGAAACTTTGCTCACATGAATCATCCCAAATGTATTTAACATTCTTTTGAGTTAACTTATTTAATGGGAGAGCCGTCTTAGAGAAATCTTTGACAAAGCGACGGTAATACCCTGTTAAGCTAAGAAAACTACGTACTTCAGACACAGTTGTTGGTCTAGGCCATTGTTTTACTGCTTCAATTTTACTTGGATCTACATGAATACCTTCTTGGGAAATAACATGTCCCAAAAACGTTACATGACTCATCCAGAATTCACATTTTGAGAGCTTTGCGTACAACTGATGCTCTCTCAAGGTCTGAAGCACTATTCTCAAATGCTCAATATGTTCTTCATGACCTTTTGAATACAGCAAAATATCATCAATAAATACAATTACAAACTTATTAAGGAAGGATTTAAACACTCTGTTCATTAAATCCATAAATGCTGCTGGTGCATTTGTCAACCCAAAAGACATCACAAGAAACTCATAATGTCCATACCGTGTACGAAAAGCTGTCTTAGGTATATCATCGTTCTTAATTCGTAACTGATGATATCCAGACCTTAGATCAATCTTTGAGAAGTATTTTGCTCCTTGAAGCTGATCAAACAAATCATCTATCCTTGGTAAAGGATACTTATTCTTCACTGTGACTTTATTCAGCTGACGATAATCTATACATAATCTCATAGAACCATCTTTCTTTTTCACAAAAAGAACAGGAACACCCCAAGGTGAAAAACTTGGGCGAATGAACCCTTTGTTCAACAAATCTTCCAATTGTTCTTTGAGTTCTTTTAGCTCAACATGAGTCATACGATAAGGTGGAATAGAAATTGGTCGTGTGTCTTGGACTAAATCAGTACTGAACTCAATATCTCTTTCTGGCGGTAATCCAGGTAAATCTTCTGGGAACACATTTGGGAATTCATTAACCACATGTATGTCTTCTAACTTCTGTTCTTTCTTTTCTAAATCTTTGATAAAAGCTAGAAATCCCTAACATCCCTTTCGCAACATACGTCGGGCACTTAACATAGATATCATGTTGCAAGGTACATCACTTCGATCTCCTTGAAACACAAAATTACTCCTCTCCGGCATATTAAAGGAAATAACTTTGTCACGACAATTTATAGTAGCATGACAAGAAGATAGCCAGTCCATTCCTAAAATAACATCAAAATCTAACATATTGAGAATCATAAGATCTATCTCAGTTTCCATGCCCCCAACAATTATTTTACAAGAACGATAACATGTTTTAACCATCAAAGTCTCTCTCATCGGTGTGGAAACCAAGAATGGTTCTTTAAGAGTAATCGAATCAAATGCAAATCTCTTGGCAAATAGGGGTGACACATATGAGTGAGTAGAACCGGGATCAAACAAAATACGTCCAGCAAAAGTATTAACAGATAATATACCTGTAACTACAGCATTGGATGTTTGAGCATCCTGTCGGGTTAGAGTATATACTCTTGCATTTCCTTTGCCAGCAGCTTGTTTTCCACTGTCACCTTGGCCTCTTCCAGAACCTCTTCCATACTACCCCTTGTTGAAGGGGTTGGTGTTCGAGTAATAGAAGCAGAAATAAATTGTGGTCAAGGTGGCAAAGTAGACCCTTGACCTGGTCTTGTCATGAGCTGAGGGCACTCCCTTATAAAATGTCTTTTTTGTCCACAGTGAAAACAACCTGTACCAACAGTGTTTAACCTGCATTCTCCGAAGTGAAACTTTCCACATTCAGGACATTGAGGTTTTTCCCTTCTACCTTGAGTACCTCCTCTACTAGAAGAGCTAAATCCACCCCTGCTCTCTGAACGAGGCTTAGCCATACTGGCTGTAGAATAAGATGACTTAGTAGGAGTGGCTGGAGCATGTTGTGATGCAGTAAAGGGTTTCAAAGTCCCTGAGTCTTCCCCTTGATCAAAAGATCTCCTATATCTAGCTTTCTTCTTTTGACGATATTCTTCTTTATTCTTTGACCTCTTTTCCATTCTTCGGGCCACATCAACAGCTTCTGAGTATGAAGAGTAATCGTTCATATTGGAACCCACCTGATCATATAAGGCGTCACGAAGTCCTTCTACAAACTTTTCTATTTTCTTCCTTTTAGAAGGAATGATTTCAGGGGCATATTCAGATAATTTAATAAACTGAGCTGAATATTCATCAACAGTCATGGTTCCCTACCGAAGATACAGAAAATCCCTGGCCCTAGATGATCGTTCACTTGCCGGGAGAAAATCATCCACAACCAATCTATAAAACTCCGTCCACATAACTGGCGGTGCGCCTTGAATTCTAGCTTTCTTCCAGTTCCTCCACCATTTACCAGCCCTACCCTTTAACTGAAAGGAAGTGAATTCTACCTTTTGAGTAGGAGAACACCCTATAGCATCACAGATTGCTTCACAATCTTCAAGGAAACATTGTGGGTCCTCTTTGGGATCTTCTCCTGAAAAAGTAGGAGGCATCATTTTCTGGAATTCAGACATTTTTACCTCCCTTACATTACCTCCTCCAGCTAACTGAGCTGGTGGTACAATTTCAGCTTCAACAATAGGAGGATCCACTGGCAGGTTAGCTTGTGCAGCTCGACCTCTCATTTCAGCCTCAAATCGGTCAAATCGTTCATTCATCAAATTAATCACATGTGCAATAGTTGCATTACCAATGTGAGCATCAGGTTCGACTCTCCTTGCTTGATCACTAGTTGCGCCCTCAATACTTTGAGCATGTAAACTATCATCACGGTTAGGATCATCTTGCACATGTACTGGTAGAGTTATGGCCCTCCTTGGACCCATATGCTCATTATTATTAGAAGATCCTTCTGACATTGAATTGTCAAAGATCTATACACATAACAAATAATTTTCAGACATAAACAAAATATCACTTGCTAGCCCCACTGAAAAGTTATCTATAAAATGACGTTATACTCTACAAGGTCTTTTATGCAACCTAATCCTATGGTCATGCCGCAGCTCATGACAATAGGGAAGGGCCCACAAAGATCACTTTGCTCTGTACTCTATAGGGGACCTATAAAACCTATCCTCTGATACCAAATTGTCACATCCCAAAAATTGAACATGTGAAAAGATACTACTCATTTGATAAAATTCTCAAACATAAGTTATTTACATATATTCTGTAAGGTTTTACATTCAACCTTAATCATTCATTCCACACTACAGAATTATATTCATCTGATAAGCAAATATAGACATACATAATCTGATGTTTTTATCTCATCGCAAGCCTAGGAGACCTATAGAAAGTACAGAGCGTTCCTAGTATCCACATTAATAAGTACTGGTATCCCACCAGACAGAAAGAGAGAATAATTCCAAGGGCTTCTATTCTTCAAACGGATACTCTTCTTCCTTATTTTCTGTATCTGAAAAGATAATCATAGGGTGTGTGAGTTTATTTAAAAACTCAGTAAGTAAATAACTGTACTATATAAAATATCAAATGTACAAATACCACATTTACTCATATAATTAATTGTCTTATACATCGAGTAGTATGAGACTCTAACCCTTTCAAACTCATGAATAAGATTTCATAGATATACACCGAGAAGTATGTGACTCTAACCCTTTCAAACTCGTGAATAAGATCTCATAGATATACACCGAGTAGTATGGGACTCTAACCCTTTCAAACTCGTGTATAGGTTTCATAGATATACACCGAGTAGTATGGGACTCTAACCCTTTCAAACTCGTGTATAGGATTTCATCGTTATGCACTGAGTAGTATGAGATTTTAACCCTTTCAAACTCATGTATTAGATCCCGTAGATCTTTACTCATTTATAAGATAGTGAGAATTTATCACATAGTACAATTGCCATGAAATAAAATAATTTCTACATACTCTTATTTCTACCGATCATCATATACTCTCATATGAAAAATTGACTGCTTAATATCCAAATAATATTGTAAATGAGACTTATATTATACTTTGACTAGTAATATCAAATTAGCTTAGCAAGGTTATTCACTTACCTTGATGTTTGTCCAAGTTTACCTTGTTCCACACTAGAATTTGTGTAGGAAAATTTCCTAGTAAAATATATTACAAGGAAACATAAGAAAGGAAACAAAATCACGAAAATATGCAAAATTTTCTGATTGCTACAGTAACGGTTCGCTACAGTACTGTTCGCTACAATGACGGTTCGCTACAGTACCGTTGACTCAAAAACTTCATCTTATAATTCCTTGTTTCTAAACCAAAATTTCATCTCTTCTAACTTACTTAACTCAATCTTAACTCAAAAACTTCCAAAACAACTCAAATCTATGAATTATTATCAAAATTTTCAAGAACCAAAACCTCCTCTGATCTTCTATATAAACTGAAATTTAAGGAAAATAATGAGATTAAAGCTTACCTTTGATCTCTACCAAGCTTTTGAACCGAACAATTCTCAAAAACAACACCAAATCTATGGGAGAGTTGAAAGGGAAGGTTGAAGGTTGAGAGAATTGTGAGAGAGTGAATGAAGAAGATGCGGGAGAAAATGAAGCTAGAAGGGAGAGAGAGAGTTAAAATGTGGTGGGTTAGTTGGGTAACCCAATGGGTATCCATAACCCAACATCTAAACTCATCCAGTCAATTTACAATAAATGGACTAATTGACCATTCTTAAACCACTTTTTCATGAACTTCACCATTCTTAGAATATATTCCACATGGTGCAAATATTCAGTCCAGTCATTTAACTCAATTTTCATAAATAATATTCAAAGAGAACAATTAAATATGAAAATTAAAAATGACCAAAATAAATAACTAAAGTAACGTTGTAAAATTATAAAATACTCTTAGGCGAATTATATTCCAAATTAACGGGTATTACAAACTTGCCATACTGAGGATTTTCCTGTATATGTACAAGTTGTGATTAGAACACAATACATTAGGGAAAAAAACTCTATAACTTAATCTATTTGACACATACCAATTGTTTTTTCTCCCACTACTCATCGAGAGCATCAACGGTGTTCTTGGCACAATCCCATCCTAATCCGATTTCATGTGCAAACAATTTATGCCATGCTTGCCAATCCTTTCTTAAATTGTCCCATTTGTTTTTCAACTGGGATCTATTATAATTTCTTGCACTAAAGTCATTGAACCTAGTCAGAACAGCTTTCCACCCCCTTTTGGTAAGACTAGTTCCATTACGTTCTCCTTTAAACAATTGTTCTAGGCAAGCTCGAACAAAATATTTAGTTGTTTTTGCGTCCCAATTAGCTTTTGTCTTATCACTTGGAGTTGAATCTACAATGACTTGCTTGTTTTGGGAACTCGTGTCTAGCAATTATATACAAGCATAAGAGTCAACTCATTTCTAATAGCAATTATATACAAGCATAAGTTGTCATTAGAACACAATACATTAGGGGAATAAAACTTTGAACTTAACATATATATATATATATATATATATTAAAAATATAAATTTAATTTTAATTATAAAAAATAAAACATCTTCAAAATTTAATAAAACTTTGAACTTAACATATATATATATATATATATATATATATATATATATATATATATATATATATATATATATAAAATAAAACAAGTTCAAAATTTAATAAAACACCCACAATTAGTTAATGACAATTATCATAATCATTATTGATAATTCAGCCCAATGACAGAAAAGCCTAAAAACACAGTCCAAAAGGTAAATAGGCAGTCCAAAAATTTACCAAAAAAAAGTTAAATAACAGTCCAAAAATTTACAAAAAACAATAAGGTAGCCAAAAAAGCCCAAAAAATAACAATAAATAGCTAGCAAAAAATAAAAAAAAAGTCAATACGCCAAATAAAAAAAAAGAAGCGAAGATCATCGTCTTCATCCTACGCCGGGTCACGCATGACCCGACACAGTTACCCGACGCAACCCGACTTGCAGGCGCGGTTTCGACGAGCAGGAGGAGTCGGAGTGCTACGACTAGCCGTTCCCGTCGCCTACCGAGCTACTCCGACGCCAAACAAAGACAATAACAGACGGACAAAGGATAGCCATACATAACAGAGGATAGGCATTGTCACAGAGGCTTATCGACAATTTGAAGGACAATAACAGATGGCGTGAACAACAGACCGATGGAACAGAACAATAGGAGATCAACATCGAATCCACTGCAGGCAAATGACCAAAGCAAGGGACACACAACAATTACAGTCAAAAATTTCAAATATAAAGAGAAATAGGGAGAAGCTGGAAAGGGTATTTGAGTCTGTTGAAAAATTAATTGCTCCCAACCATAATCGATTCAGGATAGAAGCTACACCATAATGTTTTGCCTTGAACGTGATTCTACATGAAGAAGCAATTATGGAGAAACCCGGAAACGCAGAACCAAACCATTCCATTTCAGTGCAAAAGCGAGTCTGCCTTCACCAACGCGCGTTAAATGCCCACTGCCGCTGATCCAAACACACACTTAAACTCAGAAGGATAAGGTGAGTGAGGTCAAGTCAACCTTGATGGGTTTTTTTAAAAAATAAAAATAAAAATTCCTATAAAAATGATTTTAAAATATTAGTATTTTGGATTTATATTCTTTTTTGTTACTTTGGTCATGAGTTGTCAAAGTCTCCAAGTATTAAAATTTGGCCCAAGAAGCAATGTATGACCTAACCTAATGTCTTAATCTAAAAGAGAGACTTCTAAAATTAAAAATAAAATACATAATATTAATATCAACAATGGCACACTAGGATCTCAATAAGCAACAATCTCCCTGGAATCAGGATCCTTTGCCTAACGCGTCCCACAACCGTTGGATCGGCATGGGCCCACAATGGTCATGGGGTGTCAGACAGAGAATCGACTCCCATCTCCCTAGACCTAACAACTAGAGTTGGAGGTATGTTAATTTATACCATAATAGCTATAAATTTTGTTTTTTTTCAATCTTTGACACTAGGTTATATTTCTTTCTCATTGTTTGAGATACATTGAACAAATATGTATAATATGTTTTTTTTTCATGTATTTTATTTAAATTATGGGTAAAAGGAACACTTTTTTAACAAAAAGAATTTGGGTTGGCCATGACCCTTAAAAAGTTGGGTTGAACCATGATTTTCAGCTTATTTACCTATCTAAGCTTAACCCAACTTAGCCCTTATTTATTAGAGGCTCTATCGGATTTGGCTTAATAATGTTAATTTACAGTCCTAAAATGGTTACTTCTAATAGCGAGGAAGATTTCGTGAGTTGAATGCGGATCAGCATATCAAGGTTACATTTTGGGTAATCTCTAGCCAAATAATCAAGATTCATAAAAATATAAATGTGGAAAAACTTAAACTATGAACATAGTATTTATCGATCTTGATAAACAACAAGAACACAGATTGAAGAGTAATGAGAGCATACCTTAGTCTATCATTAAACTGAATAGAAATAAAAATGATAAGCTATTCTAGAAAGATATGATAGACTCTCTCTAACATTTGATCTGATAAAAAAACATAAATGATACTTTGACTTTTCCAAAGGCATGCCTTCTCATGTAACCCAGGAAACCACTACTCTTTTTTATCTATTTATCGGTCAACCTTTTTTATAATAATATATCATTACTATTATTATTTAGGGTCAGACATCTATACATGAAATTATTTCACTAACACCCCATGCTAAAACAAATATATGTCACATAAGTTCCTGAACACAAAATTAAATAAGATCTTATATTAGACCTAATTAAAGATAGTATTAATACGTATGCCACAAAAAATATGTAGACATATACAATATTTAATATGTTAGTCCACACATATATTTATTAGCGTTAAGAGTTATTTATAAAATAAATAAATAAATAAATATATTTTATATTTTATATATATATATATAATATCAACGCTAACTTAAAAAACGATTATAGAAAATTTACGGATTGCCCATCAATATAAAGCTCTTCACTTTAGTAGTTAAAGGGGTTTCCATTATATAACAACAGTTTCGTTGACTGTCAAGTTTATACCATTTAATTTTTAACAGTTTTCAGTTTTTTAATTAGTATTTTATAATTTTAAAAGTTAAAACTTCAATTATTATTCTGTTCAGTTTTGCTAACATGTGACCTATATCAAACATCATTAATTATCAACGAAGGTTAATTAGCACAATTGATAAGAAACGAATTTATATTTTACAAGAGCACATGTTTGGTTTTCTTTGTATGCTTCTAACGTTATTAAAACCTTGTGAATCATGACACTTCAAAATTCCGGGCAGCTTATTCTCGAGATGATCTCTATCACATCTTAATATTCAATTCCACATGCGTAAAGTGTGTAGCCGTAAAACTAGAAAAAAGAATATTAAAATATATATATATATATATATATATATATATATAAAGCATCACGTACTAATAAACAATAAACCACACTTTTTGTGTTAGTTTATTATTTTTTAGACCACCAATTTAGAACCAAGAGGTAACATGTGGGTGCAGTGTGCGGTGTGCAGTGCGAGTAATATATGTTGTGAGTAGGAGTCTATTTAAAATTCACATTACTTTGAATAAGAGGGGCCAGGATGACACTTTATATATTTATATATTATAATTAGTTCATAAAAAATTAGGAAAAAATGTGAACTCACACATCAATGTAAATCAGTGATTTATTCCCTTGGACGCAAATGATTTCACAAATATATACACAATCCTTTCATTTAATTACAAAATATATTACACTTTAATTCAATTTACGTTTTTACCTAAAAAGACCTATTATAGTATGCTTTTTGACGTTTATTAGTAACTTATCCATATTTTTTTTCAATTAATATACTTTATATATTATTTTTACATTGCAATAACCTCTTTTTGCTTTTAATCCAAAATAACATGTCACAATTATTTTTTATATATAAAAAAAAACTCCTAATACGTGCTTAGATTAATAGATAGTAATTCAAAAAAAAAAATCATATGTGTACTAAATTAGTAAATATCAAAAAAATAGATTGTAACATACTTTTTTTGTACAAATAATATAAAATTCGAGTAAAATGTAATATTTCATAGTTACAAGAAATAAGAGTGTATACATATATTGGAACTAGAGAAAAAGGTTATGTAATTTTAAAAACTTCCAGCAAAGGAAAGGTAAATTTATTCTAATATATATCAAGTAGTCAAATCTATTTTTATTTTATTACATAATGTAATTTGATTTTAAATTATCACTGAGTTAAATTTTAAATTTTAAGTAAAAAGTGTTTATTTGTAAAATAAAAATAAAAATAGAAATAGTATTAACGTTTTTTTAATATGACATGGAAAGAGTAAATATTTTTAGAAATGAATTATCTCATTTTTTTAGTAAAAAATAAAAATTTATGTCACCCACCTTGCATAATCTAATGATTAAAATTTGACAGTCAAGCAAAGTAAAAAAAAATTAAAAAAAAAGTCCGAGAATCGCTTTCCGTCTAGTGTAGTTGTTTTGTACTTTTGTTCCTCAATTTCCAGTCAGCTATTGAGGCATCGACCCCACGTGAAACCCTCGTGCGATCACCCACTCAGACATCAACCTGTGTCGTGTTTAATAAACACAACGCAGAATCACATTCAGTTGATTTCTAATTGTTTTTGTGTGTAACTATTGGTCTCGCTCACAATGACGACAACACACAGACAACACAACCCTTCAATTCCCACCTTCAACTAAATATAGTACCAACAAGAAGAAACCACCTATTCCTTCTTTCAAGTGATTACTTGCTTGTCTACAATATTATGATATTATGACACGCCATGAACAGCTAAGCGTGAAATTCTATTTTTGTGGATCCATATTATGATATTTGCAATTTGCATACATATATGAGTGTAGGTCATGAAATTCCAATGTTGGTAGGATGCATGATGAGTGGGGATGAGGGTTTGTAAAATGATGTGATATGGTAAGATATATATGTTGAGTGGGTAGAACTAAAACTAAGAAATTTTGAATTTTGAGAAGTGGGTTTATTTAATTTGAGGTTGACAAAGAGAGACCACCGTCCTTACGGGATAGTTGAATACGGAAATGTAACTATCACAATTCAGCAGACACGCTGGCGCCATATTCAGCGCTGACTTTGGGTACAACTTGCTATTTCAAAGGCATACTTTTTTTTTTTAAAGGAAAAACTAACATTTTGATCCTTTATATTTAATTTATGTTTCATTTTAGTTCTCTTTATTTCAAATATTTTACATTGGTCTTCTTTGTTTCATATGTCTGGTTCTCTATATTGTAAATTTACATTGTTTTAATCTTTTTTCATCAAATCAGCTAGTCATTTAAAGTGATTTGACAGTAAGATAATTGTCATATAAGCATTAAGATGAAGAGGTGTTAAGTTTGCTAATAATTAAGCTTAACGGATTTGATGAAAAAAGATTATAACAATATGAGTTTGTAATATAGATGACTAATATGAAATATTGAAATTATAGAGAGTCAAAATTAAATCTAAATTAAACATCAAAGACTAAATTCGTTTTAATAATTTACAAATAATTTTTATTAATTTAATCACTTAAAAAGTCATATTCTTAATTTAGTCTCTCACATATAAGATATTTTTTTAATTTCGTTCCTCATAGATGAATATTCACTTCTAAGGACTAGATTTATATGCAGTTTCTTATTCTACTAAAAATAGAACATGTATAATAAGTTTCTTAAGAAAACCAATTATGCAATATTGAATTATTAAGAAATATTACTATTTTTAAAGATCATGTATTGGTTGTATTTAGAGACGTTGGTATCAAAGATATAAGAATTGCACTAAAATTTTCTCCTTTTTTCATTTGATCTCTCACAAATAAATATTTATCAATAACGTCATTCTATCGGCATGTTATGAACAAAATTAACAAATGTAATGATATTAATATATTTGTTGATTGTTTACTCTTAATCACTATTATATAATTTATAGATTGGTAGTTAGTTTATTAATAGCAAAATAACAAAAGGACATTATTGGTGACAATATTAGTAGTGAATGATCAAATTATGAAATACTCTATCTGTTAGAGATCAAATTGGGAAGATAATCCTATAAATGACCAAATTAAAAAATATTTTATATGTTGGGGGTTAAAGTGAGAATACAGCCTTATGAGCGCCCAAAGTAAAAAAAAAAAGTATCTATAAAGGATCAAAATGATGTTCTAGAAAAATATATATAATCGGTGGCTAATTAAACTTTTTTTTCCCTCCAATTGTATGATTTTTACCCTTAGAAGAAAGAAAGTAGTACAAGGCATTAAATAAAATGTGCGTCACATAAAAGTTAAAATAGACAGGCGAAGTGGAAGTGGGTTGGGGAGGGGACCCAACTCGAACAATATTTGGTGCACAAAAAACGCGACACTTTCTCTGACTGAAGTAAACATATATATAACAAACACGACACTTTCTCTGACTGAAGTAAACATGTATATAACAAACATCTCCAAATATGAAATCAATTTTATATGCACATTACTTAGATGATTTTTACTAGAGGAGTATGATATCATTTATTTTTTAATATTAAATTATAGTTACAAATTATACTACAAAAAAAAAACTTTTAGTAGCGACAAAAGTTGCCACTGAAAATAAAAAAGTCATCATTAAAAATGTTTCAATGGCAACCTTTGGTCTCCACCTAAAGCCCTGTCATTGAAGGTTCAATGCCTACTTCTGTCATCACTAAAGCCTACAATTAGTGGCAACAATAGTGGCCATTGAAAGTGTTATTTTTTACACCTAAAATTAGTTGTAGGCAATAAGGAAAGGAAAGTTGTTACTGAAAGTTACTTTCAGTGATGACATTTGTCGGGATCGAAGATTACCTTTAATGGCAACAATTTTACTATCACTGAATATAACTTTAAGTGTTGCCACTAAAAGTTTCACTAATAGCGACACAATTTTTTGTCAACAAAGGTAGCTTTTAGTGAAGATATAGGTGTTGCCACCAAAAGTGACATTCGGTGACAACATTTTGTTGCCACTAATAGTATCTTTTGGTGGCGAGATATTGTTGCCATTGAAAATACCTTCTGTGACAATGTTCATATTGTCACCAAAAATCACCTTCACAGACGATACTTGCTTGCCACTGAATGTGTCTTTTATTGACAATGTTTTTAAAGTTGCCATTGAAACCTATTAACATTTATTTTCTAAAAAATATTTATGTTGGTTCAAATAACACTATACCAAATTCTTGGCCTGGACAACAACCCAAAAAACTATGCCAGGCCAGTGTGCACCCGAAAGCTTCAAAAGTTGGAAATTTAACCTCCTTTCTTGCTCACTTGGTCCATAGGTTTTGGGTGTGTTCTTGTGCCCTTTATCTACTGCTTTAAGGCTTGCAAATCCTACTTTATTTGAGAGAAATTAGTAAAGGAAACTCAAGTTAAGCTAAGGGGAAACTTCTATTCTTGTTGTGCATATTTTTTTCATGATAAATGGTGTTATGTCTTCTCTTGTTTAAGATATACACCCATGTAATTATGTCTTCATGATTGTGTGGAATTGTTTTGAAGTCAATAGCATATTCATAACTCTTGTGACTTGTTGGTTTGGAATGCACCTTAAATATGAACTTGTATGTGTATTTTTGAGGTATGAATAATTGTGATGAATCCGTAAGATCATTGTGAATATCGATTGTTATTGGGAGCATCTAGAAGGTATTGGGAACATAGGGAAGGCACTGGAAGCATAGGGAAGGATTGGCGACCGTGTGTCCTTGGCCTTAAGATACCATAAGCATGAGTGGAGTGATAAAGAATTTCGGTGCTTATGTGTGCATTGAGTTGCATAGGATCGGTTGACCTTGTTTGACTAGATGACTAGCCTACGGGTATGAAAGGGAGCAGGATGATTGTCGCATAATGATTTCATGATAATTATATCGATTCTTGCTTTTATTGCTTCTTTACATATATGTTGGTTAAAATAGATTGTTTATTGAGTCAATAAACTCGCTCCCCTTCAACATTTCAAATCCTATTGTAGCCAAAGAGAACGTCCCCGTTGAGCCGTGATCCAAGTCAATGCCCCATTTGCTATGGGGTATCAATTACTTTTGGTTCCTCACCATTTCCTTTGTATCACTCTTTGTAATTGGGTAAGTAAGGTTTTGGGATGAGTTTGCCTTGGTATGCCAATTCTTTTGTATGAACTCGAATTTCTTTTGTGAAGATTTGTTTGTAATATTCTTAGTGTTTGAAAACGATGAGAATGTAAACAAATAGATATTGATATTATATTAATTGGCTTTATAAGTGAGACCCTTATTTCATGTTTCCCAGCAAGTGAAATTCTTGTGAGTCGAAATAAATTATTATTATTATTATTATTATTATTATTATTATTATTATTATTATTATTATCTCCTCTTTTATGTTTTGCATGATGAGTTGATTTTGTCTTGTATCGAGTGTGTGAGGCTTACGATGAAGGAGTTTGAACTCTTCTACCATGTTAGTCACGGGTGCCCAATTTGGATCGTGACATTATATATACTAATAAAAATCATTCTGGAGTTTCTCTCTGACAATTCAAGTTCCTGGGCTGAAATAGTCTTTACTAATTTACAAATATGTCAGAAGATGAGCAAATTACAAATGACAAAATGCATTGATCAAACTTTCAGTGGCGACTAAAATATCACTACTAAAGACTTTCAATTCTGAATCTGATAAGGCTGTCATAGAAAACTAACGCATAAATTCCATACTCTGTTTCAGAGACAATATTTTTTAATTCGCCACTAAAAGTCTCACTTTCAGTCTTGATTTTTATTGTCGCAAGTCTCACTTTCAATAACGACTTTTATTGTTATCATCTAAAGTTTCATTTTCAATAACGAAATTTTTTGCCGCCAATGAAAGTTATTTATTTTTTATTTTTTTATGTTTTTTATAGTGTTACAAGTTTGTGAACCTTTTTCTAAAACATAATCTCCATCATCCATTCACTTTTTTAGCATATCCCTCACGAAATGGTTCCGTAATAAAATAGGGATTGCGCGTAATGGAAAGTTTCGGAGGCATGTGAAGTTGGTGGTATAATTAATTACCACACGAGAAGCGGTGCTGGTTTTGTAGTTATGAGTCATCACCATTGTGTTTTCCGTTTCTTTTGACTTTATTTAATTTGTGTCGATTAACTTCAAAATAGAGAGAGCAGAAAAGGAGGGCTTCGTTATCTCAATACAGTTTTAAACGTCTCCCAACGAGGGACAGGTGGGCTCTATATATGTGTGTAAACTGCAAAAGTAAAATTAGTTGCTCATAGTAATAGTGATTAGTCATTGTTAATTGTTTAAACTCTATAAACAAAGATAATTTAATTCTTGTTTTATATTCTTTGTGTTTAATAAATTTAAAAAAAAATAGTCTTCAATTATATAAAACAGGAAAATTATTAAAAAATTAAAAATTAAAAATATATTATTCTATGTATATAAATTCAAGTTTACTGATGAGAATTAATTAATTATTGCCATTCTGTTGGCTAAAAGCGGAAAATGACTAGATTTAAATACATTTTATCATATTTTGATTATTAAGTTTTTTATCTATATACTTATACATAACATTTTGGAATAACCAGTTATCCCACGTTAGATTGTAAAACGTATCTAGTTATTTTCAAAAATCATACATTTATCTTATTTTAATTAAAAAAATTATTAGCAAAACTATAACCTAATTAATTTCTAATATATACATATATATATATATAGTTAAATTATTTTTTTTTGCTCCTTCTAGTTTTATAAATTTTTAATTTAGCCCTATTATTAAACTTTCATCAATATTTTATTAAATTTTAATAATGTGACTAATCATATGTATATTAACACTTTAAATGTACATAGCAAAAAATATAGATAATTAAGAAATATTAATATATATATATATATATATATATATATATATATATATATATATATATATGTGCGTGTGTGCACACGCGCGTGCAAATTATGTTAAATAGTTAGAATGAATTAACTTATATCATGTATATTAAATATATTAATAATAAAGATTGAAATAAAAAAAATATAAAACTCCAAAGATTCAATTACAAAATTTTAAACAATACATACCAAATAAAAAATTGAGTGAAATTATAAACATCAAAATAAGAAATTAAGTAGAAATGTGAGCGTTGAGAGAGGTGGAGCTTCTTCATTCTTAGGTATGCTCCGGTGTCAAGCATTGTTTTGGCGGTGGAATATTTGCTTATTTAAAAAAAAATATAGAATCAGTTTCTTCACGAAATCAATCGAATCCGATTGGCTCGCTACAATATTCAATCGAACACCGATTTGATTAACCAATGGATTCTTGCTGCTTGTTTATCTGCCCAACAACCAAAAGGAACAAAAGGGGGGGAAAATCCATGTTTTCCTTTTTGGTTCGTAACTTCTTTTCTGTAATGTTTCCTATGGTGCGATAATATAAAAATGAACTTTTTGGGATTTGCTGGTGAAGAGAGAACCGTACTTAACCTTTTAACTGGTCTTGGTCTCTTTATATATTGAATCAAACCTAATGTGTTCATTGGTCAGCGCAACTGTAAACCTTCATCGTGTTCCCATTTCTTAAAACTTCACCCATTACTTCCTCACAAGCAAAAGTGCAAAACACATGGGTTGTTACCAGTAACTGACCATCCTTATCTTACTGTGGGGTTGAATTTTCATAGGCTAAATTATAATTTTCATCTCAATATTTTTACCAAAATTATAAGTTTGTCTTTATTTTTTTTATTAGCATAGTTAACTTTGATGTTAAAATAATCCTACATGACAGTTTATGCATACATTTGTGAACATATCAGTATGTACAGTTATTAATTTTTACACAATTTTTATTCGCCTTGTAAACAAAATTATCATTTTATTCTTAATTCTCACACTGATGATAGTCAAGAAATTAGAAATTAAGGACAAAATGAGAATTTTTGTATTTTGTTGAGATAGAAGTTAAGTTGTGCAAAAATTACTGACTAGGCATGTTAACATATTCACAAACGTACATATAAGTAACTATGTAATACTATTTTAAGAGTAAAATTAACCATATTGATAACAGTGATTGACTTTCATGGATAGAAAAATTATAAAAATTATTTTTATGAAAATAAAGTATATCGACCAATTTATAATTTTGGTAAAATTATTATAATTTAACCCTTTTTATATGATTAGATTGAGTTTTTTTTTTCTAAATACCCACTTTTTTGGATCATAATTGTTTGATTCAAAATGGATGGTTATAATTTGCAAATTCACTTTTCATTTAATACTCAAAAAAAATTCAAACTTCATTTGTTCATCTTAAAATTTATTTGTTTGATGATTAAAAGTGCTATATATGTATATATATATATATATATAATTTAATGGTAAAAAATTTTCATTTTAGTCTTAATTCTCACACTGATGGTAGGTCAGGAAATTAGAAATTAAGGACAAAATGAGAATTTTTGTATTTTGTTGACATAACAGTTAAATTGTGTAAAAATTAATGAATGAGCATGTTAACATATTTACAAATATACATATAAGTAACTATGTAATACTATTTGAAGAGTAAAATTAACCATATTAATGACAGTGACTAACTTTCATGAATAAAAAATTATAGAAACTATTTACATAAAAATAAAGTATATCAACTAATTTATAATTTTGATGAAATTATTAAAATCAAAATTATAATTTAACCGTTTTTATATGATTAGATTGAGTTTTTTTTTTCTTTTAGAAGCTAAATACTCACTTTTTGGACCGTAATTGTTTGATTCAAAATGGATGATTATAATTTGCAAATTCACTTTTCATTTAATGCTCAAAAAAAATTCAAACTTCATTTGGTCATCTTAAAATATGATTAAAAATATTATATATGTATATATATATATATATAATTTAATGGTAAAAGAAATTGACCTTTAAAGGTCAAATTCTACACATATGTTACCTATTCTTGTTGAGAGTATCTGTCGACACAGACTAAGACCAGCATTCCTCCTCATTTACTTAATGTTCACAGTCCATGAAACCGAGTACATTTGAGATAAATAAATATAATAATAAAATTTTCTTTTCTTGCTTTCTTGAGTGGAATGTTGACGATTAATAAAAATGTTTGTTATGTGAGCTGTAAATTTATAGACGAGGTCTATTTGTTGTTTAAGATTGACAATTGAATTTTGCATAAATAATTAAATATATGGTTAAGATTCAATTTCCCCATCTCTTGCCCTTGACAATCCATAGGTTTTAGGTGATTATTTCAAAGAAAAATAAGTTTGTTAGGTTCTATTTTCATTTAAACATCATTGACATTTGGATTTGTGGATTTGAACAAGTTAGTTAATGATTTGACATAATTACTAAACTATAATTTGAAACTAATTTACAAGCATCGCATTATATAATTTAATGTACTTTTGGTTCCTGCAAAACACAACGTAGTTTAGTCTTCAATTCCTATAAGGGTTTTGTCTATAGAAATGGTCAGTTTTGAATATTCATTGAAACGGAGAAAAAAAGAAAAAAAGCTTTAGAAAGAATTTACATTTCCACAATGCCAAATGATTTCGTTTAGCATAAATTAAAATTAGTTTTTTAACTTTTGGATATAGTATATTTAATATATTTTTTATTTTGAATAATACACTATTGTTTTATAATTAAATTATTTTAATTGAATAACTTTTTTTACACAATATAAAATTATAATTTTATTTTTAATATGAAAACTGTAATATAAAACTCTAATTTTATTTATAATAGAACAATAAGAGTTATAAATAATTTTATTATTATAGGTGATACATATTGTGTATAAATTAACTTAATAACAATAAAAATTTAAAAAAAATTAAATGTAATATTTAAAACAAAAAAAAACTATCAAGTAAAATCTAGATATGTTTCAAAAAATTTAAATATATCATTTAGTTTAAAGTGATTATACAGTAAAATATATTTAATGTTACATCTTGAGTCATTAGTCAATGGTCTAAAAAAAGTAAATTAGGTTGAATTGACTAATTTTCAGACAAGCAAAAAATTCAACCTGAATTATTTTTTATGAGTTCGCCTACTCATATTTTTCGAACAATTAGGTATTTTAAAAGTAAAAATAATTATAACTTTAATTTAGAAAAAGTAATATCTAAATCGCAAAAATTATAAAAACCTCTTATAAACGATTTATTTCACAAGTGAATCCATAATTACAGATCATACAAAGAAAGATGTGGCAGGAAAATTAATATTTATATACTTTTTTCTGAGTATGTAAGCTCTTCCCATAAGCAATAATTTGAAGTCTTAATCATCACGAAATTAGTTGAAACAACGTGCTTTACTACTAAAAATTCAATTTAAATAGTTGAAGAAATAACACATCTGGGAGCTCAATTTAGAAAATAATATAATATTTTTTTAAAAAAAATAGATCTAAATTGTATTACAGCTAATAAGTCGATGAAGAAATAAGAAGAACTCTGGATTTTTTTTTTATTGAGAGATAATACACCTCCTAATCATCTACAAGGAGCTAGTTTTTTATTTGTTTTTAAACTTCTTTTCTTCCTAATGCAGAGTAGGGAGCAAGTGGAAAATTTAGTACAATTATTTGTTAATCTTAAGAACATAGTACAGAGGCCCAACGTCTAATAAAATAGAAGAAAGTTCTTATAAAACAGGAAGAAATGCAAACTTAAACAAGAATAAACTATATATAACTTTCTAACTCATAATTTAATTATAATTTCAAGGCTCAAAATTTAAATTATAATATTGTCTAAATTATCATAGCATAATATTTATTGTCTTAATTATTGTCAAAAATCAGAAATTATATATCAGTTAAAATTAATATCCATAAGTCATATATTTAAAAAATCCAAAATTATAAAAAAAAAAGAAAAAATGATTACAAAATATTAATTTTAATTGATATGTAATATTTGTAATATTACAAGAAAATAAAATGTTCAAATTAGAAGTTCCGGTAGCTTTTGCCATAATTCTTCGAGAGAGTAACCTGTTGATTTTTTTTTTAAATTGTTTTTTTAAATAATCAAGGGTATCTCTTCATCTATAAGATTCAAATTTTGTTTTTGGATTCTTTCAAGCATTTTAAGTGCAAAATGTAAAGTAATTTTTAAATTTGTATCTCCAAGAATTAAACCATCGAATTATTATGGATTTTATCATTAAGGTGGATCTTTTGAACCTTGGACTCTCACCTAACGAGGGTGAAGAAGTCGAAAAAAGAGTTGGGCCGAAAATTATATTGGGCCTTCCGTTCGTCCAATATGGGCTGGTCTTGGGTTTCTGTTCTGTCGCCATGTCGAGTATGATGACATGTAATTTATACATATAATTTATTTTAATAATTATATATATATATATATATATATATAATTTATATATATATAAATAGATATAAATAAATAATAAATTAAAACCGTCACTCTATTATAGAAGCAAGTTGTTGAGAACTTCATTTAGCATGATAATTATATAGCTAATGAAGACAATTATCTAAAGTTAAACCAAAATATATATACATAAGTGGCACTACTGTTAAAAATTACATGTGGATTTCTTTTTTAAAAACTACTTGCCTCATACAATGCATTAGTAATTAGAATGTCACAGAAGATATCATCATGTGTAAAATGATCTTCCGAATATCTTTTTCTTAATGCACATACAAACTATTATTATTATTATTATTATATTATTATTATTATATATGTAATTTATATACAATAAAACATAGAGATACAAACCATAGACTAAAAACATCACCCTATTGTGTAAGCAAATTGTAGACTTCAAAAAGCATGGTAACAGAAATGGATCTTTTGTTTGACTGTAAAATTAAGTAGGGTGCTTGGTTCAATTTGTACCGTTACATTTTATAATTAATAGCTTAAATTTTATGATATCTTTCTAAAATCTGGATCCAAAGTAAAACAGGATGTCTTTCACAATATCCTAAAATATGGGTCGTTAGTTATAATATCCAACAACCTAAATTAAACTAAACACTATACTTAATTTTGGAGCCAAGTAAGGCGTGATAATTGTTTAGTTGACTAAGATAATTGTTCAAATTAAAACAAAAATTTCTCAAAATTATTTCTCAAACCCACCTTTGTATTATACTCAAAAGAGAAACAAGGAACAACAATTTTCAAGATTTTTTCGAGAATTTTTCCTATTTAAAAATAAAAAAGGGAATAATGAAGACAATATAATTATTAGTGAAACAATAACTATATTATTCATCCACAGACAATTATATTATTAACACTTACTTTTTGAAAGCATTTCTATTGTTTGATTGATTTATTTCCTTTTTTTTATCAAAGATAATATTCACTTTAAAAAAAAAAGAAATAGAAAAAAAGTTATAAATACCTATTATAAATGCTTCTATCTATGTGCCAAATATATAATAATCTTTTTTAATTTCTAAGATATTAAGCAAACACAAAAATATTATCTAATTTTGAACTCTATTCTTAAAATAAAAATAGACAAAATGTAAAGATTAGCCTATTCAAAAATATCAAGAGTCAATCCCAATGTTCTCTCCCTACTTAACCTATCATGCATATGCAACAATCTTATAATTATTGAAAAGGTAGACATAAGCAACTTAAATTATCAAGTGATAAACAAATAAATAATAATAATAACAATAATAATAGAAGTTAAAAAAACTTAAAGTCGAAAAATCACTGCCTATTTGCAAATAATTGTAAATATCTGATATCGTTAATTCCTATTTATAAGGTGGGGAAAAAAATCATTGTGAAAAGAGTAAATGACCTTGGAATGTACCTTTGTGAGCGGATCCTCCATATATAGTAGAGCCACTAAAGGTAACTATATGTATATTGTTGATAAAGTGAGGAAAAAGCTGTGAAGGTGGAAAGTGTTTTAAGTGCCATAAACCTATAACTGTCACAATTTTCCCTATGGCGACTACTAGGATCTCAAAGAGCATTTGTTTAGAGATACAAAAAAAATCCAATGTTGTTTCATCTGGGGCACAAAGGTGAATGAAAGAAAATCACGTTTGATAACTTGGAAGCAATTTTACAAACCAAAGCTGTTCAGAGGGATATGATTCGCGATCTAAATTAGAACTGATAAAATGAGTGGATTAGACTCATTTAGTCTACTTAAAAGACAAGTCAGGATGACTAAAAATCAAGTAGAATGACCTCCGGCTCACATAACTTGTATGTTGGGCCGCATAACTCACGGGTAACTCTTATATATATAATATTTAATATTAATAATATATATTAAGTTAAATAATATAAAAGGAATGAGAGACAATATTTAAAAATAATTTTATATTAAATTTATATAATTATTTGATCCTAATTAATGAGAAAAGATAACACTAAAAAAAAAAGAATAATTCAGAAAAAAAGAAAAAATAATTTCATTTTTAACTTTTTTTTAGTTCTAAATCTATATATATATATATATATAATAATAATAAATAGATTATACCTTATTAATTTTTGTTTAAAGAAAAATAAATATAATTTTTTTTTAAAGAAGGCGTGGGCTGGCCCGTTTGATCAATCAACCTGCACTTAGTAGATTAAACCAACATAACACTAACCAGTTTAAAAGATTAAACCAACATAACACTAACCAGTTTAAAAACAGGCTAAGAATGTCCGAATGATCTAAATAGTAAGAGCGAAGCATTCTTAATGAAACCTGGGTGGCAACTCTTTGGGTGAAAACAAACTTAGGTTAGAAGTCTTGAGAGGGAAATACGGGCACAATGATGACTGGTTAAAAAACTTCACTGTCAAAGGTTTATTAGGCCTCAGTTTTATCCCTTGAGAATTAATGGGTTGATGAAATGTGTTTAAAAAAGGTGGGTCTCATTCTTAATTAAAATTCTAATTGCTCAAGTTTGGCTTAATTCATTTCTTATTGGTGTTGGCCCATAACCCATTTTGTTCCTCATAATATAGTCTGCGTAACTTAGACACGTAATTGAAACTTTCTCTTGCTTCTTTCAATTTGTATGATGTGTGTAGAAACTAGAAAGGGAATGCATGATTTAAGGAATAAAGCTAGCCGGCTCAAAAAAAAAGCAATATCTTATGTGGCCAGTTCAAAAAAAGTGTACACTTTGTGCAAAAAAGCAAATTGTTGATTTAATTCATCTATGATGTATATGTATTAAATTTTAAAGTATTAAATTTGCATCTGGCATACCTTTAAAATATTAAATTTTAAAGTTGGAACATGATGTATATTTTTTTTGCTTATCTTCTTTTTATTATTTTAAGATTTTGTGATTATGTAAGTTATATAAATTGCATAATATCTTGGTGGTAATGCAATAATGGTATATGATTTGTTTTGGAAACCTACATTAAGATTAGAATTTGTAATGTCCATAAATGCATTTGTTGGATCAAGTGGTTGTGAAATGGCAATAGTTGGATCATTGCGTTTATAAAATTTGAACTTATGATGTCTATTGTTTTCTTTGTGCATTTATTTGAAGCATGTTGCTAGAAATTACTTTTTTTTATATGAGCTTTTACTATCTTATTTAAGAATTGATATTTAACTAATTCAATATTTATCATTGTGACAATAATAAATTATTTATTTAATTATTTTTCTATAATTAATAAAATTATTGTTCATTAATCATCGAAGTAATATTCAATATGAAATAATTAAAATAATAAGATATTAGATTCAACTTTATATTGTCATCTCAAAAAAAAAATAGACAATGATTGAAGATCTTTATATTTAACAAAGATGAGAATTTAAAGACAAGCACTATAAATGTATTTTATAAAAAAAATATTCAAAAAGTTGGAGTGTCTAACCACAAATTGAAGTCAAAAGTTGGAGTACCTATTATACTTATTAGAAATATTGATAAAGACATGAGTCTGTGTAACGGAAGTAGATTAATCATTATAAAGTTAGGAAAGCATGTTATTGAAGCAATTGTTATTGCTAGGAAGTTTACCAAGAGAAAGTTATGATACCTAGATGATTCTTACTCCATTATATGTTAAGCTTCATTTCAAGCTTTGAAAGAGGCAATTTCCAAATTCTTTCCTATGCTAAATTGTATCTACTAAATTCAGTCTTTAGACATGATCAGTTTTATGTTGTCATATCGATGGTAAAAAATAGAAAGGGTTTAAATATCCTAATTCTTGACAAAGATAAAACTCCAACTACTACCACTACAGATGTAATTTACCAAGAAGTTTTCAGAATTCTTTGTTAGTGGTGAGAAATTTATGTTTCATTCATTTCATAATATCAATACATTGATAAAAGTTTTCATATGTTAGCCATTAACATTGATGGATTTTTTTTTTAAATTTCATGTGATGCAAATTGAATCTCAAAAGTACAAAGTGATTGATGTATAATCTAAAATGTGTATTGTCATTATTTCTAATTATTCAAAAGTACTAGAGAGAAAGTTATGATACCTAGATGATTCTTACTCCATCATATGTTAGGCTTCATTTCAAGCTTTGAAAGAGGCAATTTCCAAATTCTTTCCTGTGCTAAATTGTATCTACCAAATTCAGTCTTTAGACATGGTCAGTTTTATGTTGTTATATCGATAGTAAAAAATAGAAAGGGTTTAAATATCCTAATTCTTGACAAAGATAAAACTCCAACTACTGCCACTACAGATGTAATTTACCAAGAAGTTTTCAGAATTCTTTGTTAGTGGTGAGAAATTTATGTTTCATTCATTTCATAATATCAATACATTGATAAAAGTTTTCATATGTTAGCCATTAACATTGATGGATTTTTTTTAAAAAATTTCATGTGATGCAAATTGAATCTCAAAAGTACAAAGTGATTGATGTATAATCTAAAATGTGTATTGTCATTATTTCTAATTATTCAAATTTTTATTATATATAAATTTTTCTTATGAATTAATTATTATCATTCTTTCAATTTATGAAAATTTTTAAAAACGTGAGTTTTTTGTATATCACATGAGTCACAATATTAGTTTATAATATAATAGAGTGTGTATTTGAAATTTGAAATTTGAAATATGAAAAGAGAGAGAGAGATAGAAATGAAGTATATGAGATGAAATTTGAAATATAGTAAACCGAATATTTAAAATTTGAAATCTCAAATATTGTATAATGAATATTTGAAATTTAAAATTTGAAATATGAAAGTAGAGAGAGAAAAAGATAAAAATGATGCATAAAAATAAAATTTGAAGTATAATAAAGTGGATATTTAAAATTTAAAATGATATGATTTTTTTTTCTTTTGTTCATATGAGAGAGAATTGAATAGTAAAAGACACAATAAAATTAATAGTTTCATGTCTGGCATTGAATAGAGCTATTCACGGAGTTTAAGACATGAGTTGTGACTCAAATAAACAACTTAAGCTTCATGACCGGCGTTTAACACGAGGCACGAGCTATTCGCGGAGTCCAAGACATGAGTTATTGTTCAAATGAATAACTGAAACTTCATGACTGGCATTTAACACGAGTTATTTACAGAGTCCAGGACATGAGTTACAGCTCAAATGAACAACTTAAGCTTCATGACATTTAACACGAGTTATTCACAGAGTCCAAGACATGAGTTATGGGTCAAATGAACAGTTTACAAAGAGTAAAATAATTCATGCTTGTGAAAAGTAATGACCCGACCAACTTTCATATAAACAGAAAAAATGTGTTTCTCCCGCTGTATACACGCTCATGCACAAAAGAAAGTTCTTTCACTCTCACACTATTCTTGGATAATTGATTTTAGGTTAAATTATAATTTTTATCATTATAATTTTATTAAAATTATAAATTGATCTTCATATTTTATTTTTATGTAAAATAATTTTTATATTTTTTTTATTATGTAAGTTGGACTCTGCTATCAACATAGTTAACTTTGCTATTAAAATAACTATACATAAAAGATGATGTGTATATTTGTGAATATGTTAACATGTCCTTTGCTTAATCATTAATTTTTACACAAATATACATATTAGTTGTCATTTAGAATTATTTTAATAATAAAATTAATCATACTAATAATAAAGATTAATTTATATAAATGAAAAAAAATTAAGTATAGTGACGAATTTATAATTTTGTCAGCTACCACGTAGTATTGTCATGCTCTTTATAGTCTTTTCTTCGAACAATCCATTAAGAGATACTCGTACATAGAGATTTGAATGTTTTAAGTAATATACTAGTGATAAAAATGTGTGTGATTGATAATGTAATATAGACATCGGTCCAAATTGGATAAACACATGAATGGTTCAATTAGCAAACTTGGGGTTTAATTTCATCGAAATGGAATCCCGTTCACGTTTCAGGTCTTGAAAGGAATAGTATATTTTAAGATTATATTTAGATTATTAAATAAGATCATTTAACGGTCTAAATTAATTTTATATTTTTTAAATTACATGATTAATTTTTAATAATTCAAATTTTATATATTTTTTATTTTTTATAAATTAATCATATAATTTTTTTAAAAAAATACAAAATTAATTTAAATCATCACGATCTAATCAAAGAAGGGATCCATATTCAATTTCTTGTGGTTCGAGCATGATCATCCATCATATGACGTAAAGAATCATTATTATCCTTTTACATTCTGTGTAAATTTTAATTTCGTTTTATATATTTATTTATGTCAATTTTGTCTTATTTAAAAACAAATGTTAATTTCATCTTAATTATTAATAAAAAAATGTTAACCTGTCTATATAAATAGATAATGACTCATTAGATATTAATACTCTTTATAAATAAATAAGAGGAAATTGGGACATCCCAAATTGAAGAATAGAACGTTTCATTGAGATAATAACAAAAATATGTCCCAGAAAAAAATAGAGATGATAATAGAAAGATATAATTTGCTATTATAGATATTAACCATTAGAATTAGATTAAGCAAAATTCATTTACCCGCAAAACTAATTTAGCATCTAAAGGGACTAAAACATCTTTCAGTTGTTTTACACTAAAATAAAGACGAAACAACAAATGCTTCAATGCCAAAATCCAGCAACACTCGGCAGTAAGTTCTGGTAATGATTAAAAATTGGAGGTCCTTCCAATTGCCTTATTGCTCTTTGACCGTTTCCTTTGCAGACAAATGCTTGTCTAGGCATGGATTCAATCGGCCTCTTCTTACCCTAATCTTCTTCTTCTTCAGGAGGTTCAAGATTCAAATTGGGAAGTGGTCTCCTCGCAACATCATTTCCACGTTCTTGGTTCTCAGGTACCCGGCATTCTGATTTGCTGTTCATTTGTTTTTATTGCCATAGCCAAAGGGGGGAAAAGTAAGAGTGAAGAAAGAAGAAAGATGAAGTTTATGAGAGAGAGAGAGAGGGAGGGAGAAATAAATTCACCTGATTCTATTATTTGTGTGCGCAAGTCCTTCTGCATTCTTATAGTCAAAGGGAGCATTAACATGCTGTAGCATGCCAATTCGCCCCTGAGCTCGCTGTTATCTTCTTTAAAATCATATTTGCACCACCATTTTTTGCATGCCTCTCCAACAGATGGTATGATAAATGTTTTCACTTGAAGACTGCATAGATTCTGGAAAAGGCAGATCACCATGATGACAATTTGTTAGTGTAAAACCATTTGGTGATATAACAAATTAGACACTTATTTGGTTGTTCTTGCAAAGAAAACTAGTTAGTCTTTTGTGTTTCACAAAGAAAATTCCAGTAATAGTAGAAACAATACCAAATGCATCGAATTAAGATGAAATATCTATCTTTAGTCTTAATTGGCAAGTAACTTTTCCAAAATTTGGAAGCTTCAGAAGAAAACACATTTTGATGAATGCCAATGACTGTTTAAACCTCCAAAAGATTTTACTTGGTTGAAAGGAAATCCAAGAAGAGATCAAGTGACATTATCAACCACACACCGATTCAACTATAGTTAATAGCATCCTGCCAAAACCTTGGCCTCTATGATTTTCTGCTGTAGCAATAAATGGCATTTCTGCAATTCTGGCCCTGTGAATCCTGTGGAGCCATGAAGAGACAGAACAATAAATATATCTTTTTCAATCATTTGATGGTCTTAGTGAAAAGAAGGATGGGAGGTTGTTAAGTTACAAAGAGTGTTTACAAAATAAAATAAAATAAAAAAGAGATTTGGGGGGGGGGGGGGGGAAGGGAGGGATACCTGATAGAGGCTGCACATATCATCTCATCTCCTTTTCAAGAATGAATGTATAAAAATGACGAATTTATTCTTGTTATGTTAGACCTGTGCAGTTAAGAAATGGAAGTGATCAGAAGCAGTGAATATTTAAGTGCTGGATGAAAAAAAGGTTGATTAAAGCACAAATAATAGGTTTTGTAACAATGTTGGGAACAAAACATCAATGTGCTTACCCACATACATAGACTACACTTTGAATAACATTAATATCTGTATGTCTGTCCTTTATTGTCTCAAAAGATTCATTCATTAGCGAGCAAGCAACTGCAACCTTTCAATTATTTTCCACATGTTGGTGCCTAGTAGAAGGTGAGACATCTATTGGGCGAATCACTCTCCAAGAGTAGCTTTCATCCATCTCGTGATTCACTCCCACTAAGCTCTCCAATTTCTCATGGATCTTTTGCACAACACATGAACAAACAAAAAGGTAATCTCTTTCCATATTATAGGTCTATTTCATGTTTTGAATGCAATTAATATTCTTAAAATGATGTCAAGGTACATGCAAAAATCACAGGCAAAGAAAAATGTACCTCTCTGCAGCTTTGCTCACAATACAACCTCGAACAATTAAGGTCTAAGTCTTTCTTCAGGGCGTCTTTTTAGAATTCACGAAAGCATGCCCAATGAACTGTATAAGCATGAAATATAGCTTTTTCAAAAAATGACAATAAATCATATCATTGAAATAGTGGGGAAAAACTCGTCATCTGGTAGATTGGAAAGCTTTAAAGGACCTTTAGTGTCACGACCCGTTTTCTGGGCACATGACCGGCACAATGATGAATCTCTCATCACTGTAAGCCTTCCGATAAATATATAAAATTTTTTATTTGAAAATCATAGAGATGATTTGCATGTAATAATATATTATCAATTTAAAATACATTATTATACTGACATACAAGCCAAATGTCGAACCCCTGACCTAGATGTCCTAGACGATTACAGAGCAACATAATCTATAACAAAATAGGGGTCTACCCGACAACGGGAAGGTCCAAAGTGATCTACTCCTCTAGCAGATATTTTTCGCTGGCAACCTGATCTGAACAAAAAGGTTGTACAAACAATGTGAGCTTTTAAACTCAATGAGCGAATCAGCCTCGCGTTAATAAAATTCAAATACATTACCAGTCATGCAAGCATATCCAAAAGCTCATACTCAACCAATAGACAGAAGATAAAAATTCATCCAATTCAACAAACATTATTAGTACTCGTCAATGGCAATATATCCCAGAGAGCGCACACAGGCCGGCTCACCAATTATGTATATTTCTGCCATGACGCACAACATCATCCTTACATACAAGAAGATAAAAATTCATCCAATTCAACAAACGTTACTAGTACTCGTCAATGGCAATATATCCCGGAGAGCGCACACAGGCCGGCTCACCAATTATGTATATTTCCGCCATGACGCACAACCTTATCCTCTTAGCTAGGGCGCCTCACGGATTTATCACCAATCCGGGCTATATCCCTACTGAGGGAATCGTTGTCTCCACACTCATTGGTCAAGACACCCTGTCAACTGGGTTTTCCGCCTTGTCGTGAGAGGGGGTACTGTCCCGCTCAATCACAATCAATAGCATTTCATATCATAATCAGAAGCTCAATATAATATTCATCCATATAACAGGTAT
The DNA here is from genome assembly GCA_037074585.1 of Biancaea sappan. NCBI lineage: Eukaryota > Viridiplantae > Streptophyta > Magnoliopsida > Fabales > Fabaceae > Biancaea > Biancaea sappan. The sequence continues at coordinate 30,299,102 of CM073500.1, read as the reverse complement.
AGTATATAACTATATTATAGATTTATAAACCACATATCAAGATAACAATTAATCCGTTTTTGAAAACATTCAAACTTCACATCATCATAAGATACTTATTTCTTTTTATCCATACTTATGGATTAATTATCTCATTTAGATTCGTCATTCTGAATCCAATTTCCCCCTATGAATCTTGGGAGTGTCCTACGACATACTTTTTATCACCAGTAATGCTAAAACTCTATTAAAACAGGGTCGTTTCACTCACCTGGATTCCGTACGAGTATCACTTCTTTAAGTCGTTACGGACAAGAGTACACAGGTGAATTTTAGTGTTCTGCTACGGAGATTTTCATGAAAGATTAGAGAAAATACATTAAGATTGTTTTCGTACAGATACTGTTCATACGTACGGTTACTGTTCATATATACGGTTACTATTCATACGTACGGTCATTATTCATACATATAGTTACTATTCATACGTATGGTTAGTATTCATACCAGAAATAGAGAATACAATCTGTAAAAGAGTACACCAGGTAAATTCCCAGGAAAGAGTGGAGGGTCACACTGGACACACTTAAAAACCATGTCTTTCCTTAGCCAGAACTTTCCTAGACATGTATTATTCACAGTTTACATTCTATTTCGGTAATCAGAGAATCAAAATAACATATAAACAGCTAAGGACAGTTTTTTCTGATGTAGAAGATCAGCCAAAGCCGCAACCACAGAGCATACTTAAGAAAATAACTTCTAAAATTTGAAAGATATAGAAAGAGCATAGTATCCTTACCTAAGCTGAAAAGTAAAGGCCCAAAATCTCAGAGGCCTAGCATTGAAGTAAGAGAAACTTAAGGAGAGAAGAAGAGAAGTTGAAGGTGTGAGTTTAGAAGTGAAATGGAAGGGCCTATTTATAGCAAAAGTCAAGGGTACTATTTGATATTATGCGCTAATAAAATATTTAATTTACTATTTATGAAAATGACATTTCTAATAATGCATTTTACTGTGCAATGGAAACTTAAAGAGAAAACTATCCTTTCTCTTAAACCTTTAAGTTTCTTTTCAAATCAGTCCTTTCAATTTAGTCCCTGAGGGTATTTTTACACATAAAACGTCATTTTCTCCCACGAACTTCTTTCTAGTTTTCTCTTATGACCAAACCACATCTAATACTTGACATTTCGATTGTATAAATGAACAGTATCGTATACGTAAATAGTATTATACAGGTGAATAGTACCGTATACTGAAATAGTAACAGTAGTTTGTAAACAAATATTTATATTTTATTTTTCATGAGTATTACATTTAGGAAAAGGAAAGAAGGGGACAAAATAAAGCTGAGGAGATTATGAGAGATGTCTTACACTTTTTGTCACAATGGGAGCAAGTAAACAGTTGCTTGCAATCATCAACAAGCCCACAAAATTTGCAAATACAATAAGGACATAACCAATCACCTTCAGGAACAATCTGGAGTATAAAAGCCAAAGATATCATAAGTTTATTTCTAAATAAAGAGCCACCAAACGCATCCATAATAGAAATCATCTAAATTACCTTCAAGTTCATACAGCTGGAATGGATTCTGGATGGACACTTCTCATAGCACATTGAAACTCCTTTATCTCCACAGATTAAACAAGCATCATAGTGTTTGTTAATGGTAGTATCTTTTGGCACAAAGGGTTCTGTTTGCCTGCTTTTTTTTTTCCTTGGACTCATCCCAAGCAGTTGTCAGTCAATCTAAGAGACACTTGCCCATTCTAGGGAGGTGAATATTTTCGTAGGGTCGTTTGAGATCATATTGGCATGCTTCTCAAAGGCCCACACAGACATTTCCTTATGGCAGCAACTACATAGAATCCCACCCTTGGTAATTTTTCTTGTCTTAGATGTAGCCTTTGTGCTGTTCATATAGCATACTTCTTCATCCTCCTCCACCATCTTGCAATCTATCAACCAAGACAAAATGGTTTTTGGAACACAACTTGGTCCTTTTAGTGAAGATGAATGTCTCTCCTGACTTGAACTTAGGCCCTTAGGTGGTCTTGGTTCTTCACCTGAGGGTGAACCTCTTTTCGTGCATGAATCATTGGCTTTAGCACCTTTAGTTTTCTTGTTTCGGTCTCTTTCTGCACTCTTCTTCAAAAGGCAACCACATCTACCTCTCATATTCAAACACAAATTCCCCATTTCATTCTCTTTTGCTTGTGTACTCCTTGTCGTTTATCTCCTAGACTTGGACCTCTGAAGTCTGGTTCTTCTCCTTGATAGGGTCCTTGAATAATCTGGATCTGAATTTTGTGAATCACTATATTCATTATAATTTATTTCATACTTTTGGTGCCTTAATTCATAGGCCATGTCTTTTGGTTTAGGTAATCAAGGTGCTCTTTTGCTCGTCTTTTAACACCTCAATTATGTGCTAAATTTTCTGTAACAAAATGAGAAAACTGGTTAATAAGGAATTAGCATACTCATAAAACAACACAGCCATCATATTTGCTCCATAAGCAAATTTGTAATCTTTTGTTTTCATTTTTACATGTGTTTATTTGGATATATAAAGCTCATGTAGAGTCCCTAAGAGTACTAGAGTAACTATGAGGAACAAACAACTTGCCTTTCATGAAGCATGGGACTAGTTATCAACTATTCTTTGGTAAATAGAACATCTAATCTTTACTTTGAAATGTGATACCTATTTTTTCGTGGTTATTTATTTAATGTTGAATATGGATTGAAAGCTAAACTGTAATATCCCAAGAATTTATATGAGTATTTAAAGTCTAATTTGAAGTTTAGTGAAAAATTTAATTACGTGGAAAATTTACTTTTTGAATTAGTGAAGAAAATGTGGGAATAGAAATTTTAATTTTTAATTTAGGAAATTTTTACAAATTCTCAAGGACTAAAGTGAAAAGAAAAGAAAATATGGATTACTTTTGAGAAATGACCAAATAGGAACCTAAGAGGAAGAATAAAGCTTATGAGAATGAATTATGAGTCCGGTACCGAAAAGATGATGGATTCGAGGTTAAAGTGGTATTTGAGACATCGACAGGGATTAAAGTGAACAAATCTTATAAGCTAGGGTGGCTATGAGCGATTTTATCGAAAAAGAAATTGGTGGGGCCCATGCGTATACATTTCTCTCTTATTCTTTTCTTTCTCTCATTTCTCCTGTATACTTCCTCACTTTCTCTCTCTCTCGATTATGCTTGCAAAGGAATTTTTTCATCAATCATTCATGCAATTTTTGCTTGGGGAAGGAAGCCATGAAAGTTAGGAGGATTGATAAGTTGATGTTCTTCTTCTTCCTCCTCTTATTACAAGATCAAATCCTTGGTTATCATTTTACAAAATTTTTGTACAATATTTTAATGGATGAATTTAAGTGTGGATGTTAATCTAAAACATTTCTAGGCAGTTTATGATGTTATTAGAACAAGAAATTTGGAGAAAACTAGGAGAAATTCGTAGAATTTGGATATTTGAAAAAAGTTAGTGTTCTTGATGAAAATTTGAGATTTGAGCTTGGATTGTTGGTAGAAATTGGGGGTTTTGGTGTTAAAACACTCCTTAGACATTAAGGATGAAAACCCATGGAAGAAATCAAAAGAAATGTTGTTTTAGATATGATTTTAGGATTTTTGGATGAAGAACACGAAGAACATCGAAAATTTTCCCCAGAAATTACTGTTCACCGAGAAAATTTTTCCAGATTTTCTCGTTACTGTAGCGTTGACTCGGTCAATGTTACTGTAGCTGCGTTGACCGTTGACCGTTACTGTAGCATCAGTTTTTTTTAAATATCGTTGAAAAGCTCTTTGAGTCTAGTTTTCAATGGTATAAGTTTCATCTGGATATTCATTACCAGTTAGGGGTTATGATTTGAGAAGTAAATGAAGGTCGAGAGTGCTGGTAGGAAATTTCTCTATTTCGTAACCCTGATGGTTTTTATCTGGTTATAATAGGAATGATCAAAGTGCAAAGTGGAAGTGCCGAGAGTGTGAAATCCAGGTAAGTGGGTTAATACTTGCTATGATTAAATATCTGTTATTGACTTTTTGCATCATAGTGAAAATATGTTGTATATCCAAGTTTGAAGAGGATGATGTGGAACGATGAGGCATAAACAATTGTGGAACGTGTCTGGTAATGTATATAATTATATTTTCTTATTTTCTCATAAATGGAGGTTATATGATGGTTTGTCAATGGCATGTGAACTGAATTGAAATATATCATACTTTGATTGTTGAGTTCGTTCATATGCGGATAGTTGAAGTATGATATTGTTGAATAATTGTTCTATATTATGGATTATGTTGTATACATGCTATGTTGCTGGAACCATATTGATTATGTTGTGACTTGAATTGTAAATGACTGAGTTGTGTGTGTGGCTCAAGATTATGATTGAGCATGTTCTTGGATGTGATTGTGATTGTGTTTGACTAGAAAGGAAAGGCATGGTGGTGCACCCCATGGAAAAATTTATATGAAGTTATAAGGGTGGAGATTATAAATAGAGCGATAAGGGTGGATGCAGCGGGGGCCGCGGGCAACGATCCAGAGGTATTCTGGACGACCCGGTTGGTACGGGAAATGTGTGTGAAATTGATTTCACCGATTGCTGTTGTGAATTTTGAATTATGTTGAAATGTATTTGATTTACTTGGATATTGTTGTGAAGTATTATGAATAATATTATATCATATGATGATCGATTTACGTATGATTGCTGCATGTTATCATTATGATGCATGATATTTTTTTGTCATAGTGTTGTGTTATCTACTCACTGGGTACGTGGTTTGCTCATACCTCTCTTATTGATATTTTTTTTTTCAGAGTTGACAGCTGAAGGTAAATATCAGAACAAGGAATTATGGATCCTTAGTCCATGATTACCTTTTCATTTGTTCAGGATAAAGGTATAATAGTTAAGTCTTATTCTAAGTTGTATAAATCTAGAAATCTCTGTAATCGGGTAGGTTCATTCAGTGATGTAATGTGAATGACTGTAGTGTGTATAGAGAACTCGGTTTGGTTGCATGAAAAAAAAAAGAATGTTATGATGCTTAAGAGAAAGATAGGCTTACGGAGGTGAAATGAAATTCACTTTCCGTGCCGGTCACGTGCTCAGATTTTGGGACGTGACATAAACACTAATAGAAGGATCAACTGCTTCTGACAACCATAGTTTATTTGAAAAGAGACATCATTTGAATAAATCACTTTGTGCACAATAAGTGATTGATGACATTTCTCATTGATTGAAACCACATGATCTACTTGAGTTTTTCTTTTTTCTTCATTTTCCCTTTCAACTACATCTTGAGCACACTCCTTTGAATCATTGCCTTGAAACTTGTATTTTTCTGGTTTTCTATGAGTATCCCCAGACCGATGTGAGACTATTCTCACTTGCTGAATGATGATCAAGATATATATATACTTGTGCTAAGAGTATACCCAGTATACACATAAGGGGAAAGTCACCTCTACCTAAACAAATCTTTTTAAAATTGTGTATAAGTCAAGTAAAATAGCCTTAAACCTTCTTACATTTTAAAGTTTTCATTCATAAAATTTACATTTCGATCAATGAGTTCTCAAATCTTTGCCAAGAAGGTAAAGTGGAAATTTTTCTTCACGTAGAATTCTTTCATAGCATAAATTACAATTGACGCAATAATAATAAGAAAACCCACCTTCAAATATGAAACAAAATCTTTCACCCTAGGTTCTCGATACTCCGACTTTTACCGATCCCTTTAAAACTCAAGTAGTATGGCATTGACAGAGCAACGATCTCTAAAATTTTCAAACACCTGCATAGCTTGAAATTGTGGAGAAATTAACTCAACAAAAGAAATTATGTTATATAAACAATGTACACTGGGAAGATTAGTATCGTTGGAGATTGAACGATTGCTCTTCTCTTTTATTGCTTTTGAATAATGAGATGGATGTGTTGTGTTGTTGAGAAAGAGCAAGACAACCAACAAATAATATTTGTCTTGCTAGGTATTCAAGTGTTACGAATAACTGGGAAATCTTAGAATGGTCTGAAATTAGGTTTTTCTTGGGCAAAGGTAAAGATGTGAGTTGTAGTGCCTTTATATAGAACAAAACTCCCCCTTTCTAGAGAATAATGACAATTAGACAGCCAAGTAGCGCGACAACCAAGAATATTCGAAACTCCTCAAGCGCCAGCTCATATAGAGAAAAGCACATGACTCATTTAGTAAATAATCCATCTTATTTTATAAGTTTCCTTATGTTGAAATGCTGTTAAATATACATTATTGCCCCATTATGCATAATCATGCCGAATTATGGAAGGTAATAAGTAAAATATACATATTATTTTATATTGTTCAAAATTTATTGTTTTTTTCTATAAATTAAATCAGCTTACTGAATTTGTAATAGGCTGATTATTCATTATTTGGTATTGAATAGATAATAATTTTAAGCATTGTAAATTTTTTTGCATATTTTTAGCACTCCTAGGTAAAACATAATCTGTCTAGAAATTTTTTATGCACAATTTGTTTGGCGCATGGTCGCCGAAAAATTAATTTAGTGATGAAGATAGAAAATGAGGAATTGATATCAAACAGTTTTTCTATATTATTAGTTTTGATTATACGTTCTAACATATTTGAACACTTTAAAGCTGAAATATTTTGAGAAGCAAAAGAATTATAGCGAGCTCAACCAAAAAATTTGATTAGTTTTAGGTGTGCTTGTTGCTTAGTTAGTAACTCAACTCCCAACACAAATTAGAAAAATCACTTCTTGCACTGATCAAACCATGTCAAAATTGCTAAACAATTGAGTGATAAGGCAATGCACTGACTATATTTTTTTTGGCTTAGGAGACCAATTGTTGTGGTTTTCCCTTTTGGTAAAGGAATGAAAGTTGATGGCTACTTGTGAAAAAATTTGTCAAATGAGTCATAACAAACCAGACTGGGAAAAATGCAAATGCTTGGTTATAGTGTTACCACTTATTAGATTAATTCAAAGTAGGCATTACTTTTAACTAATCATATATAATCAGTCATTGATATATAATTATTATTATTATTAGTTGGAACTTCTACCATTTGAAAATTTATTAGGCTGTCTAATTTAGTTTTAGGTGGGTCTGACCAAAGGAGCCCTGATTTGCTTTGATTTTCAACAGTGGTACGTGGATTTATTTGCCCCTTGCAGATCTTTTAATAGGCGATGCTGTAATGAAAAAGTGTATGCTATCTACAATCTTTGACATTTTGCAGAGAAAATAGAAAAGAAAGGTTAATAAATACTCATGGCTGAAGCCAAACACGCCTTAAGATAAGTGGCGCCAATACTTGTCCGCGAGGTTTAAAAAATTTGGACAAATAAGCATAACATATTTGAAAAATTTAAAAATCAAAACCTATACAGCTTCACCACTGTGAGTTTCCGCCACTCAGCTTGTTGGATGCTGGAAGTGTTTGGATGGATTCAATCCCTGGCCCTCATTGGTGTAATTCCCATTCTGTTAGCATGTTTAACTTTCCGTTTAGCTGCCCAGAAGGTGTCGGAGAAGAAATTCATTCCTTTGAATCGCCCGCTAACAATCGTAATTATATTGAATTAAACACTTTCAAAAAAGAAGGCGCTGCTAACCTAAAAGCAGTTCTGAGCGCGGGCTGAAAGAACCCAGATCCTGTAGCAAAATTCAAAGGAAAAACCACAACAATCGATCTTCTGAGCAAACATATATAGTTAGTGTATTGACTTACCACTCATAACAATGCAAGAAGCACACTTTAATCAAATTTTTAGTTGAGCTTGCTGTAATTCTTTTGCTTCTCAAAATAATTCAGCTTTACAGTGTTCAAATATGCTAGAATATACAAACCAAAACTGATGATATAGAAAAATTGTTTGATACCAATTCCTCTTTTTCTTTCTTCATCACTAAATTAAGTTTTTGGCCACCATGCTGCATTGCTGCCAAACTAATTGTGCAATAAAAACTTTTTAGATAGGTTATGTTTTATCATGGACAACTAAAAATATGGAAAAAAAAATTACAATGCTTAAAATTATTATCTATTGCAATACCAAATAATAAATCATTAGCCTGTTACAAATTCAATAAGCCGATCTAATTCATAGAAGAAAATAATAAATGTTGAACAATACAAAAAAAATGTATATTTTACTTATTACTTTCCATAATTTATTGTGATTATGCATAATGGGGCAATAATGCATATTTGACAGCATTTCAACATAAGGAAACTTAAAAAATAGGATGTATTATTCACTAAATGAGTCATGCACTTTTCGCTATATGAGTGGGTGCTCAAGGAGTTTCGAATATTCTTGGTTGTCGTGCTGCTTGCCTGTCTAATTGTATTATTCTCCAGAAAGGGGGAGTTTTGTTCTATATAAAGGCATCACAACTCACATCTTTACCTTGGGAAATTGCCCAAGAAAAACCTAACTTCAAACAATTCTAAGATTTTTCGATCATTGGTAGCACTTGAATACCTAGCAAGACAAGCATTATTTGCTAGTTATCTTGCTCTTTCTCAAAAACACAACACATCCATCTCATTATTCAAAACCATTAAAAGAGAAGAGCAACCTTTCAATCTCCGACGATACCAATCTTCCTAGTGTACTTTGTTTATATAACATAATTTCTTTTGTTGAGTTAATTTCTCCACAATTTCAAGCTCTACAGGTGTTTGAAAATTTTAGAGGTCATTGCTTTGTCAATGCCATCACTACTTAAGTTTTAAAGTGGTCGATAAAAGTCGGAGTATCGAGAACCTAGGGTGAAGATTTTGTTTCATATTTAAAATAAACTATGGTGGTCACAAGCATTTGGTCCTTCTATTAGTGTTTAGCTTTCGATCCATTAAATAAATAACCATGAAAAAATAGGTATCACATTTCAAAGTAAAGATTAGATGTTCTATCTACCAAAGAAGTAATTGATAATTGGTCCCATGCTTTAGGAAAGACAAGTTGTTTGTTCCTCATAGTTACTCCAATACTCTTAGGGACTCTGCATGAGCTTTAAATATCCAAATAAACACAAATGTATAAATGAAAACGAAAGATGACAAATTTGCTTATGAAGCAAACATGATGTCTATGTTATTTTATGAGTATGCTAATTCCTTATTAACCATTTTTGTTATTCTGTCACAGAAAATTTGGCACATAATTGAGGTGTTAGAAGACAAGAGCACCTTAATTACGTATCTAAACCAAAAGACATGGCCTATGAATTAAGGCCCCAAAGGTATGAAATAAATTATAATGAATCTAGTGATTCACAAAATTTAGATCCAAATTATTCAAGGCCCCTGTCAAGGAGAGGAACAAGAATTCATAAATCCAAGGTCTAGGAGACAAACAACAAGAAGGAGTACACAAGCAAAAGAGAATGAAATGGGGAATTTGAGTTTGAATATGAGATGTAGATCTGGTCGCCTTTCAAAGAAGAGTGCAGAAGGAGACCGAAACAAGAAAACTAGAGGTGCTAAAGCTAGTGATTCATGCATGAAAATAGGGTTCACCTTCAGGTCAAGAACCAAGACCACTTAAGGGCCTAAATTCAAGTTAGGAGAAACATTCATCTTCATTAGAAGGACCAAATTTTGTTCCAAAAACCATTTTGTCTTGGTTGATAGATTGTAAGATGGTGGAGGAAGATGAAGAAGTATGCTATATGAACATCACATAGGCACATCTAAGATAGGAAAAATTACCAGGGGTGGGATTTTATGTAGTTGCTGCCATAAGGAAATGTCTGTGTGGCCCTTTGAGAAGTATACCGATAGTGATCTCAAACGACCCTACGAAAATATTCACATCCCCAAGATAGGAAAGTGTCTCTTAGATTGCCAGATAGCTGCTTGGGATGTGTCCAAGGAATAGTGAAGCAGGCAAATAGAACCCTTTGTCCCAAAAGATACTACCATTGACAAACATGACGATGCTTGTTTAATGTGTGGAGATGGAGGCGATTTAATGTGTTGTGAGAAGTGTCCATCCACATTCCATTCCAATTGTATGAACTTGAAGGTAATTCAGCAGATTTCTATTATGGGTGAGTTTGGCGGCCCTTTACTTAGAAATAAACTTATGATATCTTGGCTATTATACTGCAGATTGTTCCTGAAGGTGATTGGTTATGTCCTTATTGTATTTGCAAATTTGTGGGCTTGTTGGTGATTGCAAGCAACTCCTCACTTCTCCTAATGTGACAAAAAGTGTAAGACTTCTCTTAGCTTTTATTTTGTCCCCTTCTTTACCTTTCATAAGGTTCCTCTAAGCTTTCCCAAGCTACTAAATGACAAGTTTTTCCCCATTATTTCAATGGCATGATTTATTGTCATTTTTTGAAAAAATTGTACTTCATGCTTCTGCAGTTCATTGGACATGCTTTCGTGTATTTGAAAAAGATGCCCTAAAGAAAGCCTTAGACCTTAATTGTTCAAAGTTGTATTGTGAGCAAAGTTGCAGAGTGGTACATTTTCTTTACCTGTGATTTTTGCATGTATCGTTGACATTGTTTTAAGAATATTAATTGCATTCAAAACATGAAATAGACCTATAATATGAAAAGAGATTACCTTTTTGTTTGTTCATGCGTTGTGCAAAAGATCCATGAGAAATTGGAGAGCTTAGTTGGAGTGAATTACATGCTGGATGCAAGCTACTCTTGGAGAGTGATTCGCCCAACAGATGTCTCACCTTCTGCTAGGCACCAACATGTGGAAAATAATTCAAAGGTTGCAGTTGCTTGCTCGCTAATGAATGAATCTTTTGAGATAATAAAGGACAGACATACAGATATTAATGTTATTCAAAGTGTATCTATGGATGTGGGTAAGCATATTGATGTTCTGTTCCCAACTTTGTTACAGAACTATTGTTTGTGCTTTGATCAACATGTTTTTTCATCCAAGTCCAACTCTTGAATATTCCACTGCCTCTAATCACTTCCATTTCTTAACTACACAGGTCTAACATAATGAGATTAAACTGTAGTCATTTTTATACATTCACTCTTGAAAAGGAGGATGAGATGATATGTGCAGCCTCTATCAGGTATCCCTTTCTTTTTTTTTTTTGTAAACACTCTTTGTAACTTAACCTTCCATCCTTCCTTTCACTAAGACCATCAAATAATGGAAAGAGATATATTTATTGATTTGTTTATTCATGGCTCCACAGGATTCATGGGGCAAGAATTGCAGAAATGCCTTTCATTGTCACTGCTGAAAATCACAGGGGCCAAGGTTTCGGTGGGATGCTTTTAACTATAGTTGAATCAGTGAGTGGTTGATTATGTCGCTTGATCTCTTCTAGGATTACCTTCCATCCAAGTAAAATCATGTGGAGGCTTATGCAATCATTGGCATTCATCAATATGTGCTTTCTTCTGAAGCTTCCAGAATCTGCAGGAGTACTTGCCAGCGCCAGGGAAGACTGGAGACAGAAATTTCATCCTAATTCAATGCATTTTGCAGTATTTCTAGTGTTACTGGAATTTACAAGCCTAACTTTTTTTTTTTTTAAAGCAAGAACAGCCAAATAAGTTTCTGATTTTGTTATATCACTAAATGGTCTTTACACTAACAACTTGTCATCTTGGTGATCTTCCGTTTCCAGAATCTGAGCTACCTCAACGTCAAAACATTGAACATGCTATCCGTTGGAGAGGCATGCAAAAAATGGTGGTACAAATGTGATTTTAAAGATATTAACAGCGAGAGAAGAGAAGTGGCATTCTTTAGCACGTTAGTGCTTCCTTTTGTTATAATAATGCAAAAGGACTTAATTCCACAAATAACAGAATCAGGTGAATCTATTTCTCCCTCCCTCTCTCCTTCATAAACTTCCTCTTCCTTCTTTCTTCACTCTTACTTTTCCCCCTTTTGGCTATGGCAATAAAAACAAAAAAACAGTAAATCACAATGCTCGGGTACCTAAGGACCAAGAACCTGAGAATGATGCTGCGAGGAGACCACTTCTAGATTTGAATCTTGAACCTCCTGAAGAAGAAGAAGATTAGGGTAAAAAGAGGCTAATTAAATCCAGACCCAGAGAAGTATTGTTCTGCAAAGAAAAAGGTCAAAGAGCAAGAAGACAATTGGAAGGATCACAAAGTCTGAATCATTGCAAAACTTAATACCAAGTGCTGCTGAATTTTGGCATTGAAGCATCTGTTACTTTGTTTTTATTTTACTGTAAACAAATCAAAGATGTTTTAATAGCTTTTGATGATGAATTAGTTTTGCGAGTAAATGAATTTTACTTAATATAATTTTAATGGTTAATATCTATAATTGCAAATTATATCTTTCTATTATCATCTCTATTTGTTTGGACAGATTTCTGTTATTATCTTAAACAAACATTTTATTCATCCTACTTTTATCTTCTTTATTTATAAAAAGTATCAATATCTAATCAGTCATCATCAATCTGTTTAAACAAGTGAACATTTTTTTTTAATAATTTGGACAATATTAATAATTAAAATTAAATTAAAAAGATAATAAAGTTTTTTCCCCTATATGTATTTGTAATGTGTTCCAGAAAACAGGGGACTCTGTTTTATATGCTGGTCTAGATATAAACTTCATGAATGAATGAACTAATTAATTAATCACTCTGCAGTTAAACTCTTTATTTTGTTTCACAATTTCTATGTAACTATAGGCACTAGCAAACACCTAGAAAACATTGGATCTTTTTTGTGTGTGTGTGTTCGTTCGAATTCTCACATGGAAGATATGTTTGTAAAATTAAAGAATCTTGAATGACTAAAAGAAATTTTCCTAAGGTTGAATTTATTGGGTCAAAAGTAGAAGGTTCCATCGACTAAAAGTTCATAATTCATTTAGGACCGCCTAAAATTGGATCTAACTTGATTTAATCCGTTAGACCTATAATTTTAACAGGTAGATTAGGCAAATAGGTGCCTAATTATTAGTTTTATAATTAAAAGTTCAGAATTTGCTTTGTTCAGAATCTTCATATGCTGTCTTCATCGAAATCATAGCAAGATGAAGAACAAGAGTCAGGGAAGGGAGGCAAACCCAAATGGTATGCCAAAAAAAAAAAAAGAATCAAAGTCAGCAAAGAAAAAAGCCAAGTCAGCATTAAAAAAAAAGCTTAGTCACTTAAAAAAAAGTACATGTCAATACTAAAATTCCACATCATGGAAGAGTTATTTTTCTAACTATAGGGATCAAATTGATAGAGAAATGACCTTTTAGGGATAAAAGTGAACTAAACTATTTTTTAGGGATCAAAATGAGAAAGAATGCATCATTCAGAGATTAAAATGTTAATTTACTCATTTATTTTACTGCTTATAAACAATTCATTTGAGTTGTAGCCCATGTCTTAGATTTGGCAAACAACTCACGTTAAAATTTAATCATGTCGATTCAAATAAATACAAGCATCAAATTTATTTTTATTATTCATTTCTCTCTCACCTAAACAAAAATAAAAAATAAAAAATTATCATATTTCAAATTTCAAATATCCTTCCTACTATATTTCAAATTTTTATTTCATATGCCTCAGTTATATTTCCTTCTCTTTATTCGTTCTATTCATATTTAAAAGTTCAAATTCTAAATATGCACTACACTATATTTTTAGTTTCAAATTAAATTCTAAATATGCACTACACTATATTTTTAGTTTCAAATTTCAAATACTCAATTTTTTATTTTCAAATTTCATCACATATATTTCATTTTTACCTTCTCTCTCTCTCTCTCTCTCTCTCTTCAAATTTTGAACAACCATTCAATTATATGTCAAATTTCATCTAATATGTCTTATTTCATTCACTCTCTCTTCATATTTCAAATTTCAAATATTCATTTTATTATATTTCAATTTTCAATTTTCAATTTTCAAATTTTAAATTTTTAATTCCCACTTTATTGTATTTCAGATTTCATCTCATATGTCTCATTTCTATTCCCTTTTCTCCCTTTATTTCCCTCTCTCTTTTATTTTTCCATCCAAACCATCTCTTTTTCCTTCTATATCATTAACCTTGCTAGTGACACTCTCATTCTCATATACTTCTTTCATTCACTTCCATAACATATTTTCTTTCCCATGCTAGAAGCTCTCCCCTCTATTCTTCCTTGCTTTCGCTCTTCATTTTTGAAGCGTATTAGCTCTCTTCGTCACAAATGTAAGTTTTTACTCTTCCTTCTTCATTTTGTTTTTGAGTGTCATTTCTTCTATGTTTGTATTTCTCTCAATTTTCTCTTTACTCTTTTTAGAATGACGTGATATGTGTAGCCTCTATTGGATATCCCTTTTATTTATTTTTTGTAAACACTCTTTGTAACTTAACAACCTCCCTCCTTCCCTTCACTAACACCAATAAATGATTGAAAAAATATATCTTTATTGTTTTTGTTTCTTCATGACTCCACAGGATTCATGGGGCACGAATTGTAGAAGTGTCGTTTATTGATACAGTAGAAAATCATATAGGCTAAGATTTTCACGAGAAGCTGTTAACTATAGTTGAATCGGTGAGTGATTGATTATGTTACTTGAATTTTGTTTAGTAAAATTAACTTATAAGCTAGCTTATTAAATTAGTTTATTAAATTAGAAGTGTTCGATAAAAATAACCGTTAAAGTAACTGAAAAATGTAAAATGACATATTTTTTAATTCTAAAATAATATAAATAAATATATTATTTTTGTTTTTAATTAATTTAATTTAAATTATATATATAATCATTAAAAATATATATTTATATATTTTATTATATATAATAAAATATATTTACATATTTTATTATCTATATATATTATATATATTTATATATAATGGTATAATGAATATGAAATAAGAGTATAATAGGTATTTTTATAAAATAACAAAGGTAAAAAGTAAAGAAAAGTACAAAAGTTATAATCTACTTAAAGTAGCTTATCAGAATAAGCTATTAAAATAAATTCGTTTAACGAACACTTTTAATGAATTTATAAACTAGTCAAATAAATTATAAGCTAACTTGTCGAACACAGCCTTGATCTCTTCTTAGATTTCCTTTCAACCAGTTAACATCATGTGGAGATAATTTATACAGTCATTGGCATCAGGGACGGATCTACCTTATGTGATGTGGGGGCGATTGACTCCACAAGAAATTTTTTTAAATTAATATATATTTTAATTTTTTTTGCCCCCACATAATAAATTATAACTACTCATCTTATTAAAAATACCATATTTAATAAGTTTTTTTAAAATTGAATTTAAAAATTAGTTGTATCCTACCACAATACAATCCAATAAATTTATATCTTGTATATTTTATATCATTTTTTATCGTTTATGTATATTTATAATATTTTTTTAATAAAAATATTTATAAACTATTTCTTGCCTCCACTATTCAAAATTTCTAGATCTGTTCCTGACTGGCATTCATCAACGGCTTTTTTCTTTTAAAGCTTCCAAAATCTATAGACGTACTTGCCACTGAAGACTACAGATGTTTCAACCTAATTCAAGGCAGTTAGTAGTGTTTTTACCGTTACAGAAATATGTTTTTTTGAAACTCAAAATAATAACTAATTTTTTCAATAAGAACTAAATTAAGTGTCTAATTTATTGTATCACTGAATGGTCTTTACATTAACAAATTGTCATCCTGATGATTTGCCTTTTCCAGAATTTGTGCAGCCTTAACGTGAAAAACATTGATCTCACACTCTGTTGGAGATGCATTCAAAAAATGGTGGTATAAATATGATTTTAAAGTAGTTAACAATGAGTTGAGGGGAGAAATGGCATGCTGTAACATGTTAATGCTCCCTTTGGCTATAAGAATGCAAAAGGACTTGGGCACACACATAACAGAATCAGGTGAATCTCTTTCTCTTTCTCTCTCTCCTTCATAAACCTCATCTTCCTTCTTTATTCACTCTTACTTTTCCCCTTTTGGCCATGGCAATAAAAACAAACAAACAGTAAATCACAATGCCCAAGTACTTGAGAACCAAGAAGGTGGGAATGATGCTACGAGGAGACCACTTCTAGATTTGAATCTTGAACCTCGTGAAGAAGAAGATTAGGGTAACAAGAAGTTGATTGAATCCATACCCAGAGAAGCATTTTTCTGCAAGAAAGGTCAGAAGAGCAAGAAGACAATTGGAAGGACTGCAAGTTCTAAATTGTACCAAAACTTACTGCAAAGTGTTACTGAATATTGACAATGAAGCATTTGTTATTTTGTTTTTATTTAAAGGTACACAAGTTGAAGATGTTTAGTCCCACGTTCTCACAAACGTGTATATATAAATGTTTCAAAGATGTCTCAAATTTTTACTAGTTATGGAAGTAATTAGTGTTTTCAGAAATAAATGGAAAATATTTACTTCATTTAGCCATACTAAATTTGTACATTTATAGAAAATAATTTTAAAATTTATGGAATTAATTAAGGCTAAATCAATATTGATGTAATCCAAATTTATTAAATTTTAAAATTATTTTTATGTCTTTCAAAGATAATTGATCATAAAATAATTTTTTTAGTAATTGAAATGTTATCATTTCATAATTAAATTTTATTATGTTATTAAAATCATTTTTATTTTTGTTACTGTATAAATTGGCATATGATATGATATGATATTATGAATTGTGTTTTACTTTTTATTTTAAAAAAATTATATTTGTAGACTTTATGAAAATTTATTATGATTAATTATCTTTTGAAGACATAAATGATTCAAAATTTTCAATAAATTAAAATCCCATCAATAATTTAACTTTAATTTTATAAAATTTAAAATTACTTCCATAAATGCGCTAATGTAACTTGGCTAAATGGCTCGGGTAATTGAGTTAGATAATTTTTATTTATTTCTAAAAAATTAAATATTTCTATAGCCAATAAGAACTTTAAAACATAGAGAAAGCAAGACCAATTGCTTATGTCGTGGTTACTATCATCAATGACGGAGAACATGCTTACCCGAGTATTTGTTTTTATTTGATTCTCATTAGCTATAAAAGTATTTAATGCTTTTAGAAATAAATAGAAATTATTTAATTCAATTACCCAAGCCATTTAGCCGAGTTACATTTGCTCATTTATGGAAGTAATTTTAAAATTTATAAAATTAAGTTAAATTATTGATGTCCTTACCAACTTTTATATAACAAATAGATAGATAGACTGTGTTTCTCTAGCCACAAAAGGATTATTGTTTCTTATTGATCGATGCTCGCATGACTCATCTGACAGGCAAAAAAAAAAAAAAAGAAAGAAAGAAAGAAAGAAAAAGAATCCTTACAGTTATTTTGTGTTGCAATGGTAAATTAGGTATGTTTTGAATGGTAAAACTGGCAAAACAAATAGAGATGATAATAGACAAATACAATTTGCTATTATAGATATTAATCATTAAAATTATATTAAGCAAAATTCATTTACTCGCAAAACTAATTCAGCATCTAAAGCTAACTTATTTACACTAAAATAAAAACAAAATAACAAATGCTTCAATGCCAAAATTCCGCAGCACTTGGCAAATGCTAACTTGTTTACACTAATTAGTATTTGAAAATTTATTAGACTTTAACTAATATAATTTGAATCAATTCAGATTATAGAAGCATATAATTTTTTCAGCACTCATTTATTTTATACACAAAACTCGAATTTGAAATTTTATTTAAAAATAATTATTAAATTACTTGAACTAATTAATGTTAATAATTATTAATTAATTTAATTGTGAGTTGCATCAACCCTAATTTGATTTAATTTTCAACAGTAGTATGTGGATTGCCACCTGCAGAATTTTTAATTCCGTGGTGAAAGAATTTGTGCTACAAATCTACAATCTTTGATATTTAGTAGAAAAAAGAGAAAAGAAAGGTTAAAAATTCATAGCAACAGCCAAACGCGCCTTAGGATTTGTGGCGCCAATATTTGTCCGCGAAGCGAGAAGTCTAAAAAAATTGAAAGATAAGCGTAAAATATTTTCGTAATTTAATAATAAAACACAACACGGCTTCTGGTTCACCATTCACGCTGTGAGTTTCCGCCACTTAGCTTGTTGGACGCCACAAGTATTTGGATGGATTCAATCACAAGCCTTCAATGTTGTAATTGCCAGGTACCAATCTTCCTATTCTGTTAGCATGTTTTGTTTTTCCGTTTCGCTCCCCAGAAAGTGTCGGAAAAGAAATCCATTCCTTTGAATCGCCCGAAGTGAGCTCTTTTACATTGAGTACATCTTTCTTGTTGCTACCATTTTGAAGGAGTGCTAACAGAGTATCGCTGTATCAAGTTTTCTCACTTCAATTTATTTGTCCTGTTTTAGGATCCCAATTCGTCGTCCTCGTTTTCGCTGCCTTCTGGTTTGTATCGACTTCTCATACAAATTTACTGAATTTTGTTTACTGTGTGGTTGCTGAAGAACAAATTTATAGGGGGATGAAACAGAAACGAGAACATGGGGTTCTTAAATTTTTCAATCTTGTTCAGTAACCTAAACTATGAAGATGAATCCGTTAGCGAATTTAGTCACTCTTGATTGTTACTTCTCTTATTTGGGTTTTGTCAGAGCCTCCGGACGTCGGGAACTGGTTCTCAAGCTATGAGTATAAATCTCCCGATCCAGATTCAAATGTTGATTTTGAAGACTCGGCTTTCAGAGGCTGTGAATCGGAGAACGATGAGGAGACGGAGGGAGAGGAATATACAAATTTAAAAAGAACTAGAGTTGGAGATGAAGTGGTTGCTGGGGACAAGCTATTAATATCAAATACTTCTTTTGATGATAAGCATAATGAAGACCTGTCTTTAGCAAAGGTATGGTTTCTTCTCAACCTTCCGCTTTGAATTGGACGAAGAAAAATTATTTTTCAACTTATTGCTACAACTGATCCAAGAAACGGAACTTTGCTACAGGATATGGATTCTTTCAGCTCGCGCTCAGCACTGCTTTCAGGTTAGTAGCGTTTCTTCTTCGAATAGTGTTTCATGTTTAATATAATTGCAGCTGTCTAGTGGCTTACCTTTGCAGCCATACGTGACTCAATTACTATTGTTAGCTGTGAACACTTTTTTTTGGTTATTCAGAACCTCCTGATATTAAAAACTGGTTCTCGAGCTATGTTTACGAATCTCCTGTGTCTGGTACAAGCAGCCTTTTTGTGGATTCTGTTTCTGAAGAAAATGGGTGTGAGGAAAAAGGTTTTAATTCTGAAAATGTTAATGAGCATGAAGTCGGATTTGAGAATGTTCAACCCAGTGAATCTGTAAAACATAATGGTTGTTCCGACACAAACACGAAGAAAAAGCAGCCTTCAAGCAGGGTACTCATTCTGAATCTCTCTCTTAAAATGTGTTATCAAATTACTTGGGCAATAAGACATGCAATACCAATATTCATTTATGCTCAATTTGATTCGAACATGAGCTCCTGCTAGGCCTAAACAAATTTACAGTTTATGTTGAAGTTCAAAGGAAAAAGATAATATAATATGCATTTTCTCCATTATAATAAGTAGACCACTCTTGCTACCTCCTTTACCACTGCATTCTGTTGAACTCCAAGTATATCAATTAAGTGGCCAAGAAATTAAATTTCTCCATGCCATTTTACTTACACGTTTTCTTTCTTTGGACGTTGGGATGTTCAGGGCGATGATAGTGTTGAAATGAAAAGTATATCTTGTGCCAATACTTCCCATTTGGAAAATATTTTGCAGTCATGTATGCGGGATAGGACGTTGCAACAATATGTAAGTCCAACCAAGTGTGAGGAGACGATAAGCTTGAGTCATGGAAGTGCTGAGGGCAATGAAGGACAAACTCCAACTTTGTTGAACGTGGACAAGAATTGTACGAGGCCTCCAGATATAGTACAAAAGAATGATATCAAAGAAGCCACATCAATAGCGTCGATTCAACAAGAGAATGGGACCTCGGGTGCAGGTTCAGCTTACAGATTCTCAGAAAGAAACTCAGCTTGTTTAAGAGAGCAAGAAAATGAAGGAGACGTAATGCCAATGAACGGTTTTGTGACAACAAGGAAGAGCAGAAACAGTGGATCAAAGGATGAAAATTGTTGGAAGAAAACACAGGAAATGTTATTACAGGATTCAACAAGCAGGGGAACAGTTCCATTGACGAGCAAGAAGCAAGCTAAGAGAAAGGCATTAGAAGAAGTAACAAATCTTCAAAACTCTAATGCCATGGAGATTCCAGGGAAATGGCAATGTCCTCGGAAAGGAAAACCCAACGTTGGGCCTGCTCTTAAGCAACTTCGGCTTGAGCGATGGGTTCATAGAAATTGAAAGGGTTACGTGTAACATGATCCCCACCCATTTATACGGTCAAATTTCATGTTTGGACTGTTTGTTTAGTCTTACTGAGCATGCTGCTGTATACTTTGGGTTGTAGTCAGAATTGAAACAAGGGTTCTTTGTTTCCCTTGGGGGTTAACAATTCTAATGCATATAACTTTGTTACGCAATTGGTGATTTAAGTTGTATCAAATATTGGTGCCATATATTCAAAGTTGGTTATTCACTATGATAATAGTTTTTTGAATTTCAAAAACAGCACAATGGTTTAATTTTAAAAATGTTACTTTGGAGAGAGTTAAGTTCTTTGCACTAAAGATTCGTCCTTTATTTTGAATGAAAGGATACCTTTGAATTTTTTTTTTTTTAAAAAAAAAGTCGGTGCCATACACTATTTTTGGAAGAATGCAGAATATTTGTGCCCTTTGGACAAAGTTCTTTGTCAATGTTATTAGTAGCAATGATTTTGAAACCGATTATTGATTTAAATTGACCTTTAAGTTATCAGGTTATTG